>OU342742.1:209834888-210434888 GCA_910589775.1 Avena eriantha
ACTCTCCATGTAACCCTAGGTCCTCGCGCATTTATAAGCCAAACTACAAGAGCCTTTACGACATAATACAACTCGTGCACAAAGAACCTTACAACCACTGTAACCTGACGTATAGCAGGAGTAGGATCTTGCCACTACCGTGAGATCTGAACTTGGGTAAGCTGTGTCATATCGATCCCAGACGCTCACTGCATTCATCCTCCACCTCTCTAAACTCTCTATGTGGACCTACTCATGGCGTACTCGTTGCAATACCACGACAGTTGGTGACCACCATGGGGGCAAGAGGCGCCTGGAGCGTGAACCCGGTCAGGATCCTCCTTCGAAGGCATCAACGATATTGTCACCATAGGATGCGTCCTCGACGCTGGCAACATCTGTTGGATTCCATAGCAGAAAATAAAAATTTCCTAACAACGAGAACGATATAGGTAAGAACTATACAATGCAGATGTAAGCTAACAGAGGGATTCGGTGTTCATACCCTTGAAGACCGAAATCTTTTCACGTTAAACGTTGATGATGTAGATGTACGGCGACGCTGACCTCAAGGTCATGTAGTCGTACAAGCGATGAGAGCTACAACCGGCAGCACCCTGTAGTTGTACACACGTCCGGTGTAGACGATGTCCCCCGAGTTTTGGTCCAGCGACCCAGTGGAAGAAGAAAGATTTAGACCGAGAATCTAGCAGCACGATAGTGTGCATATGACGGAGATCTCAAACCCCGTATGCACATTCCAACATTTTGGAACTACACGTGAGGGAGAGAGAGAGGGAGAGAAGGCAAAAGCCAATTGGGTGAATGAGGGGAGGGGGCTCCCCATATAGGCCAAGGGGGAGGGGGATGCCAATTAGAGGAGCCTCCACCTAGGGAGGGCCCGCCTTAGGGCGCCCCCTCTCCATGCCATGCACCGCCACCCCTCCTTGGGCAACCGATAACCTAGGGTGTGGGGCACACCCTAGTGGGCTGACCAATTGGTGGCCAATTAGGGGTTTGCCTATATATTTAATATTTAATTCTTTTAATTTAATACTAAAACACATAATTTATATACCTGAACAATTCATTGACTCTAGAACTGTTCTGACATCTCTTTAGAACAATTCTGGAGTTCTCTCTAAATTCTCCAATGGTCCCAAAACAAACCCTAAGCATCGTATACCCTTAAGCATGCCACCCTATGGTCTGGGAATGAGCAGACATGATCGAGACACCTCTTCGATCAATGACCAACATCAGGATCTGGACACCCATAATGGTCCCTACACATTTCATGAACTAAGTTTATCGCTTGAACCTTAAACATCGAGTCCCATTCCCTTTGCTGCACGATACTTAGCTTGTCCAAGACTCGATCTTCGGTATCTCTATACCTAGTTTGACATTGTTACCGACAAACACATTTACGCGTTCCCATGATATTACATTCCCATGACCTAGTCACATGCTTGGAAGATTTGTAGATGTAATCTTACCGAGTAGGCCCATAGTATCTATCCGTCACGGGAATAGACAAATCCCGATCTTGATGCATATGCCTCAACCCATTCCTTCGGGAGACCTGAGAGACACCTTTATGATCACCTTGTTATAGTATGACGGTTGATGTAGTCAAAGCTGAAGGCTTTCTGTAGCAGATAACAAAAAAAATTATTACGTTGGAACACCCTAACACCCAGGATCTATCTAGTAAGTAATGCATTAACACGAGGAAGACAGCGATAGCATAACCTTGAAGACCGAGAGAGCGTTGCACTCATGTAGGAGCGTGGATGATGTAGTCGTACCTGTCCGATCTCAGGGTCACGAAGCTCCTCGCATGTCACCCCTTGTCCAGATCCTTGCACGATGGTCCGGTCGCTACTAACAGTAGCCCCCCCCCCCCCGAGTTATCACACACATACGATGCAATACGATGACTCCTAGGGTCTGATCCCTACCGAGGTTACGGAAGTAGATCTCCTGGCTGGAATCCCTACAGCACAACGGTGTGCCGCAAGATGTTGACTTTGCGTGTGTAGTCCTTCTCTAGGATTGTGCCACCGCAAAGGCACCTAAGAGAGAGGGGATAGTTCTCTAAGGAAAAGTGCCTTAGAGAATATCTTCTTGGTGTATTTTATCCTACCCATGGGCGCCCCTTTATATAGGCGGAAGGAGGTGTACCCTCCCCTTTGGGTGTCCCATGTGGGACTAAAAACATAAGCAAAAAGGGGAAAAGGGTTGCTACCAGCCGGCTGGGCCATTGGGTGGCCGAATGGGCCACCCTGCCAGGCCTAGCAACATCTTGCAACAGCAGCGGTGTGGCCCGTAGAGCTGCCCGGGTGGGCCGTCCGGCGACACAGCATGCGAGCCTGCGCGTCAGCAGCGGTGGCGGCTGTATGCCCTAGGTGGGCCGCCCCCCGACCGTGGCCCACCACACTGCGACCAGCAGCAGTGACCGGCTCGGCAGCGACGCAGCCCGGCTAGGCGAGTACGTGCGCGAGCACGGCCTGCCAACAGCGCCAGCGCGAGGCGGTGGCGGCTGCAGTGGGTGACAGGTTGGGTCGGGAGCCCGTCCGCGTGGCCCGTTAGGCGGGCGGTGGCTAGGATGGCCCATAGTGCTTGCTGTGCGTGCGACGCACAATATCTGAGGCCCGCCTTCGTGGGCTATTTAGCCCAACATGATTTCTGCTGTCCTTTTTCCCTGCGGTTTCCTCTTAGGTCATTTCCCTCCTAGGGTTTTGGCCTAATGAGAAAGTTGATTAATAAATTTCAACTTAAATATGTTTTTAGTACTACCTCTGTTCCAAAATATAAGACTTTTTAGATAGCTAGTTTAGCTTTCTAAAAAGGATTACATTTCAAAATGGAGGTAGTATAAGTTAATTCATAATTAACATATAATAAATGCATATAATAAATTTCCATTTATCCTAAACTCCTTTCGGCCTTTTTCTTTCCTTCTTTCTCCAAAAAACTTCGGATCTCTTCGAAACGATTCTGATTTCTCTCTCTTCTATGATTCCATCTCATAGGAAGATCTCCAAGCGTCATGGTGCCCTTAAGTGTGTTTCCCTACTGTTTGGGAATGCCATAGACATGATCTCGATCAATGATCAATAGCGGAACCGGGATGCCTATATTGACCCCTATGCACTCCACGAATCACCATCGTGTCGAACCTTAAGCTTAGTTACGCGATACAAGACTTGTCTGACATCTGATCATTGTTATCATAATACCTTGTTAATCTCGTTTCCAACAGGTACTGTTTTACTCGTTCGCGTGAAATTCCATCCCCATAACCTAGTCATACGCTGCGCAGCTTATGGATGTAATTCACCAAGTGGGCCTAGTGTATCTTCTCGTCACACAGGAGCACAAATCCCGATCTTGATGCATGGCCTCAAACTGCTCCTTCGGACTACCCAACATGCACCTTTATGGTCACCCAGTCAAGGAAATGACGGTTGATATAGTTAAAGCACTCCTCTAGTAACAGTGATTAATATGATCTCATGGTCTAAGGATTAGGACACTACGTTTCTGAGAATTGCAATGTGAACAAAGTGACATGATCGTGTTGCAACAATCATCGGTGAGAAATGTCCATCACATCATTCCAGATTATATGACTTCATTGTCAGTTGGCTTCAACAACACCATGATCAGGAAACCTTGATCATCAGCTGCCCAATGAATTAGTTGAATAGAGGCTACTAGGGACCTGGGTTTGTTTATATACCACACATGTATCAATGTTTCTGCTTGATATAGTTATAGCATGATATAAAACTATTATGAACTAATTAGATATGATAATAAACCTCCTTTATAATTTGCCTCTAGGGCATATCTCCTTCAAAAGCTCCCTCTAGTGATAGTAATTAGATACGATCTCACGGTCAAAGTATTGTGTTACTACATTTTCCTAGTCATTGCAATGTTGAACTTTGTGACTAATCTCATTGCAATACTTAAGTTGGGTGTGTGTCCATCACATCAGTCACCTAATGACATGATCCCGTTGTCAATTGACACAAATGTCCATGATCAGGAGACCTTGATCATCAATTGACCAATGTCCTAGTTGAATAGAGCCTATTAGGGACTTGGTTTGTTTACATACCACACATGTACTAATGTTTACACTTAATACAGTTATAGCATGGCATAAAACTTATTATGAACATTTGAGATATGCAGTAGAAACATATTCATTATTTGCCTCTAGGGAATATCTCCAATAGTCTCCCACTTGAGCTAGAGTACAAATAAACTAGTTTACATTTGGCAAAAATCTAACACCTATTGCCTCTTGGTACTGATCATGATTCACTTGTGAGAGTTGTTTTGTCAACAGGTCTGTAACATTTAGATCTATATGTACTTTGCAAATCTTAATGCCACCTTCCTTGACATACTGCTTTATCACATGATGATGCCAGAATATATGCTTGGCATTAGAGTGACACCTTGGTTCCTTTGCATTCGCAATGGCACCCTTGTTGTCAAAATATATGCTCACATGCTCTTGAATGCTTGGGAAGACACCCCGTTCGATGGCGAACTTCCTTAGCTAGACAACTTCATTCGCCTCTTCCGAAGCAGCTATATACTTCGATTCCATTGTAGATTAAACTATTGTGGCTTGATTGCCGCTCCTCAAGTTCACCGCGCCTCCATTCACCACAAACACATACCCCATCTAAGATTTTGAGTCATCCGGATCAGTGTCAAAACTTGCATCAACGTAACCTTTTATGGAAAGCTCGTCCTCACATCCTCCATAGACTAGAAACATATCATTGGTTCTCCTAAGATACTTCAGTATATTCTTAAATGTTGTCCAATGATCCATTCCAGGATTACTTTAGAACTGGCTTGTCAAGCTAATAGCCCGGGCCACATCAGGTCGATTACTCAACATGGCATACATGATAGAGCCTATGGCTGAAGCATAGGGAATGTTATACATATCTTTCTTATCTTTAGCCATTCCTAGACACTGAGTCAAACTCAATGGTTTACCTTTCAACAAAGGAAAAAACCCTTCCTTTGCCTGTTCCATTCTGAACCTCTTCAGAACCTTATCTAGGTAAGTACTCCGACCTAATACGTAAGCAGCTTCACCCAAGTCCTTCATAGAAAATTTATGATTTAAATAATCTTTTACACTCTTTAGAACATTCACATAATTCTCAAATAATAATATGGCATCCACATATAATACTATGAATGCTACTAAGCTTTCACTCACTTTCTTGTAAATGCAGGCTTCTTCTTCATTTTGGACAAATCCAAAACCTTTGATTACTTCATCAAAGTGAAGATTCCAACTCTGAGATGCTTGATTCAGTCCATAAATGGAATGCTAAAGTTTGCATACCTTTCCAGCATCCTTAGGATCGACAAAACCTTTAGGTTGTACCATGTACAACTCTTTCTCAATGTTGCCATTTAGGAACACAATTTTACATCCATCAGCCATATCTCATTATTGAAATACGCAACAATTGCTAGTGAAATCTGGATAGACTTAAGCATCGCTACGGGTGATAATGTCTCATCGTAGTCAACTCCTTGAATTTTTCAAAAACTCTTTTTAACAAGTCAAGCTTTATAGACGGTCACTTTACCATCAACGTCTATCTTTTTCTTAAAGATCCATTTATTCTCAACAGCCTTGTGGTCATTGGGATTATCCACCAACTCCATACTTGGTTATCATGCATGGATCCTATCTTGGATTTCATGGCTTCAAGACATTTCTGAGATTCAGGGCCCTCCATTGCTTCCTTGTAGTTTATAGGTTCATCTTGTTTAAATAACATGACTGTACTAACAAGATCACCATACCACGCAAGAGTGGTACATGTTCTTGTAGTCCATCGTGGTTGAGTAGGTGCCTCGATGTGAATTTTATGATCATCATCACTTGCTTCCTATTCAAGTGTTGAGGGAGGTTCCAGAACATCTTTTGTTGCGCCACTCGGTATTTGGAGGGAAGGGTCAACAATCCCATCAAGCTCTACTTTCCTCCCACTAACACCTTTGGCAAGAAACTCTTTCTCAATAATGGTATCATTCTTGGCGACAAACATTTTGCCCTCAGTTTTGTTGTAGAAGGTGTACCCAATAGTTTCCTTTGGATACCCTACAAAGATGCATTTCTCCGCTTTTAGATCGAGTTTATTAGGCTGTAGTCTTTGAACATAAGCCTCATAACCCCAAACTTTTAGGAAAGTCAACTTAGGTTTCTTGCCATGACATATCTCAAATGGTGTTCTCTCCACGGATTTGGATGTCACCCTATTTAAAATGAATGCAGTTGTTTCTAACGCATACCCCCAAGATGATAATGATAGGTAGGTAAGATGCATCATAGACCATAGACTATCTAATAGAGTGCGATTACGTCGTTCTGACACACCATTACGTTGTGGTGTTCCAGGCGGCATAAGTTATGGTACAATGCCACAAGTCTTGAGATGCATGCCAAACTCATAACTCAAATACTCGCCTCCTCGATCAGATTGAAGGTTCTTGATTTTCTTGTTAAGTTGATTTTCAACTTCACTCTGAAATTCTTTGAACTTTCCAAATATTTTAGACTTGTGTTTCATTAAGTAAATATATCCATATCTACGTAGATCATAAGTGAAGGTTATGAACTAATGATATCCACTGCGTGTTGAGATGCTCATCGGTCCACATACATCAGTATGTATGATTCCCAATAAGTCTGACGCCCGTTCCTTCACACCAAAAAATGGAGTCTTGGTCATCTTGCTCATAAGGCCCGATTCGCATTTGTCAAGAAATTCAAAATCTAGTGACTCCAAAAGTCCATCAGAGTGGAGATTCTTCATGCACTTAAAACCAATATGACCCAGACGGCAATGCCACATGTACATGGTATTATTATCACTAAGTTTACATCTTTTGGCATCAATGCTATGGATGTGAGAATAACTACTATCAATATTTAATAAGAACAAACCATTACTTTCCGGTGTATGAGCATGTAATACATTATTCATATAAATAGAACAACTATTTGTCTCTACCTTAAAGGAATAACAATCTTGCAACAAGGAAGACCCACTTACAATGTTCATACTCAACGCGGGCACAAAATAACATTTATTCAAAACTGAAATCAATCCCAAAGGTAGACGAAGAGGGAGAGTGCAGATAACCACCAAATCAACTTTGCAGCCGTTGCCAACACTCATCATCACCTTGTCCTTCACCAAGCACCACTTACTCTACAAATCCTGCTGTGAGTTACATATGTGAGCAATAGAACCAGTATAAAATACCAGGAGTTGCTCCAAGCACATGTGTGGAAAACATCTATAACATTTATATCACATATGCCTTTGTCTTTCCCTGCAATCTTGACGACCTTATTATCCTCTAGGTACTTAGGGTAATTGTGTTTCTAGTGACCGCCCCTGCAGTAGAAGCATGCACTGCCAGGCTTGGGTCCACGTTTGGGTGCCTTGGAAGGAGTGGCAACATGCTTGCCATCCCCCTTAGGTTTTCCTTCTTGTTAGGCTTCTTGAAATTGATGGTCTTATTGCCAATCAACATAGTGTGCTCCTTCTTGATTTCCACCTCAACGGTCTTAAGCATCGCAAACAAATTAGATAGGTACTTGGTCATCCCTTGCATGTTGGAGTTCAAGACAAATCCTTTGTAACTAGGGGTAGCGACTGGAACACCTTATCAATCGCCAGTTCGTCTGGAGCATTCTAGAGGGTTCAGGTGATGAATGTAGCTACACATCTTAACCACGTGTTAACTCACGCTTCTATGTTCTTCTATCTTGGCTGAGAAGAACAGTTTTGAGGCTTCGTACCTCTTGGCCCTGGTTTGAGGTGCAAAAATATCCTTGAGATTAGTGATTATCTCATAAGCACTCATCTTCTCAAAGTGCTTCTGCAGATCAACCTCCATGGCATACATCATTCCTCTCTAGACTAAGTAGGAATCATTTGCCTTGGATTGGTAGAAATTCTTCTCATCCCAATGGGCGATATCATCGGGCTTGTCACCTAGTGTAGCCTCAAGTACATAGGACATCTTTTGGGTAACAAGGAGAATCCTCAAGGAACGGTACCGGGACATGAAGTTGGACCCATCAGTTTTAAGTTTCTCTTTCTCAAGGAATGAGCCTAGGTTGAACATGGGGCGAGACATCTACAATGGTACTTTCAAAGATATCAAGACTCTGTTCATAAAACAATTTCATGTTTAATTAAACTAAACTACAAGAACTCCCACTTAAATGAACATACCTCATCGTTGTTTAGTGATTACACGATCCTAATTCACTATACCACCTAGATCGTCGCGACATATGACATAGCTTCAAAGGTAACATCAAAATGTCAATCACATCAACTATGTGACTCATGCTTAACCTTTTGGTCACTTGTGTTTCGAGGCTATGTCTATATATGCTAGGCTCACTAATGTAACCTTAGTGTTTTCATTGTGCAACATGGCTTACACCCAGTGTATGCAAACACCAAGATGTATAACACATGATCGTCACGACATGTTTCATAACAGAGAACTTTCTTGGTGGTGCACACTAAGGGAGAACACGTTTCTTGGAATTAAATTGAGGGATCATATTATAATGCTACTATCGTATGTCTAATATGATTATGACATGATATGGTCCTTGCGCCTTGATATCCATCGAGCGCTTCGACACGGCACCAGGTCCACGACATCTCCATGCCGGTGGCTAAACATTTCATAAATACTTACTATGACCATATCATATCACATGCCCTGCAAAAAATAAAGTTAGACGTCTCTACTTTGTATTTTGCAAGTTTTATGTGGTTTTCACGAAAGAATCATGTCTTACCTACAAACCTCAGTCACAACATGGATTGACTAGTTGTTTCTTTTAGTGCCTTGTTCAGGTCCCTCCGTTACAAATTACATATCTACTAATGTAAGAGAGACAAACACCCGCCAACTACATATATGGTACAAACCATATGTTCAGTGTGGAATCAGTCTCGCGTTAGAGTACATGTTATGTCGGTTGATGGCCCAAAATATATCGAGCTCATTGGGGAACCCCAAGAGGAAGGTATGATGAGCACAACAGCAAGTTTTCCCTCAGTATGAAACCAAGGTTATCAATCTAGTAGGAGCAAGGAAACACCCAAAAGGTGTAGCTAGCTGAACGTTGGCAGGGCGCACTACCGGTGCCAGCAGCAACGTGGAGACCTCCACAACACAACCACAGAACTTTGCCCCCAACTTGCGATGAGGTTGTCAATCTCACCGGTTTTGCTGAAAATAAAGGATTAAACGTATCGAATGGAAGGAAGTAATAGTTTGCAGAAAGTAAACACAAGGCAGTAAACAGTTTGTAGATTGTATGTAAAAGAAAGGAACAGGGTCCATAGTTCACTAGAGGTGGCTCTCCTTAAGATAGATAACATGCTGGGTGAACAAATTACAGCAGGGCAATTGACAAACATCGAGAAAGCATACACGCATATACTAATCATCTTGACTCCTTTGAGACTTGATTGGGCATTACAACATTATACATAGACCGCCATCCAACTGCATCTATGAAAAATAATCCACCTTCAGGTTATCATCCGAACCCCCTCCAGTATTAAGTTGCAAGCAACAGATTATTGCTTTAAGAATTGCGTGTAGTGTAAACAATACGATTGTTCTATGAACAAAGGATTGTTGTTTTCTCCCTAGTAGCAACAGCACATCTAATACCTTAGAGATTTCTGTCACTTCCCCAGATTACTAGAGGCATGAACCCACTATCGAGCATAAATACTAACTCTTGGAGTTGCTAGCATCTACTTGGCCAAGATAGCTACTAAGAACGAGAAGCATGCAAGATCACAAATAACAAAGACATGATAGAATCAATAATCAATCTGAAATAACATCTAAATATCCATTGGATCCCCATAAACACAACATGCAGAATTACAAATAGATGATCTTGATCATGAACGGAGCTCACAAGATCTAAACATGAAAGCACAAAGGAGGAGAACCAGCCATCTAGCTACTACATGGACCCATAGTCCAGAGATGAACTACTCACGCATCACACCGGAGGCTTGCATGATGATGAAGAAGGCCTCCAGGGTGAATTCCCCTCTCTGGCAGGGTGCCGAGAAAAGCTTCAGATCCCTTCGGATCTAGGGATGGAGATGACGACAGCTATAGACTCTTTCGTGGATTTTTGGTCGGGTACTTAGGGTTTTGGTATCGGAGGCAATATATAGGCGGAAGGAGAGGCCGAGGGGGTGCTTGGGTTGGCCAGACCACCCCCTGGCGCGGGACAGGCCTAGCCACACGGCCAGGTGGTGTGGCCGGGCCCCATCCCTTCTCCGTCTCGTATTCTGGCCCAGATGTCTTCCGGTAAAATAGTGACTTTGGCTTTTGTCCCGTCCAATTCCGAGAATATTCATTTTCTGACTTCCTGGAACCAAAAACAGCAGAAAACAGGCAGTTGGCACTGTGGCTCTTGTTAATAGGTTAGTCCAAGAAATCATATGAAAAGAACTCCAAAGTGTGGACAAAACACAAGAAAGTAGATAAAACCAAGAATGGAACATCAAAAATTATAGATACATTTGCAAGGTATCAACATCCCCAAGCTTAACTCCTGCTCGTCCTCGAGTAGGTAAGTGATAAAACAGAAAGAGTAATTTTTGAGGTGACATGCAACATCATAAACTTGATCAAAGTATTTGTAAAACATTCAAAGCTGGGATCATAGTACTTCCATCATAACATGAAAGACAAATTTCTAGCAATAAGACAAAGAAACTATGATGCAACGTGAAAAGGCACAAACAAAAGATTCATGAATAACAATGCTTTGCAAGACGTTTGTTTGTTTCACATAAAGAAAACATAGCATAGTAGTATTCAGCTTGTCCCTCATAGAGTAGCAAATATAAATGCATAGGACACCTTCAAAGTTCATAAGAGTGACTAGATACAAATAGTTTAAAACAAGCAATATTAAGTTATGCATCAAACAACTAGTATTGGGACAATGCACATAGAACTAAGAATGGCCACTATGCTCTCAAAGTAGGTGCATAAAGGTAGAAGGTGGAGACTAAATGTATAAGTGGAAGAAAGGCCTTCATAGAAGGAAGCAGAGATTCAAGTTTTATAAAGAGCTTCCAAAAATTATGGTACTTATAGCTTTCAGCTCTCATTGCCCCTATCATAAGCATCTGGAAGTGATTAAGGTTAAAGTGAACAAACTATGGTGTACATGCTTGACAAAGTAAAAGTTAGAAATCTCATGTCCCTTGAATACGAGGGCCGCTCCTCGTGCTACTCAAGTTTAGTCACCAGTAAGTTCTTGTCATCGTAAGTACATGTGTATCATAGAGGACCGCCAACGGGGTACCCCTTGCCCGATGATACGGAAGAATCCCCATATCAAAATGACAAGGCAAGCAGAAAACGAGCATCTCCACAATCTTCTTATTTACCATGGGAATATGGTGCTTTTTTCTCTCTTTCCTCTTTTCATAATCTCATTTTTTTCTTCTTTTTTCTCTTTTTCTCAATATAGGACTATTTTTTATAAGAAGAATGCTTCATAGACAACTCATTATGGTTACGCTGCAGGTTTCCACCATGTTAGCATGGATTAGACCAGCGGCCCAGGCATTTTTCTAACACATATACATAACTCCATGGACTTATAAGCTCCCCTTTCATTTCACACCGACGACATCCATAGACAAAAGAGCATGATATCAACTAGGTACAAAGTACCCGGGCAATGTTGAAAGCGTTCCCCATGACAGCATGGTTCTGCTAATCCCCAACAATTAGGTGCAAGCATATACAACATAGACGACACATTGGTTCAAGTTTATTAAGGGCAAGAAAAGTAAAGTGTGCCATCAAGTTCGTGAGAGCTTTAATCACTAGTTTTCTCATAACAAGTTTAATTCGTAAGGTAAAAAAAAGCATGAAAATACTTGGAATAGCATAAGCTAGTAGGTAGGTATGGCGGACTTTTTGGAATAACTTGGTTTAGGGAGTTGGATGCATGAATGGAACTCATACTTGGTTGTGGAGGCTAGCAAAAGACTGGGAGCGACAAACTAAGAGAGCAATAATGGCCATAATCATGCAGAGCGACAAAACATCATTGATCAAAGCATAAAGTGATACTACAAGTTGAAAACTAAAGGATAATAACAGCTATGGTGACTTTGGATAGTCATAACATGGTGTGAGCATGCGCCAAGTCAACCCAGATAAAGCATCAAAGGAGAATACCATAATACTATGCTTTAATATGCTAAAACAACGCATGATTCATCCAAGGCACATTAAGCAATCTCAATGGTTTATAACAAGTCATGCTACAACAAAGAATACTAAGCATAAAGCCAAAACAATATCAAGCATGGCATGACAAAGCATAGGCCACAGTCAACAACAAGCTCTCTTTACCACTTAAGCATGAGTTTTCCTACTCTTTTCCAAACCAAACCAAACTATTTGAAAACCAATGTATGAAAGAGGGGGTCCATGATGGCTCGGTGTTGATGAAGAGCTCGTTGGGGAACCCCAAGAGGAAGGTATGATGAGCACATCAACAAGTTTCCCTTAGTTATGAAACCAAGGTTTAATCGAACCAGTAGGAGCAAGGAAACACCCCAAAGGTGTTGCTAGCTGAGCCTTGGCAGGGCGCACTACCAGTGCTAGTAGCAACGTGGAGACCTGCACAACACAACCACATAACTTTGCCCCCAACTTTTGATGAGGTTGTCAATCTCACCGGTTTTGCTGAAAACAAAGGATTAAACGTATGGAAAGGAAGGAAGTAATACTTTGTAGAAAGTAAACACAAAGTAGTAAATAGTTTGTAGATTGTATGTAAAAGAATGGACCGGGGTCCATAGTTCACTAGAGGTGGCTCTCCTTAAGATAGATAACATGCTGGGTGAACAAATTACAGCGGGGCAATTCACAAACACCGAGAAAGCAATACATGCATATACTAATCATCTTGACTCCTTTGAGATTCGATTGGGCATTACAACATTATACATAGACCGCCATCCAACTGCATCTATGACTAATAATCCACCTTCAGGTTATCATCCGACCCCCCTCCAGTATTAAGTTGCAAGCAACAGATTATTGCATTATGAATTGCGTGTAAAGTAAAGAATACGATTGCTCAATGAACAAAGGATTGTTGTTTTTGTCCCTAGTAGCAACAACACATCTAGTACCTTAGAGATTTCTGTCACTTCCCCAGATTACCAGAGGCATGAACCCACTATCGAGAATAAATACTAACTCTTGGAGTTGCTAGCATCTACTTGGCCAAGATAGCTACTAACAACAGAAAGCATGCAAGATCACAAGTAACAAAGACATGATAGAATCAATAATCAATCTGAAATAACATCTCAATATCCATCGGATCCCCACAAACACAACATGCAGAATTACAAATATATGATCTTGATCATGAACGGAGCTCACAAGATCTAGACATGAAAGTACAAAGGAGGAGAACCAACCATCTAGCTACTACATGGACCCGTAGTCCAGAGATGAACTACTCACGCATCACACCGGAGGCTTGCATGATGATGAATAAGGCCTCCAGGGTGAATTCCCCTCTTCGGTAGGGTGCCGGGAAGAGCTTCAGATCCATCCCGATCTAGGGATAGAGATGACGGCGGCTACAGACTCTTTCATGGATTTTTGATCGGGTCCTTAGGGTTTTCGTCCCGAGGGAAATATATAGGCGGAAGGAGAGGCCGAGGGGGTGCTGGGGTCGGCCAGACCACCCCCTGGCGCGGGCCAGGCCTAGCCGCACGGCCAGGTGGTGTGGCCGGCCCCCAGCTCTTCTCCGTCTCGTATTCTGGCTTTAGATGTCTTCTAGAAAAATAGGCACTTTGGCTTTTGTCCCGTCCAATTACAAGAATATTCATTTTCTGACTTTCTTGGAACCAAAAACAGCAGAAAATAGGCAGCTGGCACTGTAGCTCTTGTTAATAGGTTAGTCCAAGAAATCATATGAAAAGTACTCCAAAGTGTGGACAAAATACAAGAAAGTAGATAAAACCAAGCATGGAGCATCAAAAATTATAGATACATTTGCAATCTATCAGTCCAACCAATTTATTCAGCAAACTAAGCAAACAAAGCAAACGAAGAACCAAAACGAAAACAAAAAAGAAGACGCTCCAAGAACAACACAACTGTGCATGAAACAATAAAAATGAAGCGTTTGGAAGAAACCTGGGATTTTTATTGATGAAGAGGGGGATGCCTTGGGCATCTCCAAGCTCTGACACTTGTACTTCTTGGATATTTCTTGGGGTGACACGCATGGCATCCCCAAGCTTGAGCTTTAGTCCATCCTTCACCTTATTACTCATTCCTTCCATACACCTGAAAATTTTCCTTAATACAAAACTCTCTTACTTTTATTCTTAACCTTGGGGAAACTATGATTGTTTGGTGGAGAAGCAAGGTGCATGGTCCCCTTTCCCACATCTATTTTTGCTCCAAGGAATTCTAATAGGGACCTTCCAAGTGTAATTTGTCCTTTTCCTGCACATTCAATAACAAGATAATCAGTAGAAATCATTTTCCCAAAGATCTTTGTAAAGACTCCTTCAGCTATTCCAATAGGTAATATTATAGCTTTATTAGCAAGAGATATTTCTTTTCCTCCTTCAGTAAGCCCCCAAAGATTCAAAGATTCATAAATATCTTTGGGCATAAGACAAAATTCAGACATGATATCACAACGAGCTTGAAAAGTTT
This sequence comes from Avena eriantha, assembly GCA_910589775.1. Lineage (NCBI taxonomy): Eukaryota > Viridiplantae > Streptophyta > Magnoliopsida > Poales > Poaceae > Avena > Avena eriantha. The sequence goes on from OU342742.1 coordinate 209,849,721, forward strand.
CATTATTTATATCAATCTTTACCGTGGGAAGCCACTTTGATGGTTCAGAATTTATTGGAACATAATTATGATGCTCCCTAAGCGTATTATAGCAATCCTTTAAGCTAGTAGTGCAGGTCTCAAGAGTGTTTAATCTAGCAAATATGCTTGCGAAAGAAATATCAGTTTTGCTAGGCAAGTTGTAAGTAAGGATCATATTCTTTATAGCATTAATAGCATCATCCTCATTACATTGGAGGAAATCTCCCCCCACAACAGCATCTAAAGCATATCTATAGCAAAGAGCAATTCCAAGGTAAAAACTGCTAAGGAACAAACTTTGAGTCATTTTAGGCTTAGTTTTTTCATGTAGATCAGAGATTCTAGACCAAGCTTCCTTGAAGCTTTCCTCAATTCCTTGTTTAAAAGTGAAAATCATTTCCTCGAGTGACATAGTGATTGGAGCAAGGCTAGACATAAAGGCAACTTAAGATAGGAACTAATTTTTTGTGTGTTTTCAATAAAGAAAGCCAACTTGTAAAACTAATTTTTAGTGTTTTTGATAAAAAACAAGCAAACAAAGAAAAATTAAACTAAGCAAAACAAAAATAACAAAGTAAAGAGATTGGTTATGAGGGACTTCCCTTGTGAAGATGTCCTTGACTCCCCGGTAAAGGTGCTAGAAAAAGTTGTTGATGGCCCAAAATATCTCGAGCTCGTTGGGGAACCCAAGAGGAAGGTATGATGAGCACAGCAGCAAGTTTCCCTCAGTTACCAAGGTTTAATCGAACTAGTAGGAGCAAGGAAACACCCCAAAGGTGTTGCTGGCTGAGCCTTGGCAGGCGCACTACCGGTGCTAGTAGCAACGTGGAGACCTCCACAACACAACCACAGAACTTTGCCCCCAACTTGCGATGAGGTTGTCAATCTCACCGGATTTGCTGAAAACAAAGGATTAAACATATCGAATGGAAGGAAGTAATAGTTTGCAGAAAGTAAACACAACGCAGTAAACAGTTTGTAGATTGTATGTAAAAGAAAGGACCAGGGTCCATAGTTCACTAGAGGTGGCTCTCCTTAAGATAGATAACATGCTGGGTGAACAAATTACAGCGGGGCAATGGACAAACAACGAGAAAGAAATACATGCATATACTAATCATCTTGACTCCTTTGAGATTCGATTGGGCATTACAACATTATACATAGACCGCCATCCAACTGCATCTATGACTCATAATCCACCTTCAGGTTATCATCTGAACCCCCTCCAGTATTAAGTTGCAAGCAATAGATTATTGCTTTATGAATTGCGTGTAAAGTAAACAATACGATTGTTCTATGAACAAAGGATTGTTGCTTTCTCCCTAGTAGCAACAGCACATCTAGTACCTTAGAGATTTCTGTCACTTCCCCAGATTACCACAAGCATGAACCCACTATCAAGGATAAATACTAACTCTTTGAGTTGCTAGCATCTACTTGGCCAAGATAGCTACTAACAACGGAAAGCATGCAAGATCACAAATAACAAAGACATGATAGAATCAATAATCAATATGAAATAACATCTCAATATCCATCAGATCCCCGCAAAGACAACATGCAGAATTACAAATAAATGATCTTGATCATGAACGGAGCTCACAAGATCTAGACATGAAAGCACAAAGGAGGAGAACCAGCCATCTAGCTACTACATGGACCTGTAGTCTAGAGATGAACTACTCACGCATCACACCGGAGGCTTGCATGATGATGAAGAAGGCCTCCAGGGTGAATTACCCTCTCCGGCAGGGTGCCGGGAAGAGCTTCAGATCCCTCCCGATCTAGGGATGGAGATGACGACGGCTACAGACTCTTTCATGGATTTTTGATCGGGTCCTTAGGGTTTTCGTCCCGAGGGCAATATATAGGCGGAAGGAGAAGCCGAGGGGGTGCTGGGGTCGGCCAGACCACCCCCTGGCGAGGGCCAGGCCTAGCCGCGTGGCCAGGTGGTGTGGCCGGCCCCCAGCTCTTCTCAGTCTCGTATTCTGGCTTTAGATGTCTTCCGGAAAAATAGGCACTTTGGCTTTTGTCCCGTCCAATTCCGAGAATATTCATTTTCTGACTTTCTTGGAACCAAAAACAGCAGAAAACAGGCAGCTGGCACTGTGGCTCTTGTTAATAGGTTAGTCCAAGAAATCATATGAAAAGTACTCCAAAGTGTGGACAAAACACAAGAAAGTAGATAAAACCAAGCATGGAGCATCAGAAATTGTAGATACATTTGCAATCTATCAGTCCAACCAATTTATTCAGCACACTAAGCAAACAAAGCAAACGAAGAACCAAAACGAAAACGAAAAAGAAGACGCTCCAAGAACAACACAACTGTGCATTAAACAATAAAAATGAAGCGTTTGGAAGAAACCTGGGATTTTTATTGATGAAGAGGGGGATGCCTTGGGCATCTCCAAGCTTTGACGCTTGTACTTCTTGGATATTTCTTGGGGTGACACGCATGGCATCCCCAAGCTTGAGCTTTAGTCCATCCTTCACCTTATTACTCATTCCTTCCATACACCTAAATTTTTTCCTTAATACAAAACTCTCTTACTTTTATTATTAACCTTGGGGGAAAATATGATTGTTTGGTGGAGAAGCAAGGTGCATGGTCCCCTTTCCCACATCTATTATTGCTCCAAGGAGTTCTAATAGGGACCTTCCAAGTGTAATTTGTCCTTTTCCTACACATTCAATAACAAGATAATCAGTAGAAATCATTTTCCCAAGGATCTTTGTAAACACTCCTTCAGCTATTCCAATAGGTAATATTGTAGCATTATTAGCAAGATATATTTGTTTTCCTCCTTCAGTAAGCCCCCAAAGATTCAAAGATTCATAAATATCTTTGGGCATAAGACAAAATTTAGACATGATATCACAGCGAGCTTGAAAAGTTTCATTATTTATATCAATCTTTACCGTGGGAATCCACTTTGATGGTTCAGAATTTATTGGAACATAATTATGATGCTCCCTAAGAGAGTTATAGCAATCCTTTAAGCTAGTAGTGCGGGTCTCAAGGGTGTTTAATCTAGCAAATATGCTTGCGAAATAAATATCAGTTTTGCTAGGCAAGTTGTAAGTAAGGATCAATTTATTTATAGCATTAATAGAATCATCCTCATTACATTGGAGGAAATACCCCCCCCCCCCCCACAACAGCATCTAAAGCATATCTATAGCAAAGAGCAATTCCAAGGTAAAAACTGCTAAGGAACAAACTTTAAGTCATTTTAGGCTCAGTTTTTTCATGTAGATCAGCGATTCTAGACCAAGCTTCCTTGAAGCTTTCCTCAATTCCTTGTTTAAAAGTGAAAATCATTTCCTCGAGTGACATAGTGATTGGAGCAAGGCTAGACATAAAGGCAACTTAAGATAGGAACTAATTTTGCGTGTGTTTTCAATAAAGAAAGCAAACTTGTAAAACTAATTTTTTGTGTTTTTGATAAAGAAACAAGCAAAGAAAGAAAAAGTAAACTAATCAAAACAAAAATAACAAAGTAAAGAGATTGGTTATGAGGGACTCCCCTTGTGAAGATGTCCTTGACTCCCCGGCAACGGCGCCAGAAAAAGTTGTTGATGGCCCAAAATATATCGAGCTCGTTGGGGAACCCCAAGAGGAAGGTATGATGAGCACAGCAGCAAGTTTTCCCTTAGTATGAAACCAAGGTTATCAATCTAGTAGGATCAAGGAAACACCCCAAAGGTGTAGCTAGCTGAACGTTGGCAGGGCGCACTACCGGTGCCAACAGCAACGTGGAGACCTGCACAACACAACCACAAAACTTTGCCCCCAACTTGCGATGAGGTTGTCAATCTCATCGGTTTTGCTGAAAACAAAGGATTAAACGTATCGAATGGAAGAAATAATAGTTTGCTGAAAGTAAACACAAGGCAGTAAACAATTTGTAGATTGTATGTAAAAGAAAGGACTAGGGTCCATAGTTCACTAGAGGTGGCTCTCCTTAAGATAGATAACATGCTGGGTGAACAAATTACAGCGGGGCAATTGACAAACATCGAGAAACCATACAAGCATATACTAATCATCTTGACTCCTTTGAGACTTGATTGGGCATTACAACATTATACATAGACCGCCATCCAACTGCATCTATGACTCATAATCCACCTTCAGGTTATCATCCGAACCCCCTCCAGTATTAAGTTGCAAGCAACAGATTATTGCTTTATGAATTGCGTGTAATGTAAACAATACAATTGTTCTATGAACACAGGATTGCTGTTTTCTCCCTAGTAGCAACAACACATCTAGTACCTTAGAGATTTCTGTCACTTCCATAGATTACTAGAGGCATGAACCCACTATCGAGCATAAATACTAACTCTTGGAGTTGCTAGCATCTACTTGGCCAAGATAGCTACTAACAACAGAAAGCATGCAAGATCACAAATAACAAAGACATGATAGAATCAATAATCAATCTGAAATAGCATCTCAATATCCATTGGATCCCCGCAAACACAACATGCAGAATTACAAATAGATGATCTTGATTACGAACGGAGCTCACAAGATCTAAACATGAAAGCACAAAGTAGGAGAACCAGCCATCTAGCTACTACATGGACCCGTAGTCCAAATATGAACTACTCACTCATCACACTGGAGGCTTGCATGATGATGAAGAAGGCCTCCAGGGTGAATTCCCCTCTCCGGCAGGGTGCCGGGAAGAGCTTCAGATCCCTCCCGATCTAGGGATGACGCCGACTACAGACTCTTTCATGGATTTTTGATCGGGTACTTAGGGTTTTGGTATGAGAGGCAATATATAGGCGGAAGGAGAGGTCGAGGGGGTGCTGGGGTCAGCCAGACCACCCCTGGCGTGGGCCAGGCCTGGCCGCGCGACCAGGTGGTGTGGCCAGGCCCCAGCCCTTCTCCGTCTCGTATTCTGGCTCCAGATGTCTTTCGGTAAAATAGTGACTTTGGCTTTTGTCCCGTCCAATTCCGAGAATATTCATTTTCTGACTGCCTGGAACCAAAAACAGCAGAAAACAGGCAGTTGGCACTATGGCTCTTGTTAATAGGTTAGTCCAAGAAATCATATGAAAAGTACTCCAAAGTGTGGACAAAACACAAGAAAGTAGATAAAACCAAGCATGGAACATCAAAAATTATAGATACATTTGCAATGTATCATCGGTCCATGCCGCTTCATCAAACAATACTGCGATATGAACAAGTACACGAGAGAGGGTAACAACTAGAAAATGAATGCCCACATATCACTATGTGCTCTAATCATACCAATTCATCTACGCGTAGATCGGCTCTGATACCACTATTGGCTTCCGTAGCAGAAAACAAAAATGTCCTAACAACGAGAATGATATAGCTAAGAACTATACTATGCAGATGTAAGGTAACAGATGGATTGGGTGTTCATATCCTTGAAGACCGAAAAGCTTTTCATGTTCCAATGAACGTTGATGAAGTAGACATATGGCGATGCTGACCTCAATGTCGTGTAGTCATACAAGCGATAAGAGCTACAACTGGCAGCACCTTCGTAGTTCTACACGCGTCCAGTGTAGACGACGTCCTTTAGGATCCTCCAACAAAGTATCGGAAGAAGAATGATCTAGACCGAGGATCTAGCAACACGATAGTGTGCTTATGGTGGAGATCTCAAACCCCGTATGCATGTTCCAATATTCCAGAACCACACGTGAGGGATAGAGAGGGAGAGAAGGAAAACGCCAAGACGATGAATGGGGGAGGGGTATTCTTCCCTTTATATAGCCCAGGGGAGGGGAGGTGCCATCTAGGGGCACCTCCACCTTGGGTGGGCCTACCCTAGGGCATCACCCCTCTCCTTGTCGCGCCCTCCACCCCCTCCTTGGGCCGCAGCCACCTTGGGGTGTGGGGCACCCCCTAGTGGGATGCCCATGTGGTGGCCCATTAGGGGTTAGCCTATAATTTAATATATTTTAATATTTAACTATACTTATCTCTGCGCCCCGTAGGGCATGGCGGTAGGCAGAACGCCTTATGATATAATCACGCTACATCCATGTGCAAGAGAAAAGATCTATTCTCGGAACGCTAACCGTTAGCGTTTTTGGGAACAATGCCATGTTCTTATGTTGTGGATCTCAGTTGCGCCCCAGGGACAACATGTCTCGAAACCGATAGCGTTTTTGGGGAACAATGTCACGTTCTTATGGTGTGGATCTCAGTTGCACCCCTTAGGGACAACACGTCTACGACAAGCCTAGTCTTTAGATTCATGTGTTTTGACGATATAGCATACCTAAAAATTCTGCCAAACCATCGTTCGAGAAAGACAGGAAATAATAAAGATTATACGTACGCTTGTCATACAACACAGGACGTGAAATGTAGAAACTTCGTTATACAAATTGGCTTCGCTCTCCTCTCCGACTTCGCTCTCCCCCCGATCCCCCCGGGACTATGAGGCAATGCGTTTGATGAGAAAATTATTTGACGTAAAATCACTGGAGCGCGCTGTGACCATAATCTATTCACACACCATCACATCCTACGTGCATTTCGGGAAGCATGTCAGTTGCAGAGCGAGATGGTATAAATTACCTCCATGTTTTGACTGCACAAATTGTCTCTCACACTGTCAAGTCGTACGTACCAACCTATAGCTATCAAGACCTAATTGTTGTTGCCTAGCCTATGCCTTATGGCTATCAAGACTTGATTCTCGGATGCATGTCGTCCACCCTCGAGCATATGGCTCTCGTTTGGTGATCTTCTCTGCTAACATGAAAAAACCAAAATGTTGATGCCATGGTGATATAACACTTTTAATTTTACAAATATCTAAAATACATAAAAATTACAAAATAGAAATCATCATAATGATAAAATAATAGTTGGCTGTAGAGTTATTTGTTTTAGGTTTCCAGGTAAGGATCACCACCTAGTTACGCACATGAGCTGACAAATTTGTAGTTTGATATGCTTCTCATTGCAACATAGTGGTACATAGTACATGATATCGAAAAGAGTAAAAAGCTAAAAAGAAAAGAGCTGCGGACACAACGGTTTACACGAGTAGAGCCTCTAATAAATAATCTAGCACACCAAACAAGAATCCCTGAATGCTAGAAGTTGTTTGCATATTGCCTCAGACACACGGCCTGCTCATGTAGCCGATGAAACTTGTTCTACCATAATAAAGTAAGAACATGCCACGTCACGTTGTCGAGGAACGTTGTGCAAACTTGCCGTTGGAGAAGCATTCACGCTGGACGCTGTGAACCTGAGGATATGTTGTCTGACATGGAATCAATGATGTGTCGGTAACCGCTACCACCGATACTCGTCTTTCTGCAGCTGCTATTGATCTCCACCGTCGAACTACAGGTTGAACCACTTTAATCAGCTACCAAGCGAAGCAAAAACTGCTATACATAAAAAATGACAACGTCCAAATAGAGTTCATACCTAGCATTGTAGACAGTGCAGGAACATGGCATTGTCACGGTCCGAAAGCAATCATCGCACTCCTGCATCGTTCATGCCGTCGTCTGCAAACCCAGTGCTTATGAAATCCCGTGCTAAGATGGGTTGAGCAGGAGAGAGGAGGTGCTCGCTAATGAGATGGGGCATCAACACATTCCTTCCACAGAGTCCAGCTATTCCTCAAGATGTGCACATCTTTCCAAACTAACGCTTCTGGAAAAATAAATAAGGAACGGAAAATAAAAACAAAGAGTATGAGGTATGCCGGATATAGGGAGATAGCCTCACCTGGCGATGATGTCGCGTGGACGCTTCTTATTATTGATCTTCTCCTCACGTGAGGTGAGAAGCTGCTACTCGTATGGCTAAATCGGAAGAAGAAACAATGGATGACGTCTTACCTGGTATCGATGGTGCTTGTCCCATTAAAGGCGGTCGAGGATGTAGCGAACGCAGAACCGCCATATGCCACCTCCACACGTCCATACGCCATTGCATGCAAAGATCCGCCTACTCCCCGAGATACTGCCACCAGGCTACAACCGCTATGCGGGAGTCCAATGATAGACCAAGAAAGAGCGGATTCGTGCCATTGTTGGTTCCATATACTTTCCCCGTGGAAAAAGAGAGGTTAGAGGGGAGTACATGATACAGGGCCGGCGGGATCGAGTAACGCCTCACCATAGGCATGCGTGAGGTCCGCGCAAAGTGATCATGTTCCCCACAAGACATCCAATCCTTGTAGCATCGTTTGCGGTAGACAGGCTGCTACGGAAAAAGAAGGAGCAGCTTGCACGGTGCATCGCTCTCTCTCGCTCGTCGGCGGCCGTATGCGCAAGGCAGTGGCGATGAGAAGAATCTCGTCATCGTTCTCCACTAAGCCGCCATTAGCAGACGCCGTCCTTCCATGCCCCATGAATCTTGCCTGGCTCTCGTTGCATATCCACCGTCTCCCCTGTCGTGTCATGGTTTTCGACACCGGAGATCGTCCCCTTTGAAGTTCGGCCAGGGGCGTAGTGCCCTGCGAGTAGAATCGAGGAACCGAGCAAATGCAATCACATAGAGAGGGAAGCAGTGTTTTACCTAGGTTTAGGTTCAATGTGATCGAATCCCTATGTCCTACAACTATTTAGTATCTGATTTCCACACGGTTTTACACTTGTCTTTCCTCCTCCCTCTTTCTCGTTCCACCTGGGCCTCCTTTTATACGTGTAAGGGGACACCACAGGGGTTGGAGCTCACGCGGTGCCACACATTGCTACTGATTCACAATGTGGCCTAGCAGCCCTAGGCCGGTGCTGTGTGTTGCTTACTAGGCGGTGGCAGACTAGTGTTGGTCTTGACTTCCACTGAGCGGTGGTGAGGCAGATCGAGGAAGAGGGCAGCGAGGCCTTGGACGGGGTCATCGCCTGGAAAGGGACCGTTCTCCCATGGTGACCGCTCCTCAGGACTCATGGCCGGATTTGTCTAGCTTCGAGTTCTATGTGAGGGTGCACCGAGAGAATGCGGAAATGGTGCGCCTTCCTAACACCTTCGCCTGGTCCTTTGGCAGCCGCCGCTGCCCTCGCCGGTTGATGTTGCAGCCTGCCGGGTGCTATAATACCATCTGGTGGGCCTGTGTCTTCTCAGAAGAAGGGAGAGCATATGCCTCGGGAGGGGATGGACCCGTTTCTCCGAGACCCACTCCCTGCAGCGGGGAGACGTCCTCGTAGTCACGTTCAACGGAGTGGAGACGTTGTCCGTCAAGGTGTTCAGTAGCAACCAGCACCACGTCGACTACTTCCACGAGGAGGGGCTCTAATATCGTAGAGGTCCCCGCCTGGCCGCTTACCCGAGACCCCCCGTTGAGCGTGTAGGTTGGACCTGCGTAGGCTTTAGCAAGGAATACAACATGTAAGGTGTTAGGAGATGTATCCTGCTTTATCTCTCTCGGCTGTAATTATGCATTTATTATCCTGAGAATAAAAGAGGGCACTTATCTGCCCTGCTGCCTTCTTGTCCTCTGAGATTTTTCTGTTGCCGGTGCTCCGGTGATGACAAGGTTCGCTCCTTGATCATATCCGGAGCACATCTTGGTGCACCCTTTGGTTGGCGGTCAGCCCTCGGTGGGTGGGGGCACAAGAGACCGTGTTACGTTCGTTCCTCAACCGAGACGATCCTTAGTGCATCGCTTTAGGGTGCTTGGGGGTAGCCCCCAAGCGTTTCTGCTCTTCGGATGACTCAATCACTGTTAGAGACCAACCACGAGAATGCATGGCTATGCTCGCTGCTTTGATGGCATGTCCATCATCGCAGCGAGCAAGACATGCAGGGTGAACATGCCTAGACTCACGCGCTGTGTGAGCAGCGTGCAACCTTATCTAACTGTGCCCACTGCACCAATGGCGCATTCATTGTTATAGTGGGAGATACGCGCGAGGTGATCCCTCTTGGCCTCACGTGTTGTGCAAATAGCATGCAGCCTTATCTAACTGTGCCCACTACTCCGATGGCGTGTTCTATCGTTGTAGTGGGTGAGACACGCGGGGTGATCCCGCCTGGACAGACATGCTGCGCAAATAGGATGCAACCTTATCTAACTATGCCCACTATTCCGATGGCGTGTTCCATCGTTAAAGTGGGCGAGACATGTGGGGAGATCCCGCCTGGACTCACGTGCTGCCTAGACAACACACAACCTTATTTCTGGAGCACCTTACGGGTAGAATTTGCGAAGATGGTATTCTTTCAAGTTCTCGATATTCCACGAGTTCTCCACGGGACTGCCATCTTTGGTCTCCAGGCGGACCGCTCCGGGCCTGGAGACTTGTACCACCCGGTAAGGGCCCTCCCACTTTGGTTGTAACTTGTTACTGCCCTTCCCGGGGCGAGCCCGAGGAAGGACCAAGTCACCTTCTTGAATAGTGCAAGGCCGGACCCGACGACGGTGATAGCGTCGTAGGCTCTGTTGATAGTGAGCTGCACGCACAACCACTAGGTTACGAGCCTCTCCGACGAAGTTGATTTAGTTGATGCGGTGTTCCCCCTAGGTGGCCTCTTGATAAACTCGCACCTGAGGGACCCGTACTGTAGCTCGGTAGGCAGCATAGCCTTGGCACCGTAGACCAAGGAGAAGGGGGTATCTCCCGTAGTCCTACTCGGGGTGGTTCAGATCGACTAGAGGTCGGCTGGGGTCTATTCGATCTAGCCCTGCCCACTGGTCTTGAATCGATCGAAGGTCTGGGTCTTGAGCCTGCAAAGCACCTCTGTGTTGAGGTGCTCCGCTTGCCCATTTCTCCAAGGATGGGCCACCAAAGTGAAACAGATTTTGGTGTCGAGGGTATCACAATAGGCGAGGAAGGCGCCGTTTGTGAATTGTGATCCATTGTCGGTGATGATTCGATGAGGCACGCCGAAGTGGCAGACGATGCCTCAGATGAACTTGATGGCGGCTTGAGCGGTGATAGGCCGTACGGGCTCCACTTCAGGCCACTTGGTGAATTTGTCGATGGAAACAAACAGGTACTGGAATCCCCCACCACCTGTGGGAGGGGCCCACAATGTCTAGCCCCCATACGGCGTAAGTCCATGATAGGGGTATAGTCTGGAGATCTTGAGCTAGTTGATGTATCTCTTTGGCATGGAATTGGCAGGAATTGTAGGTTCTGACTAAGTAATCTACGTAGGAAAGTGCCGTTGGCCAGTAGAACCCTTGGCGAAATGCTTTCCCTACCAAGGTCCGAGAGGCAAGGTGACTCGAGCACTCTCCCTCATAGATCTCAGCAAGGACTTTGTATCCTTCTTGGGCGATGCAGCAGAGCAGGACGCCAGATTCGTGCTTCTGATAGAGGTCTTCGTCCATAAGGGTGTACATCTTGGCTTGGCGGAATAATTTTTGGCATCGGCACGGTAGGCAGGGAGCTTTCGGGTCCGAAGGTACCTTAGTACTTCTGAGGCCTACGGTAGCCTAGGCATCTCCTCCGCTTGGATGACGCTCTTGCCGGGAAGGATTCCTGAGTCTTTGTCCCCAGGGGCGCACATCTCCACACCCGACGATTCGCGTATGAGAGGTGTGGTCGAGGGCTCTCCCCAGGGTCTTTTGTAGGTTTGTTTGCTTCCCACGCCTTGGTTTTTGGGGGAAAACAGCTCCGCACTCATTGCTTCGCATATGATGGGTGTGGACGAGGACTCTCCCTAGAACATTGTGCGAGATTGTCGAGTTCTAGTGCTTTGTTTCCTTGGGACACACAACTCCATATCTATCGCGTCGCATACGATGGGTGTGGCTGAGGGCTCACCCCGAGATCTTCTTTTGGCTATAGTGTCTTCGTTGCCGGGGCACAAAGCTCCGCATCCATCGCTTCACATACGATGGATGTGACCGAGGGCTCACCCTGGTGTCTTGTGCTTGCTATGGTATCTTTCCTCCTGAGGGCACACAACTCCGCACCCATTGCTTCGCATACGACGGGTGTGGCCAAGGGCTCGCCCCAGGATTCTTCATTGGGGGGGCTGGATACTCGTGTATCTGTCCTCGGGGGCACATAGCTCCGCGACCATCGCTTTGCATACAATGAGTGTGGCCGAGGTCTTGCCCCGGGGGTTTTGTTGACATGATCTCGAGGGATCTTGACGGAGGGCTTGAATAGCCTATCCACCATGACTTCCGAGGGTACGCATCCCCTGGAATACGTGATCTTCGAGATCTCATTGTTGACGGTGTTGGATCCACGCGGGATGTGTTGGATCTGGAGCGCATCAAAGCGCTGCTCGAACTTTCTGAATTCCTCCACATAGGGTGCCATTCGCGGGGAGTGATGGCCCAAAATATATCGAGCTCGTTGAGGAACCCCAAGAGGAAGGTGTGATGAGCACATCAGCAAGTTTTCCCTCAGTATGAAACCAAGGTTATCAATCTAGTAGGAGCAAGGAAACACCCCAAAGGTGTAGCTAGCTGAACGTTGGCAGGGCGCACTACCGGTGCCAGCATCAACGTGGAGACCTGCACAACACAACCACAAAACTTTGCCCCCAACTTGCGATGAGGTTGTCAATCTCACCGGTTTTGCTGAAAACAAAGGATTAAACGTATCGAATGGAAGGAAGTAATAGGTTGCGGAAAGTAAACACAGAGCAGTAAACAGTTTGTAGATTGAATGTAAAAGAAAGGACCGGGGTCCATAGTTCACTAGAGGTGGCTCTTCTTAAGATAGATAACATGCTGGGTGAACAAATTACAGCGGGGCAATTGACAAACATCGAGAAAGCATACAAGCATATACTAATCATCTTGACTCCTTTGAGATTCGATTGGGCGTTACAACATTATACATAGACCGCCATCGAACTGCATCTATGACTAATAATCCACCTTCAGGTTATCATCCGAACCCCCTCCAGTATTAAGTTGCAAGCAATAGACTATTGCTTTACAAATTGCGTGTAAAGTAAACAATATGATTGTTCTATGAACAAAGGATTGTCGTTTTCTCCCTAGTAGCAACATCACATCTAGTACCTTAGAAATTTCTGTCACTTCCCAGATTACCAGAGGCATGAACCCACTATGGAGCATACATACTAACTCTTGGAGTTGCTAGTATCTAATTGGCCAAGATAGCTACTAACAACAGAAAGCATGCAAGATCACAAATAACAAAGACATGATAAAATTAATAATCAATCTAAAATAGCATCTCAATATCCATCGGATCCCCGCAAACACAACATATATGGATTACAAATAGATGATATTGATCATGAACGGAGCTCACAAGATCTAAACATGAAAGCACAAAGGAGGAGAACCAGCCATCTAGCTACTACATGGACCCGTAGTCCAGAGATGAACTACTCACACATCACACCGGAGGCTTGCAAGATGATGAAGAAGGCCTCCAGGGTGAATTCCCCTCGCCGGCAAGGTGCCGGGAAGAGCTTCAGATCCCTCCCGATCTAGGGATGGAGATGACGGCGGCTACAGACTATTTCGTGGAATTTTGATCGGGTACTTAGGGTTTCCGTATCAGAGGCAATATATAGGCGGAAGGAGAGGCCGAGGGGGTGCCTGGGGTGGCCAGACCACCCCCTGGCTCGGGCCATGCCTGGCCGCGCGGCTAGGTGGTGTGGCCAGGCCCCATCCCCTCTCCGTCTCGTATTCTGGCTCTAGATGTCTTCCGGTAAAATAGCGACTTTGGCTTTCGTCCTATCCAATTCCAAGAATATTCATTTTCTGACTTCCTAAAACTAAAAATAGCAGAAAATAGGTAGCTGGCACTATGGCTCTTATTAATAGGTTAGTCCAAGAAATCATATGAAAAGTACTCCAAAGTGTGGACAAAACATAAGAAAGTAGATAAAACCAAGCATGGAACATTAAAAATTATAGATACATTTGCAATGTATCAACATCCCCAAGCTTAAATCCTGTTCGTCCTCGAGTAGGTAAGTGATAAAAAGAAAGAATAATTTTTGAGGTGACATGCACCATCATAAACTTGATCAAAGTATTTGTAAAACATTCAATGCTGGGATCATAGTACTTCAATCATAACATGAAAGACAAAGTTCTAGCATAAGACAAAGAAACTATGTTGCAACATGAAAAGGCACAAACAAAAGATTCATGAATAACAATTCTTTGCAAGACATTTGTTTGTTTCACATAAAGAAAACATAGCATAATAGTATTCAGTTTGTCCTTCATTGAGTAGCAAATATAAATGCATATGACACCTTCAAAGTTCATAAGAGTGACTAGATACAAATAGTTTAAAACAAGCAATATCAAGATATGAATCAATCAACTAGTCTTGGGACAATGCACATAGAACTAAGAATGGCCACTATGCTCTCAAAGTAGGTGCATAAAGAAAGAAGGTGGAGACTCAATATATAAGTGGAAGAAAGGCCTTCATAGAAGGAAGTAGTGATTCAAGTCTCATAAAGAGCTTCCAAAAATTATGGTACTTATTAGCTTTCAGCTCTCATTTCCCCTATCATAAGCATCTTGAAGGTGGTTAAGGTTAAAGTGACACAACTAAGAGGATATGCTTGACAAGTTATAAACCGAAATCTCACGCCCCTTACTTACGAAGACCGAACCTCATGCTACTCAACTTTAGTCACGAGTAAGCTCTTGTCATTGTAAGTACACATGTATCATAAAGAACTGCCAACGGGGTACCCCTTGCACATGATACATGAGCTATCCCATAATCAAAATGACAAGGCAAGCAGACAATGAGCATCTTAGCGATCTTTTTATTTGTTATTTGCATAGGTTTTTATTGAGGATGCTTCATAGAGTGCTCATTATGGTTATGCTGCAAGTTTTCACCATGATTAGGAATGGCTTAGGCTAGCGGCCCAGGCGTTTCTCTAACACACATACAAACTCCATGATCTCACAAGTTCCACTTTTATTTCACACCGCCGGGATCCATAAGCAAAAGAACATGATATCAACGGGGTACAACGTACACGTGTAATGTTGAAAGCGTTCCCCATGATACATGGTTCTGCTAACTTCAACTTAGAAAGCGCAAGCATATATGCAACAAAGAAGGACCCAATGGTTCAGGTTTATTAAATGCAAAAAGTAAAGTGTGCCATCAAGTTCGTGATAGTTTTAATCACTAGTTTTCTCATAACAAGTTTAATTTGGGAGGTAAACAAAAAGATGAATATACTTGGAATAGCATATGCTAGTAGGTAGGTATGGTGGACTCTTTGGAATAACTTAGTTTAAGGAGTTGGATGGATGAGTGGAACTCATACTTGGTTGCGGAGGCTAGCAAAAGACTGGGAGCGACAAACTAAGAGAGCAGTAATGGCCATAATCATGCAGAGCGACAAAACATCATTGATCAAAGCATAAAGTGATACTACAAGTTGAAAACTAAAGGATCATAAAGGCTATAGTGACTTGAGATAGTCATAACATGGTATGAGCATGTGCCAAGTCAACCCAAATAAAGCATCAAAGGAGAATACCACTATACTATTCTTTAATATGCTAAAACAACGCATGATTCATCCAAGGCACATTAAGCAATCTCAATTGTTTATAACAAGTCATGCTACAACAAAGAATACTAAGCATAAAGCCAAAACAATATCAAGCATGGCATGACAAAGCATAGGCCACTGTCAAAAACAAGCTCTCTTTAACACTTAAGCACGAACTTTCCTACTCTTTTCCAAACCAAACCAAACTATTTGAAAACCAATGTATGAAAGAGGCGGTACAACCAATTTATTCAGCAAACTAAGCAAACAAAGAAAACGAAAAAGCAAAACGAAAATGAAAAAGAAGACGCTCTAAGAACAAAACAACTGTGCATGAAACAATAAAAATGAAGCGTTTGGAAGAAACCTGGGATTTTTATTGATGAAGAGGGGATGCCTTGGGCATACCCAAGCTTTGACGCTTGTACTTCTTGGATATTTCTTGGGGTGACACGCGTGGCATCCCCAAGCTTGAGCTTGAGTCTATCCTTCATCTCGTTACTCATTCCTTCCATACACTTGAAATTTTTCGTTCATACAAAACTTCACACAATCTTTATTAGCAACATTAGTGCACTCAAGATAATAAGTCTTTAAGGTTCAGTTATAACACCAATAAAACTTCCATTAAAACACTATCTACTGTATAACTTCCCACAAAAAGCTCAATTCCCCAAAATAACTCAAAAAGGAACCAACACGAAGCAAATGCAGAAAATAGCAGAAATCTGTCAAAACAGACCAACAGGTAAAGACGAATTTTTTCAAAGACCTTATGTTGCTAAAATCAAAAAGTGCTGGACTAACGAAAGTTAGATAAAAACCTGGGGCAGAAGCACAAAAATTCACTCCTCAAAAGGACGTACAGAGATTTTACACAAATTTTTATGGTGAAGCACAGAAATCTGTTTCCGGACAGCAACTTTCCCAATCATTACTTCTCTCTTATTAGAGGTTACTCTTGGAACAAAAAGCAAATAAAAAGGATAAGGAGCAGTTATTACTGAAGTAATAACTTCCAAGACTCATATAAAACTTTTGGGTTATCTCCCAATAAGTACTTTTCTTTAACAACTTTAAGTTAGGCATAAGAAGCAAGAAAAAGAATCAAGTGTTCTCAAATGAAGAATCATTAAGAGCAATACCAGAAATATCTTCAACAAGGCAAGGTATATCATCCAAATAAGTTCTAGAGGGTCCCCTATCAATGCTCTTGGGTTCACTATTTTCATCAAAAGGGTTTTTAGGAACAATCCAATCAAGATTATGGCTTCATGCATTGCTACGAGTTAAAAAGGTATCAGTATCTTAGGTTCCTCCCCATTAGGTTCGATTTTGTCCATATTTTCTCATGTACCGGTAACATCTACGCATGAGCCTAGCATATTAAAACGTTCAAATAATTTTCTAGTTTCCTTGGAAACATCATAGAATTCCTTAAGCAAAATTTCAAGGATAAAATCTCTCTTTTCGGGGTCATGAATTCCTTTAAGTTTAAGAAACATTACTTGCATTAAGGGGTTAAGGTTAACAAACCTAGCTTCCAACATGTGAACTAAAGAAGCTGCAGCAATCTCATAGTTTGGAGCAAATTCTGCAAGGGATCTATCCTCAATATCCTCATGTTTACTAACATGATTAAAGAATTCTTCAATATTATCTTTTCCAATTATAGAACCACTCCCTATTGAAAGTTCTTTTAGGGTGAATCTAGGGATCAACATGGTGAGCTAAGGGAGAGGTAACAACTAAAGGAGGCTTAATTTTGGTGTGTTTTTGATAAAGAAACAAGTAAACAAAACAAAAGTAAACTAAGCAAAACCAAAATAACAAAGTAAAGTGATTGGTTATGAGGGACTCCCCTTGTGAAGATGTCCTTGACTCCCCGGCAACAGCGCCAGAAAAAGTTGTTGATGGCCCAAAATATATCGAGCTTGTTGGGGAACCCCAAGAGGAAGGTATGATGAGCACATCAGCAAGTTTTCCCTCAGTATGAAACCACGGTTATCAATCCAGTAGGAGCAAGGAAACACCCCAAAGGTGTAGCTAGCTGAACGTTGGCATGGTGCACGACCGGTGCCAGCAGCAACGTAGAGACCTGCACAACACAACCACAGAACTTTGCCCCAACTTGCGATGAGGTTGTCAATCTCACCGGTTTTGCTGAAAACAAAGGATGAAACATATCGAATGGAAGGAAGTAATAGTTTGCAGAAAGTAAACACAAAGCAGTAAACAATTTGTAGATTGAATGTAAAAGAAAGGATCGGGGTCCATAGTTCACTAGAGGTGGATCTTCTTAATATAGATAACATGCTGGGTGAACAAATTATAGCGAGGCAATTGACAAACATCGAGAAAGCATACAAGCATATAATTATCATCTTGACTCCTTTGAGATTCGATTGGGAATTACAACTTTATACTTAGACCGCCATCCAACTGGATCTATGACTAATAATCCACCTTCAGGTTATCATCTGAAACCCCTCTAGTATTAAGTTGCAAGCAACAGATTATTGCTTTACGAAATTCGTGTAAAGTAAACAATACGATTGTTCTATGAACAAAGGATTGTTGTTTTCTCCCTAGTAGCAACAGCACATCTAGTACCTTATAGATTTCTGTCACTTCCCCAGATTACCAGAGGGATGAACCCACTATCGAGCATAAATACTAACTCTTGGAGTTGCTAGCATCTACTTGGCCAAGATAGCTACTAACAATGGAAAGCATGCAAGATCACAAATAACAAAGACATGATAGAATCAATAATCAATCTAAAATAGCATGAACGGAGCTCACAAGATGTATGGATTACAAATAGATGATCTTGATCATGAACAGAGCTCACAAGATCTAAACATGAAAGCACAAAGGAGGAGAACCAGCCATCTAGCTACTACATGGACCCGTAGTCCAGAGATTAACTACTCACGCATCACACCGGAGGCTTGCATGATGATGAAGAAAGCCTCCAGGGTGAATTCCCCTCTCCGGCAAGGTGCTGGGAAGAGTTTTAGATCCTCCGATCTAGGGATGGAGATGACGGTGGCTACAGACTCTTTCGTGGAATTTTTATCGGGTACTTAGGGTTTCCATATCAGAGGCAATATATAGGCGGAAGGAGATGCTGAGGGGGTGCCTGGGGCGGCCAGAACACCCCCTGGCGCGGGCCAGGCCTGGCCGCGCGGCCAGGTGGTGTGGCCAGGCCCCAGCCCCTCTCCATCTCGTATTCTGGCTCCAGATGTCTTTTGGTAAAATAGCGACTTTGGCTTTTGTCCCGTCGAATTCCGAGAATATTCATTTTCTGACTTCCTGAAACCAAAAACAGCAGAAAACAGGCAGCTGGCATTGTGGCTCTTGTTAATAGGTTAGTCCAAGAAATCATATGAAAAGTACTCCAAAGTGTGGACAAAACACAAGAAAGTAGATAAAACCAAGCATGGAACATCAAAAATTATAGATACATTTGCAATGTATCAGGGAGTCATAATATTTTTTTGACAAGAGGAGTCATAATTTTTATTGATTTGATTAACGACTAGCTGAGAGTCCCCGCGGACGATTAGACGCTTGATCCCGAAATCTTTCACAATCTGGAGGCCGACGAGTAGGCCTTCATACTCAGCAGTTTGGTTGGTCGAATGTGCTCCGTGGTAGAGCATTTAGACCACGTACTTTAGTTGGTATCCCATTGGCAACATGAGGAGCACGGCAGCCACTAAGGGAGTACGAGCCATCAAAGTACATGATCTAGTCGCGCTCATCGATGTTCCCGGGCTGGGAGGACAAGGGATCCTCCTCGTCCTCTGGAGTTGGGGTCCATTCGGTGAAGAACTCGGCAGAGCCGAACTCTTGATGGTCTGAGTGTGGGCGAAGTGGAGGTCGAAGCCGGCTAGCTCCATATCCCACTCTACCACCTATCCGGTAGCTTCTCTGTTGCGCAACATACGCTCTATTAAGTACTTGGTAACTACAGTGATCCGGTGGGCCTCAAAGTAGTGATGAAGCTTCCTCGATGCGATGAGGATACCGAGAAGGAGCTTCTGTAGGATAGGGTAGCATACCCGGGCATCGCATAACACGTTGCTAACGAAATACATGGGGTGTTACACCATATGATTTTTCGGGGGCTCCTGACGGTCTTCATCGCCCGAGTTGCAGGGCCCAGGAGGAGGCGCTTTTGGGCATCTAGGGTTGCTTTCCTAACTCCGAGAGTTTAGGAGGTGTGCCTGGCTCGATCCTAAGACCAGGGCCCTTAGTGATGACTCCCGAGTCATCTCCCTCCACGGGCTTCGCCTCACCGAGATCAGGAAGAGGTGCTTTCGGGCATCCAGGGTTTCTTCCCGGCTCAAAGAGATGATACCTTCGATCCGGATTACGGATGTAGTATAGCTCTTTTTCCCTAGTAGACCTAGGTTATCGAATCCTTGGAAAGCGAATGCGTAGTGAAGTTACTTTAACGGACCTTTAGGAGTTTTATAATTCCTTTTGTGTTTTTACCAGACCAATATCCTGTGTATTTTTGTTGTTGACGATGATGTAGAGAGAGGGCCTAGCACTTTCGGTTTCACCTGTAGCTGTGCAAAACATCTGATGGGAATAAAAGAAAGAAATAAAGTATGCATGTACTTGTTAGAGCAAGATGAATTATATGTGGGCAGTGCATCCATAATTTCTATTGCCTCCGCAACCGCTTATAACAATAACCTACTAGTCTCATCCATAGAAGAAAGAGAACTAATGATATGCATAGTGATGCCACTGTTAATCCCAAGTAAATCCCTCACATATAGTCGTACTACCCCTTCTGTCACTGGGGTTCCCAACCTACAGATCGTTCATTACTCATACGCCCTATACCTGGCTCAGCCCTCGTGGTCTTGGGTACCTAACAAGTCCTTGAATTGAGGAAAGATATGATACAATAATCATCATGTCATACAAACTAATACATGATCCCATTTATGATAAATAACATGCACAAACGCTACATGGCTAGGCCGAAGCCCTTAGCCCAAGGAGAATTACTCACACATAGAGATGAGATCAACAATCATAAACATTGTATTGAAAATCATAAGATTGATAGCAATAGTCTTACAATGTTGCCAATCGAAGAAGAGATCTACTATTACAAGTGTTGGAATATGGCTATCGATATGGAGAAGGTTTTTGAGATCTGGAGGCGGCTAGAGATCTATGGCAGAGACTTTTGGCGAGGGTCTGGCTTGTTTTCTCATCGCTCGAGGATTCTTTATATAGGGGTCCCTTCACGAAAGTTGTTCTGTTTGACCTAACGGTGGCGGCGCCAACTATATGAACGGGGCTATATGGCCGGAATTTTGCTCCGGTCGTATACTTGGTCGTTAAAGCGTCTGCCTCCACTTTACGGCTCCTGGTTTCTTCTAGTTGTTGGAAATCTCGTATCTTTGACTTTAAAGATGGTGCTCGATCACCTCCCTTGGAACCCCGGCACACCCACGGGCTCCCTGGCGAACACGTCAGTGTTCTCCCGGAGGAAGGCGACAAGTGCGCTTTCCTATTTGTTGATGAGGCGGGCCCCCATGGTGATAGAGCATCCTCCCCCTTCGACCAAAGGGACTTTATTGGTGAGACTGTGGTCCTCAATCAAGCGCTTGTTTCGGATAATCGAAGCACCCAACGCTTCAAGGTCTTGCGGGCCCTAGGAGACTGGTGTCGCAGTATCCCGGTATGACTGCTCCATGCAGAATACCGCATCCCGAGGGTCGGCCTTGACGGTGATGACCCCCTTCGTAGCAGGGATCTTCATGGTGCTATAGGCATAGTGGGTGACCGCCATAAACTTAGCCAAAGCTAGTTATCCCAATATGCCATTGTAAGATAGAAGAATATCCGCGATGTTGAACATGATGTTCTCCATGCGGAAATTCTCGGGCGTGCCAAACGTAACAGGTAGCGTAACCTGCTCCAAAGGTTGGGTCGCCCAGGGTTAATTCCTTGGAAAGCCCTCGTCAGGGAGAGGCGTTCCGCGGGGATCTAGAGCTGCTTAATCAGTTGGGTGGATAGGAGATTTAAGCCCGCGCCCCCGTCCACTGGCATCTTGGTGACCCTGACATTCTTGATGGTCGGCAGACCACCAGAGGTAAGATCCCCACGGCCGACCATTTCAGGGGGAGCTGGGCATCCACACTCGGGTGCACAGCGTATACCTCTCGGGAAAGTCGTTTGACGGCACTATGCAAGGCGAAAGCCGAGGCACCTCCGTGCAGGCAAAGGACATCACGCGGTCGAAGATTTGTCTGAGCGTGCCCCCGTGGTACTCCACGGAGGGTGTTTACCTATGATTTGGCCAGGAAACGAGCGAGGTGCAAGTTTCCTTGCATAAACGTCCTGGATCGCTTCCTCCCCTTTGCCGTGATGGCTAGTGAAATGATCTCGGTGAAGTCGTAGGACGTATCCCACGAGGTCAACAATCTAAACAACCTAGGATCCCACCCTGGGGCTATCTTCAATCGCCTCGGGAGGGAAAAGAAGGATAGCGTCGGCTATCGCTAGCGCATCCCCTGGTTCGAGAAAACTCACAGGGGGTGGCGGAATCTCGCTAGCAACATCGCTGCTTCGCCTCCCTTGGCTCCTCTGATACGTTGCTAACGTATCCATAACTTTTGATGTTCCCTGCTTGGTTTTGTCTACTTTCTTATGTTTTGTCCACACTTTGGAGTACTTTCTATACACTTTCTTGTACTAACCTATTAACAAGAGCCACAGTGTGAGCTGCCTGTTTTCTGCTGTTTTTGGTTCCAGGAAAGTCAGAAAATGAATATTCTCGGAATTGGATGGGACAAAAGCCAAAGTCAGTTTTTCACGAGGGACACAAGGAGCCAGAATACGAGACGGAGAGGGTCCAGGGGCCACCACACCACCTGGTTGCGCGGCCCATCCTGGCCCGCGCTAGGGGTGGTCTGGCCGCCTCCGACACCCCCTCGACCTCCCCTTTCGCCTATAAGATGCCTCCGATACAGAAACCCTAAGGACCCGATCAAAATTCCACGAAAGAGTCTGTAGCCGCCGTCATCTCCATCCCTAGATCGGGAGGGATCTGAAGCCCTTCCCGGCACCCTGCCGGAGAGGGGAATTCACCCTGGAGGCCTTTTGCATCACCATGCAAGCCTCCGGTGTGATGCGTGAGTAGTTCATCCTTGGACTACAGGTCCATGTAGTAGCTAGATGGCTGGTTCTTCTCCTTTGTGCTATCATGTTTAGATCTTGTGAGCTCCGTTCATGATCAAGATCATCTATTTGTAATTCCTACATGTTGTGTTTGCCGGGATCCGATGGATATTGAGATGCTATTTCAGATTGATTATTGATTTTATCATGTCTTTGTTATTTGTGATCTTGCATGCTTTCTGTTGTTAGTAGCTATCTTGGCCAAGTAGATGCTAGCAACTCCAAGAGTTAGTATTGATGCTCGATAGTGGGTTCATGCCTCTAGTAATCTGGGGAAGTGATAGAAATCTCTAAGGTAGTAGATGTGCCGTTGCTACTAGGGAGAAAACAAGAATCCTTTGTTCATAGAACAATCGTATTTTTTACTTTACACGCATTGCGTAATGCAATTATCTGTTGCTTGCAACTTAATACTGGAGGGTGTTTGGATGATAACCTGAAGGTGGATTATTAGTCATAGATGCAGTTGGATTACAGTCTATGTATAATGTTGTAATGCCCAATGAAGTCTCAAAGGAGTCAAGATGAGTAGTATATGCGTGATTGCTTTCTCGATGTTTGTCAACTGCCCCGCTGTAATTTGTTCACCCAACATGTCATCTATCTTAAGGAGAGCCACCACTAGTGAACTATGGACCCCGGTCCTTTCTTTTACCATCAATCTACAACTGTTTACTTCTTTATGTTTACTTTCTGCAAACTATTACTTTCTTCCACACATACGTTTAATCCTTTATTTTCGGCAAAACCGGTGAGATTGACAACCTCACTGTTAGTTGGGGGCAGAGTTCTATGGTTGTGTTGTGCAGGTTTCCACCTTGCTGCTGGCACCGGTAGTGCGCCCTCCCAAAGTTTAGCTAGCAACACCTTGGAGGTGTTTCCTTGCTCCTACTGGATTGATAACCTTGGTTTCATAACTGAGGGAAATCCTGCTGTTGTGCTCATCATACCTTCCTCTTGGGGTTCCCCAACGAGCTCGATATATTTTGGGCCATCAAGCACTTTTTCTGGCGCCATTGTCAGGGAGTCAAGGACATCTTCACATGGGGAGTGATGTCTACGCAATTCTATTCTTGTAGACAGTTGTTGGGCCTCCAAGTGCAGAGGTTTGTAGAAGAGCATTAAGTTTTCCCTTAAGTGCATCACCCAAGGTTTATCGAACTTAGGGAGGAAGTGGTCAAAGGTATCCCCTCTCAAGCAATCCTGCAATCAAGATATAGGAAGTCTCTTGTGTCCCCAACACACCCAATACACTTGTCAGGTGTATAGGTGCACTAATTCGGCGAAGAGATAGTGAAATACAAGTGGTATGGATAATTATAAGTGGTAACGGTGCCAGAAAATAGCTTGCTGGCGTGTGGGTGACGTGGGAAAAGACTAAATACAAACTCAAATAAAGATGGAAGCAAGCAAACATGTAATAGATATAATTGCAAACGGTGTTTCAATGTTTAGAAACAAGGCCTAGGGATCATACTTTCACTAGTGAACACTCTCATATAAATATATTCTCTTTATGATACTACTCTTAACTACTCTCTAGTTGGACACTCTAATCCATGGTAGGGCTATAACAGCACACCTCAAAGTAAGCCTTTCCCATCTAGATAACCCCACACTGTCACCTTGAGCACTAGATGGTTCCAACAAACACCACAATTTTATAGAGACATCCAACTCCAAATATAACTCATAACAAGTATTTGTAATCTCTAGCCTAAGTGCCACCATGGTGTGCACGCTGTCACTTTCACACACATGGGGAGAGCAAAGATCTATTAAAGCACTTGAGTAGCAAGGTAGATCTACTTGATTACAAACCTCATGATCACAATATGATCATGCATAGAGAGAGATGAACACATAGCTACCGGTAGAACCCTTAGCCTCGAGGAAGAACTACTCCCTCATCATCATGGGAATCAGTAACGGCGATGGAGATGGTGGTGGAGATCGATGGAGATGGCTCCGGGGGAACTTCCCCGTCCCCCAAATCTCCCCTTTGGTGTCAGCGGCACTGTGGAACTTTTCGTGGATTTCTGATTGACGATTTAGGGTTTCTATATCGAGAGGAATATAAAGGCGAAGGGGCGAAGTCGGTGGGCGGCCAGGGGGCCCACACCACCTGGTAGAGCGGCCAGGGCTAGCCCGTGCCACCACATGGTGTGGCGGCCCTGTGGTCCCTCTCCGTCTCGTCTTCTGGCTCCGTGAGTCTTCCGGTAAAATATCGACTTTGGATTTTGTCCGGTCCAATTCCGAGAATATTCATTTTCTGACTTTTCTGGAACCAAAAACAGAAGAAAACAGGCAACTAGCACTGTGGCATCTTGTTAATAGGCTATTCCAAGAAAGTCTATGATAAGTACTCCAACGTGTTGACAAAACACAAGAAAGTAGATAAAACCAAGCATGGAACATCAAAAATTATGGATACGTTGGCAACATATCAACATCCCCAAGCTTAA
Organism: Avena eriantha; assembly: GCA_910589775.1. Lineage (NCBI taxonomy): Eukaryota > Viridiplantae > Streptophyta > Magnoliopsida > Poales > Poaceae > Avena > Avena eriantha. Next base: position 209,874,882 of record OU342742.1, read on the forward strand.
CTCCTGCTCGTCCTCGAGTAGGTAAGTGATAAAAAGAAAGAATAATTTTTGAGGTGACATGCACCATCAAAGACTTGATCAAAGTATTTGTAAAACATTCAAAGCTGGGATCATAGTACTTCATTCATAACATGAAAGACAAAGTTCTAGAAATAGACAAACAAACTATGTTGCAACATGAAAAGGCACAAACAAAAGATTCATGAATAACAATGCTTTGCAAGACGTTTGTTTGTTTCACATAAAGAAAACATAGCATAATAGCTTTCAGCTTGTCCCTCATAGAGTAGAAAATATAAATGCATAGGACACCTTCAAAGTTCATAAGAGTCACTAGATACAAATAGTTTAAAATAAGAAACATCAAGTTATGCATCAATCAACTAGTCTTGGGACAATGCACATAGAACTAAGAATGGCCACTATGCTCTCAAAGTAGGTGCATAAAGATAGAAGGTGGAGACTCAATATAATAGTGGAAGAAAAGCCTTCATAGAACGAAGCAGAGATTCAAGTTTCATAAAGAGCTTCCAAAAATTATGGTACTTATTAGCTTTCAGCTCTCATTGCCCCTATCATAAGCATCTTTAAGGTGATGAAGGTTAAAGTGACACAACTAAGAGGATATGCTTGACAAGTTATAAGCCAAAATCTCATGCCCCTTACTTACGAAGACCGAACCTCATGCTACTCAACTTTAGTCACGAGTAAGCTCTTGTCATTGTAAGTACATATGTATCATAAAGAACCACCAACGGGGTACCCCTTGCACATGATACAGGAGCTATCCCATAATCAAAATGACAAGGCAAGCAGACAATGAGCATCTAAGCGATCTTTTTATTTGCTATTTGCATAGGTTTTTATTGAGGATGCTTCATAGAGTGCTCATTATGGTGATGCTGCAAGTTTCCACCATGATTAGGCATGGCTTACGCTAGAGGCCCAGGCGATTCTCTAACACACATACAAACTCCATGACCTTACAAGTTCCACTTTTATTTCACACTGCCTGGATCCATAAGCAAAATAACATGATATCAACGGGGTACAAAGTACAAGTGCAATGTTGAAAGCATTCCCCATGATACATGGTTCTGCTAATTTCAATTGATAAAGCGCAAGCATATACTCAACAAATAAGGACCCAATGGTTCAAGTTTATTAAATGCAAGAAAAGTATAGTGTGCCATCAAGTTCGTGAGAGCTTTAATCACTAATTTTCACATAACAAATTTAATTTGTAAGGTAGATAAAAACATGAATATACTTGTAATAGCATATGATAGTAGGTAGGTATGGTGGACTCTTTGGAATAACTTGGTTTAAGGAGTTGGATGCATGAGTGGAACTCATACTTAGTTGTGGAGGCTAGCAAAAGACAGGCAGCGACAAACTAAGAGAGCAATAATGGCCATAATCATGCAGAGCGACAAAACATCATTGATCAAAGCATAAAATGATATTACAAGTTGAAAACTAAATGATCATCAAGGCTATGGTGACTTGGGATAGTCATGACATGGTGTGAGCATGCGCCAAGTCAACCCAAATAAAGCATCAAAGGGGAATACCAGAATACTATGCTTTAATATGCTAAAACAACGCATAATCCTTCCAAGGCACATTAAGCAATCTAAATTTTATTATAACATGTCATTCTACAGCAAATAATACTAAGCCTAAAGCCAAAAACATATCAAGCATTGCATGACAAAGCATGGGCCATAGTCAAAACCAAGCTCTCTTTACCACTTAAGCATGAACTTTCCCTACTCTTTTCCAATCCAAACCAAATTATTTGAACACCAATGTATGAAAGAGGAGGTCCAACCAATTTATTCAGCAAACTAAGCAAACGAAAAACCAAAATGAAAACGAAAAAGAAGACGCTCCAAGAACAACACAACTGTGCATGAAACAATAAAATTAAGTGTTTGGAAGAAACCTGGGATTTTTATTGATGAAGAGGGGGATGGCTTGGGCATCCCCAAGCTTTGACGCTTGTCCTTCTTGTATATTTCTTGGGGTGACACACGTGGCATCCCCAAGCTTGAGCTTTAGTCCATCTTTCATCTCATGACTCATTCCTTCCATACACCTAATTTTTTTCCTTCATACAAAACTTCACACAATCTTTATTAGCAATATTAGTGCATTGAAGATAATAAGTCTTTAGGTTCAGTTATAACACCAATAAACTTCCATTAGAACACTAGCTACTGTAGCAATTCCCTCAAAAATCTCAATTCCCCAAAAGAACTCAAAAGGGAACCAACAAGAAGCAAATGCAGAAAATGTTAGAAATCTGTCAAAACAGACCAGCAGGTAAAGACGAATTTTTTCGAAGACCTTCTGTTGCGCAAATCAAAAGGTGTTGAACTAACGAAAGGTAGATAACAACCTTGGTCAGAAGCACAAAAATGCATGCCTCAAAAGGTCGTACATAGATTTTACACGAATTTTTAGGGTGAAGCACAGAAATCTGTTTCAGGACATCAACTTTCCCAATCATTACTTCTCTCTCATTAGAGGTTACTCTTGGCACAAAAAGCAAATAAAAAGGATAAGGAGAGGTTATTACAGAAGTAATAACTTCCAAGACTCATCTAAAACTTTTGGGTTATCTCCCAATAAGTACTTTTCTTTAACGCGTTTAAGTTAGGCATGATAGTTTGAGAAGATGCTCACATAGGAAATATGAATTGAAGTAAAAGAGAGCATCAAGAAGCAAATTCAAAACACATTTAAGTCTAATCCACTTCCTATGCATAGGAATCTTGTAAAGAAACAAGTCATGAAAGCACAAAACAACAAGCATAGGAAAACAAAACAAGTGCAACTTCAAAAATTTCAACATAAAGAGGGGAAACTTAATATTGTTGTGATGCATAAAACCATGTTTCCCTCTCTCATAATAACTTTCAGTAGCAACATGAATAAAATTAACAATATAACTATCACATAAAACCTTCTTATCATGAGCCACATGCATATAGTAATTATTACTCTCTACATAAGCATAGTCATTCTTATAAATTATAGTGGGAGCAAATTCAATAAAATAGCTATCATTATTATTCTCATCACCATAATCATCAAATATGGGAGGCATATTGTAATCATAATTAATTTTCTCCTCAATAGTAGGTGGACTGAAAATATCATATTCATCATTGTAATCATCATATATTGGAGGCATAGTATCATCAAAGTAAATTTCCTCCTCCATGCTTGGGGGACTAAAAAGATCATTTTCATCAAAACCAGCTTCCCCAAGCTTAGAATTTTCCATAGCATTAGCAATAATGGTGTTCAAAGAATTCATACTAATAACATTGCTATTAGCACACAAATAAAGTTCCATAGGTTTTTTAATTTTCTCTTCAAACACTTCATGTCCTAACTTAAGATAAATACTATAAAGCTCTCTAATTTTTGTTGTTGTTTTCCATTAAGCCTAACTAGTGAAAACAAGAAACAAAAATACAAAATTGCAGAATCTAAAGGAAATAGCTTCGAGCACTCACACTTGAGGATGTGAGTACCTTTTACCTTACCTCCCCGGCAACGGCGCTAGAAAATAGCTTGATGTCTACGCACTTCTATTCTTGTAGACAATTGTTGGGCCTCCAAGTGCAGAGGTTTGTAGAACAGCAACAAGTTTTCCCTTAAGTGGATCACCCAAGGTTTATCGAACTCAGGGAGGAAGTGTTCAAAGGTATCCCCTCTCAAACAATCCTGCAATCAAGATACAAGAAGTCCCTTGTGTCCCCAACACACCCAATACACTTGTTAGGTGTATAGGTGCACTAGTTCGGCAAAGAGATAGTGAAATACAAGTGGTATGGATAATTATAAGTGGTAACAGTGCCAGAAAATAGCTTGCTAGTGTGTGGTTGACCTAGGAAAAGACTAAAGGCAAACTGAAATAAAGATGGAAGCAAGCAAACATGTAACCGATCTAATTGCAAACAGTGTTTCAATGTTTAGAAACAAGGCCTAGGGATCCTACTTTCACTAGTGAACACTCTCATATAATTATCTTCTCTTTATGATACTACTCTTAACTACTCTCCGGTTGGACACTCTAATCCATGGTAGGGCTATAACAACACACCTCAAAGTAAGCCTTTCCCATCTAGATAACCCCACACTGTCACCTTGAGTACTAGATGGTTCCAACAAACACCACAATTTTATAGAGACATCCAACTCCAAATATAACTCATAACAAGTATTTGTAATCTCTAGCCTAAGTGCCAGCAAGGTGTGCATGCTGTCACTTTCACACACATGGGGAGAGCAAAGATCTATTAAAGCACTTGAGTAGCAAGGTAGATCTACTTGATTACAAAGCTCATGATCACAATATGATCATGCATAGAGAGAGATGAACACATAGCTACCGGTAGAACCCTTAGCCTCGAGGAAGAACTACTCCCTCATCATCATGGGAATCAGTAACGGCGATGGTGATGGTGGTGGAGATCGATGGAGATGGCTCCGGGGGCACTTCCCCATCTCGGTAGGGTGCCGGAATAGAGACTTTCAGTCCCCCGAATCTCCCCATCGGTGTCGGCGGCGCTGCGGAAGTTTTCGTGGATTTCTGATTGACGATTTAGGGTTTCTGTATCAGGAGGAATATATAGGCGAAGGGGCGAGGTCGGTGGGCGGCCAGGGGGCCCACACCACCTAGTGGCGCGGCCCGAGCTAGCCCGCTCCACCACATGGTGTGGCCACCGTATGGCCCCTCTCCGTCTCGTCTTCTGGCTCCGTGAGTCTTCCGGTAAAATATCGACTTTGGCTTTTGTCCGGTCCAATTCCGAGAATATTCATTTTCTAACATTTCTAGAACCAAATAGCAGAAGAAAACATGCAACTGGCACTGTGGCATCTTGTTAATAGGTTAGTCCAAGAAAGTCTATGGAAAGTACTCCAAAGTGTGGACAAAACACAAGAAAGTAGATAAAACCAAGCATGGAACATCAACAATTATGGATACGTTTGCAACATATCAGGGAGTCCCTCATAATGAATCTCTTTACTTTGTTATTTTTGTTTTGCTTAGTTTATTTTCTGCTTTGTTTGCTTTTCTCTTTTTAGCAAAATTACAAAAAAAGTTCCTACTACAGTTGTTATTTTCGTTGGTTTATTATTATCTTGCTTTATCATGCTTTCTATCAATGGTTGGTTTCTTTGAAACTGAATCTAATTAGCAAGGTGGGTTCACGGAATAACAAAAATATTATTATAAGGAACACCGCTTGTCACAAAAAGGGAAACTCTTATGGGAACAAATTGATAAATTGAATACCATTGCTAGAAACGTGTGCTCTACTTATAATGTTACTTATTGCATTGATAAATATTGTTGTTGTAGGAGGTATAAACACCTCCCTTTTCAATGTGAGTATAATGATATTGTTACCATATCTTCTTATGTTAAAGGAAATTATGACTTTTACTACCTGGAACAAATTAAAGAATTTATTGCTTGGAAGGGTGCATTTGAACTTGCTAGTTTGCTTGAAAATACTGATGATTCACCTTATAAATATAAGGTTTATGATATACTTAAATTTTGCTTTGATAATTACAAGGAAGAAAATGGCTACATTCTTGAATATATTAATAGATGCTTTCCACAAACGGAAGAGACTAATGCCTTGCAGGAGTTTATGGAAGAAGAAATTGCTGAAACATGAAGCTCATTAGATGAAAAAGAGGAGGATAGTGATGAACAAAAGGAGGAAGAATGGATTAGCTACCCATGCCTACCTTCTAATGAGAGTAACTCTTTATCCCTTACATTATTTGATTGTCCCCCATGCTTACCAAAGGAGGATGAATGTTATGCTCATGTCATCTGTGATAATCCTTTATTCGTGCCTAACTTCGAAATGCATTGTACTAAAGAGTTTTGCTTAGAAAATGTTTATTATAAAGCTCTAGACGATGGTCCTATATTGAATGATCAGTCATCTTGTTATAGAATTGTTAAAAGTAGGTTTGAAGGTTTTAATCCCACTATTTTTGAGCTTGATAAAAATTATGTGTTTGTAGATCATGAAAAGCATACTTTATGTGATAGTTATATTGTTGAGTTTATTCATGAGTCTACTGAAAATTATTATGAGAGAGGAAAATATGGTAGTAGAAGTTTTCATGGTACTGAAACACCTCTCTATGTGCTGAAAGTTTTGAAGTTACTCTTGTTTTATCTTCCTATGCTTGTCACTTTGTTCTTTGTGAATTTATTTGCATACAAGATTCCTATGCATAGGAAGTGGGTTAGACTTAAATGTGTTTTGAATTTGCTTCTTGATGCTCTCTTTTACTTCAATTCATATTTCTTATGTGAGCATCTTCTTAAATTATTATGCCTAACTTAAAGGCATTAAAGAAAAGTACTTATTGGGAGATAACCCAAAAGTTTTAGATGAGTCTTGGAAGTTAATACTTCTGTAATAACCGCTCCTTATCCTTTTTATTTGCTTTTTGTGCCAAGAGTAACCTCTAATGAGAAAGAAGTAATGATTGGGAAAGTTGCTGTCCCGAAACAGATATCTATGTTTCACCGTAAACATTCGTGTAAAATCTCTTTACGTCGTTTGGAGGCATGAATTTTTGGGCTTCTGCCCCAGGTTATTATATAAGTTTCGTTAGTTCAACACTTTTTGATTTGAGCAACAAAAGGTCTTCAAAAAATTCGTCTTTACCTGCTGGTCTGTTTTGACAGATTTCTGCCATTATTTGCATTTGCTTCTTGTTGGTTCCTTTTTGAGTTCTTCTGGGGAATTGAGCTTTTTGAGGGAAGTGCTACAGTAGCTTGTGTTTTAATGGAAGTTTTATTGGTGTTGAAACTAAGCCCAAAGACTTATTATCTTGAGTGCACTAATATTGCTAATAAAGATTGTGTGAAGTTTTGTATGAAGGAAAAATTTGAGGTGTATGGAAGGATGAGTTATGAGATGAAGAATGGACTAAAGCTCAAGCTTGGTGATGCCACGAGTGTCACCCCAAGAAATATCCAAGAAGTACAAGCGTAAAAGCTTGGGGATGCCCAAGGCATCCCCTTCTTCATCAATAAAAATTCCAGCTTTCTTCCAAACACTTCATTTTTATTGTTTCATGCACAATTGTGTTGTTCTTGGAGCGTCTTCTTTTTCATTTTTGTTTTGGTTTTTTCGTTTGCTTGGTTTTCTTATTTTTCTAAATAAATTGGTTGGACCTCCTCTTTATTACATTGGTTTTGAAATAGTTTTGTTTGGATTGGAAAAGAGTAGGAAAGTTCATGCTTAAGTGGTAAAGAGAGCTTGTTTTTGACCATGGCCTATGCTTTGTCATGCCATGCTTGATATTTTTTGGCTTTATGCTTAGTATTATTTGTTATAGCATGACTTGTTATAAACAATTGAGATTGCTTAATGTGCCTTTTAAGAATCATGCGTTGTTTTAGCATATTAAAGCATAGTATTGTGGTATTCTCCTTTGATGCTTTATGTGGGTTGACTTGGCACATGCTCACACCATGTTATGACTATACCAAGTCACCATAAGACTTTATGATCCTTTAGTTTTCAACTTTTAGTATCACTTTATGCTTTGATTAATGATGTTTTGTCTCTTTGCATGATTATGGCCATTATTGGTATCTTAGTCGGTCGCTCCCAGTCTTTTGCTAGCCTCCATAACCAAGTATAAGTTCCACTCATGCATCCAACTCCTAAAACCAAGTTATTCCAAAGAGTCCACCATACCTACCTATTAGCATATGCTATTTCAAGTATATTCATGCTTTTGTTTACCTTCCGAATTAAACTTGTTATGAGAAAACTAGTGATTAAAGCTCTCACGAACTTGATGGCACACTTTACTTTTTTTGCCCTTAATAAACTTGAACCATTGTGTCGTCTATGTTGTATATGCTTGCACTTATATGTTGGGGATTAGCAGAACCATGCTGTCATGGGGAACGCTTTCAACATTGCACTTGTACTTTGTACCTAGTTGATATCATGCTCTTTTGTCTATGGATGTCGTCGGTGTGAAATGAAAGGGGAGCTTGTAAGTCCATGGAGTTATGTATGTGTGTTAGAGAAACGCCTGGGCCGCTGGTCTAATCCATGCTGTCATGGTGGAAAGCTGCAGCGTAACCATAATGATCTGTCTATGAAGCATTCTTCTTATAAAGAAGAGTCAGATATTGAGAAAAAAATAGAAAAAGAAAAGAAAAAAAGAGATATGAGAAAAGAGGAAAGAGAGAAAAAAGCACAATTTTCCCATGGTAAATAAGAAGATTGCTGAGATGCTCGTTGTCTGCTTGCCTTGTCATTTTGATATGGGGATTCTTCCGTATCATCGGGCAAGGGGTACCCCATTGGCGGTTCTCTATGATACACATGTACTTACCATGACAAGAACTTACCGGTAACTAAACTTGAGTAGCATGAGGAGCGACCCTCGTATTCAAGGGATATGAGATTTCCAACTTATACTTCATCATGCATATACTCCATAGTTTGTTCACTTTAACCTTAATTACTTCAAGATGCTTATGATAGGGGCAATGAGAGCTGAAAGCTAATAAGTACCATAATTTTTGGAAGTTCTTTATGAAACTTGAATCCCTGCTTCCTTCTATGAAGGCCTTTCTTTTACTTTTATGTTGAGTCTCCACCTTCTATCTTTATGCACCTATTTTGAGAGCATAGTGGCCATTCTTAGTTCTATGTGCATTGTCCCAAGACTTGTTGATTGATGCATAACTTTGATATTGCTTGTTTTAAACTATTTGTATCTAGTCACTCTTATGAACTTTGAAGGTGTCCTATGCATTTATGTTTGCTACTCTATGAGGGACAAGCTGAATGCTACTATGCTATGTTTTCTTTATATGAAACAAACAAACGTCTTGGAAAGCATTGTTATTCATGAACCTTTTGTTTGTGCCTTTTCATGTTGCAACATAGTCGCTTTGTCTTATTGTTAGAACTTTATCTTTCATGTTATGATTGAAGTACTATGATCCTAGCTAGGGCCAGCCACAAAAAACCGAAGACCGAAACCCAAAAAACCGAGACCGAAAACCGAACTAACCGTATATTGGGAGACCGAAATAATTTCGGTCTTCAAAACTAGATGACCGAAATAAATTCGGTCCTTTGCCTCACATGACCAAACTGACCGTATGGACCGAAATATTCTGAAGCCCATCTTTCCTCAATTATTTTGCATGCTCATTAGTGCCACTCTAGTCCGTATAGGCCATAGCCCACGACCTTGTCTTCATTCGTTATGTGGACACCGAGAATGCATCCACACACCGTCTTGGCCGCCGTAGAGTCGCAGACTACGTACGCCCTACGCACGAGGCAAGCCTGCTGGACTGCTTCGTCCAGTTACTCGTGTTACTGCTTGCATATCTTGTCTTGATTCTTATTCCATCTTGTATCGTGTGCTAATTTTCTCGGGAATAATTTCTTCATTTGCTATGATTTTTTGTAAACTCGGTCTATTTGGTCATGACCGAAGACCGGACAAAAAAGACCGAAGACCGTATATAGAAAGACCGAATGTAATTCGGGTAGCATTTCTAGATGACCGAAATTTTGAATTGACTGAAAAGACCAGACCGAACAAACCGAACAGACCGAACGCCTAGGCCTAATCCCAGCTATCAATGTTTTACAAATACATTGATCAAGTTTATGATGGTGCATGTCACCTCAAAAATTATTCTTTCTTTTTATCACTTACCTACTCGAGGACGAGCAGGAGTTAAGCTTTGGGATGTCGATACATTGCTAACGTATCCATAATTTTTGATGTTCCATGCTTGGTTTTATCTACTTTCTTATGTTTCTGCTGTTTTTAGTTCCAGGAAAGTCAGAAAATGAATATTCTCGGAATTGGACGGGACAAAAGCCAAAGTTAGTTTTTCACCGAGGGACACAAGGAGCCAGAATACGAGACGGAGAGTGGCCACGGGGCCACCACACCACTTGGCCACGTGGCCCAGCCTGGCCCGCGCCAGGGGTGGTCTGGCCGCCTCCGACACCCCCTCGGCCTCCCCTTTCGCCTATAAGATGGCTCCAATACATAAACCCTAAGGACCCAATCAAAATTCCACGAAAGAGTCTGTAGCCGCCGTCATCTCCATCCCTAGATCGGGAGGGATCTGAAGCTCTTCCCGGCACCCTATCGGAGAGGGGAATTCACCCTGGAGGCCTTCTTCATCACCATGCAAGCCTCCGGTGTGATGCGTGAGTAGTTCATCATTGGACTACGGGTCCATGTAATAGCTAGATGGCTGGTTCTTCTCCTTTGTGCTATCATGTTTAGATCTTGTGAGCTCTGTTCATGATCAAGATCATCTATTTGTAATTCCTACATGTTGTGTTTGCGGGGATCCGATGGATATTGAGATGCTATTTCATATTGATTATTGATTTTATCATGTCTTTGTTATTTGTGATCTTGCATGCTTTCTGTTGTTAGTAGCTCTCTTAGCCAAGTAGATGCTAGCAACTCCAAGAGTTAGTATTTATGCTCGATAGTGGGTTCATGCCTCTAGTAATCCAGGGAAGTGACAGAAATCTCTAAGGTACTAGATGTGATGTTGCTACTAGGGAGAAAACAACAATCCTTTGTTCATAGAACAATCGTATTGTTTACTTTACACGCAATGCTTAATGCAATTATCTGTTGCTTGCAACTTAATACTAGAGGGGGTTCGGATGATAACTTGAAGGTGGATTATTAGTCATAGATGCAGTTGGATTACGGTCTATGTATAATGTTGTAATGCCCAATCAAGTCTCAAAGGAGTCAAGATGAGTAGTATATGCATGATTGCTTTCTAGATGTTTGTCAATTGCCCCGTTGTAATTTATTCACCCAACATGTCATCTATCTTAAGGAGAGCCACCATTAGTGAACTATGGACCCCGGTCCTTTCTTTTACCATCAATCTACAATTGTTTACTGCTTTTTATTTACTTTCTGCAAACTATTACTTTCTTCCACACAATACGTTTAAATCTTTGTTTTCAGCAAAACCGGTGAGATTGACAACCTCACTGTAAGTTGGGGGTAGAGTTCTGTGGTTGTGTTGTGCAGGTTTCCACGTTGCTGCTAGCATCGGTAGTGCGCCCTGCCAAAGTTCAGCTATCAACACCTTGGAGGTGTTTCCTTGCTCCTACTGGATTGATAACCTTGGCTTCATAACTGAGGGAAAACTTGCTGTGGTGCTCATCAAACCTTCCTCTTGGGGTTCCCCAATGAGCTCGATATATTTTGGGCCATCATCCTCCCAGGTCATCTAGTTTCGTCCCACCATAGGGGGCGGCAAGGAACGCAGGGTGGATCTCACCGCACCTGGTCCAATGGAGGATGTGTGTGATCCTTGTTGCTCGTTCTATTGCATCAACTGTACATAGCTGGCACCCCCTGAGACTTCACACCGTCATGCACGAAGGTAGGGTCGAGTCGTTGGTGAAGGTCGCTCGCAAAAGTGTGACCCCTTCCTGGAACGCCATATGTCGTGTCGTGGTTTTCGACACCAGCGATCGTCCTCTTTGAAGTTCGGCCAGGGGCGCAGTGCCTTGCGAGCGGAATCAAGGAACTGAGAGAGCGCAATCACACAAAGAGGGACGTAGTGTTTTTACCTAGGTTACAGTTCAATATGATCCAATCCTTATGTCCTATAATTATCTAGTATTTGACTGCCACACGGTTTTACACTTGTCTTTCCTCCTCCCTCTCTCTCGTTCGACCTGGGCCAACTTCAAAGTGCTCTAGGTTAAGCATGCTTAGACCAAGTCTAGCATATCCCGTAAATCTGCGTGACCCTTAAAATAGCTGCTTGTTTACAGTTTTTCGTGAAAAACGATGCCAAGCAGATACCGTAAACTGCCCGACCCTTAAAATATTTTACTAGGGATGGAGAACTCGTGCCCTGGCCCTAAATATGTGGGATGCGCGGCCAAACAAAGTGTGGCATCTACTCTTTGAGGGATTCTCATGGGAAGGACATTTCACTTCACCATGTTCCCTCTTCTGCATCACTGTCGCCATCGTCGACCTATCTACTCAACTGCTCTCTAGCGATGCCCCGTCCCTTATTCAAAGGAATGGATCCGAACAAGCTCGCACGTACCGCTGGTGAGGCCGTGTGCCCTCAACCACCGCCTCCTATGACTGCGGTTGATTCGGCATGTCGCACGGGTGCCCCAGCCGTTGGCGGGGTTGATCATGGAATTTCCGCTGGCGAGGCCAAGAAGAGGAAGAGTGTAGGCATGCACGTTGTCCCGTAAGGCCCACCTCTTGCTTGTGATGCCTCTATGGGGCCAACAGGAAGAGCCAATCGTTGATGTTGCTCCGGCTCCCAAGCTATGTCCTCGCATGTGGAAGATGAAGTCATGCTTGAAGTTCTATAAAGACAAGGAAAAGATTGGGTGTTTAAGAGTCACGATTTATGAAGTGGGAGTCAATGACCTGCGTTAATGTTATTTTTATTTTGACATTACTTGAGCACCCTTAATTTGAGAAAGCACTCCATGCCAAAAATGTTTTACTCTCACTAAACGAGAGGTGCTAAAGATTTTGATTCACAAGCCTAGCCGAACTCTTGATACTTGCTTAAAGTTGGAGATTTATTTGTTAGCAATTTATCTGTGGCTTGGTAGCGATACCAAGTGTAACCATTAAATATCTTTGTGATCATGTTTAAGGTTACAACATTTGTGAAGGTAAAATGTGGCATCCCCTCGAAACTTGTAAGTTATTGTATTCCAATTGGCCTTTGCTATCTTTCTTTTTATCACTTATCACTCGAGGGCAAGTAACAACTAAGCTTGGGGGAGTTGATAGCTTCCAATTTGATCACATTTTACCAAGGCTTTAACATTGGTTTCTCTCTGTTTTCGTTGGTTTTCTTCTTGCAACTAATGCTAATATCACAAGAATCGAGGAACCTTGTTATTTATGATGACTTTTAGGTGATGGTAACATTTAGAAGCATATAAATCCATTGATGATCTCAACGAGGAAAATCAAGCGAGTTATTAATTGGGAAGATTCACATATGGGGCGTCAGATGTTTTGACGACCATCGGTATGACCGAGACCTGCCCATACGGTGTGTGGACACCTTCACCCTGTCAAATAGATCAACTGCCATCAAAGGGGTAGCATTTCTAGATGACCGAAATTTTGAATTGACCGAAAAGACCGGACCGAACAAACCGAACATACCGAATGCCCGGGCCCACTTGTAGGAACCTATGGAAGAAGAAATTGCTAAACTTGAAAGCTCATTAGATTAAAAAGAGGACGAGATGATGAACAAAAGAAGGAAGAATGGATCTACCCATGCCTACCTTCTAATGAGAGTAACTCTTTACCCCTTACATTATTTGATTGTCCCCCATGCTTACAAAAGGAGGATGAATGTAATGTTCCTGTGGATTCTTTTGATGAAAATCATGTTTTATGTGATAGTTATATTATTGAGTTTATTCATAAGGCTACTGAAAATTATTATGAGAGAGGAAAATATGGTTGTAGAAGTTTTCATGATACTAAAACACCTCTCTATGTGCTGAAAGTTTTGAAGTTACTTTTGTTTTATGTTCCTATGCCTGTCACTTTGTTCTTTGTGAATTTATTTGCATACAAGATTCCAATGCATAGTAAGTGGGTTAGACTTAAATGTGTTTTGAATTTGCTTCTTGATGCTCGCTTTTCCTTCAATTCATATTTCTTATGTGAGCATCTTCTCAAACTATCATGCCTAACTTAAAGGCGTTAAAGAAAAGTACTTATTGGAAGATAACCAAAAAGTTTTAGATAAGTCTTGGAAGTTATTACCTTTGTAATAACCACTCTTTATCCTTTTTATTTGCTTTTTGTGCCAAGAGTAACCTCTAATGAGAGAGAAGTAATGATTGGGAAAGTTGCTGTCCCAAAACAGATTTTTGTGCTTCACCGTAAAGATTCGTGAGATAGCTCTGTATATCGGATTGAGCTGTAATGTTTTGTGCTTCTTCCCCAGGTTGTTATAAAACTTTAGTTAGTTCAACACCTATTGATTTGAGCAACATAAGGTCTTGTAAAAAAATCGTCTTTACCTGCTGGTCTGTTTTGACGGATTTCTGCCATTTTCTGCATTTGCTTCTTGTTGGTTCCTTCTTGAGTTCTTTTGGGGAATTGAGATTTTTGAGGGAAGTGATACAGTAGCTAGTGTTATAATAGAAGTTTATTTGGTGTTATAACTGAACCTTAAGACTTATTTATCTTGAGTGCACTAATGTTGCTAATAAAGATTGTGTGAAGTTTTGTATAAAGGAAAATTTTCAGGTGTATGGAAGGAATGAGTAATGAGATGAAGAATGGACTAAAGCTCAAGCTTGGGGATGCCACACGTGTCACCCCAAGAAATATCCAAGAAGTACAAGAGTCAAAGCTTGGGGATTCCCAAGGCATCCCCTTCTTCATCAATAAAAATCCCAGGTTTCTTCCAAACGCTTCATTTTTATTGTTTCATGCACAGTTGTGTTTTTCTTGGTGCGTCTTCTTTTTCGTTTTCGTTTTGGTTTTCATTTTGGTTTTCGTTTGCTTTGGTTTTCTTATTTTTCTGAATAAATTGGTTGGACCCCCTCTATCATACATTGGTTTGCAAATAGTTTGGTTTGGTTTGGAAAAGAGTAGGAAAGTTCATGCTTATGTGGTAAAAAGAGCTCGTTTTTTACTGTGGCCTATGCTTTGTCATGCCATACTTGATATTGTTTTGGCTTTATGCTTAGTATTCTTTTCTGTAGCATGACTTGTTATAAACAATTGAGATTGCTTAATGTGCCTTGGATGAATCATGTGTTGTTTTAGCATATTAAAGCATAGTATAGTGGTATTCTCCTTTGATGCTTTATTTGGGTTGACTTCGCGCATGCTCACACCATGTTATGACTATCTCAAGTCACCATAGCCTTTATGATCCTTTAGTTTTCAACTTGTAGTATCACTTTATGCTTTGATCAATGATGTTTTGTCGCTCTGCATGATTATGGCCATTATTGCTCTCTTAGTTTGTCGCTCCCAGTCTTTTGCTAGCCTCCACAACCAAGTATGAGTTCCACTCATGCATCCAACTCCCTAAACCAAGTTATTCCAAAGATTCCACCATACCTACCTACTAGCTTATGCTATTCCAAGTACACTCATGCTTTTGTTTACCTTCCAAATTAAATTTGTTATGAGAAAACTAGTGATTAAAGCTCTCACGAACTTGATGGCACACTTTACTTTACTTGCCTCTAATAAACTTGAACCATTGGGTCATTCTTTATTGCGTATATGCTTGCGCTTTATAAGTTGAAATTAGCAGAACCATGTACCATGGGGAACGCTTTCAACATTGCACTTGTACTTTGTACCCCGTTGATATCATGTTATTTTGCTTATGGATCCAGGCGGTGTGAAATAAAAGTGGAACTTGTAAGATCATGGAGTTTGTTTGTGTGTTAGAGAAACGCCTGGGCCTCAAGCCTAATCATGGTGGAAACTTGCAGCATCACCATAATGAGCACTCTATGAAGCATCCTCAATAAAAACCTATGCAAATAGCAAATAAAAAGATCGCTGAGATGCTCATTGTCTGCTTGCCTTGTCATTTTGATTATGGGATAGCTCCTGTATCATGTGCAAGGGGTACCCCGTTGGTGGTTCTTTATGATACATATGTACTTACAATGACAAGAGATTACTCGTGACTAAAGTTGAGTAGCATGAGGTTCGGTCTTCGTAAGTAAGGGGCATGAGATTTTGGCTTATAACTTGTCAAGCATATCCTCTTAGTTGTGTCACTTTAACCTTCATCACCTTAAAGATGCTTATGATAGGGGCAATGAGAGCTGAAAGCTAATAAGTACCATAATTTTTGGACGCTCTTTATGAAACTTGAATCTCTGCTTCGTTCTATGAAGGCTTTTCTTCCACTATTATATTGAGTCTCCACCTTCTATCTTTATGCACCTACTTTGAGAGCATAGTGGCCATTCTTAGTTCTATGTGCATTGTCCCAAGACTAGTTGATTGATGCATAACTTGATATTGCTTGTTTTAAACTATTTGTATCTAGTCACTCTTATGAACTTTGAAGGTGTCCTATGCATTTATATTTTCTACTCTATGAGGGACAAGCTGAATGCTATTATGCTATGTTTTCTTTATGTGAAACAAACAAACGTCTTGCAAAGCATTGTTATTCATGAATCTTTTGTTTGTGCCTTTTCATGTTGCATCATAGTTTCTTTACTTATTGCTAGAACTTTGTCTTTCATGTTATGATCGAAGTACTATGATCCCAGCTTTGAATGTTTTACAAATACTTTGATCAAGTCTTTGATGGTGCATGTCACCTCAAAAATTATTCTTTCTTTTTATCACTTACCTAATCGAGGACAAGCAAGAGTTAAGCTTGGGGATGTTGATACATTGCAAATGTATCAATAATTTTTGATGTTCCATGCTTGGTTTTATCCACTTTCTTGTGTTTTGTTCCAACTTTGGAGTACTTTTCATATGATTTCTTGGACTAACCTATTAACAAGAGCCACAGTGCCAGCTGCCTGTTTTCTGCTGTTTTTGGTTCCAGGAAAGTCAGAAAATGAATATTCTCGGAATTGGACGGGACAAAAGCCAAAGTGCCTATTTTTCCGGAAGTCATCATATGCCAGAATACAAGACGGAGAGGGGCCAGAGGCCGGCCACACCACCTGGCCGCGCGGCCAGGCTTGGCCCGCGCCAGGGGGTGGTGTGGTGGCCCCTGGCACCCCCTCAGCCTCCCCTTCCGCCTATAAGATGCCCTCGGGACGAAAACCCTAAGTACCCGATCAAAAATCCACGAAAGAGTCTATAGCCGCCGTCATCTCCATCCCTAGATCGAGAGGGATCTGAAGCTCTTCTCGGCACCCTGTCGGAGAGGGGAATTCACCATGGAGGCCTTCTTCATCACCATGCAAGCCTCCGGTGTGATGCGTGAGTAGTTCATCATTGGACTACAGGTCCATGTAGTAGCTAGATGGCTGGTTCTTCTCCTTTGTGCTATCATGTTTAGATCTTGTGAGCTCTGTTCATGATCAAGATCATCTATTTGTAATTCCTACATGTTGTGTTTGCGGGGATCCTATGGATATTGAGATGCTATTTCATATTGATTATTGATTTTATCATGTCTTTGTTATTTGTGATCTTGCATGCTTTCTGTTGTTAGTAGCTATCTTAGCCAAGTAGATGCTAGCAACTCCAAGAGTTAGTATTTATGCTCGATAGTGGGTTCATGCCTCTAGTAATCCGGGGAAGTGACAGAAATCTCTAAGGTACTAGATGTGCTGTTTCTACTAGGGAGAAAACAACAATCCTTTGTTCATAGAACAATCGTATTGTTTACTTTACACGCAGTTTGTAAAGCAATAATTTGTTGCTTGCAACTTAATACTGGAGGGGGTTCGGATGATAACCTGAAGGTGGATTATTAGTCATAGATGCAGTTGGATGGCGTTATATGTATAATGTTGTAATGCCCAATCAAGTCTCAAAGGATTCAAGATGATTAGTATATGCATGTATTGCTTTCTCGGTGTTTGTCAATTGCCCCGCTGTAATTTGTTCACCCAGCATGTTATCTATCTTAAGGAGAGCCACCTCTAGTGAACTATGGATCCCGGTCCTTTTTCTTTAGATACAATCTACAACTGTTTACTTCTTTGTCTTTACTTTCTGCAAACTATTACTTCTTTCCATTCGATATGTTTAATCCTTTGTTTACCGCAAAACACGGTGCGATTGATAGCCTCATCGCAAGTTGTGGACAAAGTTTTGTGGTTGTGTTGTGCAGGTCTCCACGTTGCTACTAGCACCGGTAGTGCGCCCTTGCAAAGCTCAGGTAGTAACACCTTTGGGGTGTTTCCTTGCTCCTACTGGTTCGATTAAACCTTGGTTTCATAACTGAGGGAAACTTGCTGCTGTGCTCATCATACCTTCCTCTTGGGGTTCCCAACGAGCTCTACATCAACACCGCCATCAAGCATTTTTCTGGGCGCCGTGCATTGAGCCATCAGGGGTATACGCAGAAAGAGAACACAACAGTCGTAATATAGTCCAGAGGAGAGGAAT
The DNA here is from genome assembly GCA_910589775.1 of Avena eriantha. NCBI lineage: Eukaryota > Viridiplantae > Streptophyta > Magnoliopsida > Poales > Poaceae > Avena > Avena eriantha. The sequence goes on from OU342742.1 coordinate 209,893,059, forward strand.
AATAAATCTGGAGAGAGAAGAGAGTTCCCCCTTTGATCTGCTCCAATATCTTCAACCTCTAGTCCATCCATTCATCCATTAAACCCCTTGTACGTGCGAGAGAGAGAGAGAGAGATCATCACACTTGTGAGATTAGGTTTTACAACTCTATTCATACTTTAGATTGTATTTGATTCAATCTTCCTTTTTAGTGTGCCTTGCTACAATAATATTGAGATGAACTCTATTTACATTATGACTATATCATTGTGTTCTTCCTCTCTCTTGTTCGAGTAAACCCCCTAGGCGTGGGTGATGTAGGGGAATGGTGAGATGTGATGTGCCTATCTCTAATTCCATCTATTTGTGATTGTGGTTATTATTATTTGCAAGAATGAATGTCTATGTTATGTTTAGTGCTTGTTATATAAACTAAGAGCCCAGATAACATGATCTAAAGAACTACATAGACAAGAACTTGTTTGCTAGTGAATCGGCGACCTCCGAGTGACACAGCTGATGTCAAAGTGGAACTAGTATAACTCAAGGATTACGAGGAACCACAAAGCTTAAAGCCTTGATTCGGTCTAAAGACCTTAAAAGCTGCACTAACCAAGGCTTGTGGTAACAGGCAAAAAGATCATAGGAGTCAGACAAATCCACCTGGAGGAGTACTGACTAATAATGGGTTGCTTACCTACTTGCATATATCTATATGAAGAATTATTATTACTTATCCCGCTTTATCCATTTAGCATATTCACTCTCACCATGAACCGAATCTCTCCGCGCCTAACTTCTCATCTGTAGGAACTCCGATAAATTTTTGCACTTTACTTTTGCTTTATGTTATTTTATTTTCTGTTTAATCAACACTACAAAATCAACCATGCTCACCCTTTTTCCATCCTCGACACTTGCAATCAATTCACTCAATACTTGTGACACCTTAGGTGTGACAAAGACACCACATATAAACACTTTCCTAGACTCCTCATTGGGATCATTATAAAAATGAGAACTAATATTTCCATGAAAAGTGATTCGAACGAACCTATAATCTTTCAAGCATCACCAACCTACACTGGCGACCCACAACGATCAATCCTTAACATTTTTTTCAATTGAAAATATTTTTTCATACATAAAATTCCCTAAACTAAAAGATACAAGTAGGGAAATCTACATCCCAACGTCAAAGTTGACTAGATCCTTCACCCGTATCTCCATCTGCCTCCTCGCCGCCTTGGCCTGGTGCTGCTAGTGTTTCTTTGCGGAAACGTGCTCCCTATCATCGTGTGACCTCGTATGATAGTGGTTCCTCTCCGTCCACGCCGTAGGCGCTGCCATCGAGGAGGATGATGACCCACAAGTATAGGGGGTGTATCGCAGTATTTTCGATAAGTAAGAGTGTCGAACCTAACGAGGAGTACAAGGTGCTAGCTAGTGGTATGGATCAGGAATTATCTGCAAATACTTAGCAAACGGATTTTTAGGGGTTTTCGATAAAGCAAGTAAACAAAGTATGAGTAAATAAAAGACAGTAGGAATAAATGGAGCAAGTGGCCCAATCCTTTATGCAGCAAAGGACAAGCCGGTTGTATTACTTAAGATGACCAAACGTTCTCGAGGACACATGGGAAGACTGTCAAGTGCTTTCGCTTCATATAGTCGATTAATCTTCTTTAGCTTGCTAAGTGTTGTGTGGGTGAACCTGTGCTAATGTACCGCCCCATCCAAGACTAATACATACTTGTGATTATACCCCTTGCAAACATCCATAAGTACAAGAAAGTAATTAAGGTAGAAACCTAACCACAACTTTAAACTCTAAGACCCTTACGTCCCTTGTGCAATGGTTTCCTAACGGGGGTTCAGGTTTCTGTCACTCCGGCAACCCCTACGATTAGTAGCCAAATACACAATGCATTCCCCTAGGCCCATATAGGTGAAGTGTCATGTAGTCGACGTTCACATGACACCACTAGAAGAAGTACACCACAACTTAAATAACAATCTATTGAATCTTTCTCAACGCAACTCCACTACTAACAACAAGACTTCTCCCATGTCCTCAAGAACAAAACGAACTAATCACAAGACATCATATGGATAATGATCAGAGATGGAATAATGATGTATAACAATCTGAACATAAACAATAATTCAATGGTTCACTCAATAGCATCAACTACAAAGAGTAATCAACACCGGGAAAGTTTCCCCTATGAACTATGCAAGATTCAACTCAATTATTACAGAAATATGGAGATGGTGATGAGGGTGCTGATGGTGATGATGGTGGTGATGATGGTGATGATGATCCCGATGAAGTCCAGCTTTATGGTGGTGTTGATGGGGACGATCTCCCCTCTCCGAGAAGGAATTCCTCCGGCAGAAATCTGTCTGCCGGAGAGATCTTTCTCTCTCGGTGTTTTCCGCCCCGCAGAGGCGGCGGAATCTTTCTGTGGTCGCTCCCCGAGTCTTAGGGTTTCGGGAGGATGATATACGCCAGAGGCGAGAGGCTGGAGTGGGCCAAGGTGGCCACACCACCTCTAGGCGTGGCCTAGGCCTGCCCGTGCCATGGGGTGGTGTGGGCCCCTGTGGCCCATCTCCACTCCATCTTCTAGCATCCTTAGTCTTCTGGAAAAATAGGATTTTCCGTATATTTTCTCGGATTTTCTGATCTTCACGAATTTTGCCTCCAAACATCACATTTTCCATCAGAATCCTGACTACAGCGGTCCATGCTCCAAAAGTCATCAACCATGCAAAAATAGATGAAATAACATAAGTATCACCTCTCAATACGAAATATATCAATGACTAATAGTGGATTAAGACATAGAATAGCGATGCAAAATGGACGTATGAACTCCCCCCAAGCTTAGACTTCGCTTGTCCCCAAGCGAAACTGAGCTCAATAAACATGGCCTCAAGTTTATGGAGTGAAGAGTTGATAAAAGAATACGGACATGAAGCATCACATTCATCAAATACATAGATCATAATAGAAGACAACTCACTATTATATAACTCAACTTGCAATGAGTAAAGGAAACACAAATAAAGATACATAAAGTGAATCATAATTGGTAATGGCAAACTTAGCTCTTGGTCAAAGAATAGTTGATAATTTGCTAGAGTTCACAAATAACTGGTTTTTCAATGATAGCTTTCAAAGTAGTAAACATCAAGATAAGAGCAATGTGCAAAACAAGGAACATAAGAGACATGATTGAATAAATCATCATCTGAATGAATGAAACACATCAACTCAAAATACTTGCTGAGATAGAAGGGAATAGGTTTACTGACTCAACTACAAAGTAAAGAAAGGCCCTTCGCATAGGGAAGCAAGGATTGCAAGTCTCATAAAGAGCTCCCAAAAATTATGATACTTACTAGCTTTCAGCTCTCATTGCCCCTATCATAGGCATCTTTAGGTGATTAAAGTTAAAGTGACACAACTAATAGGATATGCTTGCCAAGTTATAAGTTCAAATCTCATGCCCCTTACTTATGAGTACCGATCCTCATGCTACTCAACTTCATTCACGAGCAAGCTCTTGTCATTGTAAATACATGCGTATCATTGAGAACCGCCAACGGGGTACCCCTTGCACATGACACAGGAGCTATCCCATAATCAAAATGACAAGGCAAGCAGACAGTGAGCATCTCAGCGATCTTTTTATTTGCTATTTGCATAGGTTTTTATTGAGGATGCTTCATAGAATGCTCACTATAGTTATGGTGCAAGTTTCCACCATGATTAGGCATGGCTTAGGCTAGCGGCCCAGGCGTTTCTCAAACAAACATATAAACTCCATGATCTTACAAGTTCCACTTTTATTTCACACCGCCGGGATCCATAAGGAAAAGAACATGATATCAACTAGGTACAAGTACCAATGAAGTGTTGAAAGCGGTCCCCATGATACATGGTTCAGCTAACTTCAACTCATAAAGCGCAAGCATATACACAACAAAGAAGGACCCAATGGTTCAAGTTTATTAAATGCAAGAAAGTAAAGTGTGCCATCAAGTTCGTGAGAGCTTTAATCGCTAAATTTCACATAACAAGTTTAATTTTGGAGGTAGATAAAACAAGAATTTACTTGGAATAGCAATAATGCTACTAGGTAGGTATGGTGGACTCAAATGGCAAAGGTTTTGGTTTAAAGGAGTGGATGCACGAGAAGAATACCCTCTCAGTACAGGTTTTTGGCTAGCAAGGCTGGGTAGCAAGTATAAGAGTTGAAGGAAACAAACAAACATACAAGTAATAAATACAAACATGCAATCTTCCTTGGAAGCACAAAAGATCTTAACTAGAGAATACTAGACTTATTAGCAAATCAAGAAAGAAAGATGATGAAATTATTTTTCTCTAGAGTACTTCTATCTTTTTATTTTTATTTTCAACTCTCAAAAAGGTGTTGCTACTGACCGAGCTAGGTTTGCCAAAACCAACTAAATTAACTCAATGATCCCAAAGTGATACCAATACTAACAACAAGATCAATCATATAACCACGAATTGAAAACTAATATAAGCTATGCAATAGAGTGGATGATAGAACTTCTCATTAATAATCCATAACGAAAACTCACACCAAGGGATGCATATCTAATGAGAGAGAGGACACTTCCATAATGCAAACATACTACATAATAACTCCTCTATTCATGATATGACTCTACTAATAAGGTAAAAAGATAGGAGATAGTGATATGATACCGCGGCACTCCCCCAAGCTTGGAACAAACCAAGGGGATGCCAAACCCTGATGATGAATTACTCCTTAGGTGGTGGTGGTGTCTTCTCATCTTCGTCCGTCTTCCAGGGTAAAGGCTTCCCATCAACAAAGGACATCGTGGTTTCCAACATCCTGAAACTTGCAGCAGCACTTATGCATTTAAATCTAGCCTCATACTCATAGTTTTGATTTTGAACGTCATAGAATTGTGATTACAGTTCGTTGATTGTTTGGCGGAGTGAGAAGACTTCGTCTTTGAGTTCAGCAGTCTCCTTTTGGTGCTCGGTGATGAGTTCAGAACAAATCTTATGGATGATATCCACTTCGCGCTCCGCCATCTTCCTGTACCTAAAGACTTCTTGCTCTAGTGCTTCCATCCTGTCCTCCAGACTTCCTTCACCTTTAGGGCCTTGAACCTCTTTAATCCAGACCTCCCCACCTTCGAGCAACAACTCCTTGGGATGAATCTTCAATCCTCTCATGTAGGGGTTGATGATATCTTCTAAGGAACCTCCTTTGGATGATCCAGAGGAAGACATTGTGGCTCCAAATCTGGGATTCTACCTGGCAGAAATAGAGTGGAACAAAAAGACGACGAAAACACGATATACGAACCTCGAAAGATCTGGGGAGTTATATATTACGAAGTTTCATATCAAAAGGAAGGTACTGGGTGAAAATGGGTCGGAGGCGGAGTCCTGGGTGGCCTCACCACCTGGTGGCGCGGCCAGGGGTGGGCCCGCGCCATGGGGTGGTGTGGGCCACCCCGGCTCCGGTTCCATCCCTTTTTCGCTTCGAAACTTTCCTTATCGACTGAAAACTGCAAAAATATAGTTGTATTGTATTTTCGCGGAACTTTTCTTACAAGAACTGTTACCTACATGAAAACAGACTCTGCAGGTCTCTGAATTTGGTCCTCAATGAATTTCTCTGGAGTTATAACTTGAAAGGCATCAACATCTTCATTGTAAGAATCTCCAGCAATATAGTGTTTTTGTCGATGTCCATTCACTACTTGTGTAGTATTATCTTTTAGGAAGAAATTTTTATTGCTCCTAAACGGTATACTTCTTCAATGATGAAAGGTCCTTCCCATTTTGACAGTAGCTTACCTGCAAAAAATCTGAGACGAGACCTATACAATAGAACTTTCTCACCAACATGAAATTCTCTCTTAAGTATTCGCTTGTCATGCCATCTTTTAACTTTTTCCTTAAAGAGCCTAGCATTCTCATAGGCTTCACTCCTCCATTCATCTAAAGAACTTAAGTCAAATAATCTTTTCTCACTAGCGAGCTTACAATCTCTATTTAGTTCTTTCACTGCCTAGTAAGCTTTGTGTTCTAGTTCTAAGGGTAGGTGGCAAGCTTTCCCATAAACCATTTTATAAGGAGACATTCCCATAGGATTTTTGTAAGCAGTTCTTGTTGGGGATATACTTTCCGGGTATCCTCACAGTTCCTCACTGACCAGGGTGGCCCACTTTAGGTTAGAGCTTTGCTTCACGGGCGGCCCAGTCACGGAGAAAGACGGAGTCCAATCCGGCTACGGGAAGGCCCAGAAGAATTACCGACTTAGGCCCGTAATGTTACTTGTAGTTCAAGATGTACTCTGTAACCAACTCTTAGTCGTAGCCGGATAGATCTCTCCTGTAAACCCTAGGCCGGATATCTATATAAGCCGTCCTAGGGAGAGCCTTTAGGACACAACCCAATACTTTAGACCCTCAACTCGCATAGGCGAAACCATTGTAACCCATATTCTAGCTCTGCCGTCTTACTGGATTGCTAGCAGGAGTAGGATCCGTCCAAAGCCGGCAGATCCGAACCTGGGTAAACTTGTGTGCTCACCTTCCTGGAACACCGTACGTCTCACACCCCTCTCTTCCGCACGCCTCGAGGACCCCCTCATGGCATACTTGTCCTCAATCCGACGACAGTTGGCGCCCACCGTGGGGCAAGTGAGCTTCGGATCTGTGTTCCAAGCAGAATCTGCAAGGATCGGAATCGGCGAGACTATCGCCGTGGGTCACATCCTCTACGCTAGCGATGTCCCTCTCATCGTTCTCGACGAGACCTGGATTTCGGCTAGGGAGGCTGTGACTGCCTACACAATCATGTCTTTTGGCGAGATCGATGTTTACACCGGTTTTGCTGAACCTGCCCAACCCACCCCAGCAGTGATGATAGAGGCAGAGGAATTCCCTGGAGAAGCCGGATCCCAGATCGACCCACCCGTGGAAGTCGAAATTCAGGAGGAGCATATCAACGACACTGATTCTGGCTCTGATGACGCCAGGATAGACAGGCCCTTTCTGAGGTACACACTAAGACGTATGATACTGCAAGGCGAAAGCGTGGATGCAATCCTCGAGACCATCAAAAGTTTCGACATGGCTGACCGCGAAGGCCGCAGGTACCTCAGGAAGCACGCGTTGCATTTCGTAGGATACGTGGGATCCGGATCTGGCTCTGCCGATGCTGGAGAAAACACCGACTCTGTGCTGGAGGCAATTGGAACAAACGCTGACGTTCCCGCATCCTCGGATGAATCTATGACGTCAGCAGATTTCCAAAAGTTCTCCACGGAATATGAAGAGGAGTATAACTCCAAAGCTGCAGAAGAAGGAGAAGCCATGGATGAAGGATCCGGGGAACACTCTCCCAAAGTGCAGGATGACATGGACGTCGGAGATAATCCCGAGGTCCAGATGTCCGAAAGTACCGATCAGAGCTTGACTCCGAGAAACGGACCCAAAGCCGTCTTTGCTACCGGCGCTGCCAAGAAGGCAAAGAAGAGGAACAAGAAGAACAAGACCCCGGCAAAAGACCCTCTGACAGAGGAAGTGATTGCCGAGGAATACGAGGAAGACTCGGATGGAGCACTTATCCCAGAAGAGCCGAAAAAAGAAGCATCGGTGGATGGACACATGATCACCGAAGGTGCGCGTAAACTCATCGATGCTGCGTTAACCACACCTATCCCTACAGCCACAGAACTTACTGCGGAAGGGCTAGACGAAAGGGCACAAGCCCTAGAAGCGTGTCATCAACAACTCCTCGATGAAGCCAAAAACATCGAGGTGGAGAAGAAACGCATGTCAACTAAGAACTACATGTCTCGATTGCATTAGAAGACACGGAAGCATCACACCAGTGACAATCAATTCCCACATGTCCGTGCCGTCCTTTTTGGAGATGAGATGGGGAAGCCATGGAAAGATAGCAATGGAGATTGGGTTTACCCAACCCCAGTACAGAACACCGTGGCGGCCCAAGAAATTCTATTGGCTAATCCAAGACCGGAGGAGATCCGTTTGGGTATCAAACTACTCAACAAGGGACTGGAGAAGCAAAAGGTTGCCCTGTCCGGAAGTCAAAACTGGTCTCGGATTCCGACCAATGTCGCACGGATCCGGCATGGGCTGGCATAAGATCCCATTACGTCCGGGCGCAGTATCATCAACCCAAATGTCGGGAAGACAATTATTCAAGAACCGGATCGTCAGGACAGCATCATAGAACTACACGTAACTGGAGCAACGTCGCTCCAGAGGCCGAGAAGGATGCCATTGTTGCACTAAATCCGAGGAAACCCTCGCCGACGAGAGTCTAACGATCGAAGGGGAGAAGATAAAGAGAAACGTCAGGAGTAGGATCGTCAAAAACTGCCACCTCCTAGACACGCAAGCTGTCCGGCTGAGCCTCACCGTGGTGGGAACAACGGACGAAGGAACGACGGAAATCATGCTGGTACAAGCCGACAGGGGGCTCGTCATAGTGAAGATCCTCCCCGGATCCGGAATAATGACGCTCCGGACGGAGGCCGGCGGTCAGCCGGAAACAATTCAGCTGCTCCACCCTCTCCACCAAGCAGTCACCACAACGGCTCCCAAGGGGGACACGGAGGACAACAAGGTGGAGGAGGTGGTGGCCGAAGCCGAAGTCCGGCTCCAAGGCACCGTAGCCACAACCAACATTCGGGACGATCTCTATCCCCGAACGACACAAGGCATAGGATCAATTCCAACATAGAGGCGCGGCGCTATGAAAACGATGACATGTACGTGGGCCCAAAGTGCTTTGGACTACGCATCAGAGCTACAAGATTCCCGGAAGGATTTGCTATCTCAAGGCACATCCAAGCCTACGACGGCATTGCTCGGCCAGATACTTGGCTACAGGATTTTTTCCAAGCTTGCTGCATCACCAAAGGCAGAAACAGCTTGGTCGCAACCCGATATCTCCCACTTATGTTGCGGAAGACGGCGTGATCATGGCTCAATGAACTTCCGGAGAACACCATCCATAACTGGTATGACATGCAAAGTGCGTTCTTTCGGAATTTCGAAGGCACATATCGGAGGCCCTGTTCGGTCGGAGACCTACAGCGTTGCACCTAGAAAGCCAGAGAAACTTGCCAGGATTACCTCGGACGATGGATCGACACCAAGAACTCTTGTGAAGGAGTAAACGATCCAACCGCGACTGAAGCTTTCATCGTAGGGCTCCCAATTGGTCTACTACGTCACTGCTTGAAGTGTGACAAGGTTACTGATTTGGGAGAAATGATAGAAACAGCGAGCAAGTATGCAGATGCTGACGACGATGCAGAGGGATTACTCAACGTCCTAGCTGTGCCTCAGTCGGCAAGACAACCAAAGCAACAAGCTCAGAAGCGCAAAAATAGCTCGGAAGAAAAACCCAACGCGGAAACAGCGGTGGTTACTACTGTTTCCGGGTCTGGAGGACGAGGAGGACGCGACGGAGGCCGCGGGCGTGGCCGTGGGACTTCAAGGGTCCAAGGTAGAGGAGAACAACAACCAGGCAAAACCTACTCTTGGGCCGACATTGCCAATAACCCATTTGTGCATCACTTAGACGCCAATGGGGGCTCATCCCACACCAATGCCGAATGTCGTTTCAATGACGACATCAAAAGAGATGACACCGTGGGCTACAAAGCTAAGCGGAAGAAGGGAAAGAAGAATCCCGAAAAAGACAAAGACACCAAGGAAGATTCCGACATGGAGGAAGCTGATACTTCAAATCCCAAGCCGGAGGGGAAGAAAACTTTTCCCAACAAGAAGGACACTTACGTCACCTTCCTCGGATCTCAACCAGAAAAGGTCAAGAAAGGAGTTCTCCACGAGCTCAATGCAATAGTTCCGGCTGTCCCTCAATATCTGGACTGGTCGGAAGTGGCAATCACATTTGACCGCGCTGATCATCTGCCTAAGTTACACAGGCGAGGAAAATCCGCCTTAATCATCAACCCACTTATTGACGGTTATGGTTTCTCCAAGACCCTCATGGACGGTGGTAGCAGCATCAATATTCTCTATGTCGAAACGCTATGCCGCATGAAGATCTCGGAAACCTAGCTGAACCATAGCTCTGTGATCTTTCACGGAGTTGTCCCAGGAAGACAAGCTAATTCCCTAGGAGAGATTACTTTGGATGTTACCTTTGGAACTCCAAAGAACTATCGGACGGAGGCACTTCCCTTCGAAGTGGTCCCATTCAAGAGCGCATACCACGCTATATTCGGACGTCCGGCTTACTAGGCTTTTATGGCTCGTCCGTGTTACATTTACAATATGATGAAAATTCTAGGTCCCAACGGCGTGATTACCATCAGGGGAGACCCGAAGAAAGCACGAGAGTGCGAGGATGGAAATGCTGCCTTTGCCGAAGCCGTGCTGCACGCCCAGGAGTACCAGGAGATCAAGAAGAGCATAGATCCGTCCGAGATGCCCGCAACAAAGAAGGAGGTGACAAAGCCAAATCCGGAGTTCAAGGCATCGGAAGAGACGAAGAAAGCACCGTTGAAGGATGATGACCCCTCCAAGGTGAACCAGATAGGCGTAGGCCTAAGTAGCGCATAGGAAAGCGCGCTCGTCAAGTTCCTCCAAGCAAATCAAGATATCTTTGCATGGCAGCCATCTGACATGACCGGAGTACCTAGGGAACTTGCCGAGCACTCTCTAAATGTAAACCCGAACGCTAAACCCGTCAAACAGTCCCTACTATAGTTTGGCGATGAAAAGCGTAAGGCAATAGCTAAGGAACTAGCACGGCTCGAGTTAGCCGGATTCATAGAAGAGGTCATCGACACTGAGTGGTCGGCCAATCGCAGTAATGTTCAAAAAGAAGGAAACGTTGGTTTCCGACTTGGAGGAGACATTTGCCAATCTACGAAAATACAACATCATGCTTAACCCGAAGAAATGCTTCTTTGGAATACCAGCCGGAAAATTGTTAGGTTTCATCGTGTCTCAAAGAGGCATAGAGGTGAACCGAGACAAAATCAAGGCTATACTCAATATTTCCAGGCCAACTCGCCTGAAGGACGTACAAAGATTAACTGGTATCATTGTTGCGGTCAGTCGATTTGTAAGCCGGCTTGGTGAAAGAGCCGCACCATTATACAAGCTCCTGAAAAAGACCAAGGATTTTGTTTGGACTGACGAAGCTGAGGCTGCACTACAAGATCTGAAGAGAGTACTCTCATCTACTCCTATCCTTGCAGCACCGGAACCTAAGGAACCAATGTTGCTCTACCTTGCTGCGACAAATAAGGTCATTAGTATCGTCATGGTAGTGGAGAGACCAGAGGAAAATCAGGAACACCTGGTGCATCATCCGACTTACTTTGTCAGTGAGGTCCTGGCGGAATCAAAACAGCGGTATCCGCACTATCAAAAGTTGGCTTTGGTGTTTTTCTAGCATCTCATAAGTTACGACACTACTTTCAGGAGCATCCAATTACCGTGGTGAGCACCGCTCCCATGAGAGATATAATCAACAACAGTGACGCCACAGGACACGTCGCCAAATGGGGCATAGAGCTTTCAGCTTTCGATATTGAGTATAAACCTCGGACAGCAATCAAATCCCAGATCCTTGTTGGCTTTGTCGCTGATTGGACAGAGACGAAGGAGAACATGACCCTCCCTGAGTCAGAATATTGGACCCTCTTTTTCGATGGGTCTAAGCCTCGAGGGGGCTCGGGGGCTGGCGTGGTGCTCAAATCACCCCAAGGAGATAAACTTTTATATGTGTTGCAGATCCACTTCACAACGACAAACAATATTGCCGAGTATGAAGCACTGCTGCATGGAATCTGGATTGCTAAGGATATTGGCATTCGACGTTTGATGTGTTATGGAGATTCGGATCTTGTTGCTCAACAAGTGTCGGATATTTGTAATGCAAATACACACATGGCAGCATATAAAGCTGTCATGGATGATCTATCTAAATTCTTCGAAGGGTTTGAGGTTCAACACATCCCTCGAGCTGAAAATGAGGAAGCAGACGCACTATCTCGGATAGGTTCTGTGTGGAAAGAGGTCCCGGATGGCGCTTTTTTAGAGCACCTCAAAGTTCCCTCAATAAAGGGAGTAGATGAGGAATATCCGACCAAATCCGTCTCACCTTTGATAGCAGTTCTGGCTGTAATTCCCAGTTGGACTCAACCCTACCTCGATTATTTGGTAGATGGCAAATTACCCGAAGATGAGGTGCTAAGCCGACAGATTATCCAACGAGAAAAATCCTATACTATTGTTTAAGGTGAGCTCCATAAACGGAGTGTTTCTAGGGTTTTTCAGTGTTGTGTATGTCCGGAAGAAGGAGTGGAAATCTTAAGAAAAATCCACGAAGGCGAGTGCGGTCACCACGCTGCAGCCAAATCTTTAGTGGCAAAAGCTTTTAGACACGGATTTTTCTGGCTTACAGCTCAGGCAGATGCCAAACGATTAGTCAAGACGTGCAAAGGCTGCCAAAAGTACGCCAAGCAAGCTCATGTTCCGGCTGATCAGCTGCGAACAATACCTATAACATGGCCCTTTGCGGTCTGGGGGCTTGATATGGTAGGACCATTTAAACGAGCTCCAAGTGGATTTACTCACCTCTTAGTGATGGTGGATAAATTCGACATGCTGTGACATCTCCTTTGCCTTGTCCCGCACCTGAAAATCCGACATGTTGTGCATGTCCGGAATCTTGAGGGCTTTGCCAATATCCTCAAGGGATTGGCGGAAGTCATGAGCCAGGTCACCGACTTGGGTAAGCCGGTGGGTGCGGGGCTCGGTGGAGGAAGAGTCCGTCAAGTTCAGAGGACCTATATACAAAACAAGTTAAGAAATATCCGACATTGAAGAGAGTCGAAGAAAAAGATAAGTCAGACAGATGGAACGTACCGAAAATGACATTGTCAATTTTGGTCTTCTCCTCCCGGAGACTCTGGAGTTCATCCCGGAGTGCCTAGGAAAGGTCCCTCTCTCTGCTAAGCTCATTCTTGAGGTCCGAGATTATTTTATCTTGAGCAGCGATCTTGCGATCATGCTCATCAGTGGCCATGGAGGAAGATTCAAGGACTTGAGCAATGCTCTTTTCATGATCCACCTTGAGCTTATCCAGCTCTTGGCGAAGCTCCTTGTTCTCCACCACCAAGGTCTTGAGGTTCTCGGCCTCTTCGATCATGGTGCAGGATTGTTTCACTAGCGCTGTAAGTCAAAAAAGAACAACAGTTTAGGAAAAATTCGACATCGAAAATACAAAGAAAAGGTTTGGGTCTCGGAATGTTTACCTTTGGCCTCATTCTTGGCAACTTTTAGTTCAGCATTTTTAAGCCGGAGAGCTTTGATCTCTCTCCGCTTATTGCAAACATTCTTCAACAAATCCTGGTTATAGGAACATACTTTCTGTAAGTCAGAATACCCAAAGTAAGAAAGCTACTTAAAGACTCGGGCTAATATTTTTGCTAATATCAGCACGAGCCTTGGGGGCTACACTAGTTCGTTCTTTGGCATCCTAATGAAGCATAAACCCGGATTATATATCCTACTTCATGCTTGGGGGCTAGAGGATATGATATAAAATATAGGAAAAAACAGGAGTTGGATTTCCGACTTACATGTTGTTCGCGGGTGAGTTTATCCAAACCCGCGTTCACTTCAGCAACCACCTTTTCAGCGAGAGTCAGAGGAATCACTGGGGCTATTGGAAGCTCTCCAGTCCTAATCCTCTCGCCATGAAGGCGCACTTGGTCGAGAAGGTTAGAGAACTTGATGTCCTCTGGTTCTTGCGCTTATTCTTCGGCAGACAAATTTCTTTTCTCCAGGCATTGCCTGGCTAGCCGCTAGATCTCTTTTGCAGATTTCCGAGACAGGCCAAACTTGGCAAGTCCCGGATTGCTGAGAATGTTTTCGGCGAAGGTTTCTGCCGAGGGATCATTACCCAAAGAGGGTTCACCCTTATCTATTGACTCACCCATGGTGACGTTTGTTTGCGATTCAAGGATCGCAGGCTCCGTGGAAGGAGCCGGATCTTCTGCGACAGCCGGAGAAGGAATTATCGCCGGCATTGCGGAAGGCTGAGGGGCAGGAGTCGGAGGAGCCACGACAGGAGAAGCTATGGTAAGCTTCGTCTGTCGCAGGGGCTTCGAAGAAATCCCTTTCCCCTTGCCCTTGATGAGCGGTTTTGCTCTGAGAATGTAGTAAAGTCGGAAACGTTACATCTCGGAAAGAAATTCGAGTAAAGCTCAAAGGCGGAAGTTGTGACTGAAAGTTACCTCTTCACGACAGGCACCTCCTTTGTGCCAACAGCCACTGTTGGAGCTTTACGCTTCTTGAGCGCAAGGTCCGGCAATGGAACCACCTCTGTCTCCTGAGAAAACTCAGGAGGATATCCTTCGAGCGGAGCAAATTCTGACTCGGGGAGGTCAGCAAGCTGAAAAATAAGAAAACATATCAATATTGCAGTATAACTCGAAGATTGAAACACATAAAAAGGTGTACTGTTAGAAACTTACCGGCACCACGGGGTTTTCCGCCGTGTGCATATCCAGAGAAACCTCCGGGATTCTCCTCTCGATCCGCTCCCTGATCAGCCACTTGATCTGGCTTATATAGCCCTGTGTGGTGTAGGCTTTGGGGCTGATGCGGAGGGAGTCTTTCTTGGATGACGTGATGGAGTGCATCAGTCGATCCCCATGGTACTGAAGGGGTTGGATCCGACGTGAGACCCAGCATTGGACTAAGTCGGATGCCCTCAGTCCCTTGTGTTTGATCAAATATTCGATCCGCCTCTTAGCGAGGATTAGATCGTCGGAAAGAGCCAGAGCAGCCTCGTCCCAAGAAGGTTGGGCCGTGGCTGCCCCGTCAACAAAAGCCGGCAAAGCTGTGGCTTTGCCGGGAGCCGGAATATCCCTATGATAGAAAAATGTGGCTGGCCATTGTTTGACCGAGTCACTAGCTAGAATTTTAGGATACGAGCGCTCGCGTCTAAGCGAAAAACTAATAGTGCCGGTGATGTAAGGAACACCGGCGGTAATGGAGTTTCTCCGGACATGAAAATAGTACCGGAAAAGAGTCAAACTCGGCCTAATGCCGAGAAAGCCCTCACACAACAAAGCGTATGCGCTCATCTCTAAGAGAGAGTTGGGAGGAAGATGATGGAGTTGAACTCCGTAATGATCAATCACCTCGGAGAAGAACTCCGAGGGAGGAAATGACAAACCTCTATCGAGGTGGGTGCCGAAGTGGACCCGCTCAGCGTCGCGCGGGTTGGGGACGGTTTCCTCGAAGCCGCTCCGCCAGTCACCGGCGGCGAGGAGCCCTTCCTTCTCCATATTCTTCAGACCTTCGTCGTTGAGCTTGCAGGGGATCCAGATCCCACGAAAGCTCTCTTTCTCTGCCACCGCTTCCGCCGTCGCCGCCGCCACCGCTACAGCCAAGCCGGAGGAAGAAGATGAAGCCATTTCTCCGGCGAGCAGATGACCTAAAAGGGGCGGCGCTGGGAGTTCTGTGGGGGAGGAATGTGGGAGCTCTGTGCACGCAGGGAGATTGGGAGGAGAGGAAAAGGCAAAGGACTGGTGGAAGGAGAAGGAGAAAATCCTAACCCCTTATATCCACCTAACTGCGCCAAGATTCGTGCAAATGCTACAGTGTAACCGCCACGCGTCGTGGAAAGAATTGGGAAGGACACACGCGATGATTGTGTCGCCTCGATCTCCAGCCACGCATGGAAACGGCGCCTCGGTTCCGCGAACCGCGGACCCACCAACGGTCGTGCTGGCGGCATGCCTATCAGATGACGTGACTTGACCATGACTTGTGTCAGGTGGCGTTAGAAACCAAGTTCTGGCTTAGTTTGAAATCAAGCTAGAAAATCCGAGTAACCTGTTGATAGGTCCGACTTATTTTTAAGACCCGGATCATATTTTTTGTTGTGAAGTTTTAGGAACCCTTCAAGATTGTGCAAGCCGAAGATCAAGCTAGATGATGATGAATCCGACTTTGGATCTTGGAGGCCTCCGGGGGCTGCTGTTGGGGATATACTTTTCGGGTATCCTCACAGTTCCTCACTGACCAGGGTGGCCACTTCGGGTTAGAGCTTTGCTTCACGGGCGGCCCAGTCAGGGAGAAAGACGGAGTCCAATCCGG
The DNA here is from genome assembly GCA_910589775.1 of Avena eriantha. Classification (NCBI taxonomy): domain Eukaryota; kingdom Viridiplantae; phylum Streptophyta; class Magnoliopsida; order Poales; family Poaceae; genus Avena; species Avena eriantha. The sequence goes on from OU342742.1 coordinate 209,909,253, forward strand.
CTACGGGAAGGCCCAGAAGACTTACCGACTTAGGCCCGTAATGTTACTTGTAGTTCAAGATGTACTCTGTAACCAACTCTTAGTCGTAGCCGGATAGATCTCTCCTGTAAACCCTAGCCGGATATCTATATAAGCCGTCCTAGGGAGATCCTTTAGGACACAACCCAATACTTTAGACCCTCAACTCGCACAGGCGAAACCATTGTAACCCATATTCCGGCTCTGCCGTATTACTGGATTGCTAGCAGGAGTAGGATCAGTCCAAAGCCGGCGGATTCGAACCTGGGTAAACTTGTGTGCTCACCGTCCCGGAACACCGTACGTCTCACACCCCTCTCTTTCGCACGCCTCGAGGACCCCCTCATGGCATACTTGTCCTCAATCCGACGACAGTTCTATAAGCCCATAAAGCATCATTCAACTTCTTAGCCCAGTTTTTTTTGGACCTATTAACAGTCTTTTGCCAGATAGATTTAATTTCTCTATTTGATAACTCTACTTGCCCGCTAGTTTGGGGGTGATAAGCTGAAGCAATTCTATGATTAACATCATATTTAGCGAGGGTCTTCCTAAAACCGCCATGAATGAAATGAGAACCCCCATCAGTCATGAGATACCTAGGCACTCCAAACCTTGGAAAGATAACGTCCTTAAGCATTTTTAGAGAGGTTTCCCCATCAGCACTTTTCGTAGGAATGGCTTCTACCCACTTAGTAACATAATCAACGGCAATAAGAATATGAGTGTAACCCTTCGAAGGAGGGAAAGGACCCATAAAGTCGAATCCCCAACAATCAAAAGGTTCAATAACTAGAGAGTAGTTCATAGGCATTTCATTGCATCTAGAAATATTACCAACACGCTGACATTCATCACAAGATAAAACAAATTTTCTTGCATCTTTAAAAAGGGTAGGCCAGTAGAAACCTGATTGTAGTACCTTTTGTGAAGTTCTATCTCCTACATGATGTCCTCCATAGGCGCTACCATGACATTTACGCAATATCTCTTTTTGTTCATATTCTGGAACACATATTCGCATAATACCATCAACTCCTTCTTTGTATAAGTGTGGGTCATCCCAAAAATAATGCCTCAAATCAGAAAAGAACTTTCTTCTTTACTGAGCTGTAAAAGTTGGAGGCAAATACTTGGAGAGAATAAAGTTAGCATAATCAGCATACCAAGGGCTTCCTCGCGAGCTCACTCCTACCGCGGCTAGCTGTTCATTTGGGAAACTATCATTAACGGGCATAGGATCAAAAGAGATGTTTTCCAAACGAGATAAATTATTGGCTACAGGGTTTTCAGCACCCTTCCAATCTACTATGTGTAGATCAAACTCTTGTAAAAGCAGTACCCATCTAATAAGCCTAGGCTTAGCGTCCTTCTTCGTCATAAGATATTTAATAGCAACATGATCAGTATGAATGGTTACTTTTGAGTCCACAATATAGGGCCTAAACTTATCACATGCAAAAACAACAGCTAGAAATTCCTTTTCAGTAGTGGCATAATTCCTTTGAGCAGCGTCTAGAGTCTTACTAGCATAATGGATAACGTTTAACTTTTTATCAATACGTTGCCCAAGGACAGCCCCTACAGCAAAATCACTAGCATCATACATTATTTCAAAGGCTAAACTCCAATCAGGTGGTTGAACAATAGGGGCTGTAGTTAAAGCCTTCTTAAGAGTTTCAAAAGCTTCCCTACAATCATCATCAAAAACAAAAGGTACATCTTTTTGAAGAAGATTAGTGAGAGGTTTTGATATCCTAGAGAAGTCTTTAATAAACCTCCTATAGAAACTAGCATGACCAAGGATACTACGAATACCTTTGATGTCTCTTGGACATGGCATCTTCTCAATTGCCTCAACCTTAGCTCTATCAACTTCTATGCCTCTTTCAGAAACTTTATGCCCAAGAACAATCCCTTCATTAACCACGAAGTGGCATTTCTCCCAATTAAGAACAAGATTAGTTTCTTCACATCTCTGCAAAACTTTATCAAGGTTGTGCAGACAATTATCAAAAGAAGTTCCATAGACAGAAAAGTCATCCATGAACACTTCTACAATTTCCTCACAAAAACCATGAAAGATAGCATACATGCACCTTTGGAAAGTAGCAGGAGCATTACATAAACCAAAAGGCATACGTCTATAAGCATAAGTTCCATAAGGGCAAGTAAAAGTAGTTTTTTCTTGATCTTGTTGTTTAACAGCAATTTGAGAGAAACCAGAATAACCATCAAGAAAACAAAAATGGGTCTTTTTAGACAACCTTTCCAACATTTGATCAATAAAAGGAAGCGGGTAGTGATCTTTCTTAGTAACTTTATTGACTTTCCTAAAATCGATGCACATCCTATAGCCTACCACTATTCTGTGAGGAATAAGCTCATCATTATCATTAGGGACAACGGTAATACCTCCATTTTTAGGAACACCATGAACAGGACTAACCCATTCACTATCAGCAATAGGGTAAATAATACCAGCATCAAGGAGTTTCAATACCTCATTCCTTACCACTTCCTTCATCCTAGGATTTAAACGTCGTTGGTGCTCCACTACCGGCTTCGCATATGGTTCTATGTTGATAGAGTGCTGACATATAGTAGGTGAAATCCCTTTTAAATCATCTAGACTATAGCCCATAGCTCCTCGATGTTTCCTCAAAACTTCCAATAACCTTTCTTCTTCCTTCCCTGAAAGTTTAGCGCTAACAATAACATGATATATCTTTCTATCATCAATATAAGCATATTTAAGATCATCAGGGAGAGGTTTTAGATCGAAAACAGGATCCTTTTTAGGTGGCATCGTGGTACCCAAGTCTTCTACAGGCAAGTCGTGCTTAAGCATCATAGGTTGATCACGGAGAATCCTGTCAATCTCATTCCTTTCTTCCATGAAGATTTCACTTTCATGATCTTCCATAAATTGCTGCAAAGCATTGTTAGGAGCAAGAGAAATAGAAGCAAGTTGTTCAACCCTAAAATCCTCATGATGGGTTTCCTCTTCGCAAGGTTCTTTAGCAAATTTCAAAAAATTAAACTCATAAGATTCCCCATCAAACTTAGTCAAGATTTTCTCCCTCTTGCAATCAATAATATCTCCACGGGTACTCAAGAAAGGTCTACCAAAAATGATAGGGTAGGTTTTACTAGCAGCCGAACCAAGTACTAGAAAATCAGTAGGGTACTTAATCTTACCACAAAGAACTTCCACGTCTCGTACAATACCAATTGGAGAGATGGTCTCTCTATTAGCAAGGTGAATAACCACATCAATCTCTTCCAACTCGCAAGGACTAATTTCATGCATAATTTCTCTGTAAAGCTCATAAGGAATAGCACTAGAACTTGCACCAATATCACATAAACCATAATAGCAATGATCACCAATTCTAATAGAAAGCACAGGGACACTAGCCTTTTTAGTTCTATTGGGATGTGAAACAATATTAGAAGCATCCTCACAAAAGACTATGTGCCCATCTTCTACGCTTTTAGTGACAAGGTCTTTCACGATTGCTACCACAGGTTCAATGTTTATTTGTTCATCAGGTTTTACAGTTCTTTTTTCACTTTTGGTGATTACATTAGTTATCATAGGATGGTCCTTTACCTTTTCGGGGAAGGGAATCTTCTCGATATAAGGTTCAGGTAAGATGGGGTCAATAATGCAATACTCAACACTTCCAATAGGAGCATAGTCAACAATATCTTTGTAAGGTGCATGGTATTTGTTCCATCCCCTTTTTGGAATTTCGATATAGGAAGCAAAAGCTCTAAAGCAATTCGTAATAACTTGCAAATCAAGACCATAAATATTACTAATATTTTGAAAGTCATCAGTTCCCTAAAAGATTCAATGCATTCATAATCATAATTTATACCTGACTTTCTACCTTTTTCATTCTCCCAAGCTTCAGCATTGTCTTGAATACGGTCTAGGAGGTCCCATTTAGCTTCTTCTTCCATGCGAGTGAATGATCTAGCATAAGAAGCATCCAATAAATCCTTATCATGAAGAGAAAGCCTTGCATAAAAGTTATTGATAATAATATTGTTGGGGAGCTCATGAATGGGACATTTGAGCATTAGTAACTTCAATCTCCCCAAGCCTGGGCTGTACTCTCTCCATCAAGAGTCCAAAAGTTGTATATTTGATTCCGATCTTTATGAATCTCAATAGGAGGATAAAACTTCGAATAAAAGAGAGGAACTATTTCCTCCCATTCTAGAGCTTGACCATTCTTCAGCAGCTTATACAATTCCTCAGCTCTTCCTTTCAGTGATAATGAGAATAACTTCTTATTAACTTGATCTGTAGTAATACCTGCACACTTGAACAACCCGCATAATTCGTGTATAAAGAGTAAATGATCACCGGGATGGACAGTTCCATCCCCAACATAGTAGTTATCCATAACACGATCAATAAATCTTTTAGGTATTTTGAAAACATCATTCTCAGCAGGTGGTGGCTTATCTACTACCTTAGCAGTGGTAGTAGCATTACAAAATAAGAAACTCAGCGAATTATCCATAACAAAAATAAAGCAACTAACAGAAGTAAACAATACTCACAGTAGAAGTTTCCTTTGCCAGTTCCACTCTCCAATAGCACTTCACTCCCCGGCAACGGCGCCAGAAAATAGTCTTGATGACCCACAAGTATAGGGGGTGTATCGCAGTATTTTCGATAAGTAAGAGTGTCGAACCCAACGAGGAGCAGAAGGTGCTGGCTAGTGGTATGGATCAGGAATTCTCTGCAAATACTTAGCAAACGGATTTTTAGGGGTTTTCGATAAAGCAAGTAAACAAAGTACGAGTAAATAAAAGACAGTAGGAATAAATGGAGCAAGTGGCCCAATCCTTTATGCAGCAAAGGACAAGCCGGTTGTATTACTTAAGATGACCAAACGTTCTCGAGGACACATGGGAAGACTGTCAAGTGCTTTCGCTTCATATAGTCGATTAATCTTCTTTAGCTTGCTAAGTGTTGTGTGGGTGAACCTGTGCTAATGTACCGCCCCATCCAAGACTAATACATACTTGTGATTATACCCCTTGCAAACATCCATAAGTACAAGAAAGTAATTAAGGTAGAAACCTAACCACAGCTTTAAACTCTAAGACCCTTACGTCCCTTGTGCAATGGTTTCCTAACGGGGGTTCAGGTTTCTGTCACTCCGGCAACCCCTACGATCAGTAGCGAAATACACAATGCATTCCCCTAGGCCCATATAGGTGAAGTGTCATGTAGTCGACGTTCACATGACACCACTAGAAGAAGTACACCACAACTTAAATAACAATCTATTGAATCTTTCTCAACGCAACTCCACTACTAACAACAAGACTTCTCCCATGTCCTCAAGAACAAAATGAACTACTCACAAGACATCATATGGATCATGATCAGAGATGGAATAATGATGTATAACAATCTAAACATAAAAAATAATTCAATGGTTCACTCAATAGCATCAACTACAAAGAGTAATCAACACCGGGATAGTTTCCCCTATGAACTATGCAAGATTCAACACAATTGTTATAGCAATATGGAGATGGTGATGAGGGTGCTGATGGTGATGATGGTGGTGATGATGGTGATGATGATCCCTATGAAGTCCAGCTTGATGGTGGTGTTGATGGCGACGATCTCCCCTCTCCGGGAAGGAATTCCCCCGGCAGAAATCTGTCTACCGGAGAGATCTTTCTCTCTCGGTGTTTTCCGCCCCGTAGAGGCAGCGGAATCTTTCTATGGTCGCTCCCTGAGTCTTAGGGTTTCGGGAGGATGATATACGCTAGAGGGGAGAGGCTGGAGTGGCCCAGGGCGGCCACACCACCTCCAGGCGTGGCCTAGGCCTGCCCGCGCCATGGGGTGGTGTGGGCCCCCTGTGGCCCATCTCCACTCCATCTTCTGGCATCCTTAGCCTTCTGGAAAAATAGGATTTTCCATAAATTTTCCCGGATTTTCTGATCTTTGCGAATTTTGCCTCAGCACATTTTCCATCAGAATCCTGACTGCAGCGGTCCATGCTCCAAAAGTCATCAACCATGCAAAAATAGATGAAATAACATAAGTATCACCTCTCAATATGAAATATATCAATGAATAATAGTGAATTAAGACATATAATAGTGATGCAAAATGGACGTATCAGAGGACTCGCCTAGTACAAGGTCCCCCAACGAGCGCCAACCTCTACTGTCACCGCATCCTACCGATGGTAGGGATCTTCGGTGAAACCTTGGTCTTCGCGTGCGCGGTGTTCATGCACCTGTTCACGAGCTACTTGGCATGTCGACCTCTCTATGGCCCGGTGGTCGACGGGTGCCTCCGCCTATGTGTAGCAGTTGCTGAAGTCAAACTCTTTCTCGGTGGCAGCCTATTGCGCCTCGAAGACGTGGGTGGACTGGATGTCGGCTGGGATGGCCCATTGATCTACAGGCTCCTCTACGGTCTGATTGAGATAGTCCAATCTGTCTTTGTCATCCGACTATGGCTGCGGATCCTTCGGCATAGGGTAGTGGGCGCGAGCAGCCACCAAGAGCATCACCCAAGTGGTGGGGAGACGACCATGCATTGTGTCGTTTTTTGTGCCAGCACTCCATGGGTTCTCCCCTTTTTATACCAGGACGGCCGCTCCAATAGGAGATCACGTGAAGGAGAAAATAAGGCGTGAAATAGTGGCAAAACCAATGGGATTAAGAAAAAACACTACGAGAAATGGTGGCGGAACCGGTGTGAAACAGTGGTGGTGGCAAACTTTCTTTGTCGTCGGGAGGCGAGACATCATGGGTAGGCTGTTTGTGTGACTGGCAAGTGGGCCGACGTTGTCTTTCTAGCGTGGCATGTGTTGCCGATATCCCCAGCCCAACGTCTGGTTGCCGGGATAGGAAGGAGGTGCCTGACAGATTGCTGAGTGGTCCAATCTGCCCACAATGGTTGGGATCCTCCGGTGTGGATCAAGTTTTGGCCTCCACCCTCAACTCACTTAGGGACCGTGTTGGAAGCCTCCGATGCAGACCGATTTTTGGCCTCCACACTAAACTCAGTTGGGCATCTCCAGCGGGTTGACGCAAATGGTCCTGCCGCGTCCAGGGGGTGACCCAAACAGACCGACTCGCGCGGCCTAACCCATCCATGCACTAAATTTGGTCCATAGTTGTGTCGGCCTGGTCTGCACGTTTGTCCTCCCACGTCCTTCCCTAGGCCACCCCGGATCGTCCCGCTAGTGGCACAAGAGGCATACCCAAGCCACTCCCTACCCTCAAATCCTCGCCCTCCATCTCCGCCACTACCCCAGGCATCGTTGTTGCCTTTGCCACATCCTACCCTTGCCGTCACCACTTCCAGGCCGCATCCTGCCGGCCAACAACCACATTCCCATGTCGCCGTCTATATGAGAAGAGCTTGATGGTAGTTTCTGACCCAGGCCATCGCTGCAAGTGTTCCCCCGCCCTCGGCCAACATCTAGCACCACCACAGCTTGCGCATGTTGATGGAGTTTGTGTAGAATCGTCCCGCCAGCGGCCGCGATGAGTGCTAGACACAGGTGAGACGCTTGGGTGCATCTCTAGCTGTACCCACTACATGCGCGTCCTTTTGCCCGATCGCATTTGAGGTATGTTGGCCGGCCAATTCTTGTTTATCTGGCTCTATACGAGCGTTGGCATGGCCATTAACAATGGTATGCTTATACAGATGGGTAGCCATCATAGGTAAATCGAGTTCTTCTACAAGAACGTCATCGAATCATCATCAGAAGAGGAGTCCGACAGTGAGAAAGAAATTTCACTTGCCGCTTCACTCATGGGCCACGAGGAGTGCCTATTGCCTCCGCGTAGGGGTGGCTCATCGAAAAGCGCCTGCCCAACGTAGATTGCGACCTAGAAGCTGAACACCTGCGCCTTTACAAGGACTACTTCCACCCAACTGATCCGGTCTTCAAAGAGAAGGAATTATGTCGCCGTTGTAGGATGTACAAAAAGCTATTCCTGAAGATTCTCAATGGCGTGAAGGACTACGATGACTACTTCGAGGCCAAGTTCGATTACACCGGTAAGGTTGGCTTCTCCTCTTACCAAAAATGTTCCGCGGCTATTTGGTAGCTTGCATATGGAGTACTAGGTGATCTCATCGACCACTACATACGCATGAGCGAGTCCACGTGTCATGACTCCATGTACCGGTTTTGCAACGCAATTATTGAAGTGTTTGGCGAAGTTTATCTGAGAGATCGAAACACCGAATACACTGCTCGCCTTTTGACATCACCGACTGCATACACTAGCAGTTGAAGAACTGTCCTTTTGGTTGGCAAGGGAAGTTCAAAGGGAATGCCGAGGGTGCACAGTCATACCGGAGGCTGTTGCAACATAGGATCTCTGAATTTGGCACTCTTTTTTTTGGCATGACAGGATCAAACAATGATATAAATGTGCTCCAACAATCTCTGGTGTTTGCTAGGCTTACGGAAGGAAATGCTCCTCTGGTTTTCTATGTGATCAATGACAATCCTTATGATATGGATTACTATCTAGCTAATAACATCTATACCTCCTGGTTCACCTTTGTGAAGACTATTCGCAATCTCGGAGATGAGAAATATAAGAGGTTTACAAAAGAGCAAGAGGCATCTAGGAAAGATGTGGAGCAAACAATTGGTGTGCTTTAGTCAAGGTGGGCTATTGTTTGGTACTCTGCTAGAACCTGAAGCACGAATAGGATATGAGATGTGATGACTGCTTCTGTGATCATGATCGTTGAGGACGAGCGTGATGACAACATCTATGACCAAATCTAGGATTTTCAAGGTGAGTTGGTTTGACCCAACGTCAGGGCTAGCGTTTTGGGAAGAGTTTATGCATGTGTATCATACTTCGAATTATTTGTCTGATGTAATTCGAATTATGTTTGGTTGGTTGTGTGAAACCATGTGGTTGTGAACTATTCATATCTATGATCTATTTTTTTTTATTCCATACATTTTATTGTATTTTGTTGTCCAAATGAGAAAAGAATTGGCCGAATGGCTAGCACTGGCCAGGCTGGCCTGCACAGACAGGATGGGTCACGCCGCTGGGCACTCTGGCAAGTCAGGCTGGACCACGATCCAAATTTCATTCCTGGCTCGATCCATCCGGACCGAAACGAATGGTTTGGATCGCCAGTTTGCGTAGAACCACTGGAGATGACCAGACGGTGGAGATGCTCTTAGGGCATCTCCGACGGCATGACCCAACCGGTCTGAACGTGTCCGAACAGATTTGCGCACTGTGCATGGCTCTCCAGCGGCACGACCCATCCGGACCGACGCGTCCGACCTGACCCATCAGCGTACCAAATTTGGGCAACGTTTACGTCGGCCCGAACAGTGCGCGAACCGCGCGGTTGTCCGCTAGTCGGCCGCTCGGGCCCATATGTAAGTTAAATATTAGTACTAACACTTGTTTTTCATTAGATTTGGCTCTACCTATAACAAAAAGCACATTTGAACAACATTAAAAATGGACTACTACTACTGCTAGAGGAGGCCGTCCATATGGCTACTCGTCGCCGTTGCCACGACCACCATTGTCGCGGACGTCATTGCCAACGCCGCTGGCCCCGTCGATCGGCACCCTCGCCGCCCAGATGGCGTGCTACTGCAGGCGTTCACGCCGACGTGGGCCATGATCCGCCACCTTGCTCGCTGCTTCTGGCGTTCCGCCTGCCGGTTGGCAAGGGCCCTCCATCTCGGCCACCCAGTGGTTCCTCGCCTCCTGGTCGGCTCGAGTCGCCTCCAGTGCCTCTCCCTTGAGGAGCTCTCTCGCCGCCTCCGCTTGCCGATCATCACCGGTGCGGCTTACCAGCTCCTCCCGGTGGGCGCGGTCTTTCGCCGCCTACCTACACTGTGACCTCTCAGATGGAGCCCTGTTGGGGCCGAGGCGCCTGCTCCAGCGCCTGCTCGGCCACACCGCCTTCGTCCTCGAAGGAATCCACCTCCTCCTCGACCGCCTGCTAGGCCATCAAGGTGGCTTGAAGCTCTACGCTGTCATCGGGGAGCTGCGGGAAGCGGGTGCGGCACATCTTCCTGATCCTGGTCTAGTTGGCGATCTTACGTCGAGGCATGACTGGTGGTGGTTGGCGCTTTTTTTTTCCGGCGATGTTTGCTCTTGCTTGGGCTTGTTGTCTCCGCCGCGCCGGCGGCCGTATTTTATAGGCCACGGTAAAGGCGGAAAACGGTCGGGCAGGCGCGGAAAGTTTTCTCGCCTCGAACGGGAAGGCACACGCGGAAAGTGGAATACAACAATGGTGGGAAACCCCGGCCGCGCGGGAAGCACTGGCATGATAGCCAACGTCGCGTCGCTATTAATGTCTCATCGCCGAGCGCGTCAAACGGTGATAGCGGGGAAGACAGATAGATACGTCGCGCCGCTGGACACAGTTGACTAGATAGACTGGACCACGACTCAAATATCCCCGCGGACCAAAACGGCGCCGTGGAGATGCCCTTACCCGTACATCGGTCATCGCGGCAACCCCATTTCCCATAAATACGTACCCTCGTCCAACGCATCACAGTGCCTGCCGTACCATACTTTGCTCGTCTCCCTGTTCCACACTCACTGCCACACCGCACACGCACCGTTTTGTCCGCCCAGCTACCCAAGAAGCAACGACAGGCACACCGGTGTCGGCAATGGAGTCGCGTGTGAAGCCCGGGTTTAACGGTGCCAGCAGCGCCTCCGACAGCCGCAGAGGCTACATGGGAGGAGCCGCGGCGGTCGGCTGCAAGCCGCCGGTAGACAGCTGCAGCGTGGCGCTACGGGTGTTCATCCTGGCGGCGACGCTTGTTGCCGCCGTGCTGATGGGCGTGGACCGGCAGACCAGCACCGTCCAGGTCACCATCGCCGACACGCTTCCGCCGCTCCAGGTTCCCGTCACGGCGAAGTGGTACTACGCCTCCGCCTTTGTGTAAGTCCCTGCACTTGATCTTGGGAGCTGATCTAGTACCACAATTGTAGTGGCGCTCTTCAGCAAACTGTATCTTTTGATTATCTTCTTCTCTTCTTCTATTCCTTCTATGCAGAAATTAGTGATCTGGATATGTCAAGATTTTCACGTATTTAAACGCACTTTAGTGTATAAATATATAAGAATCTAAACAAACCCAATACTTATTTCTGTACGGAGTGGTAGTATGTTTATCTGACGATTATTATCCACGAAGCATACTACCCATTATATTTAAATTTTAGGATTACACGTACCCATTATATAAGACAGGACAATGGATATAAAGACGCCACGTCGTTCCAAAAAAGGCCAAAAAATGGGCCTGTCAAGCACATGCGTGCCTTTATCACAATTAAATATTCTTACGCATAATTTTATGCAAAAATAAAAATTCTAGAAATATTAAGCTAGTGAAGTGTCAATCTAGCTTGTCTGTAGTCTGTACGCTGTACTCCAGTCGCTACGTACACATACATGCCATTTCGATAGAGAACTAGAAACTATTACTAGTAGAAAGCAACCATTCCCTTTTAGATAATTCTGGACGTCCTCTATTTCCGTGAGTGTTCACCCTCTTTCCGGTATCATCGATATATATCCTTCTCTAGCTGTGATATATATGCAGCCGATCGAGAAACAAAACAAAATCCGATTCATCGACAGGGATACGCACTTTTGGCGGTGAGAAGGATGGCACGCAAGCAAGAAATGTCTATCCAGCTAGCTGATTCCTACCGTCCACTGCTCGATCGTGTCTCTCGATCTTGGAAGCTTTTGGCCCCACGTACAAACAAACCTTTATCTTTCTCCTACCTAGAAACACCCTTTGCGGTCTACTATACTATAGACAAAGAAGTCAAGATAAATTAGAATTACATTAGCTTTAAAAAACACAATATACACTCATAAATATGTACATACACTCAATTCTATGGACGATACCCATGCACATCTTACCCATATGAGCATCTCCGACAGACTGAACAGGTCTTAAAATTGACGAAGTCATCACATGTGTTTCGCCGTTCGATGGGAACATCGCGTCCACTGAAATAATATTCCGCTTTTATAAGACACCAAAGCGTGAAACTTGATATTTGATAGGGAAAATCAATGATGGGTCCTGGCAATTTCCTTGAGCAGTTTATTCCCTCTTTCCTTAAAATAAGCTTTCGTCCCGTTTTATAAATAAAGTACACAGGTGAGACCGCTGCTGGGCCAGGCAGCACAACGCGCAAAAACACACACACAACACGATACACGATGCTGGGGCAGCAGCACACACATACCCAAACAAAAACAAGGAAAAAACAAAAAGGAATGGAGACGGAGACAGATCGACTAGATGAGAAAGACCGCCATCGCTGCGCCCTCCGAAGAATGCCCACCACGCTCCTAGCCCCGACTCGCCAAGTACCAAGCAACACCCTCAAGAGGGAAAGCGACCGCTGCTGCCCGGACAAGAGACTGGCCCTAGGGTTTCCCTAGCACACAAAGGGGAGTGGAGGAAGGGAAGCCACGATGCCCTCTAGGAAGGGAGATGCCACCCGCGGGCGGCACCACGTCGGTATCGGACGAGCCGACAAGGATTTCTCCCGAGGTCCCTATCCACAACCCCCGGATGAGCCGTTGCAAAGGAGACCCGCGAGGGCGAGGCCTCGACACCACCAAAACTTGCCTCCCACGAGCATGCGCCACTCCGGTCCCGTCTTTGTCATCATTGTCTCACCGAGCAAGTCGACGCGAGGTCTGCAACATCACGACACGGGTAGGAATGAAACAGGGCCCACAGTACCGCGGCCGCGTGCGAGGGAACTTCCTCCACCACCGGAGGCGGTAGTCGACCGGACGCGATCACAGACGAGCCAGTCCTCCAAAGGTCCGGCCGGGTCCAGCAGACCCGTAAAGCCTCCGTGGAGGCAAACCAGTCCCATGGTGGTCCGACAGGGCCCCGACGGGCCCGTAAAGTCCGCCACCATGCTGCAACAGGCCGGCCGAGGACGCCACGGATCCCATCCAACCTAACTCGCCACGATCAGCAAAGCAGCCAAAGCACCGCCGGCCGGCCCGCCAAACCCAGATCTGGGCCCAAATGGGCCTGATCTGGGCCGCCATGGCCCAAAGTTCGGTCTGCCGCGGGATCGCCGCACTGCCCCGCCGCCCGTCGCTGCGCCAGCTCGCCCCCTGCTGAGGCCAGACCTCCGCCGTCCCAAGAGAATCACCACCGCAGCTACCTTGCTGCCGTCCGAGGACCCACAGCGGCCACCGCCGCTGCCATGCCCCTCGCGTAGCCTGCCTTCACCAGCCGATTTGGCCCGCGCCGAAGAAGCCTGGGGGGAGGGAGAGAAGGGCCCTGCTGCCGCCAGCGCCCTGGCTTCACCCGGTGGCGCCGTTCGGCGGCGGCAGGGAGGGAGAGGAGGAAGGGGAGGGTGGCGGCAGCGGAAGGTTCCTAGGGTTCGCCTGCCGCTCCTTTATTCCCTCTTTCAAAATTGACATCCATGCCTTAGCTCCGCTGGACTAAAACCATTTGGTTCCTACAATTTGGGTTAAATTAACCAGATATCTTTTTTGGATAAACCTGATTTAGGTACGTGCTCGATGTTGTACCCAAAACCTCTCTTTCAGCTGCTTTGAATTGTCCTTTAATTACTGTATAAGTAGTATATCGATCCAACATTATAGAAGATTGAACATTACTCCATCCGAGACATTATAAGTATCACTCAGTTAGTAAAAAGTTTGTACTAGTTTTGTATGAGCGATACTTATTATGTACCGGAAGGAGTACTACATTTCACAATTTTCTTAATGTCTAGGTGGTATTCCCCCGTCCAAAAAAGTGTGTACTCTCATTGTTTTTAGAAAGTAAAACTATCACAATTTTTGACCGAGTTTACATCTAAAACAAGGCAGATAGGAGTAGACCTTAACATCAAGAACGGTTGGCCAGCACAAGTTTACATCCAAACCCAACAAGAATGTGGTGCCAGTGATGGCAACAACAACGACGACGTCATTTTATCCAAGGTCGAAGGTATTACACGTCACTGCATGCATGGCACAAGAAAAAAAATTGCGTGGATCTACGGTGGGCCACACGTGGCTCGACCGATCGTCCGATCCGCCCACCATTATTGCAGAAAGGAACAATCAGACGGTGCATTATTAGTTCCCAGGCTCCCAGCTGCCAACTCCGCGCCAAACCTCACAAAGAGCCACCCTGGGCCATGCATGCATGCTCATCCTAAGCAAGCTAGCACCATCGATTTGATCCTTTTACAAAAGGCGATAATATACATGATACGGATGGTTTGATCGACACCCACCACAAATTGTATTACTAGAACACCCTATATATATGCCAACGGATCCTTTTACAAAAGGCCATAATATATACTTCCTTCCTCCAGAAATAACGGACTTGACTTTCTCTATATTTGTATGAATCTATACACTAAAATACGGCTAGGTATATGCGAATCTAGACAAATCCGAGTCACTTATTTATAGATGGAGGGAGTATGATATAAAATAACACATGGGTCATTGACAATGCAGAAAGGACCTTGCTAAAAGATGATAAATTATAATCTAGTCCTTTTCTTTCCGCACTGATGAGCCGGAGGAAGCCACACTTGCCGTCTTCAAACACCGTGCGGGGACTTCGCCACTTGCTTCGATACCAACCAGAGCAACAACACCAGTTGGCTTCAAAAGGAGCCTCCAAACGGAGGTTGAACAAGGGTTGGAGTCTACCAGCAATTTCAACATGTCGCCATGGACCAACAAGGATGTGCTGGAGAAATTAAAGGCTTCACCTCTCCCCCACCGACGGCGTCCAGATCGAAGCCCAACAACCCTTCTCACATCACGAGCTCCACCAAGGAGAGGAGAAGAGGAGAGTATGGCTTTACATCTATCCGAACACGACAGCGACAAAAGGCCGTTGGCCAACGCACGAATAAAGCAAATCCGCCATCGAACCTTGAGCTCCCGCCATGAGCCAAGGCAGGCAGATGAAGAGAAGATTTGCCGCAGCCAAAGACCAAGAGCCAAACCTTATTGAGGGAGCTGCCCAACACCTTCACCATCGCCACCTCCGGCTCCCTCCCTGGGAGCACCACAACAAGGAGAAGAACCACCACGCAGAACTGGGTCTAGCCTGAGACACCCAGCTCGAAGCTCCAGATGCAGGCCTGAAAGAGTATGAGTTTGGTGGAATATGATGGATATATTATTGAGCCTCATGAGCGAGTATATATAGGCGTACATGGATCAACTTGAAGTACAAGACGAGTTAGGCTAGAATCCTAACTATCCTAAACTACCACAATAACCGTGTAGGTATCATACTCTAACATCCCCCACAGTCGTAGCGGTAGCGTCGTGAACAACCGAAACATCGCGGACGGTCAGACTAGATATAAACCGAAGTAGCATCCAGTAGGCTAACATCCCCCCCGCAGTCTTAGCGGAAACGTCTTGGACGGTGTCGCGTCGCGGTAGCTTGAACTATAGAGGAAGCTGGTGATGCTCAAGCGAGGTGGTAGCCCTTGTGCCGATGTCGAGGGAGCCGAGAGCGTGAGGCGGTGCCATGGTCGAGGTAGCCATGCGATGGGTCGTCGTGGTCGATGTCGTGGTTGGGGATGCCCGTGTTGAGGTAGCCGCACGTGAAGCCGCATGCGCATAGTGCGCGAGGAGGATGACGGAGACGCGTCGAGGAAGTCGTTGAGGGTGTCGATGCCGAAGAAGACATTGTCGAAGCCGATGAAGACGAGGCACCGATCCGAGTTTGCCAGACTCGGGAACGCGTCGAGGACGAAGGCACTCCCGGTGTTGCCAATACCAGGCGTGCGGGGGTAGGGACCATCATGAACTTGTCGCCATGTCAGAAAGATTAGCAGAGGAAGCCTCCAGAGTGGTTGCGACGCACAGAGCGGCTAAGGGAGAGATGCCGGCGCTGTCCACGGTTGTCAGAGTAGAGTAGCAGGTGGTGTAGTCAGGGATGAGGCGATGATGCTGGCGGCGAAGTTGTAGTGGACGAAGACGTAGAACGTGGCGAAACCAGCGGAGACCTAGGTTAGTCATGCTGGATGCCTAGAGTGGCGATGGGGAAGTCGGTGGGACCTGCGACAGTGAGAGGGCGCCCTGCAGGTTACCTTGTGAAGCGGGGAGGCGGTGATCGAAGTAGGCGAGGAAGACCCGGCGATGTGACGAAGACCATGTGCAGACGGTGGCGATCCGCGCCGTAGGAGATGGCGGGGTGAAAGTTGAGGCCGTTGATGCACGAGGACGGCGAAGTAGACTGCGTGCAGCCATGCTACGACCAGAGGGGGCGGAATAGCTGCATGGCGCAAGTCGGTGCAGCAGCTGGGAGACCACTAGTGACGTACACGCCAAGGAAGGCGCGTTGGAAGCCGGTAGCGTGGACCAAAGGTAGCGGCGCTGCGGCCCGACGGGGCGACATAGCGGCAAGCCGTAGCTCGATCGGTGGTAGGCGCGTGCTCGGGGACGTGCTTGGTGTAGACAGGCGCGAGATTGGTTGATCAGGTCGACGGTGCACCGTATGCGCCATGGCATGGATGACGTGTAGATCGGATTCGATGGCGATTTTGTCGGTGAAGTCCTGGACTATGACGACGAAGAGGATCCAAGGGGGGCGGCCGTGGTAGCCTTCCGAGGAAGGTGTAGCAGCCGTCCGCGGTGCGCTGCAGCCTGCCGTGAGGCCGCGACAGCCTGCCGAGGTAGGCGCAGCAGCGGAGGGGGCAGGCGAACGGACGCGATGTAGATCCTCGATGCCGATGGTCGGAGTAGAGGCGCGGCGATGAGGACGGCGGTGGGTGACTCAATCCGATCTAAGATCGTTAAACCAAAAAGAAAGCCGATCAAGAGATCGGACAAAAAGACTTACAGGACAGCCAATCACGGATCGACGGACGAACCCTGCGTACGGGTTGCGAAGCCCCCGGCGGAGATCATGGGGATCGATCTCCCCGAGGGTAGCGTGGCGGAAGCTAGGGTTTAAGATCGATTTAGGCTGATACCATGAAAGAATATGAGTTTGGCGTAATATGATGGATATATTATTGACCCTCATGGGCGAGTATTTATAGGCGTACATGGATCAACTTGGAGTACAAGACGAGTTAGGCTAGAATCCTAACTATCCTAAACTATTACAATAACCGTGTACATATCATACTCTAACAATGCCTTATTAGGAGGATGTGCGGCACCTTCGTCCACCCTAGCGCCACTGCCTGCCACTAGCGAGGCACAACACAGAAGAGGAAGCCCATGACACAGTGAATCCGGTCGTCATAGATCGCCAACCTACCCTCAGACTCCACCTGGGAAGACAAGGGATTAACCCCACATCTACAACTAATCCTAAAACTACCACGAGTACTATACAGGGAAAGCCAGAGTCCAGATCCATCTCTACACCAACCAGCGGGCCGCCGACGTTGAGAGGGATCGGATCTGGCCGGTCAAAGTCGACTCTCAAAACGGGAGGGGAGAGAGACTTCGGGAGAGGATGAGTACAGAAGTACTGTGTGCAGTACTCATCAGTTGTAGGACTAGGACCGGCGCCAACGTTAGAAATGTGGACTCCCTCCATTCCTCTTTATAGGGTGTTCTAGTAATGTTACGACAAAGCGTTCCACTAGTAATATGTAGGGGTATCTCTAGCAGATCCCTTATCCATTGAGTAGTAAATCGACTCGTATCTTTCTAACCGAACCCTATATTTAAGTCCTTAATTTCTTTTTTCTTCTAGCATGTGGCATATATTTCATACACTTGGAATAGAGTTCATACAACCAATACAAACATACGAATAATTCAAATAGAAAAAACACAACACTAAAAAAATAGACATACATATAGTCACCGAATTGAACAATTGAAATTAAAACATGCATGGACTTCTCAAACCACCACCACATCGATCAAGGTCATCCAAAAACAAGCATATGACCATGTTTGATCCAAAAAAACAACAACATATCACCTCATATGTTGTGGACCATCTCCAAATGTCATCCCATAACATACGAACTCAAGCATCCTCATCTCCAAAGAACTCATCTCCACCTCCTCGGCCACCACCAACACCATCACCTACATCCTCATCACCATCTTCTACCTCCTCGGCCACCACCAACACCATCACCTCCATGCTCACCGCCATCACCGGTCACCAACACATTCGTCCAAGCATGGAATAATGAAATGTCCTCTTGTGTTCCATAGTTTTGTGTTCGTGATCTCTTCATGATTCCTTGAGTTTCCTCCATAGGATCATCATTTTCCTCTTCCTCCACAACCTCAAAATCCTCTTCCTCCACAACCTCAACCTCTTCCTCTTCCTCCTTCTCAACCTCTTGTTCCTGATCAAAGTTGAGATCTTCCATGCCGCCCATATGGCTACCATCCAATTGCGACATGAAGTCGACCACCTCAACCTCCAACGCACAAAAAATAAACCAAAACAAACATTACTCACGACTTGAACCATCACTAAGGATGCGAGGTCAAGAACAAATTTTTTTACCACTCTGTCATTCCATCAAGCACTACACGGCCATGGAGGTTCTTGGCGGCAGTGGCGGACGGACCAGGGGGGAGGGGGTCGAGGCGGACGGTTTGTCGTATACGCCTTGCGAGCTGGCGGAACCGGTGTAGCCTTCAGGTTCGTTGTCGCGACCTTCTTCCTATTGTTGTTGGCCTCCGCCTCGATGGGTGCCCGTTTCTTCGGCGTCAGCTTGCTCTGCCGCCTACCAAGCACCGGAGAAACTTGAGGATGAGGCACCATCTCTAGAGAGGCCTTCCCTAAGGTTCCGATGACCCGGAAACGTTGTTTGTCCCCAACCTCTTCCTCCCCGAGGGCGCATGCAATGTGCTCGATTGCTACTGCGTCGAGCCAGCGGAGCCAACGTGGATGGCCGGCGAGGATGTGGAACCGAGCTGCGCGTACATTTCGGCCGGAGTCGGGGACATCAATCCCGGCTTGAGGGTGGATGGATGGGAACCGTCGGACGGGAGGCGGGAGGAGGGGACATTATCTCTAGCGCGGTCGGGGTCGCTTATATTTACTCGACCTGGTCCGTTTTGGGGGTTGACTCTTATACTCCCTCTGTTTTAAAATATAAGATGTTTTAGCTTTGTGAAAGAAGTGTATCTAGACCTCTTTTAGTGTGTAGGTTCAGGTAGGTTTGGAGTGAACCTATACACTAAAAAGGGTCCAAATAGACACTCATTTCACAAAGCTAAAACATCTTATATTTTGAAATGGAGAGAGTATTTTTCACTCTTCTAAATGTATAAGGGATCCGCTAGGTACAGATTTCTTGAAAGTATAAGCAGCTAACCGTTTGTAAGAGATCAGCTAGAGATGCCCCGATGAGGTCTTTTGGATCTTGGGTGCATATGCTTCCTTGTTTGAAATATTATACATGTAATTTATAATCAAAACACAGTACTCTCCCAGTTCTCCGTAGAAAACAAGGCGCATATTTTAATCAATATAATCTGCCTTGTAAATTCGACCAATTGTATAGGTAATTTCTAATCAAAAGCTTGCACTAGTATACTTTTAATCAATATAATCTGTCTTGTAACTTCGACCAATTGTATACGTAATTTCTAATCAAAAGCTTGCACTAGTACTACCTTTGTCGAGAGATCCAGAAATAATTGACTTGAATTTGTCTAGACTCGTATATATCTAGACATGTTTTAGGATAAAGATACATTTAAATCTAGACAAAGCTAGTCATTTATTTCTGAACCGAGTGAGTACTATTTATGTGCTCCACAACTAAATCATAAGATTTAAATGGAGAGAAAGAAGTCGATCAAAATAGCCGAGGGACTATATAAATCGCCCTCATTTTCCAGTGTACGGTAGCAACTGTAAGCGCTCAGCTGCATGCACCCACCTAGTAGATCGATGTACTAACTAACGCCCTAATTTATTCTTGAAAGACCAGTCATTATCATCAGCAGAGAAAAAAGTCGATCTTTCTAAATGATCGCGAATTCTGTACTGAATTGACCAATTAACAGAACATGCACTCTGTACGGCGCATACGTACGTGCAGGTACTTCGTGGTGGCGAACGCGATGGCGTGCGTCTTCTCGGCGGTATCGCTGGCGGCGTGCCGCAGCCGGAGTGCGGTGGCGCCGCTGATGATCGGCGACCTAGTGGTGCTGGCGCTGCTGTTCTCCGCGGTGGGCGCGGCAGCGGAGTTCGGCATCCTGGGGGAGCGCGGCAACTCCCACGTGCGGTGGGGCAAGGTTTGCCACGTCTACAACAAGTTCTGCGAGCGTGCCATGGCCGCCGTCATCGTCTCCCTCATCGCCGCCTTCACCAACCTCGTCCACCTCATGCTTGCCATCCTCGACATCCACAAAAACTCCTCCTACTACTAGCTAGCTCAGCCGCTGATGCACGGCCATCGCGCGCATCGGAGATCGGTCGATGTATGATGGTATACTAGCTATTGATTCCCGAGTGGGTTTACTAATGGTCTCAACCTTAGGCGCGTTGATTTGACTGTGGTCATCACAAGTTCAAAAGTATTCTAATTGTAACAAGGTCATAACTCATTTGTGATAGACGTATATGCACATGAGACAGTGTCTCCTATATTTTACCTGTTTATTAAATGATGCATATATACTCCCTCCGTCCCAAAATAAGTGACGTGAGTTTGTCTAGATTCGGATGTATCTAGTCTTGTTTTAGTGTAAGATTCATTCGAATCTAGACAAATGCAAGTCACTTATTTTGGAACGGAGAGAGTATATATATTATATATAGGAAAAATACTTCTTACTCCTGGGTATAACTACACCCACGTCTTATATACTGCTTTACGGAAGTATTTGTAATACTTTATCTGTTTGAGTATGTTCATATACTATATCTAAGATACTTTCAAGCAAGTTAGGTGAAAAAATTGCAAATACATCCATAGTTTTTAGTATATATGTAAAATACCGTCATATTTGTACGTACAAAAGGAGTATGTGAATATAAATTACATACTACCCAAAAAATAGTATATATACTACCCAAATATTCTTATATACTTCATACTACCTATATATAGTCTCGAATATGATAGATATTGTCTAAATTACGTGAAACACACGTGGATGTAACTACACCCAGGTGTAGTATGGATATATCATATATATATATACCAGTATATATACCACTTTTTTGGGTTGTATGTAATTTTTATTCACATACTCCTTTTGTACGTACAAATATGACGGTATTTTACATATATACTAAAAACTATGGGTGTATTTACAATTTTTTCACCTAACTTGCTTGGAAGTATCTTAGATATAGTATATGAACATACTTAAACAGATAAAGTATTACAAATACTTCCGTAAGGCAGTATATCAGACGTGGGTGTAGTTACACCCGGAAGTAGTATATATATATATATAGGGTTTAGGGTTTAGGGTTTATATATACAACTGTATGTTATTTGGTTATTAATCGGAAGCCAAGAGAAAAAAATTGGTTTGCCCTCCCGGCTCGCTCCTCCCCCGAGCAGCTACGAAGCCCCCTCCCTACCCCTAGAACTCCTCCCTTATCTCGGCTCCGCTACTGTCGCTACCGGCGGCGGTGGCGGCGTCCATCTCGTTGAACGATGAGGGCAGGAGAAGCGCTCCACGGGTGAAGGTGGGGCGATAGCTGGCGGTGCAAGGCGGTGCGACCGTGGTGGCCGGGGACTGATGTCCTCAGGCGGAGTGGCAATGTGGAGGTGATGGTACGCTGGCGGCCACCACCTTGCTCCAATCTGATCTGATCTGGGCCTCACCAGTGGGGACGTGCGGGACTGCCTTCTGCTCTATGCCAGTCCGGCAAGGGCTCGTCTGGCAGCATGGTGGCCTGCTGGTCTTGCGAATAAGGGTGGAGGTCCTAATGTTCCTCTCGCATCAAGGCAATAGTCAGCGTGATCGGTCATCGTCGATCTAGCCATCGATGTGTTCTAGAACTTCTGCCGAATATCTTCACAGATTGGCGCATGACACTCCTAGATATTTGGATCGGATGGAATCCGCTTGTGCACGTCCATATCAGCCCGTCTGGCTTCACGAGGGCACGAGACGAAGCTCCGTTGTATGTTGACACCATGGGACATGTCATTATCACGATTTCCATGGTGTTCATAGTGGTGGAGAAGGTCATGATAGCTGAGATGAGGAACAGTAATGGTGGAGGGGGTCTTGGAGGCGATGCAGACTTTGCTTCACAGGCAAGTGTCTAGAATTGGCTTGCGGGACTTTCCACCCACTTCAGATATGGTACATGTGAGCCTGGTGTTTGATTACTTGCAGGAGCAGCCTCGGCAAGTGGAGGTGACAAGTGGGGGTGACAGTACTGGAGGAATTCAAGTTTCGTTGTGCTCCTCAAGTGTTGAGTCTAGAATTTCAGGATGAAAACCTAAGGTGTGTCCTTCATCGGTAGATCTCATACTTTCTTCAAGGTAAAAACCTAAGATTTTGGAGGAAAGGGAAGTTACAGCTCTCTTGATCATCGTCACTCCCATGGCGCACCCATCGCTGCAGACGAACTGCTTCACCTTGTACAACGCCTCCTCGGTGACGAGACCATGGGAACCGGGTCTGCGAAAGTCTCATCGATGTGCGCTCTGCTTCCTCTTATTTGCCAGAGATCCCACACCGATTCCCCTTCCTAGTGGACTTTGCAGCCGACGCCTTCTTCCTGTGAGCCATTGAAAATCGGCAACAAGGGGGATTCAAGATGGAGGTAGCAGAGAAGAAGAAACAGGAGAAGAGTGGGGAAGAAGGAGGTTCTCGGCAGCTTGGTGCTCAAAAGAATGCCATGCCACCAAACCGTTGAGTCTCCACTTCTCCATGATATGTCGTGCCTTCAATGCATTCATGGTTGAGGCGTCGCCCACTACGTCTAACTGTTGTCGACTCGGGGGGAACATGAGGAGGGGCCTCATCACCCCCGAGTAATGCACAACCTCTATTGCAAGGAGTCTTCAAGTGCGAGGGGACCACTCGCAGCATGCGCCCAAGGTGATGAGGGATAACTCAGGGCCCATACCTTATAGGGGCATAGCCCCGGCGACGACATATTTGTCGGAGCCATGCCTGGGGGCTTCTGTTGGATCCAGGGAAACTAGGGTTCCCTATATTGACTAAAGTGTGGGCCATGGAACTTCGAAAACCACTCAAAAGAAAGGGAACGGCCCATTAAGGGCTCCTAGGAGAGGGTGCGGCCCCTTTTGGGTACCGATCTATAGGCATACCAGGATGTATCCTGCGGCCCCATGTCACCGGGATGGTAATGTCATCGGTGACATTTCATGTCGAGCCCTGGGAAGGAAACATCATTAGCCCCATCATCACTGTCTAAGCCAGTCGGGACAAGACAACCACACCCGATCAAGGGTAATTTAGGGGCATGCAAGGCAATCGGTCTGATAGCTATAATAAGAAGGATTCTACCACTAGGCTAGTGCAGGTGGCCTTCCTAGTGGGCTGACACAGGGGAAGAAGACAAGACGCAGGATCAGCCTGCAGGAGAAGCCATAGGAACCAAAAGGTGTCGTGGGAATGGACCCGGTAGTCGCTACCAGGGGTAGCGATTGAGTCAATTGAGGGCAAGAACGAGTTGCCATGTGCGGATCAAGATTGAGGGGAGACACAAGGGTTTACCTAGATATAGTCCCATGTAGGGTAAAGACCTACTTCCTGCTTGATTGTATTTATTGCGAGTGGATTACAAGATGGGAGAGCTCGGCGGCTAGGCAGCGAGTCGCTTGGATGGGGTAGCTAATAGAACGTGAGTACAAAGAGTGCCCTAGGGAGGTTTATATAGGGTCACCTTGCTAGGGTTTACAAGATTACAACCGAATTAGTTTAGGTTTCGGAGGGTCCGACCTAATCCAATTGGGCCTAACTAGGGTCTTGGGACTTCAGATTCCAGCCGTCGGGCTTCATTGCAGTCTCCTTCCAGCCATCGTGCCAGCAGGCCCACTCGTCGTGGTCCTAGGTTAGTCGAATCGTCCTTCTGGGCATACCCTGATTGGTATTTCCCCATCAATAGTCCCCGAGTGCGTTAGGGGTTCGGCGAAGGTGTCAACTTGGTAGTCCCAGTTGGCGAGTCCGAGTAGGTGCCCAGTCGAATTGATGGCGAACTCCTCCAATGAAGGGAGAAGCCTCAATATGTTCTCAGTCGCCGCTAGGCGAGTTGGTTGGTGTTCGAGTCGCCTAGCCGAAGCGGATGGAATGGGCAAGTGAAGTAGGCGAGTCGAGTGACCAATCTGGTTAAAGTTGGACCATCAGCACAGTCAAACTAGCCGTTAGGTAATTTCTAACGGTAACTTCGACGGAATTACCACTAAGTAACTGCTAGATCGTGATCGTCGGGTGCACCGCTATATAAGGAGAGTGGTGGAGCAGAATATGGATCCTCACCCACATTCTCCATTTTCTTCCTTCTTCCTCTCTACGCCAACACGATCTAGAACACAGACCGTGCGAGCTTGTTTCCATGGCGCTCGCCTGGTCCAAATCCAAGTGCACTACAATGATGTTGCAATCCTTCTAGGATGCGGCATCCTTGTAAAGGGGTAGTGGCGAGTTCCGCTGGCAAGCAAGAACGAGCAGAAGCCGTGATCCATGGAGTTTATCTCCTTCGTTATCCATTTGGAGCATGGGCTAGGGTTTCCCACCTCCATCTTGTTCAGGCAGTTTCTTTATTACTACCAGACCAAACCCTCTGATCTAGGACCATATAGCATTGAGAAGTTGGCAGTCTTTGTCACTTTCTATGAGAGCTACCTGGACTACCACCCATACTTCCCGCTCTGTCTCGAGCTATTCCACGGCCGAGCCAGCCGCGAGGGTAAATGCGGACCCTTGCTTGGAGCAGGCGACGTTACCTTCCAGGTGAAGCCCCACGCCAGCTTCTACAAGCTATTGTTGCCCAAGAAAGCAGTCAACAAGTGGAAGAAGTATTGGTTCTACACCAAGGAATCTTCCCCGGCCGAGGAGGTGGTGATCCCTGCATACACTACAGAGTGGACCAATCTGCGGCAGTTCTCGGTGAAGAAGCTTCCCAAGGCCCAGAGGGCGGTCGTCACTAAGATGTGCACCTAGATTGGCTTGTAGACAATCAACCTCTTCAACTGCTGGCTCTGGCGGTGACTAGTGTCGCTTGCCACTAGAGCCACTGGATGTACGAGTATACTGGGCGATCCGACCTCTCTAGGTCAAGCCTATATTTTTGGGTCACAGAAGATTACTCTGTGGCCTTGAATAAGATCACGGAGGCGACCTTCGCCGACATCCAAGAAGAGCTTAGTCCGTATAAGATGAACGATAGGCTAGCCCCCCATTAAGTGTTTTTATTTATTCAAAGTCATTTCCTTTTTCAATCTCATTTCTGAGTCATTTATCTGACCCATGCGACGTACTTGCTTGTAGACGTTCGAGATCTTGGAGCACTGGTTTCCTCTGCTGGACGAGGAGATGCTGGAGGAGCTCCTCAATGAGGATGTAGGAGACGTATCCAACAAAGAGGAGGAGTGTGAGCCTCCCTCGGCGGGTCGGAAGATGCACCGTCAGAAGCACCATGAATATGAAGCCAGTCACATCCTCGAAGAGGGGGACATCGACCCGAAGATCGTCATGGAAGAAAGCTCCAAGCGAGCCCCGCCGCCATCCAAGCCCATGGCCGAGCCAAGGGCTCCCCCAAAGTCGCGGCGACAAGCAAGCCTGACCGAGGTGGGCATATCGTAACTAATTGGGCCTGTGCTAGAGAAACCAGTGCATGTTAGCATAGGACTATGAACCTTCCAAGTGTCCAAGTGAGTTCCTTTGGTTCTTTGCTTGTTTTTTATTGTTACTTGTCCTGGAATTTTCAAGTCGCTAATTGTCACGTGTTTGCAGGAGTGGCCCCAAGAAGATAAAGCATGCCACCGTGGTGAAAGTCCCGACAAGCCGTGCCGAGACTGCGGACGATCCTTCCAAGAAGATGAAGGGGGAGACTACCGAGGCTCCCTCCGTGGGTGCTAAGAAGAAGAACACTGATCCTGCCGAGGTGGACATGGAGACTGCGGAGAAGGGAGGCGTCGTAGACCCTCCAAAGAGCTGCTTGCTTGAGGAGGAAGAGGAGGAGCCTCTGAAGGCTGATCCGCCACCAGAGGCATCTTCACAGGAAGCCAGCATGCGGGAGGCGACGACCGCGACTTTGCCACGGTTCATCGCAAAGGCATTGCCTATGACTATTGATACTCAGTCCCTGACCATGGCTGAGGTCATCGACGGATCAGGCTGATGTCGCAGCGCCCTAGTGGCAAGGTGTACCCACTGCCTTCCGTGGACGCGATCGAGCTCCATCGCTTTCTAGGCGAAATGCTCCAGGTATATCCAATCCCTGAGGGTCTAGTCGCTAAATTTTAGTGACCGGACACTCTAAAACCTTAATTCCCCCAGTCCCCATCGCTAGGAAATGGCGAGTCTAGTCTTTGAAAATTGTTGCTAGTGTGAACCTATTTGTTTTTCTTTGTGGTTGTAGCACGAGTCGGCTGAATGGTGAGCTGTAATGGAGCGGATGGAGCAGGATCTGAAGGTAGCTTAGCAGGCCAATCACCATCTCTAAACTGCCACGGGTGAGTAGCTATCTTGAGGTTTGTTTGGCCAATGTTGTGGTGAGTATTGACTTGGTACTTTCTTCGTGTAGATAATCATGCCTATGTGCTTGCAAAGGCATGCGAATTCTACGTGCCCGGTGCTGACTTTGATGTTGCAAGCTCATTGGTGACCAGAGGCGTCGACCGCGGCCAGGTTGATGCACACGGCGTCAACGATGTGCATCTGTACCAATCTCCAGGGTATCACCCCCACCGAGGTGGTCCTGGGGGATTTATAGAGGTGTGGAAGTACCTCGAGGAAGCACTTGCTGTTGTGGAGTGGATGATGTGCTCCGCGTTCCATCGGGGGTGACCGCGGGCTGAGCCCTAGGCTCGCCCACTTCCCGAAGGACTTCGATCTCGATGACATCACCATCGGGTTTCCTTCAGCAACCACCAAGGTGGAGATCACTGATGTCCTTGCGCTTAACATGAAGGCCACTCCATACATGGAGCACATGTGGGCAATGATCAACCTCCTAGCGTACCAGGAGACCCAAGTGGCGCCAAGCAACGCCGAGTCGAAGCACCGCGACCTTCCATCGGAGCAGCCATTCCAATCAGCGATTGTGAAGTCGCTAACAACCTATCCAATCAACCCGTGGAAGCCCTTTTCAAGGGTTAGGGGTGTGGGGGAGGCTTCTTCATCGAAGCCTGCAGAATGAGAGATGCATCTGTAAAGTAGAGTTATTTTCGAGTGGCCTTTTGTAAAGATACTTGGTATAACTTGAATGAATGGATAATTTTGCAATTTGCGGGGTAATTCTGATTATTTTGTCTCAGTCGATTTGTTTGAGCAATGTGGGTCAGTAGTTCATTGTAATGCATTCGGGGTTTTTATGCTCAAGTCCCTGAGCGTCTTTACTCGTAGTCGCGTGCATGTGATTAGCAGGCACGGTATGTTTGGAAGTTGTTCGAGTAGCTTAAGTCAATTTTCCATGGATCGTGGAGCCAGTCGCGTGGCAATTGCAAGGGGTACTTGATACCTTTGATCCGGATTACAGATGTAGTATAGCTTTTTTTCCCTAGTAGACCTAGGTTATTGAATCCTTAGGAAGCAGATGCGTAGTGAAGTTACTTTAACGGACCTTCGGGATTTAGAATTCCTTTTGTGTTTTTACCGGACCAAGAGTTTGCGTCTTTTTGTTGTTGTCGACGATGGAGAGAGGGGGCCTGGGGCGTTCGGTTTCACCTGTAGCCGTGCAAAACATCTGATGGGAATAAACGATAAAGATAAAGTATGCATCTAATTGTTAGAGCAAGGTAAATTTTATGTGGGCAGTGCACCCATACTTGTTATTGCCTCTACAAACGCTTGTAGCAATAACCTACTTCTCATCTATAGAAGAAAGAGAACTAATGATATGCATAGTGATGTCACCGTTAATCCCAAGTAAATTGCTCACATTCAGCCGTACTACCCCTTCTATCACTGGGGTTCCCAACCTGCAGATCAGTCATTACTCATACTCCCTATACCTGGCTCAACCCTCAGGGTTTTGGATACCTGACAAGTCCTTAGATTGATGCAAGAGAGGATACAATAATCATCATGTCATACAAACTAATACATGATCCCATCTATGATAAATAACATGCACAAACGATACATGGCCAGGCCGAAGCCCTTAGCCCAAGGAGAGTTACTCAGACATAGTGATAAGATCAACAATCACAAACATTGCAATGGAAATCATGAGATTGATAGCAATAGTCTTACAATTTCGCCAATCGAAGAAGAGAGCTACTATTACAAGTGGTGGAATATGGCTATGGAGATGGAGAAGGGTTTTGAGATCTATGCGGCGGATGATCTAGGGCAGAGACTTGAGGACGAGGCAGGAGGATTTTCTCGTCGCCCGAGGCTTCTTTATATAGGGGCCCTTCACGAAAGTTGTTCTGTTTGACCTAGCGGTGGTAGTGCCAACTATATGACCGGAACTATACGGTCAGAATTTTGTTCTGGTCATATAGCTGGTCGTTAAAGCGCCTGCCTCCGCTTCACGGCTCCTGGTTTCTTATGGTTGTTGGAAATCTCGTATCTTTAACTTTAATGTAGTGATTCCCATCTTCAAACGACATTATCTGTGCAGGAAAAATAAGAAAGAAAGGATTTGTGTACCCCTTTGAATATTAGGCATTAGTGGCAGGGTTTAGAGAGATATTTCATAAAAAATATGAATAATATCCAGTTTAAATGTGGACATAGATGGCTATATTTCAGAGCCATCAACCTTCCCAAGCTTAAACTTGATCGTCCCCCAGCAAGAAAACCAAAATCAAAAAGGAACTCAACATTTAAATTGAAATAACAATATGATGATCTTACTCATGATTGGTGGTCTCATGTTTCCTCCACTTCATAAATATAAAGAACTTCAACATAGATAGAGTAATGTCAAGCATATCATATGGGTTTTATGCATCCTTATATCACCACAAAATTATTGTTAACTTGCATAATTCAGATTAGTAAACTTTATTCCATGTCATGTAATCAACTCATAGGCTTGCCTTTGAAAAATAAAGTATAATCATGTAAATTTAGAGTGTGAGAGTTGTCATGAAAAGCATATACACTAGAGTATCTCAATTCTCCCACATCAATAAATCAAGACTTTTTAAGAACTACTTTTCTATTCATTGTCCTTCAAGAATTTCAGTTCTTGAGTAATTGAGAGCATGCCAAAGATTTTTATTAGTTTATCGGGCTATGATGGACACTTGTGGCATCACTAAGGCTTTTGTACCTTTTGCATAATGATTACTCATAATAGCCAGATGAGTGATTCCATCATGATTACAGCTACCCGAGAGTGCCATGAATCTTACCCACTATAGCATTGCTGCTACATGTGTTTAATCAACTCGTAGACGAAATCTAGGAGTTTCCTCCATGAAGATCATTCATAGGCCAGCGGAGTTGTTGGCATCCCATGAAGTTAGACATGCATAAAGATATATCATTCTTATGATTAACAAGTCAAACTTTGGCATGCTCACAAAAACCACTAAACATTAATTCAATCGAACAAATCCTTTTAAAGAGAGCTATCAAGTCAATCAACATTTTCAGTAGTGCTGAGTGTCTCTAGAAATAAGCCTTCAGGACTAAACACTACAACACCCAAGCCTTCAATTGTGAGACTTTTTCTTATTACAATTGTTTAGCAATTTTTAGGCAAGACTTGGTTAATTACGAGAGCTAGAACAAAACATACCCAACTAAATACTCATGCAAACAAAAATCATACTACAATACAAAGACTCACTCCACCAATATAACATCTCAACATTTACTACTAACTAGCATGGGTTTCTCAAACTTCAAACGTGGGGAGTCATAAGGCATACCTCTCATGTTTGGTTCCACTTCTCTCTTCCTTTTTTATTTGCTTCTTGGAAACTCGAAGTCGATCACTCTCCTGCAAATACATGAATACCTCGAGGCAGAAATAAAAGAAACATGGAAAGTAAGGAAAAATGGAGAAATCTTTTTGTGGTTTTTAAGAGAGGGAGTTTAAAGAATAGAAAATTGGCGGCAAAGCTTGGCTAGAAAATCTCGAAATCAAATAGAAAGAACTAAAAATAAAGTGTTGGGGAAACCAACATGAGTGCTTATAAACTTGAATAAAAAACACAACCTTGAAATAAATAAAAGAAAATGAACGCCAAATAAAGATACATGAGGAAACTTCCCCAAGCTTAGGCTTTTGCAAGCCCTTCAAATCATTGTGGTGGCGGGAAAAAGTCATTACTCCAGTTTGCAAATTGAGTTGAGAGGTTACTAGTTGTTTATCGGAGGTTCAAATAGAGGCTATGCATCTTCTCCACAGTCCCTCCAAGTTATTGGAAGTCTTGGTATATAGCGAACCGGGTTTGTGGCTGCTCCTCTTGATAAGGAACTCCTTGCTCCTCTTCTTGTTCCTCATCCTCCTCCAGAATCTTCTCCTCGGGTTGGTATTGCTCAACTAGCAAGTCATATAGCAAATGTCCTTCCTCGATAGAGAAAAGACCATTAGGCATAGGAGCGGGGTAGAGACGCCTAGCTCCAGCAATATGCAGGTAATAAACACCACCTCTACTAGTGAGCGTTCCACAAGCGTTTAAGGTAGAGAAACGAACAAGTCGCTCACCTAGCACGGGTTGCAACTCACCTAGGTCGATGCCTATGGAAGTGGCAAGTACGGTGATGATTCCTCCACCTGTGATTGGTCCTTGGCTTTGCGAGGATTGGCGCTCCAAGTAGCACACAAGGATGGCGCCCAAGTTGAGTGACAAGTTGCAGTTGATGTAAGCAGCCTTTGCAAGGACTAAGATGTCCTCCTCGTTGAGTATCATGAACTCATTACGAGCCTGCAAGGTGTTAGCAATAACATAGACCAAATAGCGAATTGCAGGATGTTGAATATTTTTCCCATTGCTCGCTCTAGTAGTGAAACTCATTCCATTATAATATTGTTCAGGGGAAGGTTCTAAGCCAGTAAAGGATGCACATAAGGCATTAACATCATTGTTTGGCAAATTAAAACATGCGCACCATTCATCTAATGTTAAAGTGTAGTTGTTGTTCATAAGTTAGAAAGAAATCGTGTCCTCTCCTTGCCATAGTTTAACGGTGCTTTGCAACAAACTTAGGAATTTAATAGTTAAGCAGCGATAAGTAGGCACATCATTGTACACAAAGTTTTGCAGGCTAGCTCAATTGCAAAGTAAACTGAAGTCAACAGAAATGCCGAGTTGGTTCAATATAATGGGGCAAGCCCACTTGCTGGCCTTCACTTCGTGGTTCTTCATCTTGTCAAAGCGATCATGTTGGAGCTCATTCCTGAACCGTATCCTCATGCGTTATTGAGCGACAGCCCGAGAAGCGCTAGCGGTAGCACGAGCACGAGTATGGCTCCTTGTGTTCATCATCTAAAACATTGAAGAAAGAAAAAATAAAAGTTTTTGATCCAACATTAGTAAGTATAACATATTCCTCATCATAGCACACTAAAGAATTGCGGAGACCTAGCATACCACTACATGATATAGTATACTATAGTCGTTGACATAACACCAATGAAACACCGTTCACTAGTATTACATCCCTCATAGTGGTACAACAGAAACACAGCAGGTCCAAGACATGATTATAGATTATAACTCGACTCTTTACAGAAGATCCAGAGAACACTCTAGGTTAAAGAGAGAGAAAGAACTTCTTACAAAGAAGAACCAGAAATAACAACTTAGAACTATCTAGTAACTAAGACTAGTATTTAAACTATTTGGCTTGCCATTGCTTCTATTGCAATGTTCTACAGAAGTATGTTTCATGGCTAGAGAATCTACTTCTATCTACTTAAGAACTTTGTGTTCACTTCGGTTGTTGTATATGTTGACTTCATTGACTTTATTGAAGAATTTGAGCTGCCAATGATGGTTTTCTGAGCAGAAATTGATGTTGATGTCTTCTTCAACGGCTTAGAACCTAGCAAGGGTTAATAAGGTATGGTTGAGTACGAGCGTACTCAGCAAGTTCACTAAAAAGGAGTGTATGATGCACTATCTCTACAGCCATAGACCATAGGTCATAGGCAATGCAGGTTTTCGTAAACGTTTCTTCAAAGGTTGCTTTTATTCTGAAAACTATGTCCGACAGCCTTCACAGGTTGACTAGAACCTTCGTGGGGTTCCTTTCCTACCACGTTCGTAGCTCCTTCCCGGAACAAGGAGTAACATGTCACAATTCATACACTCTGTAGAGCTGCGCCACTTTTCCCACAAGAGACTTTAAGCTTTGTTGCATGACCAGGAGTATGTCCCCATTCAAACTTCCATGGTTTAAGGCCCAAGTTAAGATCCAAGCCAATCACTGCCCCTTCGTGACCCCGCATGTGCCCTTGGTGTACGCCATGCCCACATCTTGAATTACGGCAATGGTTAGTACAGACCGTCAGATGCCAGAACTATCATGGGACATTGAGGGATCCCACCCATATGATGCATATCCTCTAAGAATTACCAATAAATGCATGCTACGAGGATAACAACCACGACCTGGCCATCCGGATGCATGTGAGAGGAAGAAGATACAGCTGACTTCTCCATCACATTCCAAATCTCATGGTTGACGCATAATATATGGCGCTAGAATCACTGGCGACATTGGTTGTTAAGTCCTAGATGTTACATTACTATACAATGGCGTTTCCATTGCCAGTTATGATATATTACCTGATCAACCTAGATCAGTAACCGATATTTCTAGTTAATTATGAAAATAGTGTTTTTGACCTTTTTGAAATGCAGGTGATGACAACATTTGAGTAATAAGAATTTGATAGAAAATAATCAAAGGACATGAGCAAGTTGTGAACTTGCCTTTCGTGATTGCAAGATTATTACTCACGGTCTTCGGGATAATAGAAGATCCAAATTCTGAAAGTAGCATCATTGGTCCGGTAAGGACGAATGTTTAAATAAACAAGATGCAATTTGATAAACGCGAATCCCCGGAATAGTCATATCTGATATAGGGTTTGGAGTTGGTGATGAGTTCTTTGGAATGTGTTGCACTTTTATAACATCTTTACACATGTGCTTCCTATTAAGGCTTGTGAGAGTGCGTGAAACAATATGTAAGTACAACAAGTAGCATACAATACTAAATCACTCAATTGAGCATGGTATTTAAAAGATTCCTTAAGCAAGATTATTATAGAGGAAAACATTACTACATTGAACAATCATTGCACAAGTGGTGGAGATTTGCATGTTTTGAATAAGGCACCACATTGTAGATGGTTGAGTTCTTAAAATTCCACAAAGTTAGAATTTAAGTATTATTACTTGAATGAGGTGGTATTTTATTAAAGTTATAAGTGAGGAGAATTGATTTCTTATTAATGCTTATATTTTATAAGCCTAGATAGGGTATTGCTAAAATTACTTAAAAACTTATTTTAATTCCTTAGGTGGATTCCTAAACTAGTACAAGAATTAGTACTCAAATATGGATGATTTTATAACTGATAAAATATTTTTGGAGAGTAAAACTTACTTAATTTTAAATGGTAGTTTTAGTAAGTACAAGTTAAAATGGTTAGAACTATCTTAACTTCACTTAAACATCAATTTAACTTGTTATTACATTTTTATACTTTAAACAAATAATGATATATGCATTAATAAAGATTTAAATATTTTTAATGAATTAAAATAAAAGAAAAGAGTTAAAATTATATTTATTAGACCTTTACCTTTTATTTGACTTCAATTAAGAAACATAATATTTTTAAGGTGTATATTTTATTTTTATGATCATTTCGGTATATTGTAAGTGTATTTGTGATTTTTAAATAATAAGATATGATTTTTACAAATTTTATCACTTTATAAATACTAAATAAATAATAAATACTTAGTTAAGTGATACAGTATTTTAAGTTTATAGTTTTACATTTTAGTTCTTATTTTTCCAAGAATTTTAGTATATTATTTATATTTTTCTTATTTACCAATATTAAAATATGAATTTTCAAAGTATTATTACTTATAAAATCTTTATTAAATAATAATTATTTAAATAGTTAACATATTAATATTTGATAATAAGGTTAAATTATAGATTTTATTTTTATGAGCATTTTGATATATTATATACATTTTTCTGAATTATAAAACAAAAGATATTCACTTTCTAATATTTAATCATTTTATTAAATTCATGGGAATCATTTATACTTGAATTTATATTAATTTACATGTCGTGGAAATGGCCACGGCATTCACTGCAGTAGACAGCGATTGATTGAATCGGGGGCGAGAGCTGGCGGCCATCTGCGGTGCGAGATGGGGGCGAATGCACATGGATTTATCCAGGTTCGCCCCCCGGAGGGTAAAAACCTACTCCTGCTAGATTGGATTGATGGAGAGCGAGTTATAGGGGTGGCGAGCTCGGTGTCTAAGCAGCGAGTCGCTTGAAGGGGTGTATGATGGAAGGTAAGTCCTCAGGATACCCTAGGGAGGTTTATATATGAGGCACCTCGCTAGGGTTTACAATTTACAACCGAACATGATATGGATTCGGAGGCTTTGACCTAATCCGACTGGGCTTCGAGTATGCTTCCGGGCCTCTAGTCTCTAGTCGTCGAGCCTTCTCCTTAGTCGCATTCCAGTCGCCCTCCTGCAGGCCCACTCGTGAGACCTTTGGCCCAATCGGAACGTCCTGCTGGGCATACCCCATTCGGCATATCCCCATCAGTAGTCCCTGATACATTGCAAATGTATCTATAATTTTTGATGTTCCATGCTTGGTTTTATCCACTTTCTTGTGTTTTGTTCCAACTTAGGAGTACTTTTCATATGATTTCTTGGACTAACCTATTAACAAGAGCCACAGTGCCAGCTGCCTATTTTCTTCTGTTTTTGGTTCCAGGAAAGTGAGAAAATGAATATTCTCGGAATTGGACGGGACAAAAGCCAAAGTGCCTATTTTTCTGAAAGTGATCAAGTGCCAGAATACGAGACAGAGAAGGGCCAGGGAGCCACCACACCACCTGGCCACGCGGCTAGGCCTGGCCCACGCCAGGGGGTGGTGTGGCCTCTCCCGGCACCCCCTCGGCCTCCCCTTCCGACTATAAGTTGCCCTCAGGACGAAAACCCTAAGTACCCGATCAAAAATCCATGAAAGAGTCTGTAGCCGCCATCATCTCCATCCCTAGATCGGGAGGGATCCGAAGCTCTTCCCGGCACCCTGCCGGAGAGGGGAATTCACCCTGGAGGCTTTCTTCCTCACCATGCAAGCCTCCGGTGTGATTCGTGAGTAGTTCATCCTTGGACTACGGGTCCATGTAGTAGCTAGATGGCTGGTTTCTCCTCCTTTGTGCTTTCATGTTTAGATCTTGTGAGCTCCGTTCATGATCAAGATCATCTATTTGTAATCCATACATGTTGTGTTTGCGGGGATCCGATGGATATTGAGATGCTATTTCAGATTGATTATTGATTCTATCATGTCTTTGTTATTTGAGATCTTGCATGCTTTCCGTTGTTAGTAGCTATCTTGGCCAAGTAGATGCTAGCAACTCCAAGAGTTAGTATTTATGCTCGATAGTGGGTTCATGCCTCTGGTAATCTGGGGAAGTGATAGAAATCTCTAAGGTACTAGATGTGCTGTTGCTACTAGGGAGAAAACAACAATCCTTTGTTCATAGAACAATCGTATTGTTTACTTTACACGCAGCTCCTAAAGCAATAATCTGTTGCTTGCAACTTAATACTGGAGGGGGTTCAGATGACAACCTGAAGGTGGATTATTAGTCATAGATGCAGTTGGATGGCGGTCTATGTATTATGTTGTAATGCCCAATCAAGTCTCATAGGAGTCAAGATGATTAGTATATGCATGTATTGCTTTCTCGGTGTTTGTCAATTGCCCCGCTGTAATTTGTTCACCCAGCATGTTATCTATCTAAAGAGAGCCACCTCTAGTGAACTATGGATCCCGGTCCTCTTTCTTTACATACAATTTACAACTGTTTACTGTTTTGTGTTTACTTTCTGCAAACTTTTACTTCTTTCCATTCGATATGTTTAATCCTTTGTTTTCCGCAAAACACGGTGAGATTGACGACCTCATCGCAAGTTGGGGACAAAGTTCTGTGGTTGTGTTGTGCAGGTCTCCATGTTGCTACTAGCACCGGTAGTGCGCCCTGCCAAAGCTCAGCTAGTAACACCTTTGAGGTGTTTCCTTGCTCCTACTGGTTCGATTAAACCTTGGTTTCATAACTGAGGGAAACTTGCTGCTGTGCTCATCATACCTTCCTCTTGGGGTTCCCAACGAGCTCTACATCAACACCATGCACCAAGCACTTTTCTGGGCGCCGTGCATTGAGCCATCAGTCCCCGAGGCCATCATTGATTCAGACGCAGGTGGTCACTTGGCAATCGGAGTAGGCGAGTCCAATTTGGACACCCAGTCGAATCGGCGATGGACTCCACTAAAACCAAGGAAATTTTCCCTAGGCTCCCAGTCGCTGCTCCGACGAACACCACGGTTGCCAAGTCGCTGCTTCGGCGAGTGGACAGGGCTAGTTTCCAGCGAGTGGAATGGAGGAGTTGGACCATCAACTTGGTCAAACTATCCATTGGATATTCCAACTTGGTCAAACTATCCATTGGATATTCCAACGGTAACCTCGGCGTAATCTGGCGGGTAGCATCTCCTTATACGGGAAGTTACAAATCAACCTTGCAGATCCTTCCCTGCATTCTTCATTCTCCCGCATTTATTTCTCCTGTCTTCCTTCGATTCGATCCCCTCACACCAAGCGACCCCACGTCCTTCCTAATGGCGCCTCCAAAAGGTTCATGGGGAAAGTCCAAGTGCACCACGACCCAACTCAAATCCTTCGAGGACGTCAGAGTCCTCCGTAAGGGGAACTGGCGGGTCCCTGCTCCCTCCAAGATCGAGCCGAACCCGCGTGCTGGCGAGTTCATTTGCTTCCCCAGCCACCTAGAGAGGGGTTTGGGGTTCCCCACCTCACTGTTCTTCCGGCGTTTCTGTGCGTATTACGCAATCAAGCCTTCGGATCTTGGTCCGGACAACATCAAGCAGCTGGCGATCTTCGTCGACTTCTGCGAATGCTATCTTGGCTGCAGGCCGTACTTCCCGCTATGGCTGGAGCTCTTCCACGGCCGCATCGGGCGCGAGGCATCCGGTGGCTTGATGCTGGCGGACGGCGGCGTCACATTCCGATTGAAGCCGAAGGCCAACTTTATCAAGCTTCTGCTGCTGAAGAAGGCCATGAGCGAGTGGAAGAAGAGTTGGTTCTACGTGAAAGAATTCACTCCATCTGGTGAAGTAGCGCTTCTCGAGTTCGTCGCAGAAAGGAGTGAGCCTTGCTAGCTAGCGCCGAAGAAACTTCCCGAAGACCAGAGGATGGCCATCGCGGAGATGATGGACCAGATCCAGAGGTTGAAGGATCAGGGGCTGTCTTCGATCAACCTCTACAATTGCTGGCTCAAGCGGCGTCTGGTTCCGCTAGCGGCTCGGCCGCATTGGATGTATGAGTACAGTGGGAAACACGATCCTTCTCGGACCAGCAAGGAGTCATGGGAAATCAAAGACTACAAGGCCGCCCAGAAGAAGATCACCGATGCAGAATTTACAACCACATTGGCCGGGCTCGCTAATGTGGTTGTAAATTCCCACAGTAAGTTTTCCTTCTAGTCGCAATCTTTGCAACGTAATTCGCAGTCGCATCGTTCGATACTTATTTGTGGTTGTTTTCAGTTGTTCCAGGTGTTGGAGGGTTGGCTCCCTCCGCTTGACGAAGAGGTTCCCCGGGAGCTCGAAGAGGCCTCCGAAGGAAATTCCTCCGAAAGCGACGAGGAAGAGGAGGAGGTTCCTCCCCCAGCACCTACGGCTCGCAAGACTCGCATGCAGAAGCAGCACGAGTTCGAGGCAATTCGCAGCCTTGATGAACACGAAGGGGGCGACGAGATCGTGCAGGAGCACACGTCTCGGCGCACGGCTACGCCGGCGAAGCCCGTGCACAAACCGAGGTCGCCATTGAAGAAGCTAGCATCGCTGCCCAGGTCGGCGCTGGTGTTTGAGTCAGATGACGACTCTGATGATGATGACACCCCTGAAACTTCGCACAAGATCCCGGAGGATGCGATTCCAATGAAGGGATTGGAGGACGAGGACACCGAGGCGGCGGTATAAGTTCCTCTGGCGGTGATCGTGCCAACAACTTCGAGGGCACCAAGCCAGGAGGCGGCCAAGGCCACAGCATGGAAGTCACTGCAACCTTCAAAAGCGGCCGCGTCTTCGGAGCCAGAAATTCCGGCAACCGCGACTTCGTCATCAAGGAAGCCCGCGGTATCGTGGGCTTCAAATGTCTTCGAGAGAGGTCTCACACGCAAGTTGGGGCCAGAATTAGACAAGCCCGCCCACATCAGCACCGAGCTGCGTGTTCTCCAGTCGCCAATTAAGCTTTGAATTCTCCATTCCAAGTCATGTTCCGTTTTTGTGCTATCTCTGTGTTGCCTTTAGAGGTTTGGTAGGTCTGGAGTCAAGAAGATTGGTCGCCCTTCAGTGGCGAAGATTCCGACGGTCGCCACCATGGGAGAGGGCGACCTCCCCAAGAAGAGGAAGTCTGCTAAAGCCGCGGCAACTGTGGAGGGCTCGAAGAGGCAGAAAGGCGGTGCCGACGATGTAGCTATGGTCCGAACTCGGTAGCTATGGTAGCGGCGGAGTCCCTGCTGGTAGCGGCGGAGTCCCTGCTGGTAGATGGCGGTGCGGGAGTAAGCCAGGTCACGTGCCTCGTCGATTTGGTCGATGCTGTCTTGGCGGGCGGTCTCGTTTGTCGCCTCGACGTAATTGGCGACTCGAGGTGAGTCGTGCTCCAGGTCTGTTGGCATTACGGCTTCGGCACCGTACACCATGAAGAAGGGTGTTAACCCGATGGAGCGATTGATGGACGTGCGGATCCCCCATATTACGGAGGGGAGCTCTTCAACCCAGCATCCTGGGGTGCGCTAGAGGGGCACCTAGAGTCGCGGCTTGAGCCCATGGAGGACGCTCCGGTTGGCGCGTTCTGCTTGGCCATTCGACTCCGGGTGGGCGACTGAGGCGAGGTCGAGTCATATGCCGTGCTCTACGCAGAATTCCGCCATGGCCCCCTTGGCGAAGTTGGTGTCGTTGTCCGTTATGATGCTGTGCGGGTAGCCATATCAGTAGATGAGCTCGCGTAAGAACTTGGTGGCCGTCTTGCCGTCGCACTTTTTGATCGGCTTGGCCTCGACTCATTTGGTGAAGTTGTCGACCGCGACCAGGAGATGGGTGAAGCCGGATGGGGCCTTCTTGAACGGGCCTACCATGTCCATGCCCCATACAGCGAATGGCATGTGATGGGGATGGTCTTGAGTGCTGAACCAGCGAGGTGCGTCTGGTTGGCGTATTTCTGACACCCGACGCATCGTTGGACGATGGCGTTGGCGTGCGCGGTGAGCCAGTAGAAACCGTGCCACATGGCCTTGGCGACCATCGACTTGGCGCCGACGTGATGGCCGCAGTCGCCGGCATGGATGTCCTGGAGAATCTTGCGGCCTTATTCTGGCTGTACACAACATTCGAACACGCCAGTCACGCTGCACTTGTGGAGCTCGACGTTGATGATGACGAAGGATTTGCAGCGGCGCACGATCATTCCCACCTCCTTCTCGTTGCTTGGGAGGATCTTGTGCTCGAGGAAGGCGACGTATGGTGCCATCTAGTCGTTGGGCTCCACAATCATGGCGACTAGGGCCGGTTCAGGTTGTAGTGGTATCCCGATGTCGATTTCCTTCGGTGGGCAGACCGAAGGTTTGTGGATGATGTCGAGGAAGACGCCTGCGGGTGGCGTTTGTCGAGCCGACCTGATACGGGAAAGGGCATCTGCCTCCTCATTCTTGCGTCTGTCGATCCACTCAGCTGGTCTTCGATACGGGAATAGCCGTCAAAGTGTCCTCCCAGCTGGTCTACCGCTTGGCGGTACGCGATCATTGTTGGAGAGACGGTGTCGCATGTTTCAGTGACCTGGCCGGCGACTAGGTCAGAGTCTCCATAGCATCGTAGGCGGTTGATGTTCATCTCCTTGGCAGCCCGCATGCCGTGGAGGAGGGCCTCGTATTCTTCCATGTTGTTGGTGCAGGGCTTGAAGTTGAGGTGGAGCACGTATTGGAGCTTGTCTCCTTTGGGGGAGGTCAATATGACCCCGGCCCCTGCACCGTCGACGTTCTTGGAGCCGTCAGAGTGGAGCGACCAGTAGTGGAGGTTTGGTAGCTTCTCTGGCTGCTGCGCTTCTTCCCATTCTGCGAGGAAATCAGCTAAGGCTTGTGACTTGATTGCTTTGCGGGGCTCGTATTTGATGTTGTGGACGCCGATTTCGATGGCCCACTTGGCGACTCGCCCATTCGCCTCGCGATTGCGTATTATGTCCCGCAGGGGTGCGGAGGAGACCATCGTGATTGGGTGCTCCTGGAAATAATGGGGGAGTCGCCGCTACGCTCGGAATACCGCGTACACCAGTTTCTTGTATTGCAGGTAGCGTTGTCGTGAGTCCGTTAGGAC
Source organism: Avena eriantha (assembly GCA_910589775.1). Classification (NCBI taxonomy): domain Eukaryota; kingdom Viridiplantae; phylum Streptophyta; class Magnoliopsida; order Poales; family Poaceae; genus Avena; species Avena eriantha. Next base: position 209,950,090 of record OU342742.1, read on the forward strand.
TTTGCTGATGTAGTAGACAAGGCGATGTATGGGGCGCTCCTTGCCCTCCTCTGGTCGTTCGACAACCATCACGGCGCTGACGACTCGAGTGGAGGCCGCCACGTAAACGAGCATGGGCTCTTTGTCGATTGGAGCGATAAGGAGTGGAGCCGCGAGTAGCACCTCTTTGAGTGCTTTGAGTGCATTGTCCGCCTCGGCGTCCCATTGGAACATGGGGTTCTTACACATCAGGCGATAGAGGGGCATTGCCTTCTCGCCTAGTCGCAGGATGAAGCGACTGAGAGCCGCGACTCGCCCAGCCAACTTCTGGACATCGCGCAGGCACTCGGGTTTCCCGAGTCGCGCAATGGTGTTGATCTTGGTGGGGTTGGCTTCGATGCCTCACTTGGAGACTACATGCCCCAGTAGTTGTCCGGTGGGGACGCCGAAGGTGCATTTTCTTGGGTTCAGCTTGATGTTGTACCTCCGCAGATTTGTGAAGGTCTCGGCCAGGTCGGCGAGCAGGTCATCCTGGCGGGTGGATTTCACCACCACGTCGTCGATGTAGACATGAATGTTGCGGCCAATTTGGCTCGCGAGGCACTCCTTCATGCACCTTTGGTATGTGGCGTTGGCGTTCTTGAGGACGAACGTCATGGCCGTGTAGCAGAAGGCGCCGAATGGCGTGATGAATGCCGTCTTCTCTTCATCCTCAACCGCCATTTTGATCTGGTTGTAACCAGAGGATGCGTCGAGGAAGCACAGCGACTCTGATCCCGCAGTCGAGTTGATGATTTGATCGATGCACGGTAGGACGAACTCCTCCTTCTGGCAGGCACTATTGAGGTTGGTATACTCGATACACATTCTCCAGGTGTTGTTCTTTTTTAGAACCAGGACTGGGTTTTCCAGCCACTTGGAGTATTTTATTGGCCGGATGAAACCTGCTGCTAACAGGCGTTGCACTTCTTCGGCGATTGCTCGGCGGCGCTCTTCATTGAAGGGCCGCAACGACTGCTTTACTGGTCACACTTTGGGGTCGGTGTTTATTTTGTGCTCAGCGAGTTCCCTCGGGACACCTGGCACGTCAGAAGGTTTCCCTACAAAGTTGTCGCGGTTCTCACGGAGGAACCCGATGAGCGCGCTTTCCTATGCGGGGCTCATGTGCGCCCTGATGGTGACCGTCTGGCTGGAGTCGCCCGGGACGAGCTCGACGGTGTGGGTATGTGTGGTCGCCTCGAATGTGGAGTTCGCAGCGGTTGGCTTCTTCAAGATGGTGGGGTCGTCCTTATTGATGTTGCCCGCGTATTTCGCAAGTTCCTCCACGTTATCAGTTTCCTTGGCGATGACAGCATCGGCGAGCTCGGCGCCTTTGTCCTCGCATTCCACGACCATATCGGGGTCACCGTGGACTGTGATGATGCCGCTTGGCCCTGGGAGCTTCATCATGTTGTAGGCGTAGTGTGGGGTCGCAATGAATTTAGCGAATGTTTGGCGTCCCAGGATGCAGTGGTAGGGGATGCGGAACTTCACCAACTTGAACTCGATCCGCTCGGTGCGGTAGTTTGCTGGTGTGCCAAAGGTGACCGGTAATGCCACTTTTCCGATTGGGTACACCTTCCGACCGGGGATGATGTCGTGGAAGGTTGTCAGGGTCGGCTGGATTGCCAATTCCGGGAGCTGGAGTCTTTTGAACATGTCCAGATACATGATGTTGATGGAGATCCCGCCGTCCATCAGTGTCTTGAGTAGCCAATAGTCGACCACTTTTGGCCTGACCACCAGAGAAACTCGCCATGGGTACTCGATCTTGGGAGCTTGGTCCTGGCAACTCCAAGTGATGCTCTGCTCGGACCAGTTGAGGAAGCGTGGGATATCGACCTGTGTCACCGCATTGATGGCGACTGCGCGGGCTTGGTGTCGAGCCCGGTGAAGGTGTGTAGTGAGCCGACGGCGTTGCCAAAGCTGTCGGCATTTCCGTTGTCTCGAGGTGGGTTTTTGTTGGGGTCCTCCCTTGCTCGCCTTGCCTTTTCGATCTCTTTGAGAGAGTGGCAGTCCGCGGTGGTGTGGGTGGGGGGTTTCCCCTCATTGTTGTGGTAGACACAGGGCTGATTGAGCAGGGCAGCGGGGTCGAATTTCGGCCTCGCCGCGTTGTTGGCGTGGTAGTTTCCGCTATCGCGGTAATTTCCTCCGTCGTGGCGGTAGCTCTTGGGTTCACGTTGGCTGTAGCCGGTGTTGGCGACGAAGTTGATTCGCCCGTCCGTGCAGCGTTTGGCAGTGATGCGGGTGTTGCTGTAGCGCATGTCACGCTGTCACCCGTTGTCGTGGCCGCTGGTACGGCATCTTCCTCCCGACTCGTCGTTGGAGTTTTGGTTGGGGTCCTCCTCCGCGTAGTGCTTGGCGATCTCGAGGAGGTGAGGGATTTTGTCGATCGTTCAGTAGACCCGCTTGATCTTGGCGACCAGGGGTTCGTACCGGCACGCGTTCTTGAAGCAATGTATCGTCGTGTCCGGGTGCATGCTGGAAGCATTGATCCACAGTTCTTGCCACCTTTGAATCTAGTGGCAGGTCGACTCGCGTTATCCCTAGATGCACCGCTCCAGGTCTTCGATGGTGGTGGCATGGGTGTAGGAGCCCTCGAAGTGCCTGACGAAGGCATCTCGCATTTCCTCCTAGGAGTCGATGCTGTCGGCGGGGAGGGTGTTGATCCATTGCTGGGTTGCGTCCTCCATCATCTGGGGGAGGTAGCGAGTGGCGAGCAGGTCGGTGTGGCTAGCGATTCCCATCGCCATGAGGTATGTGTCTAATCACACTGCTGGGTCGTACGTTGGATCGTACTTTTCGATCTCCTTGGGCGCCTTGAAGTTGTCGGGGTACTTTTCCCTCCTGATCATGGGCCCGAAGCATTAGGGGCCGACTCTGCTGAGCGAGCCCCTAGGTTCGGGGTCACCGCGATTACTGAGGGTATGCCTCAAGTCATTGGGCTGGCGCGCCTGCCAGGCCTGGTTGTTGACGATGTGCGTGCGGGCGTTGATGGGCTGCCCATTGGCGGCAACCGTGTTGTTCACCGGTCGTGGCTCGTTGGTGGAGAGCGTGGGGTTGGCGGCCCGTGGCTGCGTCGCCAGGGGCTGTGCTGGTGGGTAGGTCATGGCGTTGGCGATGGTGGGGTGGCCGCTTGGTGCCGCCCTTCTTGTCGAGATGCGGGAATACATCCGACCCCGCGGGTCGACTCCCGCGGCTTGTTGCTCGACAGCCCTGGTGAGTAGGGCCTTGGCGTACTGGATCTGTAGTGCGCCTTCTCCCTGGACGTCGAGGTTTGTGAGCGCGGCATCGGCCGCGACGACGTTCTCCATCGGGGTGGAGTAGAGTGGGAGTCCATTAGCGTCGCGGGCCTGTGGCGAGATGATGATCCGCGGCTGGTCCGGCGGGGGTGCACAGCCAATGGGTGGTGGAGGGGCTCCGGTCGCCGGTGCGCCGGGTGGTGGTCGGTTGCTTCCACCTGGTGGTGCATTCTCGTAGTACTCGCGCTCGGACGCGCGTGCGGGGTCGCTTTCGTCGTTGAAGTTGTGGATGCAGCCCTGCACGTTGGAGTTCAGGCGGGTCCTGATGCGGCGCTGGTGATAGAGCGATAGCTCCCGTGCCGTTTCCCGCTCGAGGCGGTATCTCTCGCGCTCGGTGAGCTCATTGCGATGCCCCTCCGCGAGTCGCAGGTGGGCCTCCTCCACCTCTGTGGCCGTGGCGGTCGGCAGGATCGGTGTGGAGAACGGATCTGGCGGGGCAGCCGTGGTACTCGCCATGTAGATCGCGTTGAAGCGATTGGATCTGGCGCGGAAGTCCTCGGGCGACTCCGAGCCGGAATCGGAATCGAAGATCCCGAGGATGGAGAAGTCCTCAAAATCCTCACGGTTGGAGACCCACATGATGGAGTCCTCTCGTGATGCCGCGGTTATAGATCCATCGGCCGAGGCAGGGGTCGCGGAGTCGGCATCATCGTTTAGGGCCTCGTCGTTTGTGGCGGCGTTGGTCTCGGCCACGTTGCTGGCGGCCGAGTCGTACTCGGTGACAAGGCTCCTGATGGAGCGGACCTGCTCCTCCGAGAGGAGATCGTGGTGCGTAGGCGATCCGCCAACGATCACCGTCGCCGCTGGATCGACCGCGCCGGTGAAGCCTACGAAGAGGTTGATGGAGCTAACTAGCATCACCACGCCGTGGGTGATCAGGCACGACGCCGGGATGTAGCTACTGGGCAGGATCTGTAAGATCCCACCGATGGCGATCATGCGGCCGGTGGCAAGAGGCCGATCGATCGGCGAATAGGGTCTCGCCGCAGAACTCAGGCCAGTCCGGCTAGGCCCCATGGTGGGCACCATTGTCATGGAAATGGCCACGACAGTCGCTGCAGTAGGCAACGATTGAATGAATTGGGGGCGAGAGCTCGCGGCCATCTGCGGTGCGAGATGGGGGCGGATGCACATGGATTTATCCAAGTTCGCCCCCCCTGAGGGTAAAGACCTACTCCTGCTAGATTGGATTGATGGAGAGCGAGTTACAGGGGTGGCAAGCTCGGCGCCTAAGCAGCGAGTCACTTGAAGGGGTGTATGATGGAACGTATGTCCTTAGGATACCCTAGGGAGGTTTATATATGAGGCACCTTGCTAGGGTTTACAATTTACAACCGAACAGGATATGGATTCGGAGGCTTTTACCTAATCCGGCTGGGCTTCGAGTACGCTTCCGGGCCTCTAGTCTCCAGCCATCGGGCCTTCTCCTTAGTCGCATTCCAGTCGCCGTCCTGCAGGCCCACTCATGAGACCTTTGGCCCAATCGGAACGTCCTGCTGGGCATACCCCATTCGGCATATCCCCATCATTACTTATTTACTAAATAGGGAATTTACTTTTTACACTGACCCTAATCTAGCCAGGGTCACTGACCAGTGGGGTCAGGACCACATTAGCTGCCACCTCAGCAAAGTGGGCCAGACCAAGTTTGACTATAGCTGAACGGCACATAGTGACATGAGCGCCACGTCGTGATGACGTCAGTGCCGCCACCAGTGCCAGATTATGGTCGCCGGCGGTGAACTGGGCCACGCTGGCAGATCTGAACGGCAATGCTAGGACCGCAAGGAGATGGTGATCCTACTACTACTTGTGCTGCTCGTTTTTTGTCACCGGAGGATGGCCGGCGACGAGCTTCAGTAGTGGCGTTTGCGGTCGATCACGGCGGTAGTGATACAATAAGCAATCGAGGAAGGGGAGGACACTATCGAACTCAGGAGCTCACCAAAAACGCGGTGGTGTGGTCGGTGAAGTGGATGGTGACTAGAATCGATGGGGATGACAGTGACCGGACTTCGGGTAGGAGGTCTCAATCCAAACTCCTAGGGCTTTCTCGGCTTGTGTGGATGGAGGCAATCGATTCAGAAGAACACGACGGACACCATAGTGGTCTTAGATGGCCGAGGTGAGCTCAGAATCGACGGGGAGGAAGAGGACCAGAGCTAGGGTTTCGACGCCCCTGCAGGGAAGAGGAAGGGGAGAAATAGGGCACGACATGGTTCCTCTAGCGGCGCAGAGCTATTTATAGGCAACATAAGCGGTGGCGCATATCGCAGCGCCGAGATGGCCAATCAGGTGGTCGCCGGAGCTCCACCGAGCTGCTTCGTCGTTGCTGCTTTCTAGCGTGAGGAAGAAGAAAGCCAAAAGAAGCGACGAATGGTTACTTGGGCTTGGGCCGGTATTGGGCTGGGATGAAGCGAGCGAAATGTTGTGTCTGCTATGGTGGGAGGCAAATAGAAGATAGAGAATGGGTCGTGGCTGGCTGTTTCCTTTTTCTTATTCTATTTCCTATTTTTGTAAAACCTTTTCAAATATTAATTTCCTCATGGATTTAAATATCCAGAGATTTTTTAAGTTCTGAATATTATTGTGTAAAGAAAATATGACCCTCATCTCTTCAGTTTTTACTGTGCATTAAGAATATTCATAATTATATGAAAAGACCTGTTCATTAGGAAGTATTAATAAAGATTAGGGTTTTAGGAAATTGTTTCTTATAAGAAGATTTCAAAAAGATGATTCTGTTTTCACCTAATAATTATAATAGTAAAGATTTAAAATGGTGAATGATATATATAGAATATTATTAATGTTTAACTTCTTGAAGGAATTATAAATATTCATTATAAGGTATTAAACCTTGTGGTTCTTAATATGATGATTTGATTTTCATGGTTCTCCATATTTGGGGGATTTCTCTCATTCAAATCCTCCTTGATTTATAGTGTTTAGGATTACCATGGATAACCTTGGTGAAGTCAAGAAGCATGAATAGCAATCATTAATGTAATTGTTCATTTCCAAATAACTGCCCTAAGTTTTATGAAGGTTTTAATAGGCTCGTATTCTTTTATGAATATGGATAAGGATCAAGGTTTAGGGATACTACTTCTAAATCTATGAGTTGGTTTGATATCTCAACATCGAGTGAGATATTGGAATTACTTATTAATGTGATAGTTCTATCATTCTAGGTTTCTATTAGGGTTTAAGACAATAAGGTGGACAAGGCTTCCATCCTTAAACACACATCTGGTTCTCTAATTATCTCTTGGAAGCTTCATTTGTCCAAGAGACATTATTCAATGGTTACCTAGGAACAGAAAATTGTTCCACTATCAATTTGATCATGGGGTTTTGGACAAAGAGGTAGACATGGGTCTTGGCATGGCTTGATATACTGTTTGTTAAAGGTTTCTCAAGCACTCCTACCTTAATACCTCACTAAGCTTATCTTGAGATAAGGAACTCCTTTCCTAAATATACTATATATATCTCTCTTATCTTATTCACAAAGATGACATCTTCCTGAATAAGACAACCATCTGACTCCGCCATATGCATCAACATATGATGACATGTGCACTTCAACATTACTCCTTCATTCTTATCTTAGTATATATATACAACTTCCATTTATAAGCTACCCTTACTGAATCCATCAAAGTAGTTAGGTCTAACTTCATTCCATAAACTCCTTCATATTTACCTTGCATCTACTTCTAAGGTTTGCCAGATTACACTCCTCTCTATATCACATGCGATATCAATCCTCTAGAATAGGTATGGTACTACTCTCCACAATACAAGTTTGTTCTTGTATTAAGTTGGTTAAACTACTATGCCTCTAGCTACTCCATACAACTCATATTACATACTTCATCATACTCTAGCTTGACTTCTCATGATCAAGCTAGATGATTCAGCTTACTAAGGTTTTTCCTAATTTGGCATACTGACAACACTTCTTCAACACCTAGTCATCTATTCTCAATTGGCTTGAGAATAATGACCACCAACCCTTGATCAGACAAAGCTTAGGCTTTTAATTGTCTGATCAAGATCTATCCTCAACTAAGTAGTAAATTCGTACTAGTCTTTCTATAAGGCTTATATTGTTAAAGAAACTTACTTCATATATATATCTACTTGGCTTAAAAAGATTATTATTTGATACACAAATACTACTAGCTTTTTCATGGCTCCTCAATTACTAGCTTAACTCTTGGGTTTAGGTACTTCTTCTAGTTAACTCATGAATGAACTATCTCCTCCAACATCAGATGGTTTGGTCTCCACTAAGGATGACATTCCATTGATGATGGTACACTCAACCATATCTAGTTCCTCCTTCTGATTAATTTACTTAAAATCTTTGAAAGGTTAATATAATAGGTCAAAGGCTATGAGTCAATAAGTTCTAGGTAAACAATTGATCACACACACATTGATGATCAATGGACACTAGGAGTTGGTTAAATAGGATTGTCATCTATTAACATGACACTAAGGGTATGTGATGGATGGTCTTGGTTTGACTTCCCTTTCTACTCTATTTATAATAAGAGTTAATGTTTAAGAATTATCATGGCACCTGTGATAAGAGTAACTATGGCAAACAAGTGTTTCAAGATTTAGTTATGAGTTTGTTTTTCTTAGGTTATATACTTGACTTGGTATTCAGGGTTTGTGGTAGATAATACCTTGATATCATCTTTAGATGTTCCATTCTTGGTTTTATCTACTTTCTTGTGTTTTGTCCGCACTTTGGAGTACTTTTCATATGATTTCTTGGACTAACCTATTAAAAAGAGCCACATTGCCAGCTGCCTGTTTTCTGCTGTTTTTGGTTCTAGGAAAGTCAGAAAATGAATATTCTCGGAATTGGACGGGACAAAAGCCAAAGTCGTTATTTTACCGAGGGACACTTAGAGCCAAAATACGAGACAGAGAAGGGCCAGAGGGCGGCCACACCACCTGGCCGCGCGGCCAGGCCTGGCCCGCGCCAGGGGGTGCTGTGGCCAGCCCAGGCACCCCCTCGGCCTCTCCTTCCGCCTATAAGATGCCTCTAATACAGAAACCCTAAGTACCCGATCAAAATTCCATGAAAGAGTCTGTAACCGCCGTCGTCTCTGTCCCTACATCGGGAGGGATCTGAAGCTCTTCCCGGCACCCTGTCGAAGAGGGGAATTCACCCTACAGGCCTTCTTCATCATCATGCAAGCCTCCGGTGTTATGCGTGAGTAGTTCATCTCTGGACTACGGGTCCATGTAGTAGCTAGATGGCTGGTTCTCCTCCTTTGTGCTATCATATTTAGATCTTGTGAGCTCCGCTCATGATCAAGATCATCCATTTGTAATTCTGCATGTTGTGTTTGCGGGGATTCGATGGATATTGAGATGCTATTTCAGATTGATTATTGATTCTATCATGTCTTTGTTATTTGTGATCTTGCATGCTTTCCGTTGTTAGTAGCTATCTTGGCCAAGTAGATGCTAGCAACTCCAAGAGTTAGTATTTATGCTCGATAGTGGGTTCATGCCTCTGGTAATTTGGGGAAGTGACAGAAATTTCTAAGGTACTAGATGTGTTGTTGCTACTAGGGAGAAAACAATAATCCTTTGTTCGTATAACAATCGTATTGTTTACTTTACATGCAATTCGTAATGCAATAAGCTGTTGCTTGCAACTTAATACTGGAGGGGGTTTGGATGATAACCTGAAGGTGGATTATTAGTCATAGATGCAGTTGGATGGCGGTCTATGTATAATGTTGTAATGCCCAATCGAATCTCAAAGGAGTCAAGATTAGTAGTATATGCTTGTGTGCTTTCTCGATATTTGTCAATTGCCCCACTGTAATTTGTTTACCCAACATGTTATCTATCTTAAGGAGAGCCACCTCTAGTGAACTATGGACCCCGGTCCTTTCTTTTACATTCAATCAAACTGTTTACTGCTTTGTGTTTACTTTCTGCAAACTATTACTTCCTTCCATTCTATACGTTTAATCCTTTGTTTTCAGCAAAACCGGTGAGATTGACAACCTCATCGTAAGTTGGGGACAAAGTTCTGTGGTTGTGTTGTGCAGGTCTCCACGTTGCTGCTGGCACTAGTAGTGCACCCTGCCAACGTTCAGCTAGCAACACCTTTGGGGTGTTTCCTTGCTCCTACTGGATTGATAACCTTGGTTTCATACTGAGGGAAAACTTGCTGATGTGCTCATCATACCTTCCTCTTGGGGTTCCCCAACGAGCTCGATATATTTTGGGCCATCAGTAGGCTCTCCTCCTTCTTAAGGAAAACTTACCAGCTATTTCCCCTTTATAACTAGTCCACTAGGGTTAAGGAGTTATATCTCGTTCGATTTTTCATCCGGACATACTATAGAGAGTACTCTTATACATATGATTTCTTATAACCTTACGAGAATAAGGCTTAATCTCACCACAAATTTGTACTTCTTCTCCAACCTTTAGTCAGAAAGTTAGACAACAACAAACATGTAACAGATCTAGTTGCAAACGGTGTTTCAATGCTTAGAAACGAGGCCTAGGGATCATATTTTTGCTAGTGAACACTCTCATATAAATATCTTCTCTTCATCATACTACTCTGAACTACTCTCCGGTTGGACACTCTAATCCATGGTAGGGCTGTAACAACACTCCTCAAAGTTTGCTTTTCCCCATCTAGATAACCCCACACTGTCACCTTGAGCGCTAGATGGTTCCAACAAACACCACAATTTCATCGAGACATCCAACTTCAAATATAACTCATAATAAGTATTTGTAATCTCTAGCCTAAGTGCCACCATGGTGTGCACGCTATCAGTTTCACATACGTGGGGAGAGCCAGAGATCTATTAAAGCACTTGAGTAGAAAGGTAGATCTTCTTGATTACAAAGCTCATGATCACAATATGATCATGCATACAGAGATGAACACATAGCTACCGGTAGAACCCTTAGCCTCGAGGAAGAACTACTCCCGCATCATCATGGGAATCAGCAACGGCAATGGAGATGGTGGTGGAGATCGATGAAAATGGTTCCTGTGGCACTTCCCCGTCCCGGCAGGGTGCCGGAATAGAGACATTTTGTCCCCCGAATCTCCCCTTCGGTGGCGGCGGCGCTGTGGAACTTTTCGTGGCTAGAGGCTGGATGATTTAGTGTTTTCTCATCGGGAGGCTTCTTATAGGCGAAGGGGCAATGTCATAGGGTGGACCAGGGGCCCACAGCACATAGTGGAGCGGCTAGGGGGACCCGCACCACCAAATGGTGTGGCCAGCCCCTGGCCCCTCTCCGTCTCGTCTTCTGGCTCTGTGAGTCTTCCGGTAAAATATCGACTTTGGCTTTTGTCTGGTCCAATTCCGAGAATATTCATTTTCTGGCTTTTCTGGAACCAAAAGCAGAAGAAAACAGGCAACTGGCACTGTGGCATCTTGTTAATAGGTTATGTCAACACCCGGATTTTTCATCCAAGATGCCTATTACGCCATACCTCGCAATCCCAGGATTACCATTTTTGCGAGACATAACAGAATGGGTACCACAATACATCATCCATTACAAATCATAATAAAGGTCTTACAAATAAATGATCTCATGATCCAGTCTTAATACAAATCACGCAGCGCAAATTTAACGTAGTAGGGGCTCCATCTTCAGAGTCACAGGCAATGCTGATGATGAGAGATGATCCTAGTTGTCGTAGACCTCTTGCTGTCCATCTTCATGGTAGTACTCCTCATAGTCTGGCCATGGGAATAGCCAGGGACAAAGCCATGAGTACTCTTTAAGTACTCACCAACTATAACTAACAAGTAAGGTAGTTCTAGTAGGAATCTTAAGCTCTAGATTTATTTGCAAAAAGCCAGTTTTATCTCAAGTTCAGTTTAGAAGTAAAGAAAACTAAGTTAATGTTCTATATCACTTGAAGTGGGAACCTAGTTTTCATGTCGACACTCCTGTGTGGTCAAGTCCAAATCATAGTTCAACGAACAAGTCATTTTTGAAAACATCTGACGACAGAACACTATGGCCACTACAATTATCCATGACCGCGGACACGGCTATTCGAATAGTTTGACACTCCGCAGAGGTGGTACACTTTCACCACAAAATTTGATACATCCATCAGGGATAACCCTGAATCATCATACTTAGTATGCAGATAATCAATCCTAGCCTTTCAATTACACACTCTAGTATAGGAACGTCCCCTATGAGCTTGGCCTCCCAGCCATGGCCATCTTCCATCCTGGGCACTGCATAGGTGGACATTCATCACGAGGTAGCCTCAGCTCAACCTCTTTTGCAAGGGAACCCATACTAAGGCATATAAACTTCTAGCTAAGCCCTACCCCACTCAGGTATTGTGGTTGTACGGTGAAATTGGAATGGTATCGCATCTGAACCCAACCATCAGTTTTTATAAAGGGTCAAGGCCCATGCCTCAACATTTTCATCATCAAGTAATTGTGTTTCTCAACACATGCCAAAACATTTCAATAGAATGAATCATCATTCCAAGGTTTTCATAATCATTTTCACCAAGTATTCCCATCTAAAGTGATTAACTTTTATGCTTAGCACCAGACACTAAAGTTGAGGGTATTCACTAATGAGGGGTGCTAATCAAGTGTAACTATCTAACTCTAGGGTTATGTCTTTTGCTGACATCTAAGTATAACTAGTTAGGCCTAGTTTTATACTCTTTATGGTATCTATACTATTGTTCCAATACTCACAAAGCACTAACTAAAAGTAAAGAACGTTGGAAAAAGTAAAAGAATAAAGCTTGCAAGTAAAACTTGCGATGGGTATAATCAAGGTTACATAACCCAAGCATGCCTAATGCATCTTGCATAGGTTATGAAGTGGGCAAGTTTTAACTTGCATAGTTAACTTGTAGTGTGAGGCTTGCAAGTAATAGATGCAGTAGTGATGGCTTGCCTTGATTGGTGCAGTGGTTGAAGTTTTCTTCTTCGTCTTCGTAGTACTCCTCCTCCTCGTATCCTGGGTCGGTACTAGCGTCTATAAATGAATACGAGGTACACAATCAGCAAACAATACTTAACTACTTCTATTTAGCACACTAAGGTTCACACTTGATGATCTATCATCATCACAATCATTACATGCAATAAAGATCTAGTCTTATTTGCATTATTTTAGAAAAGTAATTTCTACTCATTGAAAATACTTAAGATTTAATATTCTCCAATTAAAATATGGGATCATGTTGACACATGGCATCACCACATATTCTAATACTTGGGAATGTGATTTAAAGTGTTAGTCATATTTTATAAAGTTTAAGATTATCATTTAATACAATTAAAGTGACTAGAAATGCCTAAATAGCATTCTTTTGGTACTAGTCCAATGTCACTGCATGTAAACCTAAATATTTTTTCATATTCAGATAGATCTTGTCAAATGTGAATTTTGAGATTTGGAATCAACTCAAAAGCATTTATGGTTGATTTTTGAAAAATGTGTGAAGTTGGAAAAGTCTTTGTCTTGTTATTTTTGGTATAGGTGATCTATAATTTCAAATGGTTTGAATCCAACGGGCTTTGATAGATAATTTGAATACCTTTCTAAAAAATTGGAATCATGCAATTTGGTTCAGTGAATCTCTTGAATTGATTTTTGAATCTACTAATAGAAACTGGTTTTAACTAAATGGAAAATTCCTATTTGAATTTACAGGCCTGCGCGGGAAATCAAATGGGCCGGCCCAGCTGCACTGCGCTGGCACAGTGGGCTGCTGACAGGCGGGTCCCACTAGTCAGTGGCTCATCTAACCCGAATCGGTACGTTTCAATCTAAACCCTACGATTAGACTAAGATCTACGGCTGTGGTTCGTCATGTCCGGCGAACAGCTCCGGTAAGGAACGAACCCTAACGCGACGGTGGGGGTACGTGGGGGCTCACTAGGGCTCCAGATACGGTCGGTGATGGGGGTGAACGGCGTTGTTGACGATGGCGGTTCGAATGGTGGTTGCGGTGGCTCCTAGGGCGGCTCCAATCAACGACTCCCTTCTTCCTCTGCAGTGGCGGGCTCCGGCCAAATTCCGGCGGGCTGGTGCTCGACTTGCTCTGGTGAGGAGTAGGGAGTGTGCTGGTGTGGAAATGGAGGCGAGGGAGCCTTTATTTATACAACAGTGAAGGGACATTGCGGCATGGGCTCGGGCTCGTCGGTGACGATGATACAGGCAGCTAGTGGCGCGACTGAGGGTAGGGGGCGATGCAGTGCTCCCTGGTGGTCATCACAGGCTTAAAGGCGTGGCACGGGGCGGTCTAGGTTGGTCGGGTGCGGGTGATGCTCTGCGCGGAACCGGTGGTGTTAGAAACGGCGCACGGGGGCTACGGGTCACGCGGCGGCGAGCAGGGGTGTGGGAGCTAGCTATGGTCATGGCGAGTGTGTCCACGAGCGGAGAGAGCGAGGCACGGTCTGTGCGAGCTGGTGGGGTGCGGCGCTCTGGCGCGCTCTTGGCATAGCATAGAGAAAGTGGTCGCGGCAATGCTGGGGTGGTCCATGGCCTGGCTGTGGTCAAGGGCTGGACAGGGGGTGGCGGTGGATGGTGGCGTGCCTCCTGGACATCATGGACGGTTGCGGCGTTGGTTGTGGCAGTCTGTCCATGGTCGGCCGGTGAGGTGAGCATCAGGCGGCGGTGCACTAGTGCAATGGCAAAGAGGGGGCGCGTGTTTGGTGCTACCAGACAAAGGGGGAGACTAGGGGAGTGTAATGAGGACAAGTGGTTGAGTGATCACTGCTCAAACAGTGAAGTTAGGCAGTGGTTTAATTAGTGTCTGCAAGGTTTTTGATTTAATGGCCGCAAGAATTTAAATTTGAAATTTTTGAATGAAATTTGGTGAGTAATCTAAAGTTATGCTTGGTAGTCTCTGGTTGCTTGGGTTTGCCAAGGTGAATTAATTATGTGGTTTTTGCAAAATGGTGATCTTAGTACATACACTTGATTCAATTTTGAATTGTCCTTTAAACAGGTTTGAAAATAGTTTCTATGAGTTTGTAAAGTGGGCTTGGGTTCACTTTTACTTGGTATAGCAAGGGGTGAAAAGAATTGGAAATGTTTCTATTATAAATTCTTTTCTAGGAACACTCAAAGTGGCCTAGTGGTTAACTTTGGTCAAAATGACCATTTGCTTATTTGATTTCTTTTTCTTTGGATTTTGTTTGTAATTGGCCTAGATGTTGTAGTATTCATCTTTAAACCATTTCTTATCATTTGTAGTAATCAAACATGGCAATTGCACTCAATCCTATATTAATGCAAATCACACATTCACTCATATTCAATTTAATAATAAAAGTTTTTGTTAACCCTAAATTTGGGTGATTTGGACTTGATAATCTCGATTAATAGTTTTGGGGTGTTACAAACCTTCCCTCCTTAAACAAAATCTCGTCCCGAGATTTAAGAAAAACTAGGAACTAAAGAGATTGGGGAACTTAGTCTTAATGTAATCTTCTCACTCCCAGGTAGCTTCTTCTTTAGTATGGTTGCTCCACTGGATCTTGAGAAACTTGATACTCCGGGTCCTGGTGGTTCTGAAGGCTTCTTCCAAAATACAAATGGGTACTTCACGGTATGTCAGATCCTTGTTGATATCTATGGCTTGGTGATCGATGTTCTTGAACACTTCGGTCTTCTTCGGAATTTCTAGGCATTTGCGAAGTAATTCCGATATGGAACACATCATGTATGGATGAGATGTCCTCCGGCAGTTCCAGTTGATATGATACTTCTCCTCGGCAATTCGAAATCTTGAAGGGTCCAATATATCTGGGGGCTAGCTTTACTTTCAGACGAAAACTTTGCATTCCCTTCAAGGGTGATACTTTGAGATACATGAAATCTCCAGCATTGAAGGTCAGGTCTCGACGTCTCTTGTCAGCATTACTGTTCTGTCTAGATTGGGCGGTCTTGAGGTGCTCACGGACTTTGTGAAATTTCTCTTCGGCTTCTCATAGGATGTCGGGTCTGAAGATTTGACTCTCTCCTACTTGCGACCAATTCAAGGGGGTACGGCACTTTCTTCCATACAGAAATTCAAATGGAGCCATTTGCAAACTGGCTTGATAACTGTTGTTGTATGAGAATTCTATGAATGGCAGTCAATCTTCCCATTTGGATCCATATTCTAGCACAAAAGCTCGCAACATATCTTCTTAGATTTGGTTGACTCTCTCAGTTTGTCCATCGGTCTATGGGTGATAAGCTGCGCTGAAATTCCGCTTGGTTCCTAAGCCTTCTTGGACTTTCTACCAAAATCTTGAGATAAACTGGGTTCCTCGATCCGACACTATGGTCTTAGGGATTCCATGCAAACTGGCTATTCTACCAATGTACAGTTCTGCTATCTTTGAACTCTGGTAGGTAGTCTTGACAGGTATAAAATGGGATACCTTGGACAGTCTATCAACTATGACCCAAATAGAGTCATATGCCCTACTAGAGGTAGGCAAACCGGTGATCAAATCCATTCTGACAGAATCCCATTTCCATTCTGGAATCTGCAATGGTTGGAAAAGTCCTACGGGTCGCTGATGTAGCTTCTGATTTCTCTGTTCATCTTGTGCCACCAAAATTTCTCCTTCAAATCTTGATACATCTTCGTTCCTTCGGGGTGGATAGAATAAAGAGTATCATGAGCTGCTTGCATGATAACTTGTTTTAACTCAGAATCTGCTGGCACACAAATACATGCTTTGTACCAGAAAACTCCTTCTTCATCTTTGGTGAATCCGGGTACCTTCCCTGTACTGATACGATGCTTGATTCCGTCAATACTTGCATTTCCTTTCTGCGCTTCCTTGATCTGACTGATCAAAGTGGGTTGAAGTTCTATGCTAGCTAAAAATCCTTTGCTAACCATCTCCGTTCTAAACTGCTCCAACTCTTCATGCAAACTGGGCTGGACTTCTTTGATCATGGTGTTTAATCTACACGGCAATCTGCTAAGAGCATCCGCTACCACATTAAATTTGCCGGCGTGATAGTGAATGTTAAGGTCATAATCCTTGATTAAATCTATCCATCTCCTTTGGCTCATATTCAGCTCCTTCTGAGTGAAAATATACTTCAGACTCTTGTGATCCGAATAAATCTCATAGCGGTTACCCATAAGGTACTGACACCATGTCTTCAAAGCTATAACTACGGCTGCTAGTTCAAGGTCATGGGTAGGGTAGTTTTGCTCATGTTGCTTCAGTTGTCGGGATAGATATGTTATGACTTTGCCTGCTTGCATCAACACACATCGGAGACCAATCTTGGATGCATCACAATACACATCAAAAGGCTTCTTGATATCTGGCATAATCAGAATTGGGGCTGAAATCCATCGTTTCTTGAGGTCTTGAAAACTCGCTTCACATTTGTCCGTCCATTCAAACTTCTTATCTTTCTTCAACAGTTGGGTCATCGGTCTTGCGATGCTTGAAAATCCTTCAAGAAACTTGAGGTAATATCCCGCTAATCCGAGAAATGCATGGACTTGTGTTTGCATTGTTGGGGCTTTCCATGCTTCAACATCTTTGATCTTGGCGGGATCGACAACGACTCCTCCTGCCGACATGATATGTCCTAGGAATCCTACTTCCTTTAATCAAAACTCACATTTTCTAAACTTATCATACAACTGATGTTCTCTAAGGGTTTCAAGGATGGTTCTTGGAATAGATCAGAATATCATCGATAAACACAACAACAAACTTATCCAGGAAGTTCCTAAAAATATTATTCATGAGATTCATGAAATAAGCGGGGGCATTGGTTAATCCAAAATACATGACAGTGTACTCATACAATCCATATCTGGTTGTAAAGGCTGTCTTTGGGATATCCGTTGCACGAATCTTTAGTTGATGATAACCAGTTGTAAGATCAATCTTAGAAAACACTCTCGCACCAGACAACTGGTCAAAAATATCTTCTATCTTCGGCAATGGGTACCTGTTCTTGATGGTGACATCATTCAGCTTCCAGTATGCACAAACGGTTACCTCATCTTTCTTATCCACAAACAAAACATGATATCTCCATGGCGATGTGCTTGGTTGAATCAAACCTTTCGCTAGCATAGCATTTAGTTGTTTCTTCAGCTCCACTAATTCATATGGGTTCATACTATAAGGTCTCTGAGCTATGGGTCCAGTTCCAGGAATTATTTCAATGATGAAATCGATATCCCGATCTGGGCGCATACCAGGCAATTCATCTGGGAACACGTCGGGGTATTCACAGACTACTCTAACTTGATCTAGGGTTGGTTGGGCTAGACTCTTGTTGCACTTGAATTGATGGGGCAAAGTTTTAGATACATGCTCTAGTGATACTCTAATGCTACTGGTCATGGTTATGGATTTCTTGGCACAATCGATTAATCATTTATGTTTTAACATCCAATCCATTCCTAGTACTACTTCCAAACCTTTGGTTCCAAGTACTATAGATTAGCATAAAAATCTATGCCATGGATTCTGATAGGTACAACCTTGCAAAAATTTCTAGCTTTGGTGGTTGAACCAGGTATTTGAACTATCATAACGTGCTTCAATTTTTTTGGTTGAATCTTACTAGTGCATGCAAATTCTTCTGTAACAAACGAGTGGGATGCTCCAGAATCAACCAATACTCTTGCAAGTACTGAGTTAACAGAAAACATACCCAGCACGACATCTGACGCTTCCTGAGCTTCTTCAGCATTCTTGTGGAACAGACGGCCATTGCGGTTGAGCGAGTTCCCTGGGGCAAATCTCCCTCCAGGATGAACACGGCGTTGCTACTGAGCAGGTGCATTCACATTGGTGGCTGCTGCAATCTTCTTGGGGCACTCGTTGGAGTAGTGACCCTTAACTCCGCATTCAAAGCAAGTAATCTAGGACTTGTCTGTTCCTCCAACAGGCACATCATTGCTTCCAATCGCTGGGGCAGTATTATTATTATTATTATTGTTGTTGTTGTTGGACTTAGGTGGTGCATGGTTGAAGTTGTTGGAGTTGCCGGCGTTGTTGTTGTGGTTTCCTCCAGACTTCAAGTTTCCTCCGCTACAATTGGGATGGTTGGGACGGGACATAGGGGGTCTATGCTTCTTGGGGCATATCTTGCAGACGGGCTGGGGCGATACTTCTGGGTATGGTGGGCTCCAGGCTGGTGCATCATGCGACGCTTACGGTTGTCATTGGCTTGGTTGATATTTCCTTCCATTTGGATGGCAGGGTCTACTAGTTCTTCTAGATCTACAAAACGAATGTTCACTAACACAGTCTGCATCTCATCATGTAATCCATTCAGGAATATCTCCTTCTTCTTTTCTTTGGTGTTGAGCTCATCAGGGGCATATCTAGGTAGGGACAGAAATTTGTCAC
This sequence comes from Avena eriantha, assembly GCA_910589775.1. Lineage (NCBI taxonomy): Eukaryota > Viridiplantae > Streptophyta > Magnoliopsida > Poales > Poaceae > Avena > Avena eriantha. Next base: position 209,968,820 of record OU342742.1, read on the forward strand.
GGTATTCAACTACCGTCATCCTTCCTTTCTTTAGTTCCCTAAACTCATCCCTCATCCTGGTGACCAAACCTTGGGGCACATGGGTCTGACTGAACTTGATCTTGAAAGCTTCCCAAGTCATTATTTGACCATTTCTCATGGTACAAGTGCTATTCCACCAGGCTCTTGAATCTCCTACTAGATAATGGGTGGTAAACAGTACCTTTTCATTGCCTTCAACTCCTGGGACCTCCAGGCTGTTCTCCATGGTTTGTAGCCAGTCATCAACATCTAAGGGATCCTCAGACTTACTAAAGATAGGTGGGTTGGTATTCTGGAAGTTTTTGAGCTTGGATCCATGGTGATCCTGGTTTCCATGGCCTCGATTATTGTGGGCCATCTGAGCCATCTATTGAAGAGTGGCTAGGTTGTCTTGGCCTTCGGCTCTACTAGCTTCACGGCCAGAAACTAGCATTTGTAGAATTTGCAGCATCGGGTCCTGAGATGAACTGCTCCCTCCGGGATTTCCGCGAGTCATCTGAAGATTGAGATAGATAATGAGACAAGGGGGAAATTTCTAAGGTTTATGGTTTTGTTTAAAAAGCTTTAGACTTTGAGTTTGACTCAGGTTTTGCAAACTAACAACTTCCTCTCTTTCATTCATTCAAAGCACACAATACAAACACACACCACAACACAAATAGAAAACAGATGGTTTTAATAACCATTCTATGAAACTACGATATAGTGGGACCGAGTACAACTCATTCCTACGGTAGTGCTCAAGTGCATCTAATCATCATCAATGAAGGCGGAATCATCATCATCAGTGTGGAACTCCATGGCATCATCCTCTAGGTAGTCGTTATCATCACTGAGGTAAGAGTAGAGATCTCCCTAGATATCTTCACCTTCCTCCTCCTTCGCTTCAAGCTAGATCTCATGTTCACGAGTGGACACCTTCTTGCGGAGACGATCGGTGATGCGACCCTTTTTGTCGTGCTGATGACGAAGAGAATGGTGCTCCTTGGCGAGGATGGTGAGGGTCTGGTACTTCTTGACTGCAATGGCATGGTTGTGGTTGGCATAGGCACGGGTGTTGTCCAACTCCTTCTGCCTATCATACAACATGAAGTCAAGATTGGCCACCTAGTGTTTTAGCTCTAGGTGTCCTGGCACCTCCAAGGGCATTCCCATAGAATCACACCTTACGTAGTGAGCAAAGCGAGTTCCCTGGATCTGGTTGATGTTTTATCCTCACAGACGGGCAAGAGCTTCATGCATAGCCCTGGCTAATCCATCTAGCCAGTTGTTCTCCCGCAGGGTAAATTGGATCTTCTCTGAAGTGGGTGCTTCCATCTTGCCTCTGAGATCTACAACCATCAGCCATTGTAGATCTCCTCCTACATGATCGTTGAGTTGTGCCCTGAAGAACTCGGGGTGTGGGTGCTCCAGGTACTCTAAAAGTGCATCTAGATCCCTCTCAAAGATCAGGTGGCCTCCGTTGCCTAGCTGGTAGAACTTGCAATACTGGACCTCCATCTATAAGCATTTAGGGTGATAAAGTTAGTGAGGTGATCAAGTGTGTCAAATTTTATGTAGGTTTGCAAGAATTTTTGAGGAACATGGATTTTTTTTGAAAGAATCTCGAGGATAAGGGGGAAATAGGTTTTCATAAATACTCACTTCTTTTGTTTTGAAACTATGTTTTTGGTTCGGACGTCCATTCTAACTAGGGTCTCCTATGGTCAGGATGGCTCTGATACCAACTTGTCAACACCGGGATTTTTAATCCAAGATGCCTGTTATGCCATACCTCGCAATCCCAGGATTACCATTTTTGCGAGACATAACATAATTGGTACCACAGTACATCATCCATTACAAACCATAAAAAAGGTCTTACAAATAAAGGATCTCATGATCCAGTCTTAATACAAATCATGCAGCAAAAATTAAACGTAGTCGGGGCTCCATCTTCAGAGTCATAGGCAATGCTAACGATGGGAAATGATCCTAGTTGTAGTAGACCTCTTGCTTTCCATCTTCTTGGTAGTCCTCCTCATAGTCTGTCCATGGGAATATCCAGGGACAAAGCCATGAGTACTCTTTAAGTACTCGCAAACTATCACAAACAAGTAAGGTAGTTCTAGTACGAATCTTAAGCTCTAGGTTTATTTGCAAAAAACCGGGTTTACCTCAAGATGAGTTTAGAAGTAAAGAAAACTAAGTTAATGCTCTATATCACTTTAAGTGGGAACCTAGTTTTCATGTCCACACTCCTGTGTGGTCAAGTCCAAATCATAGTTCAACGCCCAAGTCATTTTTGAAAACATCTGACGATGGAACAGTATGGCCACTCCAACTATCCATGACCGTAGACGCGACTATTTGAATAGTTTGACACTCTCCAAAGGTGATAAACTTTCACCACAAAATTCGATACATCCATCAGGGATAACCCTAAATCATCACACTTAGTATGCAGATAATCAGTCATAGCCTTTCAATTACACACTCTAGTATAGGCACCACCCCTATGAGCTTGGCCTCCCAGCCATGGATATCTGCCATCCTGGGCACTACATAGGTGGACATTCATCATGAGGTAGCCTCAGCTCAACCTCTTCCGCAAGGGAAATCATACTAAGGCATATAAACTTCCAGCTAAGCCCTGTCCAATTCAGGTATTGTGGTTGTACGGTAAAATTGGAATGGTATCGCATCCAAACCCAACCATCAGTTAGGGTCAAGGCTCATGCCTCAAACATTTTCATCATCAAGTCATTGTGTTTCTCAACACAAGTCAAAACATTTCAATAGAATGAATGATCATTCTAAGGTTTTCATAATCATTTGCACCAAGTATTCCCATCTAAAGTGATCAACTTTTATGCTTAGCACTAGCCACTAAAGTTGAGGGTATTCACTAATGAGGGGTGCTAATCAAGTGTAACTATCCAACTCTAGGGTTATGTCTTTTGATGACATCTAAGTATAACTAGTTAGGCCTAGTTTTATACTCTTTATGGTATCTATACTATTGTTCCAATACTCACAAAGCACTAACTAAAAGTAAAGAACGCTGGTAAAAGTAAAATAATAAAGCTTGCAAGTAAAACTTGGGATGGGTATAATCAAGGTTACATAACCCAAGCATGCCTAATGCATCTTGCATAGGTTATGAAGTGGGTAAGTTATAACTTGCATAGTTAACTTGTAGTGTTAGGCTTGCAAGTAATAGCTTGCAGTTAGTGATGGCTTGCCTTGATTGGTGAAGTGGTTGAAATTTTCTTCTTCTTCGTCTTCGTAGTACTCCTCCTCCTCGTATCCCGGGTCGGTACTAGCGTCTATAAATGAATACGAGGTACACAATCACCAAAGAATACTTAAATACTTCTATTTAGCACACTAAGTTTCACACTTGATGATCTATCATCATCACAATCATTACATGCAATAAAGACCTAGTCTTATTTATTTTATTTTAGAAAAGTAATTTCTACTCATTGAAAATACTTAAGATTTAATATTCTGCAATTAAAATATGGGATCATGTTGACACATGTCATCACCACATATTCTAATACATGGGAATGTGATTTAAAGTGTTGGTTATATTTTATAAAGTTTAAGATTATCATTTAATACAATTAAAGTGACTAGAAATGCCTAAATAGAATTCTTTTGGTACTAGTCCAATGTCACTGCATCTAAATCTAAATATTTTTACATATTCAGATAGATCTTGACAAATTTGATTTTTGAGTTTTGGAATCAACTGAAAAGCATTTATGGTGTATTTTTGAAAAATGTTTGAAGTTGGAAAAGTCACTTTATGTGCTGGCACAGTGGGCTGCTGACAAGGTGGTCCCACTAGTCAGTGGCTCATCTAACCCGAATCGGTACGTTTCAATCTAAACCCTATGATTAGACTAAGATCTACGGCTGTGGTTTGTCATCTCCCACGAATAGCTCTGGCAAGGAACGAACCCTAACGCGATGGTGAGGGTACGTGGGGGCTCACCAGGGCTCCAGCTAGAGTCGGCGATGGGGGCGAACGACGTTGTCGATGACGACGGTTCGAATGGTAGTTGCGGTATTTCCTGGGGCGGCTCCAGTCAACGGCTCCCTTCTTCCTCTACAGCGGCGGGCTCCGGCCAAAATCCGGCGGGCTGGTGCTCACCTTGATCCGGGGAAAGGTGTGGGAGGCTCAGTGAGGAGTGGGGAGTGTGTTGGTGTGGAGAATGGAGGTGGAGGGGGCCTCTATTTATACAACAGCAAAGGGACATTGCGGCATGGGCTCGGGCTCATCGGTGACGACGATACAGGCGGCTAGTGGCGCGGATGAGGGTAGGGGGCGACGCAGTGCTCCCTGGTGGTCATCACGGGCTTAAAGCAATGGCACGGGGTGGTCAAGATTGGTCGGGTGCGGGCGGTGCTCTGCGCGGAACCGGTGGTGTTAGAAACAGCGCACGGGGGCTACGGGTCGCGCGGCGGCGAGCGGGGGTGTCTGGGAGCTAGCTATGGTCATGGCGAGTGTGTCCACGAGTGGAGAGAGCGAGGCATGGTCTATGCGAGTTGGTCGGGTGCGGCGCTCTAGCGCGCTCTGGGCATGACATAGAGGAAGTGGTCGCGGCAATGCTGGGGTGGTTCATGGCCTGGCTGTGGTCAAGGGCTGGTCAGGGGGTGGCGGTGGATGGTGGCGTGCCTCCTGGAAATCATGGATGGTTGCAATGTTGGTTGTGGCGGTCTGTCCATGGTCGGCCGGCGAGGTGAGCATCAGGAGGCGTTGCACTGGTGCAACGGCAAAGAGGGGGCGCGTGTTTGGTGCTTCCAGACAAAGGGGAGACTAGGGGAGTGTAATGAGGACAAGTGGTTGAGTGATCACTGCTCAAACAGTGAAGTTAGGCAGTGGTTTAATTAGTGTCTACAAGGTTTTTGATTTAATGGCCGCAAGAATTTAAATTTGTAATTTTTGAATGAAATTTGGTGAGTGATGTAAACTTATGCTTGGTAGTCTCTGGTTGCTTGGGTTGTCCAAGGTGAATTGATTTGAGTGGTTTTTGCAAAATGGTGATCTTAGTACATACACTTGATTCAATTTTGAATTGTCCTTTAAATAGGTTTGAAAATAGTTTCTATAAGTTTGTAAAGTGGGCTTGGGTTCACTTTTACTTGATATAGCAAGGGGTGATAAGAATTGGAAATGTTTCTATTATAAATTCTTTTCTAGGAACACTCAAAGTGGCCTAGCGGTTAACATTGGTCAAAATGACCATTTGCTTATTTGATTCATATTTGATTTCTTTTTCTTTGGATTTTGTTTGTAATTGGCCTAGATGTTGTAGTATTCATCTTTAAACCATTTCTTATCATTTGTAGAAATCAAACATGGAAATTGCACTCAATCCTATATTAATGCACATCACACATTCACTCATATTCAATTTAATAATAAAAGTTTTTGTTAACCCTAAATTTGGGTGATTAGGACTTGATAATCTTGATTAATAGTTTTGGGGTGTTACAAACCTTCCCTCCTTAAACAAAATCTCGTCCCGAGATTTAAGAAAAACTAGGAACTAAAGAGATTGGGGAACTCAGTCCTAATGTAATCTTCTCACTACCAGGTAGCTTCTTCTTTAGTATGGTTGCTCCACTGGATCTTGAGAAACTTGATACTCTGGGTCCTGGTGGTTCCGAAGGCTTCTTCCAAAATACAAATGGGTACTTCACGGTATGTCAGATCCTTGTTGATATCTATGGCTTGGTGATCGATGTTCTTGAACACTTCGGTCTTCTTCGGAATTTCTAGGAATTTGCGAAGTAACGAGATATGGAACACATCATGTATGGAGGACATCTCCTCCGGCAGTTCCAGTTGATATGATACTTCTCCTCGGCAATTCAAAATCTTGAAGGGTCCAATATATCTAGGGGCTAGCTTTCCTTTCGGACGAAAATGTTGCATTCCCTTCAAGGGTGATACTTTGAGATATACGAAATCTCCAACATTGAAGGTCAGGTCTCGACGTCTCTTGTCAGCATAACTCTTTTGTCTAGATTGGGCGGTCTTGAGGTGCTCACGGACTTTGTGAACTTTCTCTTCGGCTTCTCGTAGGATGTCGGATCTGAAGATTTGACTCTCTCCTACCTGCGACCAATTCAAGGGGGTACGACACTTTCTTCCATACAGAAATTCAAATGGGGCCATTTGCAAACTGGCTTGATAACTGTTGTTGTATGAGAATTCTATGAATCGTATTCAATCTTCCCATTTGGATCCATATTCTAGCACAAAAGCTCTCAACATATCTTCTAAGATTTGGTTGACTCTCTCAGTTTGTCCATCGGTCTATAGGTGATAAGCTGCGCTAAAATTCAGCTTGGTTCCTAAGCCGGCCTTCTTGGACTTTCTGCCAAAATCTTGAGGTAAACTGGGTTCCTCGATCTGACACTATGGTCTTAGGGATTCCATGCAAACTGGCTATTCTAGCAATGTACAGTTCTGCTAGCTTCGAACTCTGGTAGGTAGTCTTGACAGGTATAAAATGGGATACCTTGGACAGTCTATCAACTATGACCCAAATAGAGTCATTTGCCCTACTAGAGGAAGGCAAACCGGTGATCAAATCCATTCCGACATAATCCCATTTCCATTCTGGAATCTGCAATGGTTGCAAAATTCTAGAGGGTCGCTGATGTAGCTTCCGATTTCTCTCTTCATCTTACGCCACCAAAATTTCTCCTTCAAATCTGGATACATCTTCGTTCCTTCGGGGTGGATAGAATAAAGAGTATCATGATCTTCTTGCATGATAACTTGTTTTAACTCAGAATCTACTAGCACACAGATACGTCCTTTGTACCAGAAAACTCCTTCTTCATCTTTGGTGAATCCGGGTACCTTCCCTGTACCGATACGACGCTTGATTCCGTCAATAGTTGCATTTCCTTTCTGCGCTTCCTTGATCTGACTGATCAAAGTGGGTTGAAGTTCTATGCTAGCTAAAAATCCTTTGCTAAGCATCCCCTTTCTAAACTGCTCCAACTCTTCATGCAAACTGGGCTGGACTTCTTTGATCATGGTGTTTAATCTACACGCAATCTGCTAAGAGCATCCGCTACCACATTGGCTTTGCCGGCGTGATAGTGAATGTTAAGGTCATAATCCTTGATTAAGTCTATCCATCTCCTTTGGCTCATATTCAGCTCCTTCTGAGTGAAAATATACTTCAGACTCTTATGATCCGAATAAATCTCACAGCGGTTACCCATAAGGTACTGACACCATGTCTTCAAAGCTAAAACTACGGCTGCTAGTTCAAGGTCATGGGTAGGGTAGTTTTGCTCATGTTGCTACAGTTGTCAGGATAGATATGATGGGTTCGTAGCATGGAAAACAAAAAATTTCTACCGCAAGAACGAACAAAACCCAGATCTAATCTAGATAAAAGCCAAGATCTAATCTATTAGACATGTGCAACGAGATAGATCTGTACTAACCCTTGTAGATTCGAAAGCGTTACGAGTTTGGATCTCATGGTTGATGTAGTCGATCACTTGCCGATCTCAAGATCGAGTGGACGATCCTTCTGGCGCCACGTTCCGGCAGCGCTTCCGCAGTCGGTCACACGTGCGGAGTCGAAGCAGACCTTCCTCTCCTCGTTCCAGCAAGCAGCGGAGGTAGTAGATCTTCTCCACGGAATCCCAGCAGCACGACAGCGTGGTGGTGGTGGTGGAGTAGAGAATTCTGCAGGGCTTCGCCTATGCCTGTGCAGAAGAAAGGAGGAGGAGAGAGGCGGCGGAGATTTGGTGTTTTGGAAGCGGGCTTGGAAGTGGCGCCCCTACCCCCCACGAATCCTTGTCTTACCCCACAAGGACTCCTTGATCCTTTCTTGGTTTTCAAGCAAACTCCAAGAAATCTTCCAGAACCTTCCGGAACATTCCGAAACCTTCTAGAAACCTCATACAAATACTCCGGAACATTTCCTAAATCAGAAAATGATCCCCAATATATGAATCTTATTCTCCGGACAATTCCGGATCTCCTCGTGATGTCTTGGATCCGATCCAAGACTCCGAACAACATTCGGTCTCCAACGCACATTCCATATCTACTTAAAACAACTTCGAACCTTAAGTGTGTCACCCTACGGTTCGTGAATATGTAGACATGACAGAGACACATCTCCTATCAATAACCATCAGCGGGACCTGGAGATCCATAATGGCTCCCACATACTCCACGATGACTTTGTGATCGATAGAACCATTAACATACGAGACCAATTCCCTTTGTCACGCGATACTATACTTATCCGAGGTTTGATCGTCGGTATCTCTATACCTAGTTCTACCTCGTTACTGATAAGTACTCTTTACTCATTCCGTGATATGTCATCCCTTGTGACCCAGTCACATGCTTGCAAGCTAACTAGATGACATTCCACCGAGGGGGCCCAGAGCATATCTATCCGTCATATGGATGGACAAATCCCAATCTTGGTTCATGCGCTTCAACACATACTTTCAGAATACCCAATGACACCTTTATAACCACCCAGTTACGAAGCGGCGTTTGATGTCATCAAAGTACCTATCCGGTGATGGTGATTAACATAACCTCATGGTCGAAGGATTAGGTTACTATGCATTTAAAAGCTTATAGCAATACGAACTTAATGACTTGATCTTATGCTACGCTTACTATGGGTGTGTGTCCATCACATCATTCTCCTAATGATATAACCTTGTTATTAATCACATCCAATGTCCATGATCAGGAAACCATGATCATCAATTAATCAACAAGCTAGTTTAACAAGAGGCTTACTAGGGACTCTTTTATGTTTACAAAACACACATGTATTAGTGTTTCCTAATAATACAATTATAGCATGGGATGTAAACATTTATCATAAACATAAAGATATAATAATAAGCACTTTATTATTGCCTCTTGGGCATATCTCCAACAAGATATGCTATGCCTTTGCCTTCTTGCATCAACACACATCCGAGACCAATCTTGGATGCATCACAATACACATCAAAAGGCTTCTTGATATCTGGCATAATCAGAACTGGGGCTGAAATCAATCTTTTCTTGAGCTCTTGAAAACTCGCTTCACATTTTTCCGTCCATTCAAACTTCTTATCTTTCTTCAACAGTTGGGTCATCGGTCTTGCGATTCTTGAAAATCCTTCAACAAACTTGAGGTAATATCCTGCTAATCCGAGAAATGCACGGACTTGGGTTTGCATGGTTGGGGCTTTCCATGCTTCAACATCTTTGATCTTGGCGGGATCGACAACGACTCCTCCTGCCGACATGATATGTCCTAGGAATCCTACTTCCTTTAATCAAAACTCACATTTTCTAAACTTATCATAAAACTGATGTTCTCTAAGGGTTTCAAGGATGGTTCTTAGGTGTAGCTCATGGTCTTCTTCTGGCTTGGAATAGATCAGAATATCATGGATAAACATAACAACAAACTTATCCAGGAAGTTCATAAAAATATTTTTCATGAGATTCATGAAATAAGCGAGGGCATTGGTTAATCCAAAATACATGACAGTGTACTCCTACAATCCATATCTGGTGGTAAAGGCGGTCTTTGGGATATCCGTTGCACGAATATTTAGTTGATGAGAACCAGTTCTAAGATCAATCTTAGAAAACACTCTCGCACCAGTCAACTGGTCAAAAAAATCTTCTATCTTCGGTAATGGGTACCTTTTTTTGATGGTGACGTCATTCAGCTTCCAGTAATCCGTGCACAAACGGTTACCTCCATCTTTCTTATCCACAAACAAAACATGATATCTCCATGGCGATGCGCTTGGTTGAATCAAACCTTTTGCTAGCATAGCATCAAGTTGTTTCTTTAGCTCCACTAATTCAGATGGGTTCATACTATAAGGTCTCTGAGCTATGGGTCTAGTTCCAAGAATTATTTCAATGATGAACTCGATATCCCGATCTAGGGGCATACCAGGCAATCCATCTAGGAACACGTCGGGGTATTCACAGACTACTATGACTTGATCTAGGGTTGGTTGGGCTAGACTCTTGTTGCACTTGAATTGATGGGGCAAAGTTTTAGATACATGCTCTAGTGATACTCTAGTGCTACTGGTCATGGTTATGGATTTCTTGGCACAATCGATTAATCCTTTATGTTTTGACATCCAATCCATTCCTAGTACTACTTCCAAAACTTTGGTTCCAAGTACTATAGATTAGCATAAAAATCTATGCCATGGATTCTGATAGGTACAGCCTTGCAAAATTTTCTAGCTTTGGTGGTTGAACCAGGTATTTGAACTATCATAACGTGCTTCAATTTTGTCGGTTGAATCTTACTAGTGCATGCAAATTCTTCTGTAACCAATGAGTGCGATGCTCCAGAATCAAACAATACTCTTGCAAGTACTGAGTTAACAGAAAACATACCCAGCACGACATCTGACGCTTCCTGAGCTTCTTCAGCATTCATGTGGAATAGACGACCGTTGCGGTTTAGCGAGTTCCCTAGGGCAAATCTCCCTCCAGGCTGAACACGGCGTTGCTGCTGAGCGGGTGCATTCACATTGGTGGCTGCTGCAATCTTCTTGGGGCACTCGTTGGAGTAGTGACCCTTAACTCCGCATTCAAAGCAAGTAATCTAGGACTTGTCTTTTCCTGCAACATGCACATCATTGCTTCCAATCGCTGGGGCAGTATTATTGTTGTTGTTGTTGTTGTTGGACTTAGGTGGTGCACGGTTGAAGTTATTGGAGTTGCCGGGGTTGTTGTTGTGGTTTCCTCCAGACTTCAAGTTTCCTCCGCTACGATTGGGATAGTTGGGACGGGACATAGGGGGTCTATGCTTCTTGGGGCATATCCTGCAGACGGGCTGGGGCGATACTTCTGGGTATGGTGGGCTCCAGGCTGGTGCATCATGCGACGCTTACGGTTATCATTGGCTTGGTTGATATTTCCTTCCATTTGGATGGCAGGGTCTACTAGTTCTTCTAGATCTACAAAACGGATGTTCACTAACACAGTCTGCATCTCATCATGTAATGCATTCAGGAATCTCTCCTTCTTCTTTGCTTCGGTGTTGAGCTCATCAGGGGCATATCTAGCTAGGGACAGAAATTTGTCACGGTATTCAACTACCGTCATCCTTCCTTTCTTTAGTTCCCTAAACTCATCCCTCATCCTGGTGACCAAACCTTAGGGCACATGGGTCTGACTGAACTTGATCTTGAAAGCTTCCCAAGTCATTATTTGACCTTTGTTCATGGTACAAGTGCTATTCCACCAGGCTCTTGCATCTCCTGCCAGATAATGGGTGGTAAATAATACCTTTTCATTGCCTTCAACTCCTGGGACCTCCAGGTTGTTCTCCATGGTTTGTAGCCAGTCATCAGCATCTAAGGGATCCTCAGACTTACTAAAGATAGGTGGGTTGGTATTCTGGAAGTTTTTGAGCTTGGATCCATGGTGATCCTAATTTCCATGGCCTTGATTATTGTGGGCCATCTGAGCTATCTATTGAAGAGTGGCTAGGTTGTCTTGGCGTTCGGCTCTACTAGCTTCACGGTCAGAAACTAGCATTTGTAGAATTTGCAGCATCGGGTCCTGAGATGAACTGCTCCCTCCGGGATTTCCGCGAGTCATCTGAAGATTGAGATAGATAATGAGACAAGGGGGAAATTTCTAAGGTTTATGGTTTTGTTTAAAAAGCTTTAGACTTTGAGTTTGACTCAGGTTTTGCAAACTAACAACTTCCTCTCTTTCATTCATTCAAAGCACACAGTACAAACACACACCACAACACAAATAGAAAACAGATGGTTTTAAGAACCATTCTATGAAACTATGATACAGTGGGACCGAGTACAACTCATTCCTATGGTAGTGCTCAAGTGCATCTAATCATCATCAATGAAGGCAGAATCATCATCAGTGTGGAACTCCATGGCATCGTCCTCCAGGTAGTCGTTATCATCACTTAGGTAAGAGTAGAGATCTCCCTAGATATCTTCACCTTCCTCCTCCTTCGCTTCAAGCTAGATCTCATGTTCACGAGTGGACACCTTCTTGCGGAGACGATCGGTGATGCGACCCTTTTTGTCACGCTGATGACAAAGAGAATGGTGCTCCTTGGCGAGGATGGTGAGGGTCTGGTACTTCCTTACTGCAATGGCATGGTTGTGGTTGGCGTAGGCACGGGTGTTGTCTAACTCCTTCTGCCTATCATACAACATGAAGTCAAGATTGGCCACCTTGTGTTTTAGCTCTGGGTGTCCTGGCACCTCCAAGGGCATTCCCATAAAATCACGCCTTGCGTAGTGAGCAAAGCGAGTTCCCTGGATCTGGTTGATGTTTTGTCCTCATAGACGGGCAAGAGCTTCATGTATAGCCCTGGCTAATCCATCTAGCCAGTTGTTCTCCCGCAGGGTAAATTGGATCTTCTCTGAAGTGAGTGCTTCCGTCTTGCCTCTGAGATCTGCAACCATCAGCCATTGTAGATCTCCTCCTACATGATTGTTGAGTTGTGCCCTGAAGAACTCTGGGTGTGCGCGCTCCAGATACTCTAACAGTGCATCTCGATCCCTCTCAAAGATCAAGTGGCCTCCGTTGCCTAGCTGGTAGAACTTGCAATACTGGACCTCCATCTATAAGCATTTAGGGTGAGAAAGTTAGTGAGGTGATCAAGTGTGTCAAATTTTATGTAAGTTTGCAAGAATTTTTGAGGCACATGAATTTTTTTTGAAAGAATCTCAAGGATAAGGGGGGAATAGGTTTTCATAAATACTCACTTCTTTTGTTTTGAAACTAAGTTTTTGGTTCGGACGTCCATTCTAACTAGAGTCTCCTATGGTCAGGATGGCTCTGATACCAACTTGTCAACACCGAGATTTTTAATCCAAGATGCCTGTTATGCCATACCAAGCAATCCCAGGATTACCATTTTTGCGAGACATAACATAATTGGTACCACAGTACATCATCCATTACAAACCATAAAAAAGGTCTTACAAATAAAGGATCTCATGATCCAGTCTTAATACAAATCACGCAGCGGAAATTAAACGTAGTCGGGGCTCCATCTTCAGACTCACAAGCAATGCTAACGATGGGAAATGATCCTAGTTGTAGTAGACCTCTTGCTTTCCATCTTCTTGGTAGTCCTCCTCATAGTCTGGCCATGGGAATATCCAGGGACAAAGCCACGAGTACTCTTTAAGTACTCGCAACCTATCACAAATAAGTAAGGTAGTTCTAGTAGGAATCTTAAGCTCAAGGTTTATTTGCAAAAAACCGGGTTTATCTCAAGCTGAGTTTAGAAGTAAAGAAAACTAAGTTAATGTTCTATATCACTTTAAGTGGGAACCTAGTTTTCATGTCCACACTCCTGTGTCATCAAGTCCAAATCATAGTTCAACGCACAAGTCATTTTTGAAAACATCTGACGACGGAACAGTATGGCCACTCCAACTATCCATGACCACAGACACGACTATTTGAATAGTTTGACACTCTGCAAAGGTGGTACACTTTCACCACAAAATTCGATACATCCGTCAGGGATAACACTGAATCATCATACTTAGTATGCGGATAATCAATCATAGCCTTTCAATTACACACTCTAGTATAGGCACCACCCCTATGAGCTTGGCCTCCCAGCCATGGCCATCTGCCATCCTAGGCACTACATAGGTGGACATTCATCACGAGGTAGGCTCAGCTCAACCTCTTCCACAAGGGAAACCATACTAAGGCATATAAACTTCCAGCTAAGCCCTGCCCAATTCAGGTATTATGGTTGTACGGTAAAATTGGAATGGTATCGCATCCAAACCCAACCATCAGTTAGGGTCAAGGCTCATGCCTCAAACATTTTCATCATCAAGTCATTGTGTTTCTCAACACATGTCAAAACATTTCAATAGAATGAATCATCATTCTAAGGTTTTCATAATCATTTTCACCAAGTATTCGCATCTAAAGTGATCAACTTTTATGCTTAGCACTAGCCACTAAAGTTGAGGGTATTCACTAATGAGGGGTGCTAATCAAGTGTAACTATCCAACTCTAGGGTTATGTCTTCTGATGACATCTAAGTATAACTAGTTAGGCCTAGTTTTATACTCTTTATGGTATCTATACTATTGTTCCAATACTCACAAAGCACTAACTAAAAGTAAAGAACGCTGGTAAAAGTAAAAGAATAAATCTTGCAAGTAAAACTTGGGATGGGTATAATCTAGGTTACATAACCCAAGCATGCCTAATGCATCTTGCATAGGTTATGAAGTGGGCAAGTTATAACTTGCATAGTTCACTTGTAGTGTTAGGCTTGCAAGTAATATCTTGTAGTTAGTGATGGCTTGCCTTGATTGGTGCAGTGGTTGAAATTTTCTTCTTCTTCATCTTCGTAGTACTCCTCCTCCTCCTCGTATCCCGGGTCGGTACTAGCGTCTATAAATGAATACGAGGTACAAAGTCACCAAACAATACTTAAATACTTCTATTTAGCACACTAAGTTTCACACTTGATGATCTATCATCATCACAATCATTACATGCAATAAAGACCTAGTCTTATTTATTTTATTTTAGAAAAGTAATTTCTACTCATTGAAAATACTTAAGATTTAATATTCTGCAATTAAAATATGGGATCATGTTGACACATGTCATCACCACATATTCTAATACATTTGAATGTGATTTAAAGTGTTGGTTATATTTTATAAAGTTTAAGATTACCATTTAATACAATTAAAGTGACTAGAAATGCCTAAATAGCATTCTTTTGGTACTATTCCAATGTCACTTCATGTAAACCTAAATATTTTTACATATTCAGATAGATCTTGAAAAATCTGATTTTTGAGATTTGGAATCAACTAAAAAGCATTTATGGTTGATTTTTGAAAAATGTTTGAAGTTGGAAAATTCTATGTCTTGTTATTTTTTGTATAGGTGATATATAATTTCAAATGGTTTGAATCCAACGGGCTTGGATAGATAATTTGATTACCTTTATAACAAAATTGGAATCATGCAATTTGGTTCAGTGAATCTCTTTGAATTGATTTTTGAATCTACTGACAGAAACTGGTTTTAACTAAAATGGAAAAATCCTATTTGAATTTACAGGCCTGCGCAGGAAAGCAAATGGGCCGGCCCAGCTGCATTGCGCTGGCGTAGCAGGCTGCTGACAGGGAGGTCCCACTAGTCAGTGGCTCATCTAACCCAAATCGGTACGTTTCAATCTAAACCCTATGATTAGACTAAGATCTACAGTTGTGGTTTGTCATGTCCCGCGAATAGCTCTGGCAAGGAACGAACCCTAACGCGATGGTGAGGGTACGCGGGGGCTCACCAGGGCTCCAGCTAGAGTCGGCGATAGGGGCGAATGACGTTGTCAACGACGGCGGTTCGAATGGTGGCTGCAGTATTTCCTGGGGTGGCTCCAATCAACGGCTCCCTTCTTCCTCTACAGCGGCGGGCTCCGGCCAAAATCCGGCAGGCTGGTGCTCACCTTGCTCCGGGGAAAGGTGTGGGAGGCTTAGTGAGGAGTGGGGAGTGTGTTGGTGTGGAGAATGGAGGTGGAGGGGGCCTCTATTTATACAACAGCAAAGGGACATTGCGGCATGGGCTCGGGCTCATCGGTGACGATGATACAGGCGGCTAGTGGCACGGCTGAGGGTAGGGGGCGATGTAGTGCTCCCTGGTGGTCATCACGAGCTTAAAGGCATGGCACGGGGCGGTCTAGGTTGGTCGGGTGCGGGCAGTGCTCTGCGTGGAACCGATGGTGTTAGAAACGGCGCACGGGGGCTACAAGTCGCGCGACGTTGAGCGGGGGTGTCTGTGAGCTAGCTATGATCAAGGTGAGTGTGTCCACGAGCGGAGAGAGCCATGAATGGTCTGTGCGAGCTGGTCGGTGCGGCGCTCTGGCGTGCTCTGGGCATGGCATAGAGGAAGTGGTTGCGGCAATGCTAGGGTGGTCCATGGCCTGGCTGTGGTCAAGGGCTGGTCAGGGGGTGGCGGTGGATGGTGGCGTGCCTCTTGGACATCATGGATGGTTGCAGCATTGGCTGTGGCGGTCTGTCCACGGTCGGCCAGCGAGGTGAGCATCAGGCGGCGGTGCACTGGTGCAACGGCAAAGAGGGGCGCGTGTTTGGTGATGCTAGACAAAGGGGGAGACCAGGGGAGTGTAATGAGGACAAGTGGTTGAGTGATCACTGCTCAAACAGTGAAGTTAGGCAGTGGTTTAATTAGTGTCTGCAAGGTGTTTGATTTAATGGCCGCAAGAATTTAAATTTGAAATTTTTGAATGAAATTTGGTGAGTGATCTAAACTTATGCTTGGTAGTCTCTGGTTGCTTGGGTTTGCCAAGCTGATCTTAGTACATACACTTGATTCAATTTTGAATTGTCCTTTAAATAGGTTTGAAAATAGTTTCTATGAGTTTGTAAACTGGGCTTGGGTTCACTTTTACTTGGTATAGCAAGGGGTGAAAAGAATTGGAAATGTTTCTATTATAAATTCTTTTCTAGGAACACTCAAGTGTAGTGGTTAACTTTGGTCAAAATGACCATTTGCTTATTTGATTCATATTTGATTTCTTTTTCTTTGGATTTTGTTTGTAATTGGCCTAGATGTTGTAGTATTCATCTTTAAACCGTTTCTTATCATTTGTAGCAATCAAACATGACAATTGCACTCAATCCTATATTAATGCATATCACACATTCACTCATATTCAATTTAATAATAAAAGTTTTTGTTAACCCTAAATTTGGGTGATTAGGACTTGATAATCTTGATTAATAGTTTTGGGGTGTTACTGGTTAGTTCCAGAAAATGTGTAAAAGTTCTCCAAAGTGTGTACAAAACATAAGAAAGTAGATATAAAACAAGCATGGAACATCAAAAATTATAGATACGTTTGCAACATGTCAACATCCCCAAGCTTTCTTGAATAACAATGCATTGAAAGAAGTTTGTTTGTTTCACATATAGAAAACATAGCATAGTGGCATTCAGCTTGTCCCTCATGGAGTAGCAAAACATAAATGTATAGGACACCTTCAAAGTTCATAAGGGTGACTAGATACAAATAGTTCAAGAACAAGCAATATCAACATTATTAATCAGTCAACAAGTCTTGGGACAATGCACATTAAACTAAGAATGGCCACTATGCTCTCTCAATAGGTGCATAAATATAGAAGATGGAGACTCAACATAAAAGTAAAATAAAGGCCTTCATGGAAGGAAGCAGGGATTCAAGTCTCATAAAGAGCTTCCAAAAAATTATTGTACTTATTTTCTTTCAGCTCTCATTGCCCCTATCATAAGCATCTTGAAGTGATTAAGGTTAAAGTGAAAAAACTATGGAGTATATGCTTGACAAAGTATAAGTTGGCAATCTCATGTCCCTTGAATACGAGGGCCGCTCCTCATGCTACTCAAGTTTAGTTACCGGTAAGTTCTTGTCATAGTAAGTACATGTGTATCATAGAGAACCACCAACGGGGTACCACTTGCCCGATGATACGGAAGAATCCCCATATCAAAATGACAAGGCAAGCAGACAATAAGCATCTCAGCATCTTCTTATTTACCATGGGAAAATGGTGCCTTTTTCTCTCTTTCCTCTTTTCTCATCTTTTTTTCTTTTTTTCTCAATCTCTGTCGCTTTTTTACAAGAAGAATGCTTCATAGATTGCCCATTATGGTTACGCTGCAGGTTTCCACCATGATTAGGCATGGATTAGACTAGCCGCCCAGGCGTTTCTCTAACACACATACATAACTCCATGGACTTACAAGCTCCCCTTTCATTTCACACCGATGACATCCATAAACAAAAGATCATGATTTCAACTGGGTACAATGTACAAGTGCAATGTTAAAAGTGTTCCCCATGACAGCATGGTTCTACTAATCCCCAACGTATAAGTGCAAGCATATACAACATAGATGACACAATGGTTCAAGTTTATTAAGGGCAAGAAAAGTAAAGTGTGACATCAAGTTCATGAGAGCATTAATCACTAATTTTCACATAACAAGTTTAATTTGGAAGGTAGATAAAAACATGAATATACTTGGAATAGCAAATGTTAATAGGTAGGTATGGTGGACTCTTTGGAATAACTTGGTTTTATATGGAGTTGGATGCATGAGTGGAACTCATACTTGGTACAAGTGGAGGCTAGCAAAAGACTGGGAGCGACCAACTAAGAGAGCAATAATGGCCATAATCATGCAAAGCGACAAAACATTATTAATTAAAGCATAAAGTGATATTAAAAGTCGAAAACTAAATGATCATAGAGGCTATGGTGACTTGGTATAGTCTTAACATGGTGTGAGCATGCGCCAAGTCAACCCAAATAAAGCATGAAAGGAGAATACCACAATACTATGCTTTAATATGCTAAAACAATGCATGATTCTTTCAAGGCACATTAAGCAATCTCAATCGTTTGGAACAAGTCATGCTACAGCAATAATCACTAAGCATAAGGTCAAAGCAACATCTAGTATGTCATGATAAAGTCTAAGCCACAGTGAAAACAAGCTCCCTTTTGTACCACTAAAGCATGAAGCTTTCTACTCTCTTTCAACACCAATCGACTTATTTGAAAGAACTCACAAAGATAATAATAAATTAAGACCAGTGAGCTTGTCTCACAAATACAAAAAGAAGAACTAAAAATTTCTAAGCTGAAAGCACAAGAAAAGTAAGGCTAAACATAGTGCTAGCAAAAGAGAACAGTCACAAAACAATAAGAATGAAAACTAGAGTGTTCTAAACAATGAAAGCAGAGTGTGTCTCTCTCCAAAAGAAGTCCTAGGATCCAACCAACTTATTGCAGAAAAAAGCAAAACAAAACTAAAAACAAAAACAAAGATGCTCCAAGAATAACACAATAGTGCATGAAACAATAACAACGAAGTGTCTAGAAAGACCTGAGATTTTTATTGATGAAGAACGGGATGCCTTGGGCGTCCCCAAGCTTTGACGCTTGTACCTCTTGAATATTTCTTGGGGTGACACGGGGTGGCATCCCCAAGCTTGAGCTTTTTTCCATTCTTCATCTCATTACATCATTCTTTCCCTACACCTGAAAATTTCATTCATACAAAACTTCACACAATTTTCATTAGCAACATTAGTGCATTTAAAAGATAATAAACCTTTGGGGTTTAGTTTTAAAACATAAAAAATTTCATTAAAAATACAAGCTACTGTAGCAATTCCCTAAAAAAGCTCAATTTACCAAAAAGAACCCAAAAATAAATCGATAAAGATGCAAATGCAAATAATGGCAGAAACCTGTCAAAGCAGACCAGCAGGTGAAAACCGGTTTTTTCGAAGACCTTCTGTTGCTCAAATCGAATTTTTTTGAACTAACGAAAGTTGGATAACAACCTGGGGCAGAAGCACAAACAATTACAGCTCAATCCAATGTTTACAACGAAGCATAAAAATCTGTTTTGGGACAACAACAACTTTCCCAAGTCTTATTTCCCTCTCATTAGAGGTTACTCTTGGTACAAAAACCACACAAAAAGGATAAGGAGCGGTTATTGCAGAGGTAATAACTTCCAAGACTCAACAAAAGATTCCTAACGAATTTGGGTTATCTCCCAATAAGTGCTTTTCTTTAACGCCTTTGAGCTAGGCATGATAATTTCAATGATGCTCACATAAGAAATATGGATTGAAGTAAAAGAGAGAATCAAGAAACAAATATGGAACAAATTCAAGTCTAACCCACTTCCTATGAAAAATAATATTGTAAAGAAACATGTCATGAAAGCACAAAGCAACAAGCATAGGAAAGCAAGACAAGTGCAAGTTCAAAAATTTCAACATAAAGAGGGGAAGCTTAATATGTTGTGATGCATAAAACCATATTTTCCTCTCTCATAATAACTTTCAGTAGCATCATGAATAAAATTAACAATATAACTATCACATAAAACATTCTTAGCATGAGACATATGCATAAAATAATTAATACTCCCCACATAAACATAGTCATTCTTATTAATTGTAGTGGGAGAAAATTCAACAAAATATCTACCATTATTATTCTCATCACCATAATCATCGAATATAGGAGGCATATCGTAATCATAAGTAATTTCCCCCTCAATAGTAGGTGGACTGAAAATATCATATTCATCATTGCAATCATCATATATTGGAGGTGTAGTATCATCAAAGTAAATTTTCTCCTCCATGCTTGGGGGACTAAAAATATCATGCTCATCAAAACCAACTTACCCAAGGTTAGACTTTTCCATAGTGAAAGAGCATGTGGGCCCCCATGTGTGGTTTTGGTAATTAATGACAATCTTTATGGACTAATGCGTGTATTAAGTTGCACTTGTAGGAATTTTCCGCTGTCATTGCTTGGAGCATGTGTTGGCTTCATGGTCGATGAAATGAAGAAGAAGATGTGTTGTGCAAGCTCAAAATGCGCCCTCTCTAGAAGATCTCATGTGTGATGCTTGCTATCCTCGGTGATTCTAGATAGATGAATACAAGGTCAAAGGATGCTCAAGGCAAAGGTATTGTTGATAGGTTTTCTATTTTTCCGGTCTCGTGTTGGTAGTTGACAGACCGGGTTTAGGATAGATAACCGTACTATCAAGAGGGGCTCTCGAGTGAGTAACTCGATCATATCGTTCGGAGAGAGCTCAAACCTTTGCATACTTGCATCATCGTATTTGTTTGTTTATATGTCTTATCCGAGGATATAGAGCTTGTGGAAATCTTCATAACAAGATCTTGTTCATCAAAATCGGATCTCCCTTTTATACCTTCTTGCGATTTTGATCTTGGCGGTTTTCTGGATTCTCACCGAGTGAGATATCTCACATTATACTACTTGAAACTTTCTCACTAGGTGATATCCAATATTTCTACCTTTAGTTGGGTAGCTCTTGTCGTCCTCAATTGGTTTCGGGTCAATCGGAGTCTCCTAGCAAAAGTTATCGCAGTTGGAATTTTCCTTTTATTTTAAATTGAAAAAGAAAAAAAGGAAAACTCTTTTTGGGCCGAGCGGTAGTACCGCTGGGTACTACTGATGGGTTCGTAGCATGGAAAACAAAAAATTTCTACCGCAAGAATGAACAAAACCCAGATCTAATCTAGATATAAGCCAAGATCTAATCTATTAGACATGTGCAACGAGATAGATCTGTACTAACCCTTGTAGACACGAAAGCGTTACGAGATTAGATCTCGTGGTTGATGTAGTCGATCACTTGCCGATCTCAAGATCGAGTGGACGATCCTTCCGGCGCCGCGTTCCGGCAGCGCTTCCGCAGTCGGTCACACGTGCGGAGTCGAAGCAGACCTTCCTCTCCTCGTTCCAGCGAGCAGCGGAGGTAGTAGATCTCTCGACGGAATCCTAGCAGCACGATGGCATGGTGGTGGTGGTGGTGGAGTGGACAATTCTGGAGGGCTTCGCCTAGGCCTGAGCAGAAACAAGGAGGAGGAGAGAGGCGTCTTGGGGCAAGAGTGGAGGATCAAAGGGGTTTGGCGCCTCCACCCCTCTATATATAGAGGGAGGGGTGAGGCCTAGGGTTCCCAGCCCTAGGCCCACCCCTTAGGGCCAGCGCACCAAGGAGGTGGGTGGAGGAGTCCTCCCCCCCAAGTCTCCTCTTTAAATTTCCCTTATCTTATCTTATCTTATCTTATCTTATCTTATCTTGGTTTTCAAATAAACTCCAAAATATCTTGTCGAACCTTCCGGAACATTCCGAAACCTTCTAGAATCCCCATACAAACACTCCGGAACATTTCCTAACTCAGAAAAAGATCCCCATTTTATGAATCTTACTCCTCGGACAATTCCGGAGCTCCTCGTGATGTCCTGAATCCAATCCGAGACTCCGAACAACATTCGGTCTCCAATGCACATTCCATATCTACTTAAAAACAACTTCGAACCTTAAGTGTGTCACCCTACGGTTCGTGAATATGTAGACATGACAGAGACATCTCTCCGATCAATAACCATCAGCGGGATCTGAAGATCCATAACGGTTCCCACATACTCAACGATGACTTCGTGATCGATTGAACCATTAACATACGAAACCAATTCCCTTTGTCTCGCGATACTCTACTTATCCGAGGTTTGATCATCGGTATATCCATACCTAGTTCTACCTCATTACTGACAAGTAGTCTTTACTCGTTCCGTGATATGTCATCCCTTGTAACCTAGTCACATGCTTGCAAGCTAACTAGATGACATTCCACCGAGAGGGCCCAGAGCATATCTATCCGTCGTATGGATGGACAAATCCCAATCTTGGTCCATGCGCTTCAACACATACTTTCAGAATACCCAACGACACCTTTATGACCACCCAGTTACGAAGCGGTGTTTGATGTCATCAAAGTACCCATCCGGTGATGGTGATTAACACAACCTCATGGTCGAAGGAGTAGGTCACTATGTATTTAAAAGCTTATAGCAATACGAACTTAATGACTTGATCTTATGCTACGCCTACTATGGGTGTGTGTCCATCATATCATTCTCCTAATGATATAACCTTGTTATTAATCACATCCTAATGTCCATGATCAGGAAACCATGATCATCAATTAATTAATAAGCTAGTTTCAACAAGAGGCTTACTAGGGACTCTTATATGTTTACAAAACACACAAGTATTAGTGTTTCCTAATAATATAATTATAACATGGGATGTAAACATTCATCATAAACACAGAGATATAATAATAACCACTTTTATTATTGCCTCTTGGGCATATCTCCAATAGTCTCCCACTTGCACTAGAGTCAATAATCTAGATTACATGGTAATATACCTAACACCCATGGCATTCTGGTGTTGGTCATGCTTTGCTCTAGGGAGAGGTTTAGTCAACGGATCTGCCACATTCAGATCAATGTGTACTTTGCAAATCTTTATGTCACCATCTCGGACATACTCGCGAATAGCGTGGAAACGCAGCTTGATGTGCTTCAGCTTGCTATGTGACCTTGGCTCCTGTGCATTAGCTATGGCACCTGTGTTGTTACAGTAGATGGCCATCGGGTCCAACGCACTGGGAACCACGCCAAGTTCAGTAATGAATTCCTTCATCCATATGGCTTCTTGCGCAGCCTCCGAAGCAGCTATGTATTCCGATTCAGTTGAAGATTTTGCCACAACGCTTTGCTTTGCACTCCTCCAGCTCACTGCAGCACCATTCAAAATAAATACGTATCCCAACTGTGACTTCGAGTCATCCGGATCGGTGTTCCAACTAGCATCGGTGTAACCGTTTACAACAAGCTGTTCATCACCTCCATAAGAAAGAACCATATCCTTAGTCCTCTGTAGGTATTTTAGGATATTCTTGACCGCTGTCCAGTGTTCCATTCTAGGATCACTTTGATATCTGCTAGTCAAACTAATAGCATGTGCTATATCCGGTCTTGTACACAGCATGGCATACATGATGGAACCTATGGCCGAGGCATCGGGAATATTATTCATTTTCTCTCTATCTTCTGCCGTAGCTGGACTTTGAGTCTTACTCAAAGTCTTACCTGACAACATGGGCACAAATCCTTTCTTGCTATCTTCCATTCTAAACTTCTTTAGAACTTTGTCAAGGTATGTACTTTGTGAAAGCGCTATTAGGCGTCTTGATCTATCTCTATAAATCTTGATGCCTAGAATATATGCCGCTTCGCCAAGATCCTTCATTGAAAAACTATTATTCAAATAGGTTTTGATGCTATTAAGAAGTTCTATATCATTCCCAATCAACAATATGTCATCTACATATAGTACTAAGAATTCTACAGAGCTCCCACTCACTTTCTTGTAAATACAAGCTTCTCCATAAGTTTGTATAAACCCAAATTTTTTGATTACTTTATCAAAATGTTGATTCCAACTCCGGGATGCTTGCTTCAGTCCATAAATGGAGCGCTGAAGTTTGCATACCTTGTCAGCATCTTTAGAATCGACAAAACCCTTGGGTTGTACCATATACAACTCTTCCTCAATGTCACCATTAAGGAACGCCGTTTTGACATCCATCTGCCAAATCTCATAATCGAAATGTGCAGCAATTGCTAACAAAATCCTCACAGACTTTAGCTTCGCTACTGGTGAGAATGTCTCATCATAGTCAACTCCTTGAATTTGTCGGAACCCTTTCGCGACAAGTCGAGCTTTATAGACGGTAATATTACCATCAGCATCTGTTTTTCTCTTGAAAATCCATTTGTTCTCGACAGCCTTACGGCCATCCGGTAAGTCCACCAAAGTCCATACTTGGTTTTCGTACATGGATCCCATTTCAGATTTCATGGCTTCTAGCCATTTGTCGGAATATGGGCTCACCATAGCTTCTTCATACGTCGTAGGGTCATCAGCGTTGTCCACCAACATGACGTTCAAGGCAGAGTCATACCAATCAGGAGTGGTACGAACCCTCGTTGACCTGCGAGGTTCAGCAGCAACTTCGACCGAAGTTTCATGATCTTTATCATTAGCTTCCTCTCCAATTGGTGCAGGCGACACAAAAACATCTTCCGGTGCTGCGCTACTCTCAAATCCGAGAGAAGGTTCAATAACCTCATCGAGTTCTACTTTCCTTCCAGTCACCTCCTTCGAGAGAAACTCCTTCTCAAGAAAGGATCCATTCTTGGCAACGAAAACTTTGCCTTCGGATCTATGATAGAAGGTATACCCAACTGTTTATTTAGGGTATCCTATGAAGACGCATTTCTCCGCTTTGGGTTCAAGCTTTTCAGGTTGTAACTTCTTTACATATGCTTCGCAACCCCAGACTTTAAGGAACGACAACTTAGGTTTCTTACCAAACCACAATTCGTACGGTGTCATTTCAACGGATTTAGATGGTGCCCTTTTTAAAGTGAATGCGACTGTCTCTAATGCATAGCCCCGAAACGATAGCGGTAAATCTGTAAGAGACATCATAGACCGAACCATATCTAAGAGAGTTCGATTACGACGTTCGGACACACCATTACGTTGTGGTGTTCCCGGCAGTGTCAATTGCGAAAGTATTCCACATTTCTTTAAATGCATGCCAAACTCGTAACTTAGATATTGACCTCCGCGGTCAGAACGCAGAAACTTAATCTTCTTGTTACGATGATTTTCCACTTCACTTTGAAATTCCTTAAACTTCTCGAAAGTTTCGGACTTATGTTTCATAAAGTAGACATACCCATATCTACTTAAGTCATCCGTGGAAGTGAGAACGTAACGATATCCACCACGCAATGCTACACTCATTGGACCGCACACATCGGTATGTATTATTTCCAATAAGTCTGTAGCTCGCTCCATTGTACCAGAGAATGGAGTCTTAGTCATTTTTCCCATTAGACATGCTTCGCATCTTTCAAGTGATTCAAAGTCAAGTGATTCAAGAAGTCCATCAGAATGGAGTTTCTTCATACGCTTTACTCCAATGTGACCAAGACGACAATGCCACATGTATGTAGAATTATCATTCAATTTTGTTCATTTAGCATCTATGTTGTGAACATGTGTATCACTACTATCGAGATTCAGTAAGAATAAACCATTCATCTCAGGTGCATTACCATAAAAGATATTACTCATATGAATTGAACAACCTTTATTCTCAGACTTAAAAGAGTAACCGTCTCGCAATAAACAAGATCCAGATATAATGTTCATGCTTAACGCAGGCACCAAATAACAATTATTCAAATTTAAAACTAATCCCAAAGGTAGATGTAGAGGGAGCGTGCCGCCGGCGATCACATCAACCTTGGAGCCATTTCCAACGCGCATCGTCCTCGTCTCTCGCCAGTCTTCGCTTATTCCGCAGCTCCTGTTTCGAGTTTCAAATATGAGCAACCGAACCAGTATCAAATACCCAAGCACTACTACGATTACTAGTAAGATACACATCAATAACATATATATCAAATATACCTTTCTTCTTGATGTTGCCATTCTTCAGATCCGCCAGGTACTTGGGGCAGTTACGCTTCCAGTGACCAGCACCCTTGCAGTAGAAGCACTCAGTTTCAGGCTTAGGACCAGCCTTGGGTTTCTTTGCAGGTGCGGCAGCTTTCTTGCCGTCCTTCTTGAAGTTGCCCTTGTTCTTAGGCTTGCCCTGTCTCTTGAAATTGGTGGTCTTATTGACCATCAACACTTGGTGCTCTTTCTTGATCTCCACTTCAGCAGTTTTCAGCATGGACGATAGTTTAGGCAACGTCTTGTTCATGCAGTGCATATTGTAGTTCATCACAAAGTTCTTGTAACTTGGTGGCAGTGATTGGAGGAGACGGTGAATCCCTAACTCATTAGGAATCGATATCCCCAACTCTTGGAGCTTGTTTGCGTACCCAGACATGGTGAGCACGTGCTCGCTAACGGAGCTTCCCTCTTCCATCTTACAGTTAAAGAACTTTTCGGAGGCCTCATAGCTCTCCATGGCCGCGCGAGTCTCAAAAATTAGCCTGAGCTCCTTAATGATCTCGAACGGGTCGTGGTGCTCAAAACGCTTCTGGAGCTCCGCTTCTAAACTGTACAGGATGGCACACTGAACTGTGGAGTAATGATTTTTCCGAGTGGCGTAAACATTCTTTACGTCATCGGTGGCATCTTCTACAGGTGGGTCACCTAGCGGTGCTTCGAGCACATAGGTCAACTGACCAACCCTGAGGACGATCTTCAGTCCATGGAACCAGTCTGTGAAATTGCTTCCATTGTTCTTAAGCTTTTATTTCTCTAGGAACGCATTGAAATTGATGGAGGGGTTCACCATAATCTACAACAAATTTGCAAGTAGTTTAGACTAAGTTTATGGTAAATTTGAGTTCAAATTTAATTCTTAAACTAACTAGGTGAACTCCCACTCAAAACAACATCCCTCACATTGTCTTAGTGATTACACGAACCAAGTCCACTACACTAAGTCCGATCTTCACGAGAGAAGATGTAGTTTCATCGGCGAACAATCTTCATGTTCATCATATCATTTATATGACTCATGCTCTACCTTTCGGTATTCCGTGTTCCGAGACCATGTCTGTACATGCTAGGCTCGTCAAGATAACCTTAGTTTATGCATGTGCAAATCTGGCTAGCACACGTTGTATGCACACGTAGAATCTATCACATCTGATCATCACGAGATGCTTCGAAACGACGAGTCTTAGCAATGGTGCCAACTAAGGGTGAACACTTTATTACTTGATATTTAGTGAGAGGGATCATCTTATAATGCTACCGTCGCGATCTAAGCAATACAAGATGCATAAAGGATTAACATCACAGGCAATTCATAATTAGTGTGATATGATATGGCCCTTTCTTCTTGCGCCTTTGATCTCCATCTCCAAAGCACGGACATGATCTCCATCATCACCAGCATTGCGTCAAGGTCAGTGGCGCCGCTTCATGGTTGTCCATCATCACTAGCAACTATTACAACTACTTGGAATAAAGCTATTACAAGATGAATAGATACGCATGCCTTAACAGAATTAAGGACAACCATTAGGCTCCTGCCGGTTGCCATATTACAACAAGGATCATTGCATACATCAAATACAATCACAATCACATGATGGCCATATCACATCACAAAACCCCAGCAAAAAACAAGTTAGACGCCTCTAATTTTCTTTGCATGTTTTACGTGGTTTGGGGCTTTCGAATAAGAACGGATGTTACCTACGAAACTGAACCACAACGTTGATACAAGTGCTATCAAAATTTGCAAAGTGTAAATTGGATCTATACTATGGTGGGAGAGACAGACACCCGCAAAGCCACTTGTGCAAAGCAAGTTACACGTCAAGCATGGAGCAAGTCTCATGTGCGATGACATGTAAGGTTAGCCCGAGCCGCTTCATCCCACCATGCCGCAAGATGCAAAGTACACAAAGCAAAAGACGACACGAGCACCAACGCCCACAACACCATTGTGTTCTACTCGTGCAACAGATCTACGCATAGACACGGCTCTGATACCACTGATGGGTTCGTAGCATGGAAAACAAAAAAATTCTACTGCAAGAATGAACAAAACCCAGATCTAATCTAGCTAAAATCCAAGATCAAATCTATTAGACATGTGCAACGAGATAGATCTGTACTAACCCTTGTAGACACGAAAGCGTTACGAGATTAGATCTCATGGTTTATGTAGTCGATCACTTGCCGATCTCAAGATCGAGTGGACGATCCTTCCGGCGCCACGTTCCGGCAGCGCTTCCGCAGTCGGTCACACGTGCGGAGTCGAAGCAGACCTTCCTCTCCTCGTTCCAGCGAGCAGCGGAGGTAGTAGATCTCTCCACGGAATCCCAGCAGCATGACGGCGTGGTGGTGGTGGTGGAGTGGAGAATTCTGCAGGGCTTCGCCTAAGCCCGAGCAGAAAGAAGGAGGAGGAGAGAGGTGGCTTGGGGCAAGAGTGGAGGATCAAAGAGGGGTGGCGCCTCCACCCCTCTATATATAGAGGGAGGGGTGCGGCCTAGGGTTCCCACCCCTAGGCCCACCCCTTAGGGCCGGCGCACCAAGGAGGTGGGGGGAGGAGTCCTCCCCCCCAAGTCTCCTCTTTAAATTTCCCTTATCTTATCTTGGTTTTCAAATAAACTCGAAATTATCTTCTAGAACCTTCCGGAACATTCCGAAACCTTCTAGAATCCCCATACAAACACTCCAGAACATTTCCTAACTCAGAAAAAGATGCCCATTATATGAATCTTTCTCCTCGGACAATTCCGAAGCTCCTCATGATGTCCCGAATCCAATCCGAGACTCCGAACAACATTCGGTCTCCAACGCACATTACATATCTATTTAAAAACAACTTCGAACCTTAAGTGTGTCACCCTACGGTTCGTGAATATGTAGACATGACGGAGACATCTCTCCGATCAATAACCATCAGCGGGATCTGGAGATCCATAACGGTTCCCACATACTCAACGATGACTTCGTGATCGATTGAACCATTAACATACGAAACTAATTCCCTTTGTCTCGTGATACTCTACTTATCCGAGGTTTG
The DNA here is from genome assembly GCA_910589775.1 of Avena eriantha. Taxonomy (NCBI): domain Eukaryota; kingdom Viridiplantae; phylum Streptophyta; class Magnoliopsida; order Poales; family Poaceae; genus Avena; species Avena eriantha. The sequence goes on from OU342742.1 coordinate 209,997,905, forward strand.
ATCATCGGTATCTCCATACCTAGTTCTACCTTGTTACTAACAAGTACTCTTTACTCGTTCCGTGATATGTCATCCCTTGTAACCTAGTCACATGCTTGCAAGCTAACTAGATGACATTCCACCGAGAGGGCCTAGAGCATATCTATCCGTCGTATGGATGGACAAATCCCAATCTTGGTCGATGCGCTTCAACACATACTTTCAGAATACCCAACGACACCTTTATGACCACCCAGTTACGAAGCGGTGTTTGATGTCATCAAAGTACCCATCCGGTGATGGTGATTAACACAACTTCATGGTCGAAGGATTAGGTCACTATGTATTTAAAAGCTTATAGGAATACGAACTTAATGACTTGATATTATGCTACGCCTACTATGGGTGTGGGTCCATCATATCATTCTCCTAATGATATAACCTTGTTATTAATCACATCCTAATGTCCATGATCAGGAAACCATGATCATCAATTAATTAACAAGCTAGTTTCAACAAGAGGCTTACTAGGGACTCTTATATGTTTACAAAACACACAAGTATTAGTGTTTCCTAATAATACAATTATAGCATGGGATGTAAACATTCATCATAAACACAAAGATATAATAATAACCACTTTTATTATTGCCTCTTGGGCATATCTCCAACAACTACCGCCCACCCCTGTGCGTCGCCCATCTAGTTCAGCCTCGCCTGGTAGGCCCGACCGGTAGTACCAGGCCCTACCGGTAGTACCGCCCGGGCGGGCCGGTACTACCGGCCAGCACATCTACTCCTAGGCCCAGTCTGCATTGCTACCCATCCCCGCTTCCCTTCCCCTGCTTGCTCGCCTCGTGCTGGCTACGCGCTGCTGCCCCGCTTCCCCCGCTTGCTGCTCCCTCCCTGGGCGCCGCTTGGTGGGCCGCCTCGCTCATTTGGCTGCCTAGCTCGCCCCGCCCTGCTGCAGCTCGTGCCTCGGCAGCTAGCTCGGGCCAGCCCTGCACCGTGTCGCCTCGCACGCGTGCCTCCTCGCCCTACCTCGCTCCCCCGATCGATCCCCTACCGCGCTACCTACCTCGCTGCTTGTTTGCTTGGCTGGCTGCCCCCGTTGACCGCGCTGCTGGTTGGCCCAGAACCGGTACTACCGGGTGGCTGCGGTACTACCGGCTGGGGTTGGAAAAAGGCCCCTAACGGGTAGAAAATCTTCCCCCCTATTTAAGCATTTTGTCCTTCTCTTTTTGAGGTTGTTCTTCCTCTATCTTTTGTCAAGCCTTTGCCTCTTCTTTGACACATCCTTAAGCATGATTTCTCTCTCCCCCTCCAATAATTCTTGCCCATATTTGAGGGGTAGATAGAGTAGATCTAGATCCACGTTTTGACCAAACCAAATCTCCTCTTTGTGAGTGGATCTTTGGGATCTAGATCATTGGGGATTTTTGTGTTCCCCTTTTGTGTTCTTCCTCTCTTGTTCCCCCAATTGCTTTAGTAGCATTGTTGGGACTTGAGAGTGAAGTTTTGGGGCATCTTTGTGGTGTTCTTGCCTTTTGCATTAGGTGCATCGGTTTGTGTTCTCTCCGAAGGATTTGTTCGGTGATATTCATTGTTGCTTGTCCCTCTTGGGTTCTTGGAACCCTATAAGGTTGTGTGGCCTTTGTGGCTTGTTCTTGGGGTCTTCAATTAAGGTGTGAAGCTCCCCCAAGATTGAGGCCTTGGTGGCGATTATTGGGAGCCTCCAATTAAGTTGTGGAGATAGCCAAAATCTTGTACAGGTTAGGTAACCATCCTCAAGTGTCCCATAGTGGAACGAGTGCTTGCCCGCGTGGTCGGTGCTCGGGAGAATAGGGTGAGGCCTTTGTGGCGTTGGTGGTCTTAGTACCACCCACCCCTCCAACGAGACATACTCCCTTGTTGGGAGGAACTCGGTAAAATATCGTCGTCCCCGCGTGCCTCGGTTATCTCTATACCCGAGCTCTTTACTTATGCACTTTACATTGTGATACCCATCGTGCTTGAAGTAATCTATGTTGCTATCATATTTTTTCTTGTCTTGCTTAGCATAAGTTGCTGGTGCACATAGGTGAACCTTAGTATATCTAGGCTTTGTGCTTAACAAAAGAAAACGCTAGTTTTATTCCGCCATTGTTAAGCCGAAGTTTAATCGCCTATAAACCCCCCTCTAGCGACATCCGTGATCTTTCAATTGGTATTAGAGCAAGGTCTCTCGCTTTTAGGCTTCACCGCCTTGAGAGTAAAGATGTCGTCTAGTGGAGTAGTGTAGGATTCCTAATATATATTCGATGGCACAAATTATGATATGTGGAAATCTCGCATGCTAGATTATTTTCGGGACATTCACCCATCTATTTAGGGAATTCTTTATATGGGTTCCTCTTCTCCTATGGATCCCCAAAACGAATCTTTAGAGGAGAAGATGAATTCTTATATAGATGCTCTAGCTACTAAAATGCTTTTACTTGTTGTGAGCAATGTCGTTATTTCTTCAATTATGCCTTATTGGAGTGCTCATCATATTTGGACAAAGCTTCAAGATAAATATGGTGTGTCCAAAATTATTGAGGACGATTGTGTTGCCTCCACCTCCGGCCGTGATGAGTTATCATCTTCTTCCACTTCACCTACATGTGATTTTTCACAAGGTAACGATATGGTGAGTGGTGATAGAACTTGCAATGTGGATAGTGAGCTTGCCATTCATGATCCTTCATATACATCTCATTGCCATGTTGTATCTTTGGGCATGAACACTTGTAGGACTATATGTGATTTACATCCTAGTGTTAATTGCCCCTGCATATCATGTAGAAATGGATTGAATATATCTCATGATGATATGCTTGCTTTGCCTTGTTGCTATGATAAATGTGCTTCTATTTCTTCTAGTACTTGTGTTGCTAACCATGTAGACGAAATCGAAGAATGTGTGGCCCAAGGCAAGGTTGATATTGGAGCTTCATGTGTTCCCCCATCATAACCTTCTCCCAACATTCACTTATGCCTCATGGCTAAGGAATCAAAGGTAACTTCTCCTTTGGACCCTAATGCATCTCATGATGATGTGAATGTTGACTTAGATGAAGTAGATGATGATGTTGCTTCTTTAAAAGAGAAGGGGGGAGCTAGTACTTCGTGCTCTACACAAAAATGAAAATGCTTGTTCTACTTTCATTGAAATCTTAAACTTTGCCATTGAAAGTAAGCAACTAATTTATGAGCATGAGGAAACAATTGACAAAATGAGTAGTCTTGAGCATGAGTATGCTAATGACATTGCAAACCTAAATGAAGCTCTTAAAGAGGAACAAACCACCAAGGAATCTCTTGAGGAGATCTTTGCTCTAGAGCTATCTAGAGTGAAGAAATCTCATGATAGAGAATTTGAGGTGGCAAGTGCCCTCCAAATTAAAAATGATGAGCTTGAAGTTGCTTATGCCGAACTCCTTGAGGATTTTGAGCACCTCAACAATGGCTCTAGGGTCATCAAGGGGGAGCTCATCAAACTCACCGAGTCACATGAATAACTTAAAGCTTCATACTCTAAAGAGCTTTCGAAGTTGCCCTCACCTCTTATTACTATTGATGATGCTTGTGTTACTCACTCTATCTCTTGTGAAGAAGCTATTGTGAAGGAGAATGTTGAGCTACATGCTCAACTTTCTTTGCTAACTAGCAACTATGGGAAATTGGAAGAGAGTCATGCTAAGCTCTCAAGCTCGCATGAGGATCTTCTAGTTTCCCATGGTAGGCTAAAGTTGGCTCATGAGGACATTGTGTCAAAGGTAACACACTACAAGAAAAGTTTCCTTCCGCAACGAATTGGGCCGACGGCCATCGTAGAAGGCGCGTCTTCCGCGACAAAATTCTCGGCTCGGTCGTGGCCGATGGAAAACTTGTTTTTGGGTTTCGCGGCCCTCTACTACGACAGGCCTGCTAAAAACATGCAGGAAGCTCGGCCAGCATGTGGCAGAAGCAAGATTTTTGTTTCCTCGCACGATGTTGACTCGCCGAAATCTTTTGAGGCGTGTGGGTCCCAGACGTCAATGTCTCTAGCTGATGGGGATATGCCAAAGGTGGTATGCCCAGAAGGACGTTCCGATTATGTTGAAGGCCCTATGAGCGTGCCTGAAGGACGGCGACTGGACTACGATTGAAAGAGAGGTATGGCGACTGGAAGCTGAAGGCCTAGGAGCATATCTGAAGCCTAGTCGGATTAGGTCTAATAGCCTCCGAATCTGTATCTGGCTCGGTTGTAACTTGTAAACCCTAGCGAGGTGAATCCTATATAAACCTCCCTAGGGTATCCTAAGGACGCACGTTCCATCATACACCCCCTTGAGTGACTCGTTGCTTAGACGTCAAGCTCGCCACCCCTGTAACTCGCTCTCCAATAATCCAATCTAGCAGGAGTAGGTCTTTACCCTCCGGGGGGCCGAACCTGGATAAACCCATGTGCATCCGCCCCCATCTCGCACCACATATGGCCACCAACTCTTCCTCATGCAACAATCAATCGCTGCCAGTGGCAGCGACTGCCGTGACCATTTCCACGACAGTGGCGCCCACCGTGGGGCATAGCGGGACTATCCTGAGTTCTGCGGCGAGACCCTACTCACCGATCGATCGGCCGCTCGCCACCGGTCGAATGATCGCCATCGGCGGGATCTTACAGATCCGGCCCAGCAGCTACATCTCGGCGTCACGCCCGGTCACTCACGGCGCGGTGATGCCAGTCGGCTCCATCAACCTCTTCGTCGGATTCACTGGTGCGGTCGACCCAGCTGCAATGGTGATCATCGGCGGATCACCGCCGCACCGTGATCTGCTCTCGGAGGAGCAGGTCCGTTCCATTAGGAGCCTCGTCACCGAGTACGACTCGGCCACCAGCGACGCGGCCAAGACCAACGCCGCCACCAACGACGAGGCCCTAAACGACGACGCCGACTCCGCGACCCCTGCCTCGGTCGATGGATCTATCACCGCCGCATCACGAGAGGACTCCATCACGCGAGCCTCCAACCTGGAGGATTTCGAGGACCCCTCCATCCTCGGGATCTTTGACTCTGACTCCGGCTCGGAATCGCCCGAAGTCTTCCGCACCATATCCAATCGCTTCAACGCGATCTACATGGCGGGCAGCACGGCCACCCCGCCAGATCCGTTCGCCACGCCGATCCCGCCGACCACGACGACCACAGAGCTGGAGGAAGCCCGCCTGTGGCTCGCGGAGGCGCAACGCAACAAACTCGCCGAGCGTGAGAAATACCGCCTCGAGCAGGAAACGGCATGGGAGCTATCGCTCTATCACCAGCGCCGCATCAGGACCCGCCTGAACTCCTACATCCAGGGCCACGTCCTGAACTTGAACGACGAACGCGACCCCGCACGCGCCGCCCAACGCGAATACTGCGAGAACGCGCCGCCAGGCGGAAGCAACCCCGCAAGACCACCACCCGGCGCACCGGCGACCGGAGCCCCTCCACCACCCATCGGTCGCATGCCCCCGCGGGACCAACCGCGGATAATCATCTCGCCTCAAGCCCGCGACGCCAATGGACTACCGCTAGACTCCACCCCGATGGACAACATCGGCCGACGCCGCGATCGCCAACCTCGACGTCCAAGGGAACGGCGCGCTACATATCCAGTACGCCAAGGCCCTACTCGTCAGGGCCGTCAAGCAACAAGCTGCGGGAGTCGACCCGCGGGGGCGGATGTACTCCCGCTCCTCAGCAAGCAGGGCGGCATCAAGCAGCCACCCTACCGTCACCAACGAATTGACTTGCCTACCACGGCAGCCCCTGGCGAACCAACCACGGGCCGCCAACCCCGCGCTGTCCACCAACGAGCCGCGGCCGGCGAATAACACGGTTGCCGCCAACAGGTAGCCCATCGATGCCCCAATGAACATCATCAACAACCAGGTGTGGCGGGTGCGCCAGCCCAACGACTTGAGGCACACCCTCACCAACCGCGGCGACCCGGAACCAAGAGGCTCGCTCAGTCGAGCCGGGCTGCAATCCTTCGGACCCATGATCTGTGGGGAAAAATACCCCGCCAACTTCAAGGCTCCCAAGGAGATGGAGAAGTACGACCCGACATACGATCCCGCTGTCTGGCTGGACACATACCTCATGGCAATGGGAATCGCAGGCCACACTGACCTGCTCACTGCTTGCTACCTCCCCCTGATGATGGAGGGTGCGAGTCGACATTGGATCAACACCCTCCCCGCTAACAGCATCGATTCCTGGGAAGACATCGGGGACGCCTTCATCAGGCTCTTCGAGGGCTCCTACACCCGCGCCACCACAATAGAATACCTGGAGCGATGCATCTAGGGACAACGCGAGTCGACTCGCTGCTGGATTCAAAGATGGCAAGAGTTGTGGATCAATGCCTCCGGCATCCACCCAGATACGGCAATACACTGCTTCAAGAACGCGTGTCGATACGAACCCTTGTTCGCTAAGATCAAGAGGGTCTACCGGACGCTCGACAACATCCCCGACCTCCTCGGGATCGCCAAGCGCTATGCGGAGGAGGACCCCAACCAAGACTCCGACGACGAGTCAGGAGGAAGACGCCGAACTAGCATCCACGATAGCGGGCGCCTACGCGACATGCGCTACAACAACACCCGCATCACAGGCAAGCGCCGCACGGACGGGTGAGTCGACTTCGTCGCCAACACCGGCTACGGCCAGCGCGACCCCAAGAACTACCGCCGAGACGGAGTAAATTACCGCGACAGTGGAAACTACCACTCCAACAATATAGCGAGGCCGAAATTGGACCCCGCTTCCCTGCTCAATCATCCCTGCATCTACCATAGCAGGGAGGGAAAACTCGCCACCCACACCACCGCTGATTGCCACTCTCTCAAAGAGATCGATAAGGCGAGGCGAGCAAGGGAGGACCCCAACAACAACCCACCCCGGGACAATGGGAATGCCGGCGGCTCGCTACATACCTTCACCGGACTCGGCACCAAGCGCGAGAGGAAGGTGCTCGCCTGTGCGGTCGTCGTCAATGCGGTGACGCAGGTTGACATCCCAGGCTTCCTCAAATGGTCCGAGCAAACTATCACTTGGAGTCGCTAGGACCATGCCCCCAGAATCGAGTACCTAGGGCGAGTCGCCCTGGTAGTCAGGCCTAAAGTGGCCGATTACTGGCTACCCAAGACATTGATGGATGGTGGGAGCTCCATAAACATCATGTACCTAGACACGTTCAAGAGGCTACAGCTCCCAGAATCTGCAATCTAGCCGACCTTGACAACCTTCCACGGCATCGTCCCTGGTCGGAAGGCATACCCAATCGGAAAAGTGACGCTACCCGTCACCTTCGGCACACCAGTGAACTATTGCACCGAGCGAATCGAGTTCGAGATGGTGAACTTCCGCAGCCCCTACCACTGCATGCTGGGACGCCAGGTGTTTGCCAAATTCATGGCGACCCCCCACTACACGTACAACATGATGAAGCTCCCAGGGCCAAGTGGCATCATCACCGTCCACGGCGACCCGGACATGGCTGTGGAATGCGAGGACAAGGGAGCCGAGCTCGCCGACACCGTCATCGCTGCGGAGACCGACCACGCAGAGGAGCTCGCGAAATACACGAGCAACATCAACAAGGACGACCCCAGCATCCTGAAGAAACCAACCGCCGTGAACTCCACGTTCAAGGCGACCACGCACACCTTGAGCTCGTCCTAGGCGACTCCAACTAGACGGTCACCATCGGGCACACATGAGCCCTGCATAGGAAAGCGCGCTTATCAGGTTCCTCCATGAGAACCACGACATCTTCGCATGGAAGACATCTGAAATGCCAGGTGTCCCGAGGGAACTCGCTGAGCACAAACTCAACACCGACCCCAAAGTGCGCTGGCAAACCTAGTCCTGGTTCTAAAAAAGAACAACACATGGATAATGTGTATCGACTACACCAACCACAACAGCGCCTTCCCGAAAGAGGACTTCGTCCTATCGCGCATCGATCAAATCATCGACTCGACCGCGGGATCGGAGTCGCTATGCTTCCTCGACGCTTACTCTGGTAACAACCAGATCAAGATGGCGGACAAGGATGAGGAGAAGACGGTGTTCATCACGCAATTTGGTGCCTTCTGCTACACGGCCATGACGTTCGGCCTCAAGAACGCCGGCGCCACATACAAGAGATGCATGCAGGAGTGCCTAGCGAGCCAAATTGGCTGCAACATTCACGTCTACATGGACGACGTGCTGGTAAAAATCACCCGCCAGGACGACCTGCTCGACAACCTGGCCGAAACCTTCGCCAACCTGCGGAGGTACAACATCAAGCTGAACCTAGGAAAATGCACCTTCGGCATCCCCACCGAACAGCTCCTGGGATATGTAGTCTCCAAGCGAGGCATCAAAGACAACCCCACCAAGATCGACACCATCGCACGACTCGGGAAACCTGAGTGCCTGCGCGACGTCCAGAAGTTGGCTGGGCGAGTCGCGGCCCTCAGTCACTTCATCCCCCGACTAGGCGAGAAGGCAATGCCCCTCTACCACCTGATGCGCAAGAACCCCATGTTCCAATAGGACGTGGAAGCCGACGACGCACTCAAAGCGCTCAAAGAAGTGCTACTTGCGGCTCCACTCCTAGCCGCTCCACTCGACAAAGAGCCAATGCTCGTCTACGTCGTGGCCTCCACTCGAGTCGTCAGCATCGTAATGGTCGTCGAATGACCAAAGGAGGGCAAGGAGCGCCTCATACAGCACCCTGTCTACTACATCAGTGAAGTCCTGACAGACTCACGTCAGCACTGCCCGCAGTACCAAAAATTGGTGTACGTGGTATTCTGAGCTCAACGGCGACTCCCACACTACTTCCAGGAGCACCCGATCACAGTGGTTTCCTCTGCACCTCTATAGGACATAATACGCAACCGCGAGGCGACCGGGCGAGTCGCCAAGTGGGCCGTCGAAATCGGCGGCCACAACATTAAATACGAGCCCTGCAAAGCGATCAAGTCACAAGCCCTAGCTGATTTCCTCGCAGATTGGGAAGAAGCACAGCAGCCGGAGAAGCTCCCGTACCTCCACTACTGGTCGCTCCATTTTGACGGCTCCAAGAACGCCGATGGAGCAGGGGCAGGGGTCATACTGACCTCTCCCAAAGGAGACAAGCTCCACTACGTGCTCCACCTTAACTTCAAGCCCTGCACCAACAACATGGCGGAATACGAGGCCCTCCTTCACGGCATGAGAGCCGCTAAGGATATGAACGTCAACCGCTTATGATGTTATGACGACTCCGACCTAGTCGCCGGCCAGGTCGCCGGGACATGCGACGCCGTCTCCCCAACAATGATCGCGTACCGCCAAGCGTTAGACTAGTTGGGAGGGCACTTTGACGACTATTCTGTCGAGTGGATCGATAGATGCAAGAACGAGGAGGCAGACGCCCTTTCCCGCATCGGGTCGGCCCGACAAGCGCTACCAGCAGGTGTCTTCCTCGACACCATCTACAAACCTTCGGTCAGCCCACCAAAGGAGATCGACGTCGGGATACCGCTGCAACCAGAGCCGGCCTTAGTCGCCATGGTTGTGGAGCCTAGCGACTGGACAACACCATACGTCGCCTTCCTGGAGCACAAATGATCACGCGCCGCTGCAAATCCTTCGTCATCATCAACGGCGAGCTCCACAGACGCAGCGTGACCGGCGTGTTCCAGCGCTGCGTACATCTAGAAGAAGTCCGCAAGATCCTCCAGTACATTCATGCCGGCGACTGCGGCCATCATGCCGGCGCCAAGTCGCTAGTCGCCAAGGCCATGCGGCACGGTTTCTACTGGCTCACTGCACACGCCGACGCCACCAACATCGTCCAGCGATGCGTCAGCTGCCAGTAGTACGCCCACCAGACGCACCTCCCTGGTTCGACACTCAAGACCATCCCCATTACATGGCCATTCGCTGTATGGGGCATGGACATGGTAGGCCCATTCAAGAAGGCCCCATCTAGCTTCACCCATCTCTTGGTCGCGGTCGTCAAGTTCACCAAATGGGTCGAGACCAACACAATAAATAAGTGCGACGGCAAGACGGCCACCAAGTTCTTACGCGAGCTCATTTACCGATATGGCTACCCGCACAGCATCATCACAGACAACGGCACAAACTTCGCCAAAGGAGCCATGGCGGAATTCTGTGAAGAACATGGCGTGCGACTCGACCTCGCTTTTGTCGCCCACCCAGAGTCAAATGGCCAAGCAGAACGCGCCAACCAGAGCGTCCTCCACGGGCTCAAGCCGCGACTCCAGGTGCCTATCGAGCGCACCCCAGGATGCTGGGTCGACGAGCTCCCCTTCGTAATATGGGGGATCCGCACTTTTGTCAATCGCTCCACCGGGTTCACACCCTTCTTCATGGTGTACGGAGTCGAGGCCGTAATGCCAACTGACCTAGAACACGATTCACCTCAAGTCGCCAAATATGTCGAGGCGACCAACGAGGTCGCCCGCCAAGACAACATCGATCAACTCGACGAAGCACGTGACCTGGCTCGCTCTTGCACCACCATATACCAGCAAGGACTCCGCCGCTACCACAGCCACCGAGTACGAAGTCGTATCTTCCAGGAAGTCGACCTGGTCCTACGACTGGCCCAAGACAAGAAAGGCATGCACAAACTCTCCCCCAATGGAAGGGGTCATTCGCCATAGGACGAGTCCTCGGCAATGACGCCTACTACCTCATCGACATACGGGGTGATGTCCAGCTTGAGGTCGGGAGGCCATGTAACGTAAACCTCCTCAGAAAGTTCTATACATAGAACCCCAAATTGTACTCAGCTGGCATATATAATGGAATTAATTCGGATCGTACAAATTGTGTCTACTCGCCATACTCTTGTGCCACTCGCACTCGTACATATTAGCAATATGCTACCCACAGAAGTCAACCTCTGGTCGAGCGACCGGCACGGCTAAGTAGTGTGGCACAAGGGCACCGGAAATATTTGGGCCTTGGGTCGTCCATGAAAACGCCAACCCGGAGCTGCCATTGGAGTCGCCTAGCCCGACTGGCCCACCGGGCCAAGACAACCGGTATACGCTTCTCACAACGACCTATCCCTCCCGTCCTCGCACAAAGCGACTCGAACGGCTAAGTACCACACACGGGGACTTCGCAAAACGGGAACCCCCACGTGGCTCGGGAACACACCAAGTAAGAGAGCTGCCTTGGACTCACCCAGCGACTGGCTCTCCGTGCCAGGGGAGGAGACGCGTTACAAAAAACGCATTAAACAACCTACAATAGGAACGCAACCAATATGGTTGAGCACCACGCTCGGGAACTCACCTACGAAACAATCTCACCCGCACTCGGGGACTCGCCACTCAGAAGACGCGAGAAGTAAAACAATGCACAACCAAAACAAAACACAAAAGTATAAAATCGAGTTATACCCCATTAAAGGGCGGACGCCCTCGGGGACTCGCTCAATCAAAAACAAACACACCACACAACCCTGGTCGCAATACGAGTCGATTGACTCCCCTTGGCATACATTACAAAATACATTACAGCAGTCGCCACCTGGCATATATCACAAACTGCCAACTACATTGTTTATTCCACAGGTCCTGATGAAGAAGCACCACCACCCCCTTGACACGAACAAAAGGCTTCCACGGGTTTGTCGGGTATGTCATCAGCGACTTCAACAACGCTGACCTGAAGGGCTGCTCCAACTTCATATCGCGATGCTCTAGCTCGGGGTCGCCAGGCGCCAACACCGTCTCCTGGTATGGTAGCAGATCCCCCGTGGCCAGGACCCGATCGGCGTAAGGGGCGGCCTTAGCAGTCAGCTTCAGTACCTCTGATATCTCCACCGTCCCGGTCGCCGATGGGTAGCCACTCGTCACGTCGTCAAGGTCGAAGTCGTCGAGGAAGTGGGTGAGACCCAAGCTCAACGCCGTGGTGGCCCCGTGCCTGAACACCGAGCGCGCCATCCACTCCACGACGATAGGAACCTCCTCCAGATAGCGCCACACCTCCGTAAGCCCCCCAGGAATAACCTCGGTGGGGGACATGCCTTGAAGAACCGCTTGGACGCATAACGCCGAAGCCGTGGTGTAACATTCCAATGTTTCCTAAATTTGGAATGTTAAAATAAATTAAATAAGTTGATTGAATTGTGTGATCTTGATGAAATTTTTGAAAGAATAAAACTTTTTAGGAATATAAAACTTTCCTAAGACACGCTAAAAAAATGGATTAACGTTACTATCACATTGGTTGAAGTTGAGCAAATCCAAACATGTTCTTGCATTGCATCATGGCATCTTGCATATTCCTCAAATTGAAATTATAAACTAAAACCCTAATTTCTATGTCCTACTTTGCTCCTATGAGAGATTAAATAGGATTTATAAATCCATGTTTTTACTATAAAACTATTGCGAAAAAAGATACTATGCTGATCTACTGATTTCTAGAAAATTTTAGAAAGAAATTTCATGTCTTTTGGAGCTATAGAATAAAAGTTATCAAGTAATACAAAAAAGAAAAGAATAAAAAACTAATAATAAGAAGAACACCTAGCCTAACAGGGCCAGCTGAAGCCAGCCCGCCGTTATCTACCGCACTCATGCGACCAGCATGCGGCGCATAGCGCAGCAGCCGTCGCGGCACTTGGGCCAGCCCAAAGCTTCCAGCACAGCCGTAGCCTGTCTGCCCCCTCTGTTCTGCTGACAGCCTCATTTTTTTCTCGTTCTCTAGAAACCCTGGCCTCAACTCAAAGGACTGGATCTCGCCGGCGCCGGCCACCATAGTACAAGCTCGAACACGAGGTTCGGAAGCACCCTGTGCCCACTTTTCCCATCGATTCTTATTCCTCCGTAGTACCGCTTCGTCCTAACTATTTTCCCTTACAAAAGAGCACAGGAGCCACCACACGGAGTCGCTGGAAGATCGCTGGAGCTCATCATCTCCATCCGCACGTTGACGCCATTAGAGGAAACGAGGGATGTCTCCGATGGTACAAGAATGACCAGGGGGAGGTGCTGATCATCGTGGACCACTTCCCCGTCGAAGGAGGATAGCGGAACGTCACCGTTGACCACCCTCTGTGCCGCCGCCACCACAAACACGTCGCCGCCGACGGCAAGCCATGGCCACCAAAGTCTGGGTCAAGAGCGACCATCCGATCTCTATTGGACGGTGTAGGTTGTCTAGAGCCGAAGCCAAGCCTTTTGCCGAATTCCAGCCGAATCTTGAGCCAAGCCGATCTGAGCCACATCCTCTACGCCATCAGATCTTGATCCAGAGGTCCACCTCGACCCACTTAACTGAAGATGTACCGACCAATCACAGGATGCCATGTGGCCATCTGATTATCTGTTTAATCCAGAAATTGAATAAATAGACAGATTATTGTTTTATCTTGTAAAATTCATAATAAATCGAATGCATGCCGAAATTTAGCAAATAATACATCGTTGGATTCATAAAATTGTGTAGAATATTATTATGAGATTAGATCTAATCTTTGCAGTATGTATTTAATGTAATAATTTAAATAGTTTTAATGACCTTTCAGAGTATTAAATTCATAGAAATATATTCGTAGGTCCCAAAAATATGAATAATATATCAAATTGAATATATTTGATGTAGTTTAATAATGTTAGATTAGATATATCTTCTGGAGAATAGTTAATGGTTAATAAATTTAATTAGTTTAATAGCCTTTTTAGACTAAATAAATCTTAGTAAATAATTTATAGATCAAACAATACAAATAAAATAACCAGAGGTACTAAATTTCATATGCAACATTAATATACTGTTAGATCTAATTTTCGCAGTGTATAAATACTGTGGTGATTTAATTAGTATTAATGGCTATTTAGATTATGAAATTTGTAATAAATTATTTATAGATAGGAAAATTATAAATAATATGTCTATGGATTCACAATTTCACGTAGAATATAGATCTGGTATTAGATATAATTTATGATGTAGTAAATATTTAAAATATTTAAACTCTATAAATAGTAGTTAAATCATAGAAAAAGATTTACAACTTCGTTTATGTTGAATCCAATTCCTACTAGTTTGTATTAATGTCCTCTATCGAGTAAAACCAATAACCAAATTTAATTCGACAATTAGGATAATGTTGCAACATAACTACTTAAACTTCTTATTTGGTCATCAAGATTTAATAATAAATACCCTATTGCATTAAATGATGTCCTACATGCATCATATGATCTAATACCATTCAAAGAACTAATATTAAATCATCATGCATGTTTGTGATCATCATCGTTGTATTGTATGTTGCAATTGTTTTTAATTGGAATTACTCCTTTCCCGCGCTAGATTGTTCTGAGAGTGCGACTGCTACGGAGGAATACAAACATTTAAATTATTAAGGCAAGTTACACCACTTGTACATATTATGTCCCAGTTTTTGACTATGCATGTTTTTACTCTTCAAATCTAGTAGTATGCATGTGTAGGTCTTTAGTAGATTTTTCTTATTACTATTTTTGCAAGTGCGGTTTTGTAGTATGCCATGAGTAGCTTTATACTTAGGAATTTCCGTCCTATTAGGCTCCCCTATTTTTGCTAAGTATTGCTTGCTATGCTATATATACACTAAGTACCGTTGGGGGGTTCGAAAGATTAAAAAATTTCCTAACTATGAAAGCTCTGTCGAGCGAAATTTTCTTCTCAAAAACTCCCTTCAATATAAAACTAAGTTTTCTTCTGGGTGGAATGGTTGTCGGGTCAACGAGTGGATATTTGGTGGAGGATGGCCGCCCAGGAATCAAAGAAGTCTGCCATGTTTCAGAATTCAGAAGCTTCCAGTGCAACCACAATACATATGGGCTCTGTGTTGGCTTAGTACTTAGTGGGAAACCTCACCAGGGTACCAACATTTGGAGGTTCTTGGCACGGTTGGATCCAGCTGGCAGAGGGGCTACTAAGGGAAGGCTTCGCCATGGTCTTGTCTGTAAAAGGACTTGATCGTGGATTGTGGGGAAAGTGCACATCCTCTCGAGAGTATTACAATCTGATCGATCAGCCGAGTTCACGGAAAAGAACACTTTGAGGATCTGAAGGATGGAGCCTCTGAAGGATCTTCCTCTCACTTTTCCAAACTTAAAGTTTTCTAAAACCCCATGGCATGCGTAATATCACCAATGGGTGGGATTTTGGGGACTCGGTGTGTCATATCCAAGTAACTTGGTGCGTAATATCCAAGCGTCATTTGGTGTGTAATATCCAAGTGTTAGGTTGATTGGACACTTGGTGTGTAATATCCTTTTGTTCCACTCGACCCTATACTACTTAATTAAATGTTTACAAAGTAGGGTAAAATTCTCCCTCTTTTCTTCTTACTTTGTGAAAATTGGCTTTCTGCAACTAAACCACAAAGCCTACTCCTAGCCATGCATGTAGAGTTAGCCTTATTCTTTCCTTGGTGTAATTTGCCAATACATTCAAAGTATTGACCAACTCGTTTGGCTGCACGTTTTATGTGCAGAAATTGGAGATCGTTGAAAGGTGCGCTAGGATCACGGGTCTTCACTCAACTAGCCTGTGGCATTGATGGGACTCCAAGTTGTATTTGTTTCGCTTCTGTTGTAATAATGTAAACTCTGGATTATTCGATTCATGTAATAAAGACTTGTGTTTTACATGATATTTCATCGACTGTGAGTGCTAGCTAATGATCTAGGGACTAGTATGTTAATCACAGGGACTTAGGATCCTTAACGATCCGAGGTCACAACACGTGGCCGCGTTCACCACGGCAGTCATGTAGTCTGAAGCATTGAAGGTCTGAACCACCGGGTCGCTTTGGCCTATCACAGCTGCAAAATTAGACATCAGTGAAACTATGGACCTCCCTAATTAGGGATTCACTGAACAAGTCAGGAAAAGACGGAGACTCACCAAGGAGTTTGTGGAAGCTCTCCGTGACATGCTTTTGCAAGGCGGCTTGCTCATTGTGCAGCCCCATGATGATCGAATCCGCGGCCTTGCGTTCCTCCTCAGCCGCAGCGACAGCAGCCTCCGCTCGGTCCTCCGAAGAAACTGAGGCCGCTCTCGCCTCCTCCAAGTCTTGGGCCAGGGAAGCAATTCGCCCATTCGCCGCGTCCAGCTCGGCGACTGGAACATACCCTTCGCGGGCCTTAGAAATCGCAGTCGGGAAACCATCTGAAAGAGAAACCATCAGTGCACTACACCAATAGTTTCCTGAAGCCGTTGGTTTGCCTCCTGCGCTTCATGCAGATCCCGCTCCAAGCGCTCCCTCGCGGCCTGCCGATTGGTCGATTCCCTCTGCAAACCCTACAAACAATCAACACACCTCAGCACTTACACAAATCAACATCCAGTTCCTAGCCACTGAAATTCAGCGACTAAGAACTCGGGGACTGGAGAGTAGAAAGAAGTTCAGTTCCCAGCCGCTGAAATTCAGCGACTAAGAACTCGGGGACTGGACATACCTGAATAGCTGCGCCAAGCATGGTGCGAAGTTCTCCGGCGTCAGTTGGTTCCTGAAGCCGCGGACGGGACCCAATGTACGCATCCACGATCTCTGGACTCTATGGAGACAGGGTGTCCGCCACGCCTATAAACCCCCTAGCCATGAAGCGCGGGAACATCGCCGACGCTCTAACAGGAGCACTGGTGGTCCGGGCCGGTGCTTTCGGCGCAGGTGCAGCCAATACTGGCTCCTATCGCGCTGGCACCACTTCTTCAATGATTGCCGCAACATCGGGCTCCGCAGCGCCATCCATGGCTGTGTTGTTGTCGGCACCCCCCTTCTGCTTCTTAGCGCCTTCCGCGATCGCCACATCCCCGGCGGATTTTCTCTCCTTGGGGAGGTCGCCCTCTCCCGTGGTGGCGGCCGGCGGAATCTTCGCCATCGAAGGACGGCCAATCGTCTTGGCTCCAGACCTGCCCACAGTCAATATAACGACAATACAAAAGCAAGAAGCGAGTCGGAATGAAGAACCAATACTCACTTAGCGACCGGGAGAACGCGGAGCCTGGTGCTGATGTGGGCAGGCTTGTCCAATTCTGGACCCAGCTTGCGAGTGAGCCTCCTCTCAAAGAAGTCTGAAGCCCACGACACCGCGGGTTTCCTCGACGACAAAGCCGCAGTCGCCGAAATCTCTGGCTGCGACGACGTGGCCACCCTCAATGGCTACGGCGCTCTGTGGGTGGTCCATGGCTTGGCTCTGCTCAGGGAGGGGACAGAGGGCGGCGGTGTGGCCTCGCCAACCTCCTAGGCGTCGTGGGCGAGCTCAGGGCGGTCTGCTGGGGCTTGCCCATGATCGATCGACATGGAGGGATCAGGGTGGCTTGGCACTGGTGCAATTAGCAATGGGGCGAGGTGCCGCGGTGCTGGTTGGGACTAGAGGGAACAAGGGGAGTGGATTGAGGCAAAATGGTGGACAAGGCATTAATCAAGAACAGTAATAGTTAGGCCAGATTAGTTTTGTCTGTCAGGTGTTCGATCAAATGGCCGCAAGAGATTTAAATTCGAATTTTGGAAAGATTTTTGGTGTGTGGTTATCTTATGCTTGGTAGTCTCTGGTTGCTGGGAATTGTCAAGGTGAATTGGTTTGGTTGGTTTTTGAGAATTGGTGATCTTAACACCTACACTTGATTCCATTTTCAAATGCCATTTGAATTGCCTTGCTAGATGTTTTTGTAAGTTTGTAAAGTGGGCCTTGGTACATCTTTACTTAGTCTAGCAAGGGTGCAAAGATCTAGAATTGTTTCTGTTGGGAATTGACTTCTAGGAACACCTAAAGTGGCCTAGTGGATTAAAATTGTCAAAATGACCATTTACATTATTTAATCTTATTTGATTTCTTTTTCTTTGGATTTTGTTTGTAAATGGTCTAGATGATGTGGCATTCACCTTTGAACCATTTCATATCATTTAGAACAATGAAGCATGGCAGTTCTAAACAATTCTATATTAATGCAAACACACATGCATTCATTAATCATTTTAATAATAAAAAGTTTTTGTTAACCCTAAATTGGGAGATTAGGATCTTGATAACCTTGATTAAAGTTTTGGGATGTTACAAACCTTCCCTCCTTAAACAAAATCTCGTCCCGAGATTTAAGAAAAACTAGGAACTAAAGAGATCTAGAAACTCAGTCTAATGTAATCTTCTCGCTCCCAAGTGGCTTCTTCTTCGGTCTGATTGCTCCATTGGATCTTGAGAAATTTGATACTCTGGGTCCTAGTGGGTCTGAAAGATTCTTCCAAGATACGGATGGGCAATTCGCGATATGTCAGATCCTTGTTGATATATATGGCTCGGTGATCGATATTCTTGAAAACTTTGGTCTTCTCTGGATCTTCTAAGCATTTGCAAAGTAACGAGATGTTGAACACATTGTGGATGGCTGACATCTCCTCTGGCA
Organism: Avena eriantha; assembly: GCA_910589775.1. Lineage (NCBI taxonomy): Eukaryota > Viridiplantae > Streptophyta > Magnoliopsida > Poales > Poaceae > Avena > Avena eriantha. Next base: position 210,016,366 of record OU342742.1, read on the forward strand.
GTTCCAGTTGATATGATGCTTCTCCTCGACGATTCAGAATCTTGAAGTGTCCAATATATCTGGGGACTAACTTTCCTTTCAGACTAAAACGTTGTGTTCCCTTCAATGGCGAAACCTTGAGATACACAAAATCTCCAACATTGAAAGTCAGGTCTCCACGTCTCTTGTCGACATAACTCTTCTGTCTGGCTTGGGCGATCTTGAGGTGCTCACGGACTTTGTGAACCTTCTCTTCGGCTTCTCGTAGGATGTTGGGTCCGAAAATCTAACTCTCTCCTACTTGCGACCAATTCAAGGGGGTACGACACTTCCTTCCATATAAGAACTCAAATGGGGCCATTTGCAAACTGGCTTGATAGCTGTTGTTGTATGAGAATTCTATGAAAGGCAGACAATCTTCCCATTTTGTTCCATACTCTAACACACAAGCTCTCAACATATCTTCTGAGATTTGGTTGACTCTTTCAGTCTGTCCATTGGTCTGCGGGTGATAAGTTGTGCTGAAATTCAACTTGGTTCCAAATCCTTCTTGGACTTTCTGCCAAAATCTTGAGGTAAATTGGGTTCCTCGATCTGATACAATGGTCTTAGAGGTTCCATACAAACTGACGATTCTAGCAATGTACAACTCTGCTAGCTTCGAAATCTGGTAGGTAGTCTTGATAGGTATAAAATGAGCTACCTTGGACAATCTATCAACTGTGACCCAAATTGAGTCATTTCCCCTACTAGAGGTAGGCAAACCGGTGATGAAATCCATTCCGACATAACCCCATTTCCATTCTGGAATTTGCAATGGTTGCAAAATTCCTGCGGGTCTCTGATGTTCCGCTTTGACTCTTTGACAGATATCACACTTGGCGATGTAGCTTCCGATTTCTCTCTTCATCTTGTGCCACCAAAATTGCTCCTTCAAATCCTGATACATCTTCCTTCCTCCGGGGTGGATAGAATAATGAGTATCGTGAGCTTCTTGCATGATAACTTGCTTCAGCTCCGAATCTGCTGGCACATAGATACGTCCTTTGTACCACAAAACCCCTTCTTCATCTTCGGTGAATCCAGGTACCTTTCCTGTACCGATACGACGCTTGATTCCGTCGATACTTGCATTTCTCTTCTAGGCTACCTTGATCTGACTGATCAAACTGGGTTGAAGTTCAATGCTAGCTAAAAATCCTTTGCTAACTAGCTCCGTTCTAAACTGCTCCAACTCTTCATGCAAACTTGGCTAGGCTTCTTTGATCATGGTGTTTAATCTACACGGCTACCACATTGGCTTTGCCGGGGTGATAGTGAATGTCAAGGTCAAAATCCTTGATTAACTCTATCCATCTCCTTTGCCTCATATTCAGCTCCTTTTGAGTGAAAATATACTTCAAACTCTTGTGATCCGAATAAATCTCACAGCGGTTACCCATAAGGTAATGATGCCATGTCTTCAATGCTAAGACTACAGCTGCTAGTTCAAGGTCATGGGTAGGGTAGTTTTGCTCATGCTTCTTCAGTTGCCTCGACAAATATGCTATGACCTTGCCTTCTTGCATTAACACACATCCGAGACCAATCTTGGATGCATCACAATACACATCCAAAGGCTTCTTGATATCTGGCATAATCAAGATTGGGGCTAAAATCAATCTCTTTTGAGCTCTTGAAAACTCGCTTCACATTTGTCCGTCCATTCAAACTTCTTATATTTCTTCAACAATTGGGTCATTGGTCTTGCGATGCTCGAAAATCCTTCAAAAAACTTGCGGTAATATCCTGCTAATCCGAGAAATGCGAGGACTTGGGTTTGAGTGGTTGGGGATTCCCATGCTTCAACATCTGTGAGCTTGGCGGGATCAACAACGACTCCTCCTGCCGACACAATATGTCCGAGGAATCCTACTTCTTTTAGCCAGAATTCACATTTGCTAAACTTGGCATACAACTGATGCTCTCTCAGGGTTTCAATAATGGTTCTCAGGTGTAGCTCATGGTATTCTTCTGACTTGGAATAGATAAGAATGTCGTCGATAAACACAACAACAAACTTATCCATGAAGTTCATAGAAATCTTATTCATGAGATTCATGAAATAAGCGGGGGCATTGGTTAATCCAAAAGACATGACCGTATACTCATACAATCCATATTTGGTAGTAAAGGCGGTATTTGGAATATCCGTTGCACGAATGTTGAGTTGATGATAACCAGTTCTAAGATCAATCTTAGAGAACACTCTGGCACCAGTCAACTGATCAAACAGATCCTCTATCTTGGGCAGTGGGTACTTGTTCTTGATGGTGACATCATTCAGCTTCTGGTAATCTATGCACAAACAGTTACCTCCATCTTTCTTGTCAACAAATAAAAAGGTGATCTCCATGGCGATGCGCTTGGTTGAATCAAACCTTTCGCTAGCATGGCATCAAGTTATTTCTTCAGCTCCACTAGTTTAGATGGGTTCATGCTATAGGGTCTGTGAGCTCTGGGTCATGTTCCAGGAATCAGTTCAATAATGAATTCAATATCCCAATCTGGGGGCATACCGGGCAATTCATCTGGGAATACGTTGGGGTATTCACAGACTACTCTGACTTGGTCTAAGGTTGGTAGGGCTAGACTCTTGTTGCACTTGAATTGGTGGGGCAATGTCTCAGAAAGTTGCTCTACTGTTACTCCAGAGCTACTGGTCATGGTTATGGCTTTATTGGCACAATCGATCAATCCTTTATGTTTCGACATCCAATCCATTCCTAGTACTACTTCCAAACATTTGGTTCCAAGTACTATTAGGTTGGCATAAAAATCTATTCCATGGATTTTGATAGGTATAGCCTTGCAAAATTTCCTAGCTTTGGTGGTTGAACCGGGTATTTGAACTATTATAACATGCTTCAAGTTGGTTGGGTGAATCTTACTAGTGCATGCAAATTCTTTTGTAACAAAAGAGTGTGATGCTCTAGAATCAAACAACACTCTTGCTAATAATGAGTTAACAGAAAACATACCCAGCACGACATCTAGCGCTTCCTAGGCTTCTTCAGCATTCATGTGGAATAGACGGCCATTGCGGTTGAGCGAATTCCCTAGGGCGAATCTTCTTCCAGGCTGAACACGGCGTTGCTGCTAAGCTGGGGCATTCACATTGGTGGTGACTGCAAGCTTCTTGGGATACTCGTTGGAGTAGTGACCCTTCACTCCACATTCAAAGCAAATAATCTGAGACTTGTCTTTGGCTGCAATAGGTACGGCATTGCTTCCAGTCCTTGGGGCAGTATTGTTGTTGTTGTTGTTGTTGGACTTGGGTGGTGCACGGTTGAAATTATTGGAGTTGCCAGGGTTATTGTTGTGGTTTCCTCCGGACTTCACATTTCCTCCGCTACGGTTGGGGTAGCTTGGACGAGACATTGGGGGTCTATTGTTCCTTGGGGCATATCCTGCAGATGGGTTGGGGCAATACTTCTGGGCATTGTAGGACCCAGTCTGATGAATCATTCTACGCTTGCGGTTTTTATTAGCTTGGTTGATCTTCCCTTCTATCTGGATGGCAGAGTTAACTAGCTCTTCGATATCTTCAAAATGGATGTTGATTAACACCGTTTGCATCTCATCATGCAATCCGTTCAGGAATCTTTCCTTCTTCTTGGCTTCAGTGTTTATCTCATCGGGGGCATATCTTGCGAGGGAAATTTGTCGCGGCACTCCACTACCGTCATCCAGCCTTGCTTCAGCTGTTGTAATTCATCCCTCATTATAGTGACTAAACCTTGCAGCACATGGGTGTGGCTAAACTTGGTGTTGAAAGCTTCCCACGTCATCACTTGATCGTGGTTCATAGTACGGGTGATATTCCACCATGCTCTTGCATCTCCTCCCAGATAGTGGGTGGCAAATAGTACTTGCTTGTTGGCATCAACTCCTGCGACTTATAGTTTATTCTCCATTGTTTGTAACCAATCATCTGCATCTAATGGGTCTTTAGACTTGCTAAAGATAGGGGGATTAGTATTCTGAAAGTTCTTGAGCTTGGATCCATGATGATCCTGATTTCCATGGCCTTGATTATTGTGGGCCATCTGAGCAATCTATTGCAGGGTGGCTAGGTTGTCTTGGCGCTCTGCTCTACTAGCTTCACGGTCAGAATCTAGCATCTGCAGAATCTGCAGCATCAGGTCCTGCGATGAGCTGCTTCCTCTGGGGGTTCCACGAGTCATCTGAAGACTGAGATAGATAAAGGGGTAAGAGGGAAAGTCCTAAGGTTCATGGTTTGGTTTTCAAAAGATTTAAACTTTGATTTTGACTCAGGTTTGGCAAACTAACAACTTCTCATTCATTCAATTAAAGCACACGATAGAAACACACACACCACGACATGAAAGGAAAACATATGGTTTTAAGAACCATTCTATAAACTAAGTTACAGTGGGACCGATACAACTCATTCCTATGGTAGTGATCAAGTGCATCTACTAATCATCAATGAAGTCGAAGTCATCATCATCGGTGTAGAAGTCCATGGCATCATCCTCCAGGTAGTCATCATCATCACTAAGGTATGAGTGAATATCTCCCTGGATGTCTTCACCTTCTTCCTCTTCTTCTTTTGCTGCAAGCTGAGCTTCTTGTTCTTGGATGGTCTTCTCGAGGTCGGCCACCTTCTTGCGAAGACGAGCGATGGTGCGATCCTTCTTTCACATTGCCGGCGAAGTGATTGGCGATCCTTGATGAGCAGGACGAAAGTATAGGCCTTCTAAGCGGCAATGGCAAGGTTGTGGTTGGCATAGGCTCGAGCATTGTCACATTCCTTCTGCCTATCATACAGCAGGAAGTCAAGGTTCTCCACTTGGTGCTTCATCTCTGGGTGACTTGGCATCTCCAATGGCATTCCCATAGAATCACGCCTTGCATAATGAGCAAAGCGAGTTCCCTAGATCAAATTGACGTTCTGTCCGCAAAGACGGGCGAGAGCTTCATGCATTGCCCTGGCTAATCCATCTAGCCAGTTGTTCTCTCTCACGATGAATTGAATCTTCTTCGAAAGGGGTGCTTCCATCTAGCCTCGAAGATCAGCAACTATTAGCCATTGTAGATCTCCTCCTGGGTGATCATTGAGTTGAGATCCGAAGAATTCCGGATGCGGCTGCTCCAAATACTCCAACAGTGCATCGATATCCCTCTCAAAGATTAGTTGGCCTCTGTTGCCCAACTGGTAGAACTTGCAGTACTGAACTTCCATCTACAAGAATTTAGGATTAGTAAGTTAGTGAAGTGATCAAGTGTGGCAAATTTTATGTAGTAATGTAAAAACATTGAGGAACCTAATTTTTTTTGAAAGAATCAAGGGTAAGAGGGGGAATATGTTTTCATAAATACTCACTTCATTTGTTTTTGAAACTAAGTTGCCGTTCGGACGTCCATTCTAACTAGGGTCTCCTATGGTTAGGATGGCACTGATACCAACTTGTCAACACCCGGATTTTTAATCCCAGATGCCTGTTATGCCCTACATCAAAATCCCAGGATTACCATTTTTGCGAGACATAACAGATTGGATATCACAGTACATCATCCATTATAAACAATAATAAGGTCTTACACAAATAAAGGATCTGATGATCTAGTCTTAGTACAAACAAGCAGTAGAATAATAAGCGTAGCGGTGGGCTCCATATTCAGTGACTAGGAGATGATCCTAGTTGTCGTAGCCGTCCTGCTGTCCTTCTTACGGATAGTCCTCCTCATAGTCTGGCCACGGGAATAGCCAGGGACAAAGCCATGAGTACTCTTTAAGTACTCGCAAACTATCACTAACATGTAAGGTAGTTCTAGTAGGAATGCTAAACTCTAAGTTTATTTGCAAAAGCTAATTTGAAAACTAAGCCGAGTTCAGAAGTAAATAAAGCTAATTTAGTGTTCCAAATCACTTAAGTTGGGAACTTAGTTTTCATAGTCAAAACCCTGTTGTGGTCAAGTCAAAGTCACAAATTATTTCACAAGTCATTTTGAAAACATCTGACAACGGAACAGTATGGCCACTCCAACTGTCCATGACCGCGGACGCGGCTATTCGAATAGTTTGACACTCTGCAGAGGTGGTACACTTTCACCACAAAATTTGATACATCTGTCAGGGCTAACCCTGTATCATCATACTTAGTATGCGGATAATCAATCATAACCTTTCCTTTACACACTCTAGTATAAGCACCTCTCCAATGAGCTTGGCCTCCCAGCCATGGCCATCTGCCATCCTGGGCACTGCATAGGTGGAAATCAGCAAGAGGTAGCCTTAGCTCAAACCTCTTCCGCGAGGGAACCCATACTAATGCATATAAACTTCCGACTAAGCCTTACCCAATTCAGGTATTGTGGTTGTACGGTAAAATTGGAATGGTATCGCATCCGAACCCAACCATTAGTTTTTATAAAGGGCTAAGGCTCATGCCTCAACATTTTCATCATCATAAACCATCGGTGTTTCTCAACACATGTCAAAACATCTCAATAGAATGACTCATCATTCCAAGGTTTTCAAAAGCATTTTCACCAAGTATTCCCATCTAAAGTGATCAAGTTTTATGCTTAGCACTAGCCACTAAGGTTAAGAGTGTTCACTCAAGAGGGGTACTAATCTTGAATCTCATGCCATAGAATGACATCTAAGTATAACTAGATAGGCCACGTTTTATACTCTTTATGCTATCTATAAGAAAGGTAAAGAACTTTAGCAAAGTAAAAGAAAGTAAACCTTGCAAGTAAAACTTGGGATCGGTATAAATCAAAATATATAACCAAAGCATGCCTAATGCATCTTGCTTAGGTTATCAAGCTTGCAAGTGTTAGCTTGCATTGTTAATTATGGCTTGCTTGGGTTGGTGTAGTGGTTGAAATTCTCCTCTTGTTCTTTGGGGTAGAACTCCTCCTCCTCGTAGACTTGGTTGGTACTATCGTCTATACAAGAAATTCGGGATACACAATCACCAAACAATACTTAACTAGTCTATTTAGCACACTAAGGCACATACTTGATGATCTAGCACCATCACACTCATCACAAGATTTTAAAGAACTAGTTTCATTATTTTATTTGAGAAAAGTAATTTCTACTCATTGAAATTAATTAAGATTTAATATTCTCCAATTAAAATATGGGATCATGTGGACATATGTCATCACCACATATTCTAATACATGGGAATGTGATTTAAAGTGTTGGTCACATTTTATAAAGTTTAAGTTTATTATTTAATCAATTTAAAGTCACTAGAAATCCCTTATAGCATTCTTTTGGTACTAGTCCAAAGTAACTGCATGCAAACCTAGATATTTTTACATATTCAGATAGATATAACCAAATGTGATTTTTGAGAGTTGGAATCAACTCAAAAGCTATTATGGTTGATTTTTGAAAAATGTTTGAATATAGAAAAGTCTCTGTCTTGTTATTTTTGCTCTAGATTATCTCTTACTCCAAATGACTTCAATCCAACGGGCTTGGATAGATATTTTAATTATCTTTCTAAAAAAATTGAATCATGTCATTTGGTTAAGTAAATCTCTCTGAATTTATTTTTGAATCTAGGCATAGAATCTAGTTTAAACCTAAATCAAAAAATACTAATTTGAATCTGTGGGCTAGCGCGGGAAAGCTAACGGGCCGGCCCAGTGGCGCTCCGCGGTGCAGCGAGCTACTGACAGGTTGGTCCCACACGTCAGCGACACATCTAATGCGAAGTGGTACAGGGCAATTTCAGCGCTACGATTAGAACAAGATCTACGACGGTGGTTCGTCGTCTCCGGTGAACAGCTCGGGCGAGAACGAACCCTAACGCGGCTTGGTGGGGGTACGTGGGGGCTCACCTGGGCTCCAGCTAGACTTGGCGATGGGGGCAATCGATTGGTAGACGACGGCGGTTCGAGGCGTGGTCGCGGCGGCTCCTGGGGCAGCTCCAGTTGACAGCGCCTCTTCTCCTCTGCAGCGGCAAGCTCCGGTGAACAGCAGCTCGCCTTGCTCCGGGGATGGGGTGGTAGGATCAGTGGAGAGACAGGAGTGATATGGTGTGCAGAATGAGACTGGGGGTGGCCTCTATTTATAGTTCGACTAAGCAACTGAACATGATAGGCCGGCGTCTCCGGCGGGGGCGGTACAACGTGTTATCGTCGTGGCTGGAGGTAGGGGATGGTGCGCGTTCTGTTGGCGGTCATCTATGGTGTAAAGGCGTGGCTAGGGGCGGTGGCATTTGGTCGGGCGCGGTTGGTGCTCTGTGCGGCAAAAGCGGCGTTCGACGCAGCGCATGGTGGCTGTGGGTCAAGTGGCGGCGAACGGGCATGTCTGGGCGGTTCGCGGGGTCGTGGCTAAGCGGTGCGCGCGGGTTGCGGTCGAGGCATGGCGTGTGCATGCTTGTCGGGCGCGGCGCTCTGGCGCGTGCTAGGTATGGGGAAGACGTTCTAGGCGTGGCGCTCTATGGGTGGTTCATGGCTCGGCTCTGCTCGGGGAGGGGACAGAGGGTGGCGGTGTGGCCTCGCCTACCTCCAAGGTTGTGGGCAGGCTCGGGGCGGTCTGCTGGGGCTTTCCCATGGTCGACCGGCATGGAGGGCTCGGGGTGGCTCGGCACTGGTGCAAACAGCAACGGGGTGAGGTGCTGGGGTGCTGGTTAGGTATAGAGGGGACAAATGGAGTGGATTGAGGCAAAATGGTGGACAAGGCATTGATCAAGAACAATAATAGTTAGGCCAGATTAGTTTTGTCTGCCAGGTGTTCGATCAAATGGCCGCAAGAGATTTAAATTTGAATTTTGGAAAGATTTTTGGTGTGTGATCTTATCTTATGCTTGGTAGTCTCTGGTTGTTGGGAATTGTCAAGGTGAATTGGTTTGGTTGGTTTTTGCGAAATGGTGATATTAACACCTACACTTGATTCCATTTTCAAATGTCATTTGAATTGCCCTGCTAGATGTTTTTGTAAGTTTATAAAGTGGGCCTTGGTACATCTATACTTGGTCTAGCAAGGGGTGCAAAGATCTAGAATTGTTTCCATTGGGAATTGACTTCTAGGAACACCTAAAGTGGCCTAGTGGTTTAAAATTGTCAAAATGACCATTTGCATTATTTAATCTTATTTGATTTCTTTTTCATTGGATTTTGTTTGTAAATGGTCTAGATCATGTGGCATTCACCTTTGAACCATTTCATATCATTTGGAACAATCAAGCATGGCATTTCCAAACAATTCTATACTAATGCAAACACACATGCATTCATTAATCATTTTAATAATAAAAAGTTTTTATTAACCCTAAATTGGGTGATTAGGATCTTGATAACCTTGATTAAAGTTTTGGGATGTTACACTTTTTGGTCATGCCTCCCTGATTTGAACTCGATAATGTAGCTCGAGGCGTCTGCCGTTTAGTCAGGCTGCTAGGTCCCACATGTCAGCCTCTCATTAGAAGGATCATGTGTATGATGGATTTTTTTCCTTCGCTCGCGCTACCCTGTTTCGAAGTTGATAGTGCTGCTCGATACATCTACCGTCTAATCAACCTCCTGTGACCCACATGTCATCCTCTCATTAGAAGAAACGTGTGTATGATGGATTTTTTTCCTTCGCTAGCGCTACCCTATTCTGAGTTGATAGCGCTGCTCGACGCATCTACCGTTTAACCAACCTCCTGAGCCCCACATGCCATCCTCTCATTAGAAGAAACGTGTGTATGATATATTTTTTTTCCTTCGCTCGTGCTACCCTGTTCCAAACTTGATAGCGTTGTTCGATGCATCTATTGTTTAATCACGATGTTGGGCCCCACATGGTATCCTCTCATTAGAAGAAACATGTCTATGATGGAATTTTTACCCTCTGTCGTGCCTCCGTGTTCCAAACTTGATAGTGTTGCTTGCTGCTTTAGCCGTTTATACAGGCTAGTGGGCCCGACATGTCAGCCTCCTTTGTGCAGGAAACATGTGCATGCTAGACTTTTTTTCTTCTCTCGCGCCTCCCCGTTTAGAACTTGGCAACGTTGCTCGATACATCACCCGTATAATGTCTCCCTGCTGGGTCCACATGTCAGCCGCCTATTAGAGGAAACGTGTGTATGTTGGACATTTTTTGGTCGCGTCCGCAAGTTTGACCTTGGTAACATCGTTCCATGCGGCAGGCGTGTATGAGCTTGCTGCTGGGGCCCACATGCCAGCCTTTCTCGACAAGAAACATGTCGATCTTGGTCTTCTTTTTTCCGGTCGAGACTTTTGTACAAGTACTTTTTAAACACGCTCGTTAAACTTGATCTCTTGTATGGTCAGGTTGATAGGCGCTAGCTGTAGGCAGGTGGGTCGGCCATGTCAGCCTCTCAGTACAAAAATATTGCTACAGATAAACTGTATGCCTTGCCACTACACAAGAAAATTGTTATCCTTTTATAAAATGTAAAAAATGTATACTAACATCATATATACCTTATTTATTTTTCTTCTTAAAAAATTACTTGTCCATCTGCTACGTGTGATTGCTAGCAGCTCAACTAAAAAATGTCAAGTATAAATAATGTAATAGGTAGTACTTAAAAACATGGATAGGCCGAGTTTTTTTAGGGGTGGGTGGACGGTGCCCAAAAATGCCGAATTGAAGAAAAATGGGCCAAGCAAGGATTGATGGGCTATTTTTCATGGGCTCTCACCTAATCTAACTAGGCTATTTGCGCGGCCGAATGACCCAAAACATGGCCGAGCTAGAATGTCTTGGGCTATAATGAGGCCGGATGGGCTAATTTCTTGGGCTCGATAGTTAAAATCCCAAGGTACGTGCTGGGGTTTGGCCAGATTCGAAACAAAGCCGTCAACAAGGGAAAAAAAGTATAAAATATGAGCGCCTAGATGCGAGGCGCCTGAGAACTTGTTATGTTAAGGAGCCGACGTCACCCTACTAATTATGCTAATACTCAGTTGTAACCTAGTAGTTGCAACTCATTAAATTCCCAGTTACAAGCCGTTGCAACAAATGTGTAACCCTCATATTGCACCAATCGCGAGGTAAATCCAATGGCAAGAGAGGTGACTCTTGAGAACTGGCAAATCCAATAAAATATTCACACATATTTTTGTGAAAATTTTCGACAAACACTCTGCGCCCGCCAAAACTTTCGGCCGAGACACCAAACTTTCCTAAGCCCGCCCTCAATTGAGCGACCAGCCCCTTTCTCTTCAAATTTTGCGTCATTCTTATGGGAGATGCACCGGATTAGAACCAGGCCGCAAACTTCTCCACGCCTTAAAAACAACTTCTCGATGCCTTTCTATCAACAGTGCCGGCCTACCACCATTGGTCGCACCATTCTTCATGAGATGCACCGGCCGACGGTCAGCTAGGCGATGCCCACACTTCGACTGCTAGATTCAGGCACTGGACATTCTTCTTGGCTTTGGTTTGTTCTCCACCTCTCCTAGAAATAGTTAAAGCTTGTGACCATCTGGATTTACAAGGTGCTTGCAGATTTGGGTAGGTACGTTCTTTAGGTAAATCTATCGTAAAGGTCTGGACAGAAGAGTTCGAAAACATCTTAAAAAGGACTTGTCAGAGATCCTGTGCAAGCTTTTGACCTGATATATTCCCCATACTTCTTTGATACGATGGAGCATTTGGCTATTGATATACCTGACGAGGAAGTACTTAGAGGTACAGTATAGTATAGATGGATGTACCCTATAGAACGTCGACTTCGCCTTTCCAAGGAGCGGGAAGATATCCTTAGATAGTTTGATAAGTGAGTGTTATGCAAAGATATCTTCACATATAAGACTGTAGAAAAGTTAGATATATTCAGATGTCTGACTTGGATATGTTTTCTAGGTTCTTCACAGAAATAAAAGTACCAGAAAATTTCGTTCCACCAATAAAAAACCAGATGGACTAAGATCTAAGGATCATGTAAGACGCTCAAATTGCATTGTGAATTGTCTATGAATTGTCCAGATGGGGTAACCTCTTGTCTATGTAACGCTAGATTGCGGAGCTTGAATTTCAGGCCCTTATCTTTGGTCCTGATAGGACTATAACAAAAGCTTCAGCTTGCATTTCCAATGGTGTTTGCTATAGAGCTGATGTACCTTCTGTGGAGACTGATGCAGCTGGAGGTTGTCCTGATGAACCTGCACTGGATTGCGTTTAGATTCGAAATCTTGCACTTGACATTGTCATCCCAAGGAAAAGAAGGTTGTGTATCTGGTAATAATGCCTTCTGTAGAACAAGATGCTGGAGGTGATGATTTATGAATTGCATGTCCCTCTCTATCAATGAAAATGGCATATCGTTTGCCTTGTTTAAAAAATAAATAAATATTTGCATGTCTCCTTGTGTTAGTTGATGCAAAGAAGATATTGTTTTCTGTTCAAGTCATGTGAACAAATATGTTTGTATGTAGAGACATAAATGCGAATTGGGTGACAAAATCAGCATAAAATTGCCAGATCAACAACACAAGCATTATGGCATTGCAAGAAAAGGAACAGATCCGTATTTTCACCATGCTTGTGAAAAGGAGATGAGCCAGGAACCACGCCCGCAAGTGGCAGAGGCCAATTCTATTACATCTTAGCTAGCATTGGTTTATCTTTGATAATACTCAAGCATCCGAATATTATGATTACATACTAGTAGTAGTTCTAGTTCCACACTACAGTTCAACAGGCAAAAGTGTAAGAAATGCACAAGGTAGCTCCATAATACAGGTTCCAGAGAAAAGCATACAAATCATAAGAAAGAAAGCTTCGCATCACAGTTCACCACCTTCAGGTGCAACAGTTTCTACAGATTGTAAACCCAAATCACCCGCCTCCTTCAGGTGGCACAATAATTTTGGGAGCGGGATCAGTAGCACCAACATCAGTGCCACCACCGGTAGCATGAGTCTCCACAATAGGCGAACTATCGAGCACCACAATGTCCTCTGAAGGCTGTTCACTGCCAGCTCCAGCTGCACAAGTCTCCGTGGATGGTAAAACCAATCCACCACCTCCATCATCTGGCATGACGATAGCAGGTGCAGTCTCATTAGTACCAGCTGCAGCTGCAACTACATCAGTCTCCACAGAAGGGAAAGAAGGAGGCATCTTCGGTGTAGCGATCTGACATCGATTTTCTACTCCGTCATCAGGAAACTAAGAGTCCTCTTCAACTTTGTTCTTCTACGGTTATAAGATAAACAGAGATTACAGCGAAAGCATCTACGTGTAACGACAAGAACATATGTCATTCTATTGATTTACCTTGTCATCTGGGATAGCAGAAGTCACAGGATTGGAACCTATTTCATCGAGAATCCTCTTTTTCGCTCCTTCCCCTATCTCCTTCTGCAGCAAGTTGTCATATTGATTACATGATGTTGATTGACAAATATATGCAAATGTTCAAAAGTTTGCACTGTCGAACTACCAACTTTGAACGGATCCCCACTATTCGTAGTTATCGGATCTAGCCTAGAAAATAAGTTTCTATGGAATCCTGGTCTAGAAAAAAGGATGCATACCTGGGATAAGAACTACTCTACACATGACAATGTTGCGCAATCGACAATAAAAATTTAACCGCATCATCAACTCGAGTGAATCTAGATACACTCGTTTCCATAAGCTAAAACATCTTATATTATGAAACGGAGGGAATAGGTACGAGTGTTCTAGTATTTCACAAACTGCCATTACTGCCGCGGGACAGAGATGGTGGATGCTCCACCGCCGTACAGAAGGTTGCCACGCCAATCTCACCGCCACCTGTAGAGGACGGAGCCGAGGAGCTGGTCGGCAACAATATGGAGCGAGAGGCCAGGGGGCGGTAGTGGATGGGAAGAAGGGACTGAGTAAAAGAGGTTGTGTGTGCATAGGGGGAGGCCGGTGAGGGAGTTAAATCCAGCTTGTCTCGGAAGGAACACGCTGCCACGTGCATCGGAGTGTGCAAAACTCCCTCCCTCTCTCTTATACGGCAGCTACTGACAGTAGTACTCCAGCTAGCTTCATCGAGTTCTCTGGTACCCCTACTATTAGACCTTTACTACTTTTTTACTACTACTAGGGTAGACAAGGAGTACTTGTTCAGAAGAAGAAAAAAACTAGACTAGCACACCGTTATACAGTATTGCCTTGTCAAATCACTGGTGATGCCATGATGAGCGACATGTTTTTCCTGGTAAACCTGGAAACATTGTGTTCGTTCCACCACGTGCAGTTTCTGAGCGAAGTACTTACCAACACGTCCAACTTAGGCTTACAAGACCCAAACTGCAGTGAAAAAGAAACAAAATTACGGACCTGCAAGGAGTAATACTAACAGTACTACTATTATACAACATTCTAGAAGAAATTATGTACGGAATAGTAGTAGTAGAGTACAACTGTACTCCTAATAAGGTTCTTTCACAAGCTTGGTGAAATATACATACTGGAGAAACTACCAAGTGTACAAAAGGGATTTTTGGTCATACGGAGTATTTTACAAGCCGGACCGGGTGCAAAACTAAGTGTTGAGTACCTGTACATCAGCTAAAAACCAGCCAAAAGAAAGTGTTCAACAGAAGGCTGATACCAAATGAGCTATCCTTGAACATGCTCGTTCCACTCCAAGGTGTTTGAGAAGCTTGGGATGAACCAAAATGGAGTCTCCAACTATGTTCAGCAAGTGTTGGTGTGGAAATCAACAGCTGCGTCACCATTCAGACTGAAGCGGCAAATTTCAGGATGTGGCCTATACTCGTAGCCAATTTCTTGGTGTGATGTGTAAACACAGTTCCTTCTGCAATGATAATTTGCATCGCCTATTGCAATGATAATCGGATAGTTCACGCCAATGAAAAGAGAATATGATCCAAGGTCAGTAACCCTTTTCCATCGGTTAGCTATAGTTAACTGGCTTGTGTCCATCGAGAACACCATGCACTCAAACCCAGAAGGATAGGTGCGAACGGTGCGACCATAGTGAACAACACTAGTATCATCAGCAATTGCATTGCCTAAGACACCATATGTATAGACCAGAAGAAGTCTTGAACCACCGGCAGATCTTGCTAACCACCACCTACTAGGATCATTCTCCTCATCGTCCTCAACAAACCCATGTGTTAGGTACATCACATCGCGTGGTGACAAGATAAGGATAGGACCTTCAAAGGGAAAGGAAATGTAACATGGAAATAATATTGATATTGATCTAACATTGTAGAAGTTGATATACATTACTATTTTCAAAAATCTTGATTATACTTAAGATGTTTGATTGCGTAAAAAATGCCAACCTAGGGAGATGCTATGGAAATTCTAATTCTTTTCGAAATGGGGATATGCTATGGAAATTCTCCTAGAGACACGGTTTGATTCATGGGATCAAATGAAATAGGAAATAATCCTATAGGATCTTGAATGTAAAGTTCATAGGGAAAAAACAAGGTTGGATCCTACAAGATTTTGGTGTCTTATATACCAAAGGAAAACCAACAAGGATTATTTCTAGGAGGTTTAATATCTTACCTTATCTTATCTTATAATAATATTACCACTATATAGTGTATGAATAACTTTGAATATTCACTGTTGGATCAGGACTTGTGAATCCCAACATTGCCAGCAGTTGGATCTTATTTTCCATTCTAGCATCTACTTGAAGATTCTATTGATAGTCTTTATCACAATGAACGCTATGCACAATCCTCAAAACACATTTCTCCATCATTCTAGAATTTTCTCCTACATTTCTCAAGACCATGTTAACAAAATTTACAAGTACTAGTACCTAATAAACATCGACTTCTACATGATAGAAAATACAAGAACTAAATATGCACCCATACTTATAGATGTTGATCAAATTTCCAATTTTTTGAGCTTTACCTAGTATTATAATTCTATATAGTTATGATATGTCATATGTCTAGTATCTGAGTCTCACGTAAATACTACTAGTAGATACCATATTTTCCATGGATGTATTAGTACTAGGAGACAAGGCAATACTATCAGTAGAACTCAATCCTATGAATCAAATTACTTATATGTAAGAAAACTTAGTAAGGATTGCATTCCTCTGAAATTCCTAGGGAATTCGTATGAATCAAAGAGGTTAAAATTCCTATGAAATTCCTACTAACCAAAGAAACTTCAGAAAAAATAACTTACATTGATTCAGGAATAATATCTGGGTCTCACATAAGTACTTACTACTACGTAGTAGATACCATAGTTTCCATGGGATGTACGAGGAGACGAAGCAATACTATCAGCAGAACTCAATCATATGAAACAAACTACTTATATGTAAGAAAACCTCCTAAAGATTACATTCCTCTGAAATTCCTAGGGAATTCCTTTGAATCAAAGAAACTAAAATTTAATTGGAATTCCTAGTAACCAATGAAAGTTCAGAAAAAATAGCTTGCATCGATTCAGGAACAAAGCTAATAAAATATGTAGGGAGGAGAATTTCCCAAGTTCTAGAGACTTCCATGCATAAACACAGTCGTTCTCGGTCATGGCGAACACACGATCGTGTTGGATAATAGCATCGCAGTATCTGAAGTAGCCCTGGAACTCGTTCACACAAACTGACCATCCATGACTATCATTCCTGTTGATGACAGTAATCTTGAATTCGAAAATGGCGACTAGAGAGAAATCTTTGTACCCCCCAGCAGCTGTCGGAACTTGGAAAATGTCTATCTTCTGTAGTTTAGTACATCGACCTTCATGAGCATTATCCTGAAATGTAAGTGCAGAACCTTCGGTCCATTCAAACCCCGACACTTGCGGAATAAAAATCTTGTGACGAGTGTACACATTGACAAGGTCCCACATGAAATCGGGCCCAACTATGACGATCCAATCTCCATTGCCGCCTGCTTGCTGCTCATCAAAACCATTTGGCATCACAACATCGGAGGAGAACTTGTCCGGCGGTGTTAGCTTGCATGGGCTGCATGTCACTTCGAAGTAGTGTTTGGATTCCCAGGGTCTCACCATCAGGTGAGAATGAAGAACACATGGGAGGCCAAACGGATGAGAAGAAGGTGTAGTTCTGCTCTCTTTTTCTGATTGAAGAATATCTTTGGATGAACCGACGAGGCTCATGGCGGTGGTGGCGTTGCAATGGTTGATGAGTACTTAAAGAGGGCCTTCGGTGAACACCTTCTGAAACTGCTCAGGATCTTTACAGACCTTGCTCGATCTCACCATGGAAGGAGGTTGCAGATGGTGTTTTGGGGGCTTTCTTTGGGGTAGGGTGGGGGGAGGGAGGGAAGATTGTTGGCGTGAGCTGGCGGCCGGGGTGCGATGGAGAAGACAAAGGCTGATGGTGCGTTACTCTACTACTAGTAGTACTGCAGAAGGTGGGCGAGTGGGGGCTGGGGATCCAATTGAGGCTAGTTGCACAAACCTCCAACAATTACAGCTGTAGTTGCGAAGAGCTCCAATAGTTGAGCCTGGGTATGTAAGAAATAATGCTAAGAGGGCTAATCGAGAATTTTGTGCTATGTGCAGTATTTGTACCCAAAAGTAATTGAAGTATAGCAGTTTCTTGCAATTAGACTATCCTGATTATCTGGAGTTTCCTGTAATTTCAAATCCAATTGTTGGAGGTTTGTGCAATTTCCACCCTCCTCGTGTTCCGAGGAAGCTCCATGACCCTATGTTCAAACAAAAAAATGATCAAAGACAAAAAAAAGACCATCTCTCAGGGCTCGTTTGATTTGCAGGATTCTCAAAACATAAGAAGAGGAAACTACATGAATTTGGATCAAGTATGTGTTTGAATCACAGGGAAAGCAAAGGAATACTTTGAAAGAATCTCAATTCCCGTGTTTTTACTATTCCTATATTTTTCCTATCTTGCGTTCCAAATGGGACATAATTCCTACATATTGGAATCCTATGAATCAAACAAAACAGCGTAGGTTTATTTCCTAAGGGACAAGATCCTTCACAAAAACTTTGAATTTTCTTTCAATCAAGGAAGGAATAAAAAAGGTTTAAAAAAAGGAACTCCACGTCTTGGAGAAAAAAAGGAACTCCACCTCTTGGAGAGAAAAAAAAGGAACTCCACCTCTTGGGACAATTAACTGTGACGAGAGTAGCTATTACTAAAGTCTATGTATAGTACTAGTTGTAGGGCCCAACCATAGCACGTTATTTACAAGTACTAGTACAATACAGTATCAGTGTTTGCAAGTGCCTAGAAGGAAACAAAATAAATCTCTACAGGTAATAAATGGCCATGGAAATTTCCAAGATACACATTCTTTTGCTTGTTCATTTTGATATGGGTGATAGCCGGTGGATAGAGGAGTACTACCTGCTTCATATCTTGAGCCATCAAGCTGGAGTAGAAATTTGGATATCTAAAAACCTGAATTGTCCTGTCAAACCAATGCTCATTGCATGCAGCTTGACCAAACAAACTTACTGCACTACTTTACTGCGCGTCCAAAAAACTAGGGAGTACAAGAAGTACTAGTACACTAATATTACATCGAGAGTTTTTTTGAACGGACACGAGAGTTCCACATTCATCTTGTAGCGCCAAAAGCAGAAGTTGTGCCAATATAGTATTGTACTAGTCACGTCCAGGTTGCCTTATAGGGAAAAAGATAGTACGATGAGCAACAAGATCTATCTATTTTTGTACTTCTATTTGCGTATACTAGTAGTACTACTACGTACTCAGGAACGGTACGAGCGTGTGCTCCACTAGTGCGCCTCCGCACGTAGGGTAACCTAGTACGGAGTAGATCGACACTGCATGGTCGCGTGATTATTATGTATTGGTCTATGCTCTAGTCGTGGGCACGTGCCGTAGCAGTAAAAACATTTTGAAAAATAGATTACTCATAAATAATTACTCCCTCCATCCTAAAATAGTAGTTATTGACTTGGCTTTGTCTAGATACACATGTATTTCGACGCATTTTAGTACTTAGATGCTTCCTCATTTCCAAATTAGAAAGCATACTAGGTTTTGTCGAAGTCAATATTTATAAAGTTTGACCAACTATATGTACACACATACTAACTTACATAATGTCAAACGTACATAATATGAAAACATGGTTCATGATGATTTTGATAACATTGAGTTGATGTCGTAGATGTCCATATTATTTTCTAGATATTTAGGCTAAATTCCAGGGCAGCCTATCTTGCACGCTGGACCCATGTTGATGCGTCGTCCACACCAGCGCAATTTCGACGATAATCTTGGTTCAAGACTTAAATCAAATCGAATTGACAAGTTTGGGCATAAAATTCCGGAATCACTGAGTTAGATGACTAAAATCGAAGCACCGTAAGAACGGTTAGTGTGTTTATCTCTGGTCCATGTTGTAGAAGTGAACAATTAGATGAAAGTCGTACTAAACCCCTAAATACTCCATAATAACATTAGCAACAAACTTAGTTTACATCCAAAATGCATCCTTCCTAGTACCAAAAGAGAACCTACATGCAACTACTACTAGTAAACAGGAGTAGTAAAATAGTACTACTAGCAGTACTATTTATCTGCTAATACACCATTACAGTCTTGATCATCGGTCGTAGTTTAAGATTATTTTTTCCTGTCGATGCAAATCCAGAAAGATACATGGGTGGACTGTCCAACCTTCATCAGGAACCGTGGCGGCACCCCGAGGTACGTCCTAAGCTTGTCGGATGGGAGGTTGGCTGGCGACGAGCTGCTCGTCAGCTCGATTACCGAATTAAGGCTCTCAACCATCGAAAAGTCCGCCGACCCTGGCGGGCCAGGCACACACAGTTTCACCGTGTACCGCAGCCACAAGCACCTGTCCTGCCTGATGCACACCAAGGACACGACGGCGGCCGGGCCGAGCGCGCTGATGGTCATGCCGAACACGGCGCCGTCATCCCCGCAGAGGAAGCGCATGAATCCCCTCGTGCTTGTTGGTGGTTGAGTCGGGATGAGGCAAAAGAAGGCGCTACCGTAGATGGCCCTGGTTACTATGACCCCGTGGACCTCCTTCATATAGGGAAGGAGCCCTGCCGGTGAGGCAATGAAATCATAGGCGAAATCAATGTAGGAGCACGGGCCATGCGAGCACGCGATCTTGTGCTCGTCGAGCTTGTCAAAGGCGACCAAGCTAAAGCAGCCATCGTAGGGGCACTCAATCATCGCCTCAGATTGGACGACGTCCATAGCAGCCAGCTCACGGTCAAATCTACCGACGCGGTACACGAACTTTTGGGAGTGGTTACAGAGGGAAGATTGGCTAGCCGACATAGTGCCTGCCGGCTAGAAACCCGGGTTGGGTGGGTATACTGAAGAGTAT
This sequence comes from Avena eriantha, assembly GCA_910589775.1. Lineage (NCBI taxonomy): Eukaryota > Viridiplantae > Streptophyta > Magnoliopsida > Poales > Poaceae > Avena > Avena eriantha. The sequence goes on from OU342742.1 coordinate 210,036,670, forward strand.
ACTGATTGAGTTTCGTACTGTACTGGTACGATTGTACAGGAATACGCTAGGCATGGGCGCATCGGCGGTAGCTGCACTTGGCCACTTTTTTCTTAGACAGTGTCCCACACGATGTACATGCTTTGTCAAAACAAAAAGGCTGCAGAAAGTTGACAGGTGAGTAATAAAGCAGGTGTCACACTGTACTGTACCAGACAGTACAGTACAGACAGAAGGAGAGACCGAGGCAAGAAGATCCAGGTGAGTGAGAGGCAAGAAGATCTACTCCTGGAGAGAGACGAAAAGCCAGCGGCCTACTGCAGGGTGTATAGGGCTGCAGGGGAGAGACCGAGGACCGCATGCATGTCTTCGACACCAACCTGTAATTAACTATTTTGGTCTTATCAAGTCTAAATGTTAATAGTAGTAGTACTACATCTTACTACAACAAATCAGATAAACCAGTACTGCATTTATTAGTGGTACTTTTTTTTGAGAAATTATAATTAGTAGTAGTACTTAGATATGTGAAAAACTAATCCAAGTTACTACTCCAATAGAGAGTACGATCACTCTGTTTTATGGATTCTTGTTTACTATACGTACTAGTAGTAAAAACGAGAATGTAGATTGTTTTAGAACAAATTTTGGCTCTACAATATCTAGCATACGCGTAAACCTCAAAAGACACTTCATTGCTTAGTTTCAGGGATCTTGTGCTAAATACATGGACATGGATGTAATTTTCATTTTTATGAGGTTCTTGATCTAACTTGTACTTCCACCGACCACGTGTTAACTAATAAAGCACCTCGCTCCTACAGGACCTACCACGATTAAAAAATAATTACACTGCCACAATTATCAGACAAAGTGGAACATGGTTTCTTATAATTCCAAAATTTTAAGAAATAGGATGTTTCAAGCTTCCTAGCTAACTTTGCACACTTTAGTGACTTTTTGCTGATTTAACGAAATTAGGTCAAATATTTGCTACACAAGTAAGGGCAATTGATTACTATTGAATTAAATGTATTTTTAGAGGTAGATGGGTGATGTAGTAAACAATGTCATCGGTCTTAGTTTCCAACTATCACGTAAGAACATTTAATTCTTAATTTTTGGAGTGATCATGAGATTGTTCTTTTACGTAAAGAAACTCCGAATAATATGGATCTGAATACCAGAAGACAAGTTTTTATACATAAAGATTGGACCAACATGTTGTGCTGACGATACCCATGTTTTATGAGCTTTCAAACTTCCAAGCTAACTCCGCCAACTTGAATGACTTTATGCTAATTATTTATCGAATTTAGGTCAAATTTGAACTACAAGTAAATTGTAGATCGCTTTGAAAGTTTTATGAAAATCTTTTGGAGGTACCTATTCAAGGGACAATTAATAAATCATAAACCATCGAGAGTTTTGATGACACGTTCAACTTCATGCTAAGATTTTGCATCTTGATAGTTTAACAAAATTAGGTCAAACTTGAGCTACAAGTAAGCGCGAAAGATCGCTCTTGAATTAAATGTTTGTCGATATTTGAATGACTTCCTTGCTAACTCTAGCCATTTGAATGACTTGATGTCGATTTATTGAAATTAGGTGAAATTTGAAACTACAAGTAAATTGAAGGTTAATTTGAAAGTTCTACGAAAAAGCTTTTGGGGGGCACCCATCGAGGGGCACAATCAATATGTTAGAAACCATCGAGAGTTTTGATGATAGTTTCAACTTTTTGCTAAGATTTTGCATCCTGACTATTTAACGAAATTAGGTCAAACTTGAGCTACAAGCAAGTAAGCGCGATAGATTTCTCTTGAATTAAATGTCTTTTCTATGATAGATGGGTGCATCTTCTTGTAGTAAACAATGCTGTCAGTGTGAGTTTCCAACTATCGGGAAAGAACATTCTCAATTCTTCGAGTGATATCGGGATTATTCTTTCTTATAAAGGAAGTCCGAAGAATAAGGATCTAAATGCCACAAGCCAAGTTTTCATACATATATAGTGGACCAACATATTGTACTTATGATTTCCCGTGTTTTATGAGTTCTCGAACTTCCTATAGCTTATCGCTCTGCCCACTTGAATGACTTTATATGTTGATTAATCAAAATTAGGTCAAATTTGAACTATATACTACAAGTTTTGTAGGTTTCTATGAAAGTTATACTAAAAAGCTTATGGAGGTACCCATCAGGGGTTCACAATCAATATATGAGAAACAACCGAGAGTTTTGACAACTGGTTTTACTTTATGCTAAGATTTTGCATCATGACACTATTTAACGAAATTGGGTCAAACTTTAGCTACAAAGTAAGCGTGATAGATTGCTCTTGAAATATATGACTTTTCAGAGGTAGATGGGTCTATTTTCCTGTACTAAATAATGTCATCGGTGTGATTTTCCAACTATCAGTAAAGAACATTCAATTGTCAATTTTTCGAGTGATGACGGGCGAGGTTGTTCTTTTCCGTAAAGAAATGTCCGAAGAATATTGGGTATGAATGCCAGAAGACAAGTTTACCAACGATTCCCATGATTTATGAGTTTTCAAACTTCCTAGCTAACTCTGCCCATTTGACCGAATGACTTTATGTCGATTTATAAAACTTAGGTCAAATTTGAAACTTCAAGTACATTATAGGTTGCTTTGGTAGTTCTACAAAAAAAACTTTTGGAGGTACCATCGATGGGTCACAATTAATATATCATAAAACACCGAGAGTTTTGACGATAGGATCAACTTCTTGCTCAGATTTTGCATCTTGAAAATTTAACGAAATTATGTCAAACCCGATCTACAAGTAATTAAGCGCGATATATTGCTCTTGAAATTAAATGTATTTTCAAAGGTAGATCAGTGTATCTTGTTGTAGTAAACAATGTTGTCAATGTGAGTTTCCAACTATCCGAAAAGAACATTCAGTTCTACATTTTCCAAGTGAAGATGAGCGAGGTTGTTCTTTTTCATAAGAAGTCCGGAGAATATTGGATGTGTATGTCACGCCAAGTTTACAGACATATATAGTGGACCAACATGTTGTACCAACAATTCCCGTATTTTATTTATGAGTTTTCAAACTTCCTAGCTAACTCTGCCCATTTGACCGAATGACTATAAGTCGATTTATCAAAATTAGGTCAAATTTGAAACTACAAGTAAATTGTAGGTTGCTTTGAAAGTTTTAAGAAAAATATTTTGGAGGTACCCATCGAGGGGTCAGAATTAATATATCTGAAAAAATGAGAGTTTTGACAATATGTTCAACTTCTTGCTAAGATTTTGCATCTTGCCAATTTAACGAAATTAGGTCAAACCTGATCTACAAGTAATTAAGCGCGATAGATTGCTCTTGAAATTAAATGTATTTTCAGAACTAAATGGGTGTATCTTGTTGTAGTAAACAATGTCGTCAATGTGAGTTTCCAACTATTAGGAAAGAACATTCAATTCTACATTTTCCAAGTGAAGACAAGCGAGGTTGTTCTTTTTCGTAAGTAAGTCCGGAGAATATTGGATGTGAATGCCACGGAAAGTTTACATAGATATATAGTGGACCAACATGTTGTACCAACGATTCCCATATTTTATTTATGAGTTTTTAAACTTCCAACCTAACTCTACCCATTTGCCGAATGACTATATTTTGATTTAGCAAAATTAGGTAAAATTTGAAACTATAAGTAAATTGTAGGTTGCTTTCAAAGTTTTAAGAAAAATCTTTTGGCGGTACCCATCAATGGTCACAATTAATATATCTAAAAACAACAAGAGTTTTAACGATAGGTTCAACTTCCTGCTAAGATTTTGCATCTTGACAATTTAACAAAACTAATTAGGTCTAACTTGAGCTACAAGTAAGCGCGATAGATATCTCTTGAATTAAATGTCATTTTAGAGATAGATGGGTGCATTTTCTAGTAGTAAGCTGTGTTGTGGGTGTGAGTGTACAACTACCAGGAAAGAACATTGAATTCTACGTTTTTCGAGTGAAGATGAATGAGGTTAGTTGTTGTTTTCCGTAAAGAGAAGTCCAAAGAATATTGGATGTGGATGCCACAAGCCCAGTTGATAGACACACACACACATATATATATATATAGTGGATCGACAACATGTTGTACTTGCGATTCCCATATTTTATGGGTTTTGAAGCTTCCTATAGCTAACCCCGCACATTTGAATAACTTTATGTCGATATCTCGGAATTAGGTCAAATTTGAAACTACAAGTAAATTGTAGGTTTTGCTTTGCTAGATTTACGAAAAAGATTTTGGACGTACCCATCGAGGTTTCAAAATTAATATACCAGAAACCAGCGAGAGTTTCGATGATAGGTTCAACTTCTTGCTAAGACTTTGCATATTGGTAATTTAACAAAATTAGGTCAAACTTGAGCTAGCTGCAAGTAAACGCCATAGATTTCTATTGAATTAAATGTATTTTCATAGGTAGATCATCGCTACATCTTCTTTTAGTAAATAGTGTCATCGGTGTGAGTTTCCAACTATCAAGAAAGAACATTCAATTCTACATTTTTCGAGTGAAGAATACAAGCGAGGTTGTTCTTTTTCCTAAAGAAAAGTCCGAAGAATATTGGATCTCAATGCCACAAGCCAAGTTTACATACATATATATTGGGCCAACATGTTGTACCAATGATTCCCATGTTTTATGAGTTTTCAAACTTCCCAGCTAACTCTGCCCATTAGAATGACTTTATGTCGATTTATCGAAATTAGGTCAAGTTTGAAACTACAAGTACTAGTAAATTGCTCGTGCCCTGCACGTGAGGCTCAGATAATAGACATCTGGCATATCATCACTATATAAAATTATAATAGACAAAGCGGAAAAAATATAATAGGAAAAATTTGAACTAGTACAAGTAAACCGTGTAGGTTGATTTGAAAGTTTTACGGAAAATCTCTTAGAGGTACCCATCGGAGGGGCGCGCGGGGGGGGGGGGGGGGGGGGGGGGGGAGGGGGGGCAATTAATATACTATCAGGAACCAAAAGAGAGTTCTAACGGTAGGTTCATCTTTTTGCTAAGATTTTGCGTCTTGACAGTTTAATGAAATTAGGTCAGAGCTACAACTAAGTGTGATAGATTTCTCTTGAATTTAATGAAATTAGGTCAAAATTGAACTACATGTAATAAATTGTATGTTTCTTTGAAAGTTTTATTAAAAAAGCTTTTGGAGGTACCCATTGAGAAGTTAATTAATATATCAGAAACCACAGAGAGTTTTGACGAGTGGTTCGACTTCTAGCTAAGATTTTGCATCATGAAAATTTTGAACACCTTTTGAAAATGATCACATGAAATAGGGAGAGAGGGGAAATGATATTTCTATTCTCTATGGGCAACCCACAAGCTTTAGGTGCACCTTAGGCTTAAAGATAACTTTATTTTTTCCACTATGTATAAGGTGAACCTTAGCGGATGCCACATAGTAGGCCATTTTTTTTGAACGGGTAGTAGGCCATATTAAGGTGTGATTTTTTACACAATGCGGGAGTAGTATATTTCTTTGCTTAGATATATGGTCACCTCTGTCCACGCGTTGTACATGCTGAGAGAATAAAATGTTGGCAGGGGAAGAGGGCAGGAGCGTAGAGAAGTTGAAGGCGGTTACATGTCAGAGCAAAGTTATGATGGGTTTCTAACACGATGTACTCCTGTGGCCTTACAGTGTACACTCTACTAGTAGTAAATTTCAGGACCTATGCACGCAAAACAAATTGTGTGTTTTTTCTCTCCTTCCCTATGATCCATCTCTCCTCCCCTTTCCCCTCGCGCACTGGTCCGGCTAATCTCTCTCCCTTCGTCCACGGCGTGGCGCTGCGCATGTGTGCCTTGGTACGACGGCTCTGTGTCTCTGGCATGTTCGGCATCCGCGCATTGGTGTGGAGTAGGGACGAGGAGGAGTACATAGGAAGGAAACCACTTTGGTCCTTGGCGGCACAAAAATTCAAACTTTTCCGGTTTTTGAAATTTTCACATGCTTCCCAAACATCGGGAGGGAAGGTTATCCAAAAGATCGGCCATTCACAGTACTTCTTATCTTATCTTTATCTTGTCTTATCTATTACAATACCATACTATACCACTTTATAGTGTACGGATAACTTCGAGCACTGACCGTTGGATCAAGACCGGCAAATCCAAACATTGCTAACCGTTGGATCTTCTTTTCCATTCTTTAGCACGATGAACGCTAGTATGCACAAACCTCAAAACACACACTTCATTGCTCAATTTCAGGGTCCTTGTGCTAAATGCATGGACTTGGGTGCAATTTTCATTTTTATGAGGTCCTTGATGTAACTTGTACTTCCACCGACCAAGTTAACTCTCAAGCACCTCGCTCCTACAAGACCTACCACGGTTAAAAGAAAATGCAACCACCCCAATTATCAAACAAACTGGACCACAATTTCTTATACGTAATACCCAAGTTTTTAGTACTTGGATTTTTCAAGCTTCCTAGCTAACTTAGCACACTTCAGTGACTTCTTGTCGATTAACGAAATTAGGTCAAACTTTAGCTACTAGTAAGCGCGATAGATTGCTATTGAATTAAATGTATTTGGAGGTAGATGGGTGCATCTTCTTGTAGTAAACAATGTCGTCAGTGTGAGTTTCCAACTATGAGGAAATAAAATTCTTAGTTTTCCGAGTGATGACGAGATGGTTCTTTTCCATAAAGAAAGCTCAAAGCAGAATATGGATCTCAATGCCATAAGCCAAGCTTCTAGACATATTAAGTGGACCAACGTGTTTTACTTACGATTCCCATATGTTTTTTGAGTTTTCAAACTCCCTAGCTAATTAACTCCACCCACTTGAATGACTACATGTCGATTTATCGAAATTAGGTCAAACTTGAACTATAACTAAATTGTAGGTTGCTCTGAAAGTTTTACGAAAAAGCTTTTGGAGGTACCGTCACGATCGGGAGGGGTGTCACAATCAATATATGAGAAAAAACCGAGAGTTTTGACAACTGGTTTGACTTCTTGCTAAGATTTTGCATCACATTACACTATTTAACGAAATTGGGTCAAACTTGAGCTATAAGTAAGCGCGATAGATTGCTATTGAAATATATGACTTTTCAGAGAGGTAGATGGGTGCATTTTCTTGTAGTAAACGGTGTCGTCGATACGGTGTGATTTTTGAACTATATAAGGAAATAATATTCAATTATTCTCAATTTTTTGAGTGATGACGAGCGAGGTTATTCTTTTCTGTAAAGAAATGTCTGAAGAACAATATTGGATCTGAATGCCAGAAACCAAGGTTACCGACACATATAGTGGACCAACATGTTGTACCAACCATTCCCATGTTTTATTTATGAGTTTTCAAGCTTCCTAGCTAACTCTGCCCATTTGACCGGATGACTTCATGTCGATTTATCGAAATTAGGTCAAATTTGAAACTATAAGTAAATTGTAGGTTTCTTTAAAAGTTTTACGAAAAATCTTTTCGAGGTACCCATCGAGGGGTCACAATTAATATATCATAAAACACCTAGAGTTTTGACGATATGTTCAACTTCTTGCTAAGATTTTGCATCTTGACAATTTAACGAAATTAGGTCAAACTTGAGCTACAAGTAAGCTCGATAGATTGCCCTTGAATTAAATGTATTTTCAGAGGTAGATCGATGCATGTTCTTGTAGTAAACAATGTCATCAGTGTGAGTTTTAAACTATTAGGAAAGAACATTCAATTCTACATTTTCCGAGTGAAGACGAGCGACGCTACTAGTTGTTATTTTCTGTAAAGAGAAGTCCAAAGAATATTGGAGGTGGATGCCACAAGCCAAGTTAACATACATATATAGTCGATCGACAACATTTTGTACTTGTGATTCCCATGTTTTATGAGCTTTCAAACTTCCTAGCTAACTCCACCCATTTTAATGACTTTAAGTCGATTTATCAAAATTAGGTCAAATTTGAAACTACAAGTAAATTGTAGGTTTTTCTTTTTAACTTTTACAAAAAATCTTTTAATTTGGAGGTACCGATCGAGGGGTCACAATTAATATATCTGAAAACAACAAGTGTTTTGACGATAGGTTCAACTTCCTACTAAGATTTTGCATCTTAACAATTTAACAAAATTAATTAGGTCAAACTTGAGCTACAAGTAAGCACGATAGATAGCTCTTGAATTAAATGTCATTTTAGAGATAGATGGGTGCATTTTCTAGTAGTAAGCAGTGCCGTGGGTGCGAGTGTCCAACTACCAGGAAATAACATTGAATTCTACGTTTTTCGAGTGAAGACGAACGAGATTAGTTGTTGTTTTCCATAAAGAAAAGTCCAAAGAATATTGGATGTGGATGCCACAAGCCAAGTTGATAGACATATATATATAGTGGATGGACAACATGTTGTACTTGCGATTCCCATGTTTTCTGGGTTTTCAAGCTTCCTATAGCTAACCCCACACATTTGAATAACTTTATGTCCATATCTCGGAATTAGGTCAAATTTGAAACTACAAGAAAATTGTAGGTTTTTCTTTGATAGATTTACGAAAAAGCTTTTGGACATACCCCTCGAGGGTTCAAAATTAATATACTAGAAACCAGTGAGAGTTTCGACGATAGGTTCAACTTCTTCCTTAGACTTTGCATATTGGTAATTTAACAAAACTAGGTCAAACTTGAGCTAGCTACAAGTAAACGCCAGAGATTTCTCTTGAATTAAATGTCTTTTCATAGGTAAATCATCGATGCATCTTCTTGTAGTAAACAGTGTCGTCGGTGTGAGTTTCCAACTATCAAGAAAGAACATTCAATTCTACATTTTCCGAGTGAAGAATACGAGCGAGGTTGTTCTTTTTCCTAAAGGAAAGTCCGAAGAATATTGGATCTCAATGCCACAAGCCAAGTTTACATACATATATATTGGACCAACATGGTGTACCAATGATTCCCATGTTTTATGAGTTTTCAAACTTCCTAGCTAACTCTGCCCATTAGAATGACTTTATGTCAATTTATCTAAATTAGGTCAAATTTGAAACTACAAGTACTAGTAAATTGCACATGCTCTGCACGTGAGACTCGGATAATAGACATTTGGAATATCATCACTATATAAAATTATAATAGGCAAAGCAGAAAAAATATAATAGGCAACATTTGAACTAATACAAGTAAACCGTGTAGGTTGCCTTGAAAGTTTTACGGAAGAGCTCTTAGAGGTACCCATCGGAGAGGCGCGGGGGGGGGGGGGCAATTAATATACTATCAGGAACCAAAAGAGAGTTCTGACGACAGGTTCATCTTCTTGCTAAGATTTTGCGTCTTGACAATTTAATGAAATTAGGTCAAACTTGAGCTACAACTAAGTGCGATAGACTGCTCTTGAATTTAATGAAATTAGGTCAAACTTGGACTACATGTAATATACTGTATGTTGCTTTGAAATTTTTATGAAAAAGCTTTTGGAGGTACCCATCGAGCGGTTAATTAATATATGAAAAACCAAAGAGAGTTTTGTCGAGTGGTACGACTTTTAGCTAAGATTTTGCATCATGAAAATTTTGAACTCCTTTTGAAAACGATCCCGCGCATCAGGACATAGTTCATGCCCCAAAATTTCAGATACTTCGAAATTCCCATTCGACCCCTATTAAATTCGGTAGGTGGGGGGCTTCACTCATATTTTTCCTAGTATAGTGCTAGCAGTACCTAAACCCACCCCTCCCCCTCTCTCTTCCAGGAATACGTCACCGACCGGAACATCCCCGCTGCACTTTAGCCAGCGTACCCGCACACCTGATATACTCAACGAACCCTCTTGTCCTGCACGCTGATCACATCATCGACCGCCTAGGATCTGCTCCACGGACGTTGTGGTCCAGCGTTCTGCTCGTATCCTCGTGATACATTGCAAATGTATCTATAATTTTTGATATTCCATGCTTGGTTTTACCTACTTTCTTATGTTTTGTCCACACTTTTGAGTACTTTTTATACACTTTCTTGGACTAACCTATTAACAAGATGCCATAGTGCCAGCTGCCTGTTTTCTGCTGTTTTTGGTTCCAGGAAAGTCAGAAAATCAATATTCTCAGAATTGGACCGGACAAAAGCCAAAGTTGATATTTTACTGGAAGACTCACGGAGCCAGAATATGAGATGGAGGAGGGCCAGGGCCTGGCCACACCATGTGGTGGCGCGGGCTAGCCCTGGCCGCCCACTGACCTTACCTCTTCGCATATAAGAAGCCTCCCGATGCATAATCCCTAATGAATCAAGCCTCCTGCCACGAAAAGTTCTGCAGCGTCGCCGCCACAAAAGGGGAGATTCGGGGGACAAATAGTCTCTGTTCCGGCACCCTGTCGGGACACGGAAGTGCCCCCGGAGCCATCTTCATTGATCTCCACCACCATATCCATCACCGTTGCTGATTCCCATGATGAGGAGGGAGTAGTTCTCTCTCGAGGCTAAGGGTTCTACCGGTAGCTATGTGTTCATCTCTCTCTCTATGAATGATCATATTGTGATCATGAGCTTTGTAATAAAGTAGATCTACCTTGCTACTCAAGTGCTTTAATATATCTGTGCTCTCCCCATGTGTGTGAAAGTGACATCGTGCACACCATGGTGGCACTTAGGCTAGAGATAACAAATACTTGTTATGAGTTATATTTAGAGTTGGATGTCTTTATGAAATTGTGGTGTTTGTTGGAACCATCTAGTGCTCAAGGTGACAGTGTAGGGTTTTCTAGATGGGAAAGGCTTACTTTGAGGTGTGCTGTTATAGCCCTACCATGGATTAGAGTGTCCAACCAGAGAGTAGTTCAGCATAGTATCATGAAGATGATATATTTATATGAGAGTGTTCACTAGTGAAAGTATGATCCCTAGGCCTTGTTTCTAAGAATTGATACACCATTTGCAATTAGATGTGTTACATTTTTCTTGCTTCCTTCTTTATTTCAGTTTGCCTTTAGTCTTTTCCACGCCATCAAGTTATTTTCTAGCACCGTTACCACTTATAATTACCCATACCACTTGTATTTCACTATCTCTTTGCCGAACTAGTGCACCTATACACCTGACAAGTGTATTGGGTGTGTTGGGGACACAAGAGACTTCTTGTATCTTGATTATAGTGTTGCTTGAGAGGGAATACCTTTGACCACTTCCTCCCTGAGTTCGATAAACCTTGGGTGATCCACGTAAGGGAAAACTTGCTGCTGTTCTACAAACCTCTGCACTTGGAGGCCCAACAACTGTCTACAAGAATAGAAGTGCGTAGACATCACCTCGCCCGCCCAAGATCTGCTTCCCTGTCGTCGAAACCCACTACGACCGTAGACCTTCAGCGACCTTGACGTGATCCGTGAGGATGCGGAGGAGTCCTAGACGCCGCCCCGACCGAGGTAAAACCAGATCTCCCTACGTGATTTGTTTGTTGGCAATGTACTATACACATGTTGTGTACTCTCTCCGTTTCAAAATATAAGATGCTTTAGCTTTGTGAAAGAAGTGTATCTAGACTCATTTTAGTGTGTAGGTTCACTCCAAACCTAGATGAACCTACACACTAAAAGAGGTCTAGATGCACTCTTTTCACAAAGCTAAAACATATTATATTTTGAAACGGAGGGTGTACTAAATTAACCCGTTGTGGTTACGCTTAAACTCCACACAATGAACTGTTTTTATATACTGTACTATTTCTTTGTGAATTATTAGTCACTTAACATATTTGTTTACATTCTCTATTGTACATGTCCACATGAGATGTGATTATATAATATCTCTCTCATTCGCCAATTTACAAACTATAGTATTTCCATCTTGCTATTGTCCTGCTATCCTATACTACACGTTTACACACGTCATACTATTTGACCATTATATACTGTCGATTTGATCACTCTTAACTTGCAGGTCAAACTATTTACTATTATTATGCAAGGAGTGGCCTCAGTTTGCACACAATATCATAGAGTGAATGGCTCCTATAATCTCGTAAGACCCCATTACTTTTGTTTCACTTCATGCCAACGTATATCATGTTGGAACCTGTTTCTATTTACAGTTGGCCTTACCTTTATGCAGAAGAGCAACAATGGAGTACAAACTACGCCCGTCCACACGAGCTGCCGTAGATATCGTGTAACACCTACCGTAAGGCCCCCCACCAGAAGTTTGGTCCTTGCAACATTTTTTGTTTGCTTAAATTTACCATTTTTCTTTCTTGTTTTCATATTTTTTTGCTAAAAATTAGCGTCAAACATTTTAGCCCCACTATGGTCTTTTTTTGTTCCATGTGCTTAGTTCAATTTCCTAGATATGGAGAGGCCAGGTGTATTGCATCTGAGTTGTCTGATAATAAGAACAAGGCCACACTAGCGATAAGATCCACACATGTATCATAAGGAACTCTGTGCAGTTCATCTCACTCTTGTATCTACTTTGTATCGTAGTTAAATGAACTGGCAATATTAATACGAGGCAGTTGATGGTTCAGTTTGTTGTTCTCAGGTTGCCGAAGCGTTGAAATTATCTGGCTATTCATGAATAATACAATGTATGATTGCTTGATTCATTGTTTGTCTGAAATTATCTAGCTAGCATATTCGAGGCTCACAATTGATGTGTTTTTATTGGTTGAGTTACTCTTTTTTTTCTATGATTAAATCAGTGGCAGATTTTGTTGTATAGTTCCTGGCTAGTTTATATATGAGAAACATAATGGCTTAGTTTTAATATTTGTTTTATTCATGTTCTGCACATTCTAGTTTTAACAGTCTACATTAGGTACTTTGGTTGATTGCTCACATTGTTATTAAAAATGAACTTGTAGTTTGTTTCCCAAGTATGTTGTTTAAGTAACTTGTTTTGTCTTGGTCTCAGCCATCTTCAAGTAGAGCAGTCATTTCACAGAGCAGCACATGCTCGCATCGCTCCATGGCGTCAGCTGGTCCACTTATTCAAGAAGAAATAGATGTATGAGCCACCACTGTTAATTGCTTCCTTATATATTACCGCATTGACACATTTAAAATTCATGGTGGTGTGATTGCATGGTATTGCTGTTATAACTTATTTTGTGTTTGTTTCAGGCTGCAAATGACCATCTGAATGCCGAACAAAGAACCGCTTCTCCAAGTTTAGATTTTGTTTCACACAGCAGCAGTGACAATCATGGCACAACGCTTCGACTGATCCTCGTTTTTCAGCCGAAAGATTATTTGAGGATGCCCTCCAAGATGCCCGTGATATTGTTGAGCAAGAAGCCAACAAAACAGATTCAGTAATCACTATAGCACGCAAAGACTTATATGAATTGAAAAACCGGCAAGCCTTAACACGGAACATACTTAATAATCTCATCTACAGCTCTCATGGGATGCAAGCTCCATAGAGACCTTTTCTATAACACGAGTTATGGTGTTTTCTTAGTTGTCTAGACTCTGCTGCAACTTTTATGCTTCATTTTATTACTATAAGGTTTACTGAGGATTGTAATAATCTATTGTAATTTGTAGTTGTAAGTTGTTTGAGGATTGTTGCAAACTGAGAATCTATCAGCATTACTACACACACATGAAAAAACAGTGAAATTGTAAGAGGTGCAACACACGATCTACCAGCAGGGAGAACGTCCATTGTATTACACGGGCACCATAGAACTTGCAAAATTCATAAATGTTCACTCAACAAAGTGAACACATAAAGAGAAGACCTGAAGAGAATACATCAGGAGCAGACCCACACAATCCATCAATCTAATGGATAGCCGTCGTAGTAATCGTAGTGGGTGGTACCATCCTCGCCATATGGCGACACCATCTGCAGCTCAGAATGCTCAACGATTCTGCAATACTCCGCCAGCAATTGATCGAGTTCGAAAGGATGGTCATTCCATAATCCTCCTACTCCATACCCATATACAACGCTTGGCTCCTCTTCCCACGTAAGAGCCTCAAAGTTGTAAGATCTAATCTAGGATAGATCTGCATAGTATATGCTGCCAGCCTGCACCGTGGGTACCATGATGCTGTCAACGCAAACGCACCGATTCTCAACAACAAAGAGAGCACGACTTTCGATGCCTCTGACCGGCTGAAGTACATGGTTCTGGGTATCAACCCGGTAAACAATCGGCCTACCGCCATAGACCGGTCCACTCACAACGAACAGCAACTCCCCGTCAGACTCGATGAGGTAAAAACGATGCTCTGGGGACTGGCAGCCTGGAACAGGGCCTGCAACAGTGGGATGCATCTCCAAGGTTCGTGCGGAGCACTGCAGCTGCACATCTCCATGAGCAGCATCACACATAGTCGAGAGGATAGACCCGTATTTGTCTACGACAAAAACATCACCGGGGTAAGATGTCATGCTCCGGAGTTCTAAAAAGTCATACGGCGAGTACCACCCTTCACCAAAGACCGAGCGACTCCCTTCCTCCGTGCTCTCATCCGCCCACCGAATGGTGGTGTTCTGTTTGTTTGATGTAAACACCATCAACAATGGGAATATCGTCACAGCGACAGAAGCCACTGTCTCGGTCGGTATGTCCGCCATCAGGTGCTTGATAGCACCCGAGAAGGGGTTGTACAACCGGGTCTTGTACGACTGCATCCTCTGTCCAAGCACAAGGAGGCCGCCGGTTGTGCTACCGACATAAAAGTACCTTCCGGAGATAGAGGGAGGAGAAATAGAGATTCAGTCAAGGTAAACAGACTAAAATTCAATCAAGGTAAACCATGGAGCAAAACCCTGGGCAACAAGTGGACGAAGAAACAGAACTTGAAAAACAGATAGTATAGGATGTGAATGCAAACAATGGATCGCATATATACAAATGAATATAAAGAAAGCACCTGCGAATAACCCGGCTAATCTTCTTCTCAAGGTGGCGGCCAGTTCTCACGTTCAGCAACGTGATGGCTGCGTCTTCTACCCGATACTCCTTCAACAACTGGTGCTCTAGAACAATCTAGTTGGCTGACATAAAGCGCTCCTCCGTGAAGCCGCACCAGGCGCTGCAGACTGGCCGAAAGGCGGCGTAGTAGTTGAAGTCATCCATCGAAAGGGAGATGTCACCTATCTTCTGGACGAGTCCCTCAGAGAGACCAGCCCATGGCGAGTCCTCCTGCTTCTTGCCGGCCATGGATGATGGCGTTCATGTGGTCTCGGTCCCACCGACTGGCACAGGAAGCGGTTCCAGAGACACACATTTAAACAAAGGCCTGGGAAAGCCAGGCGAATCGTGTGGAAATAAGACGACGACATGCACACAGCAACCACAAGAACATTTCATCAAACTGGCATGGGCACGCGCACTAATTATGGTACTCAATTTTGCTTTTTGGCTGTGCCCTTGGATGCTCACCATGTGGCCGGATGGGGTGTATGCTCCATGGAGCTAAAAACCTCATGTTCTCTCAATAGCACGGTTGTTAATTATTAAGGTATATATGTTTTTAGTCCCACCGCGGGAGCGTTTTAGTCCCACATCTTGCAAGGTGAGCAACACTAGCCCCACAACTTGTAAAAAAACATTTTAGTCCAATTCAGTCAAATTTCTTTGATTTTATCCGAATTCGTCATAACTAATTCTGGAAGTGACATGTGGCATCATATTTTTTGCAAAATGTCCCCTGTGTATTTTCTGCGTGCCAGTTGTGACCTTGGTACGACTTGATAGGAGGATCTTTATAAGAAAACAAATAAGAAAAACTACCAATACCTTGTAGGGTATCGAATTGATTACCTGCGCTACTGAAGAAATCAACCTTGCCACTACAACATGCACACACAAGTGATTAACTGAAGAGTGCTCTCCGAGGGACACAAATGATATAAAAAATATAGAGTGGTCGTTTAAAAAAAATCAACGTCATTTGTCGAAAAATTAAGTAAAATTCACTGAAATTCCATTAAATTGGACTAAAATGCTCTCGAGATATAAGTTGAGGGACTAGTATTGCTCATTTTTCAATATGTCAGACTAAAACGCTCTCGCGGTGCAAGATGTGGGAATAAAGGTGTATATACCTCTTAATTCTTTTACAACCTCAATTGCTAGGCCGGAGGACCAATTAGTCCTCCTAGTTTTGCTCAATTACTCCTCTAGTTGACCATAAAATATGAACCACCACGTCGTGTAAGGATGGTCATAGTGGGGGTAACTTCACTAGTAACTAAGAGCCCAAGTCAGCATTGTTTCTTATGTGGCAATGATTTAATAAAGAAAGAGATAGATTGAGTAACTAGCTATGTTACTGTAACATCACACATACAAAGGCAAAGTGTGTCTACAACCTAATTAATGTGACATTGCATCTTACCACAACTAAGTTATTTTCCACCATGTGGGTAGTAACTTAGACTAGTAACATATGCATGTTACTAGTCTAAGTTACTCTCCACTATGACCAGCCTAATGCTCCTGGCCGATCATGTTGTTGAAACGGGAGTGGATCCATTGGCTTGCATGTTTTCAATAAGATGCGGTGGTTGTCGTTGTATTGGGAATGGCAGTACCTGAAGAGGTTAGATAGAGGTGTGGGGACTAGCAGGGAAGCTATCGACGGCGTCCGCAGGCGGGATTGGATACAAGCAAGCATAGCTGGACGCAGGAAGTACCCAGGTTCGGAGCCCTCGTGGTGAGGTAAAACTCCTACTCCTGCCTGATATGACTATGTGGGATATACGAACTACAAGTGCTCCTCGAGCTGTATTTGCTAGCTACTACCTTAAACGCTAAGAGAGCAACCCCTTCTACTGAGCCCTTTCCTCTCCTTATATAGGCAGAGAGGCAACGGTCTTATTGGCCAACCCGACTGGCGGGCCCCACAGGCGGGTCCCAGCCGGCTGGTCATCTACAGTATCCCGTATGGCATGTCACGTCGGAGTGTGTGCTGTATGGTTGTCGTGGGCACAATGGACGCCGTGCGAGCCTGTCTTCAGCATAGGGCCACTGTTCCCGCGTCACCCCCGCAAAGTCTTCGGTATGGCCGGGTAGTTGCTACTCTTGTCATCGTACAGGGCGTACCGGGCACTGATACGCACATCGTCCTGTCTTACTGATTGGGTCTGGCTACGTCGTCGTAGCCGGCTACTTCTTGCTGATCCGGCTACCGCACGGTATCCGGCCTGTCCTGCCCTGTCCGGCTGTGCTTGGTCAGCCGGACGCGATTCGACTGCTTGGTTCTTGTCTGGTTGGGGTACCTGGGGATCATCCCCTGACACTAGCCCCCGAGCGCGTGTGGATTCTGCCCTTAGGCAAAATTTGCGCGCGCTCCTTCTTGTTTTTGAATTTGTGTCCGGCTGTGCTTGGCGGTTGCGCTACTCGTGACGTCAGCGCTGACGCCGGCCACGCGCGCACGCGCCATCATTGCTCTGTGCTGGGCAGCGTAACGTCCCGTCGCACTTCGCCTCGGGGAACCGCTGTCCGGCGCTTCGGTTCATGCTCCGGGATCTTCTGCGAATATTGCTTTGGCACATGGGATCTAGGCAGCGGTTGGGGTGAGGGCCGTCCGGATGCGCACCACGTGGCTCCACTAACGGTTGCCCTTCCGGCCCTTTAAAGGGACGCCGTGGGGGAGGCAGCTCCTTTCCTTCGCTCCCCCGCTGCAGTTTCCTCTTCACTCGCGCGCTCCTGCTTCTGCGCCCTTGCCTTCTGTGCCGTAGCCCGCTGCGCCGCCCGCTCGCCGTCGTCGTCGCTATGGGCCACCGCCACTCTTCCATCACCGCTCCTCCCTGTCAGCCGGAGATGGCCGCCGACCGCGGGGCTTGGTGCGGCTCCTCCGTCACCGAGGACCACATCGCGAAGTACCACGCCACCCGCGTTCTTCCGCCGCCGGAGGAGGTGGCGGTGCGGTTGGCGCCGGCGGGGGAGGTGTCGCCGCACCCGGCGGAGGGGGAGCACGTCATCTTCCTCTCCCACCTGGCGTGCTGGTTCGCCCTTCCGGTGCACCCCTTTTTCTTGAGGTTTCTCGCCTTCTTTGTTCTCCGCCTCCACCACCTCGGCGCCAACGCCATCGGGACGTTGGCGCATTTCATGGCGTTCTGCGAGAGCTACCTCGGGATCTAGCTGGATATCGGGCTCTTCTGCCGGCTCTTCCGAGTCCAGCCGCAGGTGCAGTACACGAAGGGGCCGCTAGTCGTCTGCGGCGGTGCCTCCATCTAATCCCGCTCCCAATCTGGCTACCCCAAGTTCTTGCTTCAGGACACGTTACGGCTGTGGCAGCTGTCATACTTCTACGTCAAGAACGTCACCAACATCGACCGGATCAATCTTCCAGCTTTCCAGGATGTCGAGTCCAGCCGACAGAACTAGGAGCTGAAGTTCCATGGTGACAAGGCGGAGACGGACGCGATGCTGCAGCGCGTGCGCTCCCTCGTCACCAGCAGGCTAACCGGCCTGGACCTTACCCTCAGCTGGATGTCCCGGCTGATGATGCCGCTGCAGCAGCAAGCGATCCCCGCTACCACAACTTGAAGGAGTGGGTGTGGACGATCACTAAGGAGCGGCTGCCGGAGAACTGGAAGTTCAGTCTGGCACCCTACAGCTGGGAGAACCGCGCGCCCCGGGTAAGTTCTTATAGCCGGAGACTTCATTTGTTCTTCCTGCATTTTTTGTTCTGTCCGGCTGACTTCTTTTATTCGGCAGATCTTCGCTTGCATCCTACGCGAGCCGCGCGCTCGGCGTTCCGGCGAGGAGTCGGACGGGGATGGTGATGCCTTTCCCATCCGGAATGACGAGCCGACTGCCGACCCACACGCGGAGGTTCACAAGGAGGAGGAGGTCGCGCCGACCATGGATCCGGCGACGCACTCCGCGACGGATGGCGAGGCAGGCGAGAGCGGCTCCAGTCGTTCCAGCTCTCGCTGGCCCGTGACAGAGGAGCCGGCTCCCAAGAGGAGCAGGTCTAGCACCCTGTCGCCGACCCGTCTTGGCCGGAAGAAGAGGCCGCCCCCAGTTGTGTCGGGATACATCCTTTCTCCCCCATTTTTCTTTCGGCGTTTTCTGTCTGCTTCCCTTTTTTCTTCTTTTTCTGACTTTGGTTTATTTGCCTTTGACTTCTCCTTCTTCTTCTTAGCACGTTGGTTTCTTTCGGAGCCGTGAGCCCAGCCCGGGCGCCGACCGGTTCGCCGCGCCGTGCCCCGACTGCGCCAGCCAGCGCCCCTCCTTCTTCTGCGGTGCTGAATCCGCCTCCCCCTCGAGCTGAACCGGCTGCCTCCGCCCAACCGGAAGGTCCACCACCAAAGGCGGAGTCCTCCCAGCCGGATGGCTCTTCTGCGGGCACGCGGGAGGCTGCCGGCAAGGAGTTCGTCATTGTTGGTGACGACAACTCCGACGAGGAGCCAGGGGAGGAGTGGAGGACGGCGGTAGTTGCTGCGAAGGAGTCCCTGGCTGTCAACGCCGTGGATGACGATGCTTCCTCCGCCGCCTCGCTGTCGGACCTTGCCACCACGCTCGAGCTGGCGGTGAAGGAGATCCGGCTGCTGGAGGCCACAGCCGGCGGGAACCGATCATTGGAGCAGAAGCTTGCCGCCGCCAACGGGACTTCCCAGAGTAAGTTCGCTTGACCCGTCTCTACTTTTTTTTACTGACAGCCGGTTTTGTTGCAGCCATCTTCGTGTGCGCTCAGCGCGAGATCGATCGCTTTAAGAAAGAGAACGACCGGTTGAGCAAGTCCAATTCCACTCTGCGGCTGCAGAATAAGGATTGACACGCGAGGGTAGACGGTCTGGAGGCCACCATCAAGGAGCGCGACGCCTTGCTCGTCAGCCGGACCGAAGCATTTACCCTTCTCGAGGCCCAGAACAAGGACCAAGAGAAGGAGATCAAACGGCTGGCGACCAAGGAGAAGGCTCTGGTGGAGGAGCTGATGCAGGTCGGCCACACGGCTAAGTGTAAGTTCCCTTTTCCGTCTTGTTTT
Organism: Avena eriantha; assembly: GCA_910589775.1. Classification (NCBI taxonomy): domain Eukaryota; kingdom Viridiplantae; phylum Streptophyta; class Magnoliopsida; order Poales; family Poaceae; genus Avena; species Avena eriantha. The sequence continues at coordinate 210,056,613 of OU342742.1, forward strand.
CTTTCCGGATCCGGTAGCCGGATCTGACCCTTTTTTCTGACAGCCTTTTACCCCAGCATAGACCTGCTGGCCTACAACCTGCTGCAGGAGAACTGGCCGGAAGTGCAGCCGATGGCCCAGGAGCTTGTCATTCTTCTTGGCGAAGAAGTTGCCAAGCTTCGTCAAGCGGCGCGCGACGTCTTCTCCTTCCTGTGGCCAGAGGCTCCGGTTCCGGAGACGATGGCGCAGCTGGCCGCGAAGGTGGGAGAGGTGCCGACTGCGGTGGACCGGCTGTAGAACTTGGCGGCGCGAGCCGGAGCAGAGATGGCTCTGGCCCTTATACTCTCCTGGTACAAGGACGCCCGCGTTGAGAAGATCGATAGTGCCTTCCGTGCCGGAGCCGATCTTGCCGCCATCCGCCAAGCTCATCCAGAGCTCCACGGATCCGCCATCAAGATTTCCGACTACGTGGATCCTGACGCGGTGGTCACTGACTCGGAGTCTGTCGGTACTCTTGATGTGGAGGGCCCTATGCCGCTGTCCACTGGTGCCGGAACCGGATCGAGCTCCGCGCCGCCTCCTCCGCCCGAAGCTTCCGCTGGCTAAGATCTTCCTCACGGCAAGGGTCCTGCCGCTTAGTCACTGCCCCGGGATGCCGGGTGTATTTGTCTTGTCTTGGATATGCGTAAAACTTGTCTATCTGTGCCGGCTATCTTTGATGTTGGGTAACTTGCGGGAGCTTCGTCTCCCTTTTGCTTGTTAATGTTGAACTCTTGAGTTTCCTTTAACTTGTGCCTTGAATTTTCTTTTGATATTTTGCCGGCTAACTTTTTCCCGGCTATGCCCTTCTAGCCGGGGAACTACAATTCCAGTGGGGGCGCGCGAGCGCACCCACTAGGTGTAGCCCCCGAGATTCGGAGTAGCTGGGGTAGCGAGGTGCTTCAAATCTTTCTTGTCTTCTTTTGCTCCTGCCCTTGCCCTCACCTAGGCTCCGATTGGCCGGCTAAACACCCTTAGCCGGTCAGGAACTACGAGATTCCATTGGGGGCGCACGAGCGCACCTAGTGGGTGTAGCCCCAAGATTCGGAGCGCTTGATGAAGGCAAGGACTTCGAATCTTCTTCCCTTTTCCTGAATTCCGACTCAAGGTAGTCAGACAAGAGTGTACATACACATACACACATGTCCTCATAGGTTAGTAGGTTAGTCTGCCAAATTGTAGCCGGAATACGGCTTGTTTTTTTTGAAAACTAGCTTGTGCCTCTCTAGACACTTAGTCGCTTTCCCATGTGCTCTACTGTTTTCGCTGCGTCCTTGCCGGGAAGCCGGGTTGCGGTCTGCAGCTGGAATCAAAGGGAGCTGACAGTACATTGTGCACGGTACTGATGGCCTCATAACCGGATTGTCTTAAGCTAGTTGCAAGGTCGGGATGCCTGGTCTGTCGCGTCTCTTCCCTGTTTTTCGTGTGGGATGCCTTGGGCTTTTGCTCTTGCTAGCCAGACAGCCGGGTTGCGGTCTGTAGCTGAGACGAAGAGTGGGCCTCTGACATCGTCACACACTACTCAGCCGATTTGTTGACTTATCAGGCCGGGCCAGCCGGCGAGCCCCCGGGTAGGGGTTGCCGGAGCCGGAAAATTTGAACCGGAAAACGGATGCACACATATTTCTGGCAAGGAGCCCTCGAGATTCTCGTAGGGGTCCGCATTTTCATTCAAGAGGTTTTCGGGATACATACACTGCTTGGCGACTAGGTGTAAAAGGGGCGCAGTAGGGCCGTGTTCCAAGGACGCTCGGTCTCCTCGTCTAATTTGTCCATCTTGTTCTTGCGCGGCTGCTGCGCGTCGATGAGGTAGTAGGAGTCGTTGGGCAGCGCCCGGCTGATGATGAAGGGACCCTCCCAGGGTGGTGACAGCTTGTGCATGCCCTTCGTGTCTTGCACCAGCCGGAGAATCAGGTCGCCCTCGCGGAATGCGATCGGGCGGATCCGGCTTGAATGGTAGCGACGTAGTCGCTGCTGGTACAGGGCTGATCTGGACAAGGCCAGCTCGCGGGCCTCCTCCAGGAGGTCTACTCCGTCCTCCTGTGCCTCCTGGTTGGCTTTTTCATTGTACATGAGCTCGCGTGGGGAGTCGAATTCGATGTCGGCGGAGAGGACGGCTTCCGATCCGTAGACCACGAAGAACGGCATTTAGCCGGTTGACCTATTTGGCGTGGTGCGGAGCCTCCAGAGCACAGCTAGAAGTACTTCGATCCAGCATCTGGGTGACCGCTCCAATGGCTCGATGAGGCGTGGCTTGATGCTGGCTAGCACCAAGCCGTTTGCTCTTTCGACTTGCCCATTGGACTGTGGGTAGGTGACGGAGGAGAGTTCCAGCCGGATCCCCTTGTTGCTGCAGAACCGGGCGAAGGCCCCCTTGGCACTTTCAGATAGGCTTGGCCTCGATCCACTTTGTGAACTTGTCCACCGCTACCAGCAGGTGGGTCATGCCCGCGCGTGCTCGCTTGAAGGGGCCGACCATGTCGAGGCCCCAAACTGCGAAGGGCCAGGTGATCGGTATGGTCTTGAGCACCGAAGTTGGCATGTGCCTGAGCTGCCCGAAACGTTGGCACCCATTGCACGTGCAGACCAGCGGCTCAGCATCCTCGAGGGCGGTGGGCCAATAGAAACCATGGCGGAATGCCTTGGCGACTATCGCCCTTGACGAAGCGTGATGCCTGCACTCGCCCTGGTGGATATCCTTGAGTAGCCGGTGGCCCGTGTCCACGTCGACGCATCTTTGGAAAATGCCGGATATGCTGCGCTTGTACAGTTCGCCATTGATGATGGTGTACGTGTCCGCGCAGCGCCGGATTTGCCTGGCCTCCACCTCGTCATCCGGAAGTTCTCCATTGGTGATGTAGTCCATGAAGGGCTGTGCCCAAGGTGGCACTTCCCGAATGACGAGGACACTCCCGTCCTTCGGTTGACGGACATCGGGGGGTCGTCCGGGTGGCGTACCCGGGACGGCAGCCCCCGAGCTGCTTGACGAACCGGCAGCCCCTGGGCCCTGTGAGCCGGAGGGCGTTGCTTTGCCGGAGTTGGTGCGGGTCTTCTTTTTTGGCGGCTCTGCCGGCTCTGCTTTTGCCGCTCCGTCAGCCGGAGTGCTCCCTGCCCAGGTGATGGAGTTCGATTCCGGTGACGAGTTGATGGACGGCTTGCATAGGTGCTCCAAGGAGACCCCAGGTGGGATCGCCTGCCTGGTGGATCCGATCTTGCAGTGCGCATCGGCTGCCTCGTTGTTGACGCGAGGGACGTGGTGGAATTCGCATCCGTCGAAGGAGGCGCTGAGCTTCTGGATGTGTAACTAGTAGAGGGCCATGTTTGCATCTCTGGCGCCCCATTCTCCGGACACTTGCTGCACCACCAGATCCGAATCGCCGAAGCACAGGATCCGGTTGACGCCGATCTCCTTGGCTAGCCAGAGTCCGTGCGCCAACGCCTCGTATTCGGCTACGTTGTTGGAGGCCTTGAAGTGGATCTGTAGCACGTACTCCAGTCGGTCCCCCTTGGGAAAGGTGAGCACGATGCCGGCTCCCAAGCCCCCGAGCATCTTCGACCCGTCGAAGTGCATCCTCCAGTGGTCCAAATCCAGAACTGGTGGGAGGTACTGGATCTCAGCCCAGTCGACGAGGAAGTCCGCCAATGCATGCGACTTGATCATGAGCCGGGGCTCGTATTGGATGGAGTAGGAGGCGAGCTCGATGGCTCATTTGGCGACTCGGCCAGTGGCATCTTTGTTGCCGATGATTTCCGAAAGGGGTGTAGTGCACACGACCTTAATCGGATGCTCCTGGAAGTAGTGCTTGAGCTTCTTGCATGCCAGGTACACGCCGTAGCACATCTTCTGGTAGTGGGGGTAGTTCTGGCTGGAGAGGGAGAGAACCTCGCTGAGGTAGTAGACAGGTCTCTGAACCGGCTGAGCCTTGCCTTCCTCGGGGTGCTCCACCACCAGGACGACGCTGATGACCCGGCTGATGGCTGCTATATAGAGCAACATCGGCTCCTTGCTAGCCGGCGTGGCTAGAACCGGTGTTGTGGATAGCATGCGCTTGAGGTCGCGAAACGCGGTGTCGGCTTGCGAAGTCCAGGAGAACTTGTCTGTCTTCTTCATCAGTTGGTACAGCGGGAGTGCCTTTTCCCCCAGCGGGCTGACGAAACGGGTGAGGGAAGCTAGGCATCCGGTGAACTTTTGGACTCCAAGCAGGTTCCTGGGCGGCTGCATCCTCTCGATGGTGGCGATCTTCTCCGGGTTTGCCTCGATGCCTCGCTGTGATACGAGGAAACCGAGGAGCTGACTGGATGGCACTCCGAAGACGCACTTCTCCGGTTCAGCTTCATCCGGTACTAGCGGAGGTTGCCGAATGTCTCTCCCAGATCCTTAAGGAGGGTGCGCTTCTCCTTGGTCTTGATGACCACATCGTCCACGTAAGCATGCACGTTTCGTCCTATCTGCGAGTGCAAGCATTTCTGCATGCATCGCTGATAGGTGGCGCCGGCATTCTTTAGGCTGAAAGGCATGGTTACATAACAGAAAGCCCCGTAGGGGGTGATAAATGATGTCTTAATCTGATCGGCCGGGTTTAGCCAGATCTGATTGTACCTGGAATAGAAATCTATAAAAGACAACAAATTACAGCCGGCCGTGGAATCGATGACTTGATCGATATGGGGCAAGGCAAAGGGGTCTTTCGGGCACGCCTTGTTCAGGCTGGTGTAGTCGATACACATGCGCCAGGTCTTGTTCTTCTTCAGCACCAGGACTGGGTTCACCAACCAGTCCGGGTGGTACACTTCCATGATGAACCCGGCTGCAAGGAGCTGGGTGATCTCGTCACTGATTATCTTCCTCTTCTCCTCTGCGAACCGGCACAGAGGTTGCTTGACCGGCTTGGCATCCGGACGCAGATGAAGTGAGTGCTCGGCGAACTCCCTCGGCACACCCAGCATGTCCTTGGGGGACCATGCGAAGATGTCCCGATTCTCACATAGGAAATCAACGAGCGCGCCTTCCTATTTGCTGTCCAAGCCGGCACCAATGGTGACGAACTTAGTCGGGTCGGAGGGGTCGTGCAGGATGCTCTTCGTCTCCTTTGCCGGCTGGAAAGCTCCTTATCCAGCCGGTTTGCTGCTAGCCGGAATGTCCTACTAGGCCATGGCCACATTGCGCATGATCACGCGCTTTTCTTTGGTTATGATGAGGGCATCTGCCCATTTGGAACTGGCTGAGGCGCACTCCATCGACCACCTGAAGCAGCCGGCGACGGTGATCACGCCGTGGGGTCCCGGCATCTTCGTCTTGAGGTACGCATAGTGGGGGATGGCCATGAATTTGGCGAGGGCGGGGCGCCCGATGATAGCATGGTAGGAGCTCGTCAGGGTTACCACCTCGAACCAGATTTGTTCGCGGCGGAAGTTCTCCTCGGTCCCGAAGATGACGTCCAGCTGGATTTTCCCCTGCGGGGCGCAGGCTGGCCCCGGCAGTACGCGGTGGAACGTCGTGGTAGTCGGGCACAGGTCGCTCTCGCGAATGCCCAGCTTCTCCAGCGAGGACTGGTAGAGGAGGTTGAGGCTGCTGCCTCCGTCGATGAGGACGCGTGAGAATCGGCAGGTACACGCGTTGGAGACGATGAGGGGGTGGAGCACCATGGCGTAGCCCCCGGGAGTCGACAGATGCTCAGGTTGGTCTACCCGGCTCCAGGTGATGGGAGTTTCCGACAAGTTCAGGTACTGGGGGGCCGGAGAGACGATGGCATTGACCTCCTTGGAGCGTCGCCTGCGGCTGTGCTTGTCGTCCTGCTCCGTCTCGAAGATGTGGTAGGCGGCGTGCGGCTGGGGGTAGCCGTTGTTGTTGCCGTCGTTGCCGCCGTTACCATCACTGCCGGCTCCTCTAGCCGGTGGTAGAGGTTCACCTGGAGGTTGAGGGGGGAGACGAGGTTGGTTGCCCTGGTCCTTTAGCTGGCGGGTCCAGCTGTAGTTCCAGGTGGTGTGCGTAGCCGATTTGAAGGGACCGCTATGCCACTTGCACGGGCCGTTAAACATCTGGTCGAAGGTGAGCCGTGGCTTCTGCCTTCTTGCCTCATTAGCCGGCGCGTCGGGCGCGCACTCCACAGCATTGACTTGCCGCGCGTGGTAGCGAGGCTTCTGTTGTCCAGCCTAGCGTCCCCATGGAATGGGTTGTCGATGCCGTGGCATCAGGAGGATCCACCTTCCCCAGCCGGATTGCTTGGTCGGTCGCGTTTACTCGGAGGGGCTTCTTCATGGCGGCATCTGCCGTGGCGTACTGGTCCGTGACCGTCATGAGCTCTCCCATGGTTTTCGGCTCGTCACACAGTAGCCGGTGGCGAAGGATGGTGCCTTCCCGGCAACCCTCGATGAAGAAACTAATGGCTTGGCTCTCCAGGATGCCCTCGCAGGTGTTGCGCAGCTCCGTTCACTTGGCGAGGTACTCGCGGTCGGTCTCACGGTCACCCTGGACGCACAAGGCTAGGTCGCGCGGGCGCCCTGGACGTTTGTATGTGCTGTTGAAGTTGCGGACGAACACCTTCTCGAAGTCAGGCTAGGCGTTGATGCTGTTGGGCGCAAGGCTGTTGAGCCACGTCCTTGCCGATCCGGTTAGCATGAGGGGAACGTAGCGCACGGCTGTGCGCTTGTTCCCATGGGCTATACCGACTGCCGTAGCGTAGTCGGTCAACCAGTCTTCTGGCTTCATGCTGCTGTCGTACTTGGGGGTGTCCCTGGGTAGGGAGAATTTTTCCGGAAACGGCTCGTTCCGGATGCGGGGTCCGAAACAAACCAGACCGGTAGAGTCTTCCTCCTCCGTGACGTGCGCTTGAGCAAGGAGCTCGATGCGGTCGCGGGCATCCGGACAATCCAGGTTAGGCGCTCCCACCCAGCCCGAGAGACGGGAACCGGCTGGTCTGGGCGCTCCGGTTGGCGGAGGGGGAGGCGGCGGGTTGCTGTTCACCGTTTGCTCCTGGCGCGGTTGGCCCCTGTTGCCAGAGCTGCGATGCATGCTGCGGGCCCTAGCCGGCTGAGTGGAGGATGCCTGCTAGGTGTCGTGCGGCACGCCCCTGCTGTTGGCAGGTAGCTTGCTCCCCCTGGAGTAGCTGGGGTCATCCTGCATCTGCCGGTTAGCATCCGCCTGCTCGTCCGCGATGCGGAGGATCTCCTGCACGCAAGCATGCTGGAGGGCTCGCTCCTCGCCCTCCAGACTAGGGAGTTCTTCTGTCACGGCTCGTGCCACGTGCAGGTTCTTTATGGGCGTGCTATAGGTGGGCCAGATGAGGGCGGGTGCGGGATCCGGCTCCCCATCCTTCTCCATCCTACCGCCTAGCTCGCCGCCCCGGAGCTGCACCTGGCCATGCCGGCTTGGCTCCACGGTAGCCGAAGTGAAGCCGTGCTTGCGGTCGTACTCACGCCGGGTGATCTCGAGTTGCTTGCGGGCTGCCGCTAGCACCATGGCCTCCTGGAGGAGGATCTGTCTCTCCATGGTGAAGTTGGCCTCCGCCTCCTTCGGGTTATCCCCGAGGCTAACCAGCCTCAGGAGCCGATCGCTGGCGTCCTCCACCGGGTTCCGAGGCTGTGGGGGGGGGGGGGGCAGAAGTTCCCACCTCATCCATGCCTCGCTCCCGTGGCTGGCGGGGATGAGAGCTAGAGTAGGCCATCATGACCTCCACGCCACAGGATGCGGCGGAGGCACTACCGCCTAGGCGTGACAGCTCCGTGACAGAGACGATTTCCCTAGGGAAACGCTCCGGGACGGTGGCGACATAGACAAGGAGGTCGCCGAATAGCAGGACGGTTCCGTTCGCCGGGAAGGAGGTTCCGGCGAAGCAGGAGGCATTGTCGATGACGCAGTCGAATTTTCTGAGCGTGAGCACCAGGCCGGAGGCCACACGCTCACCGGCTGAAGTGCGGGGTCCCGTGCGGAACATAACTCCGGTCGAAGCCATCTCGCCCCATGGTGGGCGCCAACTGTCGTTGTATTGGGAACGACAGTACCTGAAGAGGTTAGATAGAGGTGTGGGGACTAGCAGGGAAGCTATCGACGGTGTCCGCAGGCGGGATTGGATACAAGCAAGTGTAGCTGGACGCAGGAAGTACCCAGGTTCGGAGCCCTCGTGGTGAGGTAAAACTCCTACTCCTGCCTGATATGACTATGTGGGATATACGAACTACAAGTGCTCCTCGAGCTGTATTTGCTAGCTACTACCTTAAACGCTAAGAGAGCAACCCCTTCTACTGAGCCCTTTCCTCTCCTTATATAGGCAGAGAGGCAACGGTCTTATTGGCCAACCCGACTGGCGGGCCCCACAGGCGGGTCCCAGCCGGCTGGTCATCTACAGTATCCTGTATGGCATGTCACGTCGGAGTGTGAGCGGTATGGCTGTCGTGGGCACAGTGGACGCCGTGCGAGCCTATCGTCAGCATCGGGCCACTGTTCCCGCGTCACCCCCGCAAAGTCTTCGGTATGGCCGAGTAGTTGCCAGTCTTGTCATCGTACAGGGCATACCGTGCACTGATATGCATGTCGTCCTGTCTTACTGATTGGGTCTGGCTACGTCGTCGTAGCCGGCTACTTCTTGCTGATCCGGCTACCGCACGGTAGCCGGCCTGTCCTGCCCTGCCCGGCTGTGCTTGGTCAGCCGGACGCGATTCGACTGCTTGGTTCTTGTCTGGTTGGGGTACCTGGGGATCATCCCCCTGACAGTGGCCACGAGCATTGCCTGGATTTTAGGATTACTACTGCATGCAATAACTAGATATAAAGCGAGTAGGTGAAGTTAATTCTTTGAACTACTACTACTCCAGCCTAGTAATATCGAACATAGGGAGTACCTCAAGTGTGGTTATATGGATGATAAGTTGATGTGACTCTCGGCCATTAATTCCTGACCATATAGCCGTACGTTCTACCACCTTTTTTTACTACTACTACTAGTAGTACATGGATGCTAGCAAAATTCAAAATCTCAATCGAGCGGCAAAATCACACACACTAACTTCGAATCATTTCCCGCCTAACCGTTTCAAAAACTTTGAGCCAAAATCTCCCACCTAGGGAGTACCATTTTTATATTATTGTAATTATTAGATGGGCGCTTGTCAAATTCAAAATCTCAATCGAGCGGCAAAACCGCACACCTACTTTGAAGCATTTCCCGCCCCTTCATTTCAAAAACTTTGAGGAAAAATCTCCCACCAGGGTTGTACCATTTTTGTATTATTATCATATGGGCTCTTGTCAAATTCAAAATCTCAATCGATCGGCTAAACCATACATTGACTTTGAAGCATTTCCTGCCCCTCAGTTTCAAAAACTTTGAGGCATAATATCCCACTGGGGGAGTACCAACTTTATATTATTATTAGATGGACGGTCGCCAAATTCAATATCTCAATCAAGTAGCAAAATCATACATCGATCTTGAAGCATTTCCCGCCCCTTAGTTTCAAAATATTTTGACTTCAAAATTCCGATTCTACTCGTTGTTCTGACGCCCTATGGGCAAGCTAAAGTTGGTAGCTTGGGGGCACGATTGTAATTTATATTTCTGTTCACCTCCTTAGTCTGGATTCGCCCAAATTTTCTCGCTGGTCCTTCCAAAAATCCCAGCCCCCTCTCTCCCACGCCCTCACCTCCACGACCACGACGCGCACCGGCCGGCAGAAATTCCACGGCAGCCGGACCTGCTTGAGCGGCGGTCTCATGCACCGCCGCAGAGCCGCTTCACCGATGCTCAACCACTGGTTCTGGTTCACCAGATCTCTCTACCATTGCACCGAAGCTGTGGTGTTGTTCACCACGCCGATGGCGTCATCGACCGCCCAAGCTCTACTTCCCGGCCGCTGAAAGCTACCCAACCGTACCAGATCCGCTTCACCGGTGTACACCAGACGTGATCTATTTCCGGGAGTTCCATGTCCACCGCTCTAGACCAGCTGCTCTGCCATCGCCATTCATTGCACTGGATCTGCCTTAGCGCCGCTCTCATCCACCGCGCTCAAGCCGGCATCGACAGCCCACGACCTGCTTCCCCGACACCAATAACCACCGTAACCGTAGCACCCTCGGTGACCTAGACGTCACCCGCACGGTACCGACGATGCTTACATGCCTCTCCGACCAAGGTTAACCAAATTTGCAACCCGTTTTTGTTTTGTCAGCAGTATAGAAATTTTAAGCTTGTCGCAGTGAACTGAATTTTTGTCATCGTGCTCGTACATACAAGTCAGTGGGCATGCCTGTTCTTCGTGCTAGTACATACAAGGTCATTAGACATGTTGGTTTGCATGCGCTGCTTTACAAATTTCAAGTCATGGACATGTCTGTTATTTTGTCATACACATGTTCTTAGCTACTCCATACAACAATAATTTCCTGCTACCGTGTAATTCTTGCAAAATCTGAAGTCAGCAAAAAATATTAGTGTGGATTCCCTACTCTACAGTTGCTAAATCTATCTGTTTCATCATGAGATCCGTTCCTGCTATTATTTCCTCCTTGGCATCATTCTACTATCCTGTAGTAGCCGTTTAAACTCTTCATACTAATTCAATTATAATTTTCTTGTTGCCATCTGCTTCTTCAAAATCTACATCACTAACTATTTCCTTTTTCTTCCATATAGCTCAAAATGGAACAATGAACATGTTGGTTTGCATAGCCTATTCTACAGGTTCACAAGGGATGCCATTAATTCCTTATCTGGTGCTTGTTCGTCCTAACAACGGCATAACTGTCCTCTACTATGTAGTTCATGTTGGGTTTGCAGCATAGAAAACAAAAAATTTCCTACGATGAGAACTACACGCCAAGATCTATCTACTAGGAACAGAGCAACGGGTGGACATACATCCATCGAGAACTTACCCTCGAAGGCAACGAGTTTTGTTAACGAGTAGGAACTCGTGGTTGATTTAGTCTTACACTTGCCGATCTCAAGATCGTGTGGAAGTCCGAGCGCCGCAAATCAGCAGCGCATCCGTCCTCGCACACACGTTCAAGCCATCGGACAACCTCCACCTCCTCGCTCCAGCGATCCAATGGAAGAAGCAACTCCTTCTAGACGAAATGCCACTGGGAACATGTATCTCGCTAATCCGAGACCATGGGGGAATAATTCTAGAGGGGGGGAGAGATCCTTCACAAGGAGGTGTGAGGAAGAAGGAGGAAGAGGGGGGCCTTTTATAGGAGGAGGGGGGTGCCCCTCCCCATGGCCGGTGCATGGGGGTGACCCCTCACCTCCCCCATTCATGTGGTGGTAACCCCTCCACATTAAAATGCCTCTTCACATTCCCTTTTAAAGTCCCCACTTTAAATGCATTAAAATTCTCTAATTTTAATGCTCTCTCATTTAATATAACTCTTTTATTAAATTTATTAAGAATTTTGTTAATTACTTTAAGTAACAAACATTCACATATAACCCCTTGCAATATTTCAATATCACATGCAGAACCACTTTCTGCAATTTCACCCGAAACAATTTCCGATTTCTTTCGAAACAATTCCTGCGCTTTGCAATTCTTTCGTCTGAAACATATGTGCTCCTAAATGGTGTCCGGTAACTCTTAAGTGTGTCACCCTACGGTTCACGAATAATGCAGACATGATTGAGACTCCTCTCAGATCAATAATCAGAAGCGGGACTTGGAGATCCATACTGACTCCTGCATATTCAACGATGACTTCTATGATTGTGAGAACCTTTAACGCTTGTAATTTAATCCCTTTGTCTCATGATATAATACATGTCCGAGATTCGATCATCGGTATCCAAATACTTAGTTTGATCTCGTTCTTGTTCCCGTGTTATAACATTCTAGTGATCACATCACTTGCTTGCAAGCTATCTTAATGTGATATCACCGAGAGGGCCTAGAGTATATCTATCCGTCATCGGGATTTGAAAAATTCCACTCCTGATCCATGAGCCTCAACATAACACCTTCGTAGTACTCAACCCATCTTTATAGTCACCCTGTTACGGTGTGACGTTTGATGTTATCAAGATACTCTTCCGGTGTTAGCAATTAACATGATCTCATGGTCTAAGGATAAAGATTACTTCGTATGATGTTATAGCAATGTAAACATAATGACTTGATCGTAATGCTACACTTCAGATGAATGTTCATCACATCATTTCACATATGCCGTGACCTTGTTATTAACAACATCCAATGTCCATGATCAGGAAACCTTGATCATCTTGTTAATCAATAAGCTAGTCTATAAGAGAGGCATAACTAGGAACCCTTTTTGTTTATTAAACACATATGTATTGATGTTTCCGATCAATAAAATTATAGCATGCAAAATAAACATCTATCATATATAAGGAATACATAATAACAACTTTATTATTGCCTCTCAAGGCGTATTTCCTTCAGTTCACTCGTGGTTTGCATTCCTGCTCTAGACGTTCTCTTATGATGCCATTATAATTTCTATCTGGTTGATTCGTAGCTATGACAGCAACTACATGCCATTGTGTAGCTCACCGCAAATTCCGAGTCACCGAACAACTATGCATTCCAGGAGATGCCACTTCTTCCATATATATTTGCTGAAATGACCTCGCCTTTTTATATTTTGCTGAAATTCTAAGAAACACTTTGTTTGATTTCTCATTTCATTCTAGGCACACTTGTCTAATGCTTGTTTGTCCTACTCTATAGGTTCACGAGCAACGCCATTATATCTTGCATCTGGTTCTGGGTTTGGTTTGTCCTAAGTCACGACATAACTATCCTTTACAATATATAGTTCATTCGTGGTTTGCATTCCTGCTCTACAAGTTCTCGTATGATGTGGTTATAATTTCTATCTGGTTCATTCTTCTCTACGATAGATACTGCATGCCATTTTGTGTCTCGGCGCAAATTCCGAGTCACCCGACGTCTCTTGCATTTTAGGGTATAGAACTACTTCCATATATTTTTGTTGAAATGACCTGGCTAGTTTATTTTTGCTGAAATTCTAAGACACACACACATTTTTTGATTGCTCGTTTCACGGTAGGCACACTTGTTTAATGCATGCTTGCTTGTCCTGTTTGTTTGACGTGTTGGTCAATAATTGAACCATTGACCAGTTGTAAACTCCAGATCATAGCTCCTGTCATATCAGTCAAGTGAGTAGTTTGTCTTGTTTGATGTATTAACTTGTTATTACTTAGTTTCAGGGTGCAATTATTGCTATTTCCACCAAAGAGGGGGCTACAAGATCATGTCTCCTCCAATGTAGCTGTCACGCTCAAAGGAAGATGCAGGTGATCAATTGAGGACTCTGCTATCAACTTGATTGTTAACTAAAATGCAGATTTTTCTTTCCCTTGATTTGATAATATGTAATAATTTTAAGAAGTTTGCAGCTCGTGTAATATCTAGATAACTCGCGTAGGCCATGTATGCATTTAGTTGACATTGTCCGTATATGCAGTAGTCGTTACGGTAATTACGCCAGACAGGTCGATTAGGCAACAACACTGTGCTTTGTTATTGGCCCTTCGTGTATCCGGTCGACGATGAACAGTAAAAAATGCTGGATTATATAAACGTTTCTGATATTGTTATGAGCTTCTGAAAAGGCCGAAACTGTAAAGGCCATAAACATAATGGGCCGACCTACAAGTTGTAACTGGACGTAACAGTAACAGGCCGTAAGACTAATAGGTCATAACTATAACAGGCCATAACAGTAACATGCCTTAACAGTAGCAGGCCCTATTAGAAATAGCCCATCACTATAAGAGGCAAGAAACCGTGAAATCCCAGAACAGTAATAGTTCAAAACAGTAGCCGGCTGGAATAGTAATGGGCCGCAACAGTGAAAGGCCAGAATAGTGACAAGCCAGAACAGTAACGGCCCGAGAAATTTCCAGGCTAGGGCTGTAACAGGCCAACACATTTACCAGACTAGAACAATAAAGCAGCGCTTGTGGGCCTGAACAAGTAAAGCCCGAAACAGTGAAAGGCCAGGATAGTAACATGCCTGAATAGTAACAGGCCATCTTAGACAAGGGCCATCAGCAGGCCACCTACGATGGTCTGCGATAAACAGTGATGGGCCTCCCGCAGGCCTTAAATGTACAGGAGCGACTTGGCGCAGGCTGCTAATGGCCCGCAGAGTGTTGGACCATCATGGGCCTTCTTTAGGCCGAAACAGTATTGGGCCTGAAAGTTCGCGAGCCACTGCTGGCTGCAACTTTGGGCCCATTTCAAATAGTACAGGACAAAATAGTAATGGGCCATCTTCTTATTGGGATCCCTTAATGGGCCAGCCCAATTAGAATTTAGCAGGCCTTGGTTGGGCCTGGCTTCTGCCACGGTTTCTATGGCCGTTAACAGCGGTAACTGACCGCTAACGGTGGCTGCCACGTGGTAGTTTGCATGACGTCAGCAGTCAACGCAGCTGGCGAACAGATCTATGACGGAACAAGTTTTCATGGCTGAAGGTTGTGATCCGCCACGGTCAGGAAAAAAATCATGGTAGATTCTTTTGTGACGGGGCTTTTACCACGATGGCCATCCGTCGTAGAAGACTTTTTAGCCACAAAAAACGGGCCTTCAACCACGAAAATCATCCGTTGTAAAAGCCAAGTTTTCTTGTAGTGACATCTAGTGTGCCTCATGTGGACATTAGCACTACATCCACTCCTAGTGTCATATTGCCATGTGATAGTCCTTGTAATTCATCATCTCATAACCATGCTATATCTTGTGATGAATTGCATCCTTTGCCTTGTTTCTCTAACAACATAGCATCTACTTCCTCTAGTATTATTTTTGATACTAACCATGTAGAGGAAAACAAGAAGCTCAAGGCTCAAATCACTTCTCTGAAGAATGACTTGAAAAGGTGTCATGAAGGTAAGACCACTCTCAAGAACATCTCGGGTGTGCGAAGATCCCCAAATGACAAGAGTGGGCTTGGATACAACTCCAACATCAAGAACAAGCCCACCAACAAGTTGAAGCACCAGGGCAACAAGAGATTGGCCAAGGTCAAGTGAAGAATTCGGCTAACATTGTGTGATTCAAGTGCAAGGAAGAAGGACATCATGTGAGATGTTTCCCATTGAAGAATAAGCAACAAGGGAAGCGGCCTCAAGCTCCACCTCAAGCTAGAAGCGAGCCTCTTCCCAAGACTCAAGCTCTTCCTCAAGGGGTGGCATCTTCTAAGAAAAAAGATAGCAAGAGAAGAACTTGCTACATATGTCATGAGAAGGGGCACCTTTCTTCCTCATGCATCATGGGTAACTCCTCATCCCATCCTATCTTGATTGATAATGTATATTCTCTTCGTAAGGATGAGATGGGCAATGTGTTTGCCAAATATGTTGGTGCCCAACATGGTGTCAAGAAAAGAACCATTTGGGTGGCCAAATTGACAGAAGGCAAAGTTGGATGTGGATGTGGATGCCCATGTGGATGCCACAAGCCAAGTTGACAGACATATATAGTCAATCGACAACATTTTGTACTTGTGATTCCCATGTTTTATGAGCTTTCAAACTTCCTAGCTAACTCCGCCCATTTTAATGACTTTAAGTCGATTTATCGAAATTAGGTCAAATTTGAAACCACAAGTAAATTGTAGGTTTTTCTTTTTAACTTCTACAAAAAATCTTTTAATTTGGAGGTACCGATCGAGGGGTCACAATTAATATATCTGAAAACAACAACTGTTTTGACGATAGGTTCAACTTCCTGCTAAGATTTTGCATCTTAACAATTTAACAAAATTAATTAGGTCAAACTTGAGCTACAAGTAAGCGCGATAGATAGCTCTTGAATTAAATGTCATTTTAGAGGTAGATGGGTGCATTTTCTACTAGTAAGCAGTGCCGTGGGTGCGAGTGTCCAACTACCAGGAAATAACATTGAATTC
The DNA here is from genome assembly GCA_910589775.1 of Avena eriantha. Lineage (NCBI taxonomy): Eukaryota > Viridiplantae > Streptophyta > Magnoliopsida > Poales > Poaceae > Avena > Avena eriantha. The sequence continues at coordinate 210,072,529 of OU342742.1, forward strand.
TACGTTTTTCGAGTGAAGACGAACGAGGTTAGTTGTTGTTTTCCATAAAGAAAGGTCCAAAGAATATTGGATGTGGATGCCACAAGCCAAGTTGACAGATATATATATATATAGTGGATCGACAACATGTTGTACTTGCGATTCCCATGTTTTATGGATTTTGAAGCTTCCTATAGCTAACCCTGCACATTTGAATAACTTTATGTCGATATCTCGGAATTAGGTGAAATTTGAAACTACAAGTAAATTGTAGGTTTTTCTTTGATAGATTTACGAAAAAGCTTTTGGACATACCCCTCGAGGGTTCAAATTAATATACTAGAAACCAGTGAGAGTTTCGACGATTAGTTCAACTTCTTGCTTAGACTTTGCATATTGGTAATTTAACGAAATTTGGTCAAACTTGACCTAGCTATAAGTAAACGCCATAGATTGCTCTTGAATTAAATGTCTTTTCATAGGTAAATCATCGGTGCATCTTCTTGTAGTAAAAAGTGTCATCGGTGTGAGTTTCCAACTATCAAGAAAGAACATTCAATTCTACATTTTCCGAGTGAAGAATACGAGCGAGGTTGTTCTTTTTCCTAAAGGAAAGTCCGAAGAATATTGGATCTCAATGCCACAAGCCAAGTTTACATACATATATATTGGACCAACATGGTGTACCAATGATTCCCATGTTTTATGAGTTTTCAAACTTCCTAGCTAACTCTGCCCATTAGAATGACTTTATGTCGATTTATCTAAATTAGTTCAAATTTGAAACTACAAGTACTAGTAAATTGCACATGCTCTGCACGTGAGACTCAGATAATAGACATTTGGAATATCATCACGATATAAAATTATCATAGGCAAAGCAGAAAAAATATAATAGACAACATTTGAACTAATACAAGTAAACCGTGTAGGTTGCTTTGAAAGTTTTACGGAAGAGCTCTTAGAGGTACCCATCGAAGGGGCGCGCGGGGGGGGGGGGGGGGGGGGGGAGGGGCAATTAATATACTATCAAGAACCAAAAGAGAGTTCTGACGACAGGTTCATCTTCTTGCTAAGATTTTGCGTCTTGACAATTTAATGAAATTAGGTCAAACTTGAGCTACAACTAAGTGCGATAGACTGCTCTTGAATTTAATGAAATTTGGTCAAACTTGGACTACATGTAATAAAATGTATGTTGCTTTGAAATTTTTATGAAAAAGCTTTTGGAGGTACCCATCGAGCGGTTAATTAATATATCAGAAACCAAAGAGAGTTTTGACGAGTGGTTCGACTTCTAGCTAAGATTTTGCATCATGAAAATTTTGAACTCCTTTTGAAAATGATGCCGCGCATCCGGACATAGCTCATGCCCCAAAATTTCAGATACTTCAAAATTCCCATTCGACCCCTATTAAATTCGGTAGGTGGGGGGCTTCACTCGTATTTTTCCTAGTATAGTGCTAGCTGTACCTAAACCCACCCCTCCCCCTCTCTCTTCCAGGAATACGTCACCGATCGGAACATCCCCGCTGCACTTTAGCCGGCGTACCCGCACACCTGATATACTCAACGAACCCTCTTGTCCTGCACGCTGATCACATCATCGACCGCCTAGATCTGCTCCACGGACGTTGTGGTCCGGCGTTCTGCTCGTATCCTCGTGATACATTGCAAATGTATCTATAATTTTTTATGTTCCATGCTTGGTTTTACCTACTTTCTTATGTTTTGTCCACACTTTGGAGTACTTTTTATACACTTTCTTGGACTAACCTATTAACAAGATGCCATAGTGCCAGCTGCGTGTTTTCTGCTGTTTTTGGTTCTAGGAAAGTGAGAAAATCAATATTCTCGGAATTGGACCGGACAAAAGCCAAAGTTGATATTTTACTGGAAGACTCACGGAGCCAGAATACGAGATGGAGGAGGGCCAGGGCCTGTCCACACCATGTGGTGGCACGGGCTAGCCCTGGCCGCGCCACCAGGTGGTGTGGGCCCCCTGGCCGCCCACCGACCTTACCTGTTCGCCTATAAGAAGCCTCTGATGCATAATCCCTAAAGAATCAAGCCTCCTGCCACGAAAAGTTCTGCAGCATCGCCGCCATCGAAGGGGAGATTCGGGGGACAAAAAGTCTCTATTCCGGCACCCTCTCAGGACATGGAAGTGCCCCGGGAGCCATCTCCATCGATCTCCACCACCATCTCCATCACCGTTGCTGATTCCCATGATGAGGAGGGAGTAGTTCTCTCTCGAGGCTAAGGGTTCTACCGGTAGCTGCGTTCATCTCACTCTCTATGAATGATCATATTGTGATCATGAGCTTTGTAATCAAGTAGATCTACCTTGCTACTCAAGTGCTTTAATATATCTCTGCTCTCCCCATGTGTGTGAAAGTGACATCATGCACACCATGGTGGCACTTAGGCTAGAGATTACAAATACTTGTTATGAGTTATATTTAGAGTTGGATGTCTTTATGAAATTGTGGTGTTTGTTGGAACCATCTAGTGCTCAAGGTGACAGTGTAGGGTTTTCTAGATGGGAAAGGCTTACTTTGAGGTGTGCTGTTATAGCCCTACCATGGATTAGACTGTCCAACCAGAGAGTAGTTCAGCATAGTATCATGAAGATGATATATTTATATGAGAGTGTTCACTAGTGAAAGTATGATCCCTAGGCCTTGTTTCTAAGCATTGATACACCATTTGCAATTAGATCTGTTACATGCTTTCTTGCTTCCATCTTTCTTTCAGTTTGCCTTTAGTCTTTTCCATGCCATCAAGTTATTTTCTAGCACCGTTACCACTTATAATTATCCATACCACTTGTATTTCACTATCTCTTCGCCGAACTAGTGCACCTATACACCTGACAAGTGTATTGGGTGTGTTTGGGACACAAGAGACTTCTTGTATCTTGATTACAGTGTTGCTTGAGAGGGAATACCTTTGACCACTTCCTCCCTGAGTTTGATAAACCTTGGGTGATCCACTTAAGGGAAAACTTGTTGTTGTTCTACAAACCTCTACACTTGGAGGCCCAACAACTGTCTACAAGAATAGAAGTGCATAGACATCAAGCTATTTTCTGGTGCCGTTGCCGTGGAGGTAAGGTAAAAGGTATTCACATCGGAGGATTAAAGAAGAAGAGCCTCCCATAGCAAACGCCTATTTTCTGGCGCCGTTGTCGGGGAGGTAAGGTAAAATGTATTCACACTGGAGGATTAAAGAAGAAGAACCTCCCACGGCAAACGTTGCCGGGGAGGTAAGGTAAAAGGTACTCACATCCTCCGGTGTGAGTGCTCGAAGTTATTTCCTTTAGATTCTGCAATTTTGTCTTTTTGTTTCTTGTTTTCACTAGTTAGGCTTAATGGAAAACAACAACAAAATTAGAGAGCTTTATAGTATTTATCTTGAGTTAGGACATGAAGTGTTTGAAGAGAAAATTAAAAAACCTATGGAACTTTATTTGCATGCTAATAGAAATGTTGTTAGTATGAATTCTTTGGACACCATTATTGCTAATGCTATAGAAAAATCTAAGCTTGGGGAAGCTAGTTTTTATGAAAATGATATTTTTAGTTCCCCAGCTTTGGAAGATAGCTATTCTATTGCTTATGATGATACCAAGCCTCCAATATATGATGATTACAATGATGAGTATGATATTTTAAGTCCACCTACTATTGAGGATAAAATTAATGATTACAATATGCCTCCTATATTTGATGATTATGGTGATGAGAATAATAATGATAGCTATTTTGTTGAATTTGCTCCCACTACAATTAATAAGAATGACTATGTTCATGTCGGGAGTATTAATTCTTTTATGCATGTGGCTCATGATAAGAATGTTTTATGTGATATTTATATTGTTAATTTTATTCATGATGCTATTGAAAGTTATTATTAGAGAGGGAAACATGGTTTTATGCATATCTATAATATTAAGTTTCCCCTCTTTATGTTGAAAGTCTTGAAGTTGCACTTGTTTTGCTTTCCTATGCATGTTTCTTTATGCTTTCATGACTTGTTTCTTTACAAGATTCCTATGCATAGGAAGTGGGTTAGACTTAAATGTTCTTTGGATTTGCTTGTTGATGCTCTCTTTTACTTCAATTCATATTTCTTATGTGATCATCTTTTCAAACTATCATGCCTAACTTAAAGGCGTTAAAGAAAAGTACTTATTGGGAGATAACCTAAAAGTTTTAGATGAGTCTTGGAAGTTATTACTTCAGTAATAACCGCTCCTTATCCTTTTTATTTGATTTTTGTGCCAAGAGTAACCTCTAATGAGAGAGAAGTAATGACTGGGAAAGTTGATGTCCCGAAACAGATTTGTGTGCTTCACCATACATATTCGTGTAAAATCCATGTACATCCTTTTGAGGCGTGAGTTTTTTTTGCTTCTACCCCAGGTTGTTATCTAACTTTCTCTAGTTCAACACTTTTTGATTTGAGCAACAGAAGGTCTTCGAAAAAATTCTTCTTTACCTGCTGGTCTGTTTTGACAGATTTCTGCCATTATTTGCATTTGCTTCTTGTTGGTTCCTTTTTGAGTTCTTTTGGGGAATTGAGCTTTCTGAGGGAAGTGCTATAGTAGCTAGTGTTCTAATGGAAGTTTATTTGGTGTTAGACCTGAACCTTAAGACTTATTATCTTGAGTGCACTAATGTTGCTAATAAAGATTATGTGAAGTTTTGTATGAAGGAAAAATTTCAGGTGTATGGAAGGGATGAGTAATGAGATGAAGGATGGACTAAAGCTCAAGCTTGGGGATGCCACACGTGTCACCCCAAGAAATATCCAAGAAGTATAAGCGCCAAACTTGGGGATGCCCAAGGCATCCCCTTCTTCATCAATAAAAATCCCAGGTTTCTTCCAAACGCTTCATTTTTATTGTTTCATGCACAGTTGTGTTGTTCTTGGAGCGTCTTATTTTTCATTTTCGTTTGCTTGTTTTGCTTAGTTTTCTGAATAAATTGGTTGGACCCCCTCTTTCATACATTGGTTTGCAAATAGTTTGGTTTGGTTTGGAAAAGAGTAGGAAATTTCGTGCTTATGTATTAAAAAGAGCTCGTTTTTGACTGTGGCCTATGCTTTTTCATGCCATGCTTGATATTTTTTTTGCTTTATGCTTAGTATTCTTTGTTGTAGCATGATTTGTAATAAACAATTGCGATTGCTTAATGTGCCTTGGATGAATCATGCGTTGTTTTAGCATATTAAAGCATAGTGTAGTGGTATTCTCCTTTGATGCTTTATTTGGGTTGACTTGGCGCATGCTCACACCATGTTATGACTATCTCAAGTCACCATAACCTTTATGATCCTTTAGTTTTCAACTTGTAGTATCACTTTATGCTTGGATCAATGATGTTTTGTCGCTCTGCATGATTATGGCCATTATTGCTCTCTTAGTTTGTCGCTCCTAGTCTTTTCCTAGCCTCCACAACCAAGTATGAGTTCCACTCATGCATCCAACTCCCTAAACCAAGTTATTTCAAAGATTCCACCATACCTACCTACTAGCATACGCTATTCTAAGTATATTCATTGTCGTTGTATTGGGAACGGCAGTACCTAAGGAGGTTAGATAGAGGTGTGGGGACTAGCAGGGAAGCTATCGACGGCGTCCGCAGGCGGGATTGGATACAAGCGAGCATAGAGGGACGCAAGAACTACCCAGGTTCGGGGCCCTCGTGGTGAGGTGAAGCCCCTACTCCTGCCGGATCTGACTATGTGGAATACTCGAACTACAAGTGCTCCTCGAGCTGTATACGCTAGCTACTGCCTTAAATGCTGTATGACCAACCCTTTCTACTAGGGCCTTGCCTCTCCTTATATAGGCAGAGAGGCAAAGGTCTCACTGGCTAGTACGACTGGCGGGCCCCACAGGCGGGTCCCAGCCGGGTAGTCATTTACAGTATCCAGTATGGCATGTCTTATCGGAGTACGAGCGGTATGGCTGTCGTAGGCACAGTGGATGCCGTGCGAGCCTGTCGTCAGCACATGCCACTGTTCTTGTGTCATCCACGCAAAGTCTTCGGTATGGCCGGGTGGTTGCCAGTCTTGTCACCGTACAGGGCGTACCGTGCACTGATACACACGTCGTCCTATCTCACTGATTGGGTCCGGCTACGCCGCCATATCTGGCTGCCTCTTGCTGATCCGGCTACCGGGTGGTAGCCGACCTGTCCTGCCCTGTCCGGCTGCATCTGGTCAGCCAGACACGATCCGATTGTCTTGTTTCTTATCCGGTTAGGGTACCTGGGGATCATCCCCCTGACACTACCCCCCGAGCGCGTGTGGATTCCGCCCTTAGGCGAAATGTGCGCGCGCTCCTTATTTGTGAATTTGTGTCCGGCTGAGCTTGGCGGTTGCTCTACCCGTGACGTCAGTGCTGACGCCGGCCACGCGCGCACGTGCCATCGTTGCTCTGCGGCGGGCAGCGTAACGTCCCGTCACACGTCGCCTCGGGAAACTGCTGTCCGGCGCTTCGGTTCCTACTCCCGGATCTTCTGCGCATCCTGCCTCGGCACACCGGATCATGGGCGGCGGTTGAGGTGTGGGTTGCCTGGATGCGCGCCGCGTGGCCCCGTCGACGGTTGCCCTTCCGGTCCTTTAAAGGGACGCCGCGGGGGAGGTGGTTCCTTTCCTTCGCTCCCCCGATGCAGTCTCCTTCTCTCTTGCGTGGTTCTGCTTCTGCGCTCTTGCCCTCTGCGCCGCCCGCTCGCCGTCGTCGACACTACGGGCCAGCGCCAATCTTCCGTCGCCGCTCCTCTCCATCAACCGGAAATGGCCGCCGACCGCGGGGCCTGGTGCGGTTCCTCCGTCACCGAAGATCAGATCACGAAGTACCGCACCACCCGTGTTTTTCCATCGGAGGAGGAGGTGGCGGTGCGGTTGGCGCCGGCGGGAGAGGTGTCGGCGCACCCGGTGGAGGGGGAGCGCGTCATCTTCCTCTCCCATCTAGCACGCGGGTTCGCCCTTCCCGTGAACCCCTTCACCGGGAGAGGTGACGTTCCTTGCCTTCATCGATCTTCGCCTCCACCACCTCGGCACCAACGCAATCGGGATGTTGGCGCACTTCGTGGCATTCTACGAGAGCTATCTCGGGATCCAGCCGGATCTCGGGCTCTTCTGCCGGCTCTTCCGAGTCCGGCCGCAGGTGCAATTCACGCTGGGCCACTAGTCGTCTACGGCAGCGCCTCCATATACTCCCGCTTGCAGACTGGCTACCCCAAATCCCTTCTTCACGATACGGTACGACTGTCGCACCAGTCGTACTTTTATGTGAAGAACCTCACCAATGTCGACCGGATCAATCTTCCGGCCTTCTAGGACATTGAGTCCAGCCGGCAGAACTAGGACTTGAAGTTCCACTGCTGAAGCGCATGCGCTCGCTCGTCCACTGCCGGTGGACCGGCCTGGACGTCACTCTCAGCTAGATGTCCCGGCTGATGATGCCGTTGCACCAGCGAGCACACAAGATGTGCTACTACTCCGGCCGGCTGGACCTGACCCAGCTATCGCGCCGCGATCTCCGCTACCACAACCTGAAGGAGTGGGTGTGGACGATCACCAAGGAGCGACTGCCGGAGAACTGGAAGTTCAGTCTGGCGCCTTATACCCGGGAGAACCTTGCGCCCTGGGTAAACTCTTCTAACCGGATGCTCTTTTGGTGTTTCTTGTACTTGTTCCTTGTTTTCGTTTGGCTGATCTCTTATATTCGGTAGATGTTCCCTTGCATCATCCGCGAGGAGGGCGAGGCTCCCCTCGAGGAATTCACGGCCGACTTGCCAGAGCCGCACGCTTGGCGGTCCGGCGAGGAATCGGATGGGGACGGCGATGCCTTCCCCAGTCGGAATGACGAGCCAGCAGCCGACCCGCATGCGGAGGTTTACGAGGAGGAGGCTGCGCCGACCATGGACCCGGTGACGCGCTCGGCGTCGGACGGCGAGGCAGGCGGGAGCGGCTCCAGTCGTTCCGGCTCCTGTCGGCCTGCGACGGAGGAGCCGGTCCGGTGCCTTGCCGCCAAGCCATCTTGGTCGGAAGAAGGGGCCGCCCCCGGTTGTGCCGGGGTACGTTCCTTCTCCCCTCCCCCCTTTTTCTTCCGATGCCTTCTATTTGTTTGCCCTTTTTCTTCCTTTTCTGACTTTGGCTTATTTTGCCTTTGCCTTCTCCTTTTTCTCTTTAGCACACTGGTCTCCTTCGGAGCCGCGAGCCTGGCACGAGCGCCGGCCGGGTCGTCGCCCCAGGCCCCAACTGCGCCAACCGGCGCCCCTCCTTCTTCTGAGGCACAGCCTTCGCCTCCCCCTCGGGCTGAGCCGGCCACCTTCGCCCAGCCGGAAGGCCCCCAGCCGGAAGCAGAGTCCTCCTAGCCAGAAGGCTCCTCCGTGGGCGCACAGGGGGCTGCCGGCAAGGAGCTCATCGTTGTTGGCGATGACAACTCCGATGAGGAGCCTGGGGAGGAATGGAGAACGGTGGTGGTTGCAGCGAAGGAGTCCTTGGTCGTCAACGCCGTGGACGACGATGCTTCCTCTGCCGCCTTGTTGTCGGACCTTGCCGCCATGCTCGAGCTGGCGGTGAAGGAGATCCGGCTGCTGGAGGCCACAGCCGGCGGGAACCGGACGCTGGAGCAGAAGCTTGCTGCCACCAACGGGACTTCCCAAAGTAAGTTCGCTTCACCCGTCTTGCTCTTTTTTTTACTGATAGCCGGAATTTCCGCAGCCATCCTCGTGTGCGCTCAGCGCGAGATGATCGCTTGAAGAAAGCGAACGACCGGCTGAGCAATTCCAATTCCACTCTGCGGCTGCAGAACAAGGATTGGCACGCGAGGGTGGACGGTCTGGAGGCCACCATCAAGGAGCACGACACCTCGCTCGCTAGCCGGGCTAAAGCCTTCACCCTTCCCGAGGCCCAGAACAAGGACCAAGAGAAGGAGATCAAACGGCTAGCGGTCAAGGAGAAGGCGCTGGTGGAGGAGCTGATGCAGGTCGGCCACACTGCCAAGGGTGAGTTCCTTTTCCTGTCTTCCATTCTTTCCGGATCCGGTAGCCGGATCTGACGCTCTTTTCTGACAGCCTTTTAACCCGGCATATACCTGCTGGCCTACAAGCGGCTGCAGGAGAACTGGCTGGGAGCGCAGCCGACGGCCCAGGAGCTCGTCGTCCTTCCTGGCGAGGAAGCCGCCAAGCTTCGCCAGGAGGCACGGGACGTCTTCTCCTTCATGTGGCCGGAGGCTCCAGTTCCGGAGACGATGGCGCAGCTGGCTGCTAAGGTGGGGGAGGTGCCAGCTGCGGTGGACTGGCTGCGGGACTTGGCGGCGCGAGCCGGAGCGGAGATGGCTCTGGCCCTCATACTCTCCTGGTATAAGGACACCCGCGTCGAGAAGATCGACGGTGGCTTCCGTGCCGGAGCCGACCTCGCCGCCATCCGCCAAGCCCATCCGGAGCTCCATGGATCCGCCATCAAGATTGCCGACTACGGGGATCCCGACGAGGTGCTCACCGACTCGGAGTCTGTGGGCCCTCCTGACATGGAGGGCCTAATGACGCCGCCCGCAGGTGCTGGAACTGGATCTTGCTCCGCGCCTCCTCCACCGCCCGAAGCTTCTGCTAGCCAAGATCTCCCTCACGGCAAGGGTCCTGCCGTCTAGTTATCGCCCCGGGATGCCGGGTGTATTTGTCTTGCTTCAGTTATGTGTGAAACTTGTCTATCTGTACCGGCTGTCTCTGATGCCGGGTAATTTATGGGAGCATTGCCTCCTTTCTGTTTGTTAATATTGACCTTGCTTGGATTTCCTTCAACTTGTGTGCTTCGAATTTTCTTTCAATACTTCGCCGGTTAACTTTATCCGGCTTACTTCACCCGGCTACACACCTTTAGCCGGGGGAACTGCACCTCCAGTGGGGGCGCGCGAGCGCACCCTTTGGGTGTAGCCCCCGAGATTCGTAGTAGCTGGCGTAGCCAGGTGCTTCGAATCTTCCTTCTTTCCCAATTCTTCTATCTTTATCCGACTAGACTCATCTCAGTCTGATGCTTTCGCTGGCTGAACACCTTCGGCCGAGGGAACTAACATTCCAGTGGGGGCGCGCGAGCGCACCCACTGGGTGTAGCCCCCGAGATTCGGAGCGCTTGATGAAGGCAAGGACTTCGAATCTTCCTTCTTTCCCAATTCTTCTATCTTTATCCGACTAGACTCATCTCAGTCGGTTGCTTTCGCTACTTGAACACCTTCGGCTGGGGGAACTAACATTCCAGTGGGGGCGCGCGAGTGCACCCACTGGGTGTAGCCCCCGAGATTCGGAGTAGCTGGCGTAGCCAGGTGCTTTGAATCTTCCTTGTCTTCTCTTGCTCCAGCCCTTGCCCTCACCTGGGCTCTGGACGGCCGGCTAAACGCCTTTAGCCAGTTGGGAACTACAAGATTCCACTGGGGGTGCACGAGCGCACCCAGTGGGTGTAGCCCCCGAGATTTGGAGCGCTTGATGAAGGCAAGGACTTCGAATCTTCTTTCCTTCTCCTGATTTCTGACTCGAGTAGTCGGACAAAATGTACATACGCATACACACATGTCCACATAGGTTAGTAGGTTAGTCTGCCAAATTGTAGCCGGAAAACGGCTTGTTTTTTCGAAAACTAGCTTGTCCCTTTCTAGACACTTAGTCGCTTTCCCGTGCGCTCTGCTGTTTTCGCTGCGTCCTTGCCGGGCAGCCGCGTTGCGGTCTGCAGCCGGAATCGAAGGGAGCTGACAGTACATTGCACACGGTACTAATGGCTTAGCAGCTTGATTGGTTTGAGCTAGTTGCAGGGCCGGGACACCCGATCTGTCACGTCTCCTCCCCGTTCACCGTGTGGGATGCCTTGGGCTTTTGCTCTTGCTAGCCGGCAACCGGGTTGCGGTCTGTAGCTGAGATGAAGAGTGGGCCTCTGACATCGTCACCCACTACTCAGCCAGTTTGTTGACTTAGCAGGCCGGGTCAGCCGGCGAGCCCCCAGGTAGGGGTTGCCAGAGCCGGAAAATTTGAACCAGAAAACAGGTGCACACACATTTCTAGCAAGGAGCCCCCGAGATTCTCGTAGGGGTCCGCATTTTTCATTCATAGGGTTTTCGGGATACATACACTGCCTGGCGACTAGGTGTAAAACGGGCGCAGCAGGGCCGCGTTCCAGGGACGCTCGGTCTCCTCTTCTGATTTGTCCATCTTGTTCTTGTGCGGCTGCTGCGCGTCGATGAGGTAGTAGGAGTCCTTGGGCAGCGCCCGACTGATGATGAAGGGGCCCTCCTAGGGTGGCGCTAACTTGTGCATGCCCTTCGTGTCTTGCACCAGCCGGAGAACCAGGTCGCCCTCGCGGAATGCGACTTGGCGGGTCCGGCTTGAATGGTAGCGACGTAGTTGCTGCTGGTACAGGGCTGATCTAGACAAGGCCAGCTCGCGGGCCTCCTCCAGGAGGTCCACTCCGTCCTCCCGCGCCTCCTGGTTGGCTTTTTCATTGTACATGAGCTTGCGTGGGGAGTCGAATTCGATGTCGGCGGAGAGGACGGCTTCCGATCCGTAGACCAAGAAGAACGGCGTTTAGCCGGTTGACCTATTTGGCGTGGTGTGGAGGCTCCAGAGCACAGCCGGAAGTACTTCGATCCAGCATCCGGGTGACCGCTCCAATGGCTCGATGAGGCGTGGCTTGATGCTGGCTAGCACCAAGCAGTTTGCTCTTTCGACTTGCCCATTGGACTGCAGGTAGGTGACGGAGGAGAGGTCCAGCCGGATCCCCTTGTTGCTGCAGAACCGGGTGAAGGCCCCCTTGGCGAAGTTCGTGCCGTTGTCGGTGATGATGCTGTTGGGGTAGCCGAAGGGGTTGATGATGTCAGTGAAGAAGGTAACAACCGTCGCTCCATCCAGCTTCCGGATAGGCTTGGCCTCGATCCACTTCGTGAACTTGTCCACCGCCACCAGCAGGTGGGTCATGCCCGCGCGTGCTCGCTTGAAGGGACCGACCATGTCGAGGCCCCAAACCATGAAGGGCCAGGTGATCGGTATGGTCTTGAGTACCGAAGTTGGCATGTGCCTGAGCTGCCCGAAGCGTTGGCACCGGTTGCATGCGCGGACCAGCTGCTCAGCGTCCTCGAGGGCGGTGGGCCAATAGAAACCATGGCGGAATGCCTTGGCGACTATCGCCCTTGACGAAGCGTGGTGCCCGCAATCGCCCTGGTGGATATCTTTGAGTAGCCGGTAGCCCGTGTCCACATCGACACATCTTTGGAAGATACCGGATACGCTGCGCTTGTACAGCTCGCCGTTTATGATGGTGTATGTGTGCGCGCGACGCCGGATTTGCCTGGCCTCCACCTCGTCGTCCGGGAGTTCTCCATTGGCGATGTAGCTCATGAAGGGCTGTGCCTAGGATGGCACTTCCCGGATGACGAGGACGCTCATGTCCTCCGGCTGACGGATGTCGGGGGGTCGTCCGGATGGCGTACCCCGGACGGCATCCCCCGAGCCACTAGGCGAGCCGGTAGCCCCCGGGTCTTGCGAGCCGGAAGGCACTGCCTGGCCAGAATTGGTGCTTCAAATCTTTTTCTTCGGCGGTTCTGCCGGCTCTGCTTCTGCTATTCCGTCAGCCGGAACGCTTCCTGCCCATACGATGGAGTCTGATTCTGGTGATGGGTTGACGGATGGCTTGCGCAGGTGCTCCAGGGAGACCCCTGGTGGGATAGCCTACCTAGTGGATCCGATCTTGGAGAGCCCATCGGCTGCCTCGTTGTTGACGCGGGGGATGTTGTGAAATTATCACCCATCGAAGGAGGCGCTGAGCTTCTGGATGTGGAACCGGTAGAGAGCCATGTTTGCACATTTGGCATCCCATTCTCCGGACACCTGCTGCACCACCAAGTCCGAATCACCGAAGCACAGGATCTGGTTGACACCGATCTCCTTGGCTAGTCGGAGCCCGTGCGCCAAGGCCTCGTATTTGGCTACGTTGTTGGAGGCTTTGAAGTGGATCTGCAGCACGTACTCCAGTCGGTCTCCTTTGGGCGAGGTGAGCACAATGCTGGCTCCCAAGCCCCCGAGCATCTTCGACCCGTCAAAGTGCATCCGCCAGTGCTCCGAATCCAGAACCGGTGGGAGGTACTGGGTCTCGGCCCAGTCGACGAGGAAGTACGCCAACGCCTGCGACTTGATCGTGAGCCGGGGCTCGTACTGGATGGAGTAGGCGGCCAGCTCGATGGCCCACTTGGCGACTCGGCCGGTGGCGTTCTTGTTGCCGATGATTTCTGAAAGGGGTGCAGTGCACACGAATTTAATCGGGTGCTCCTGGAAGTAGTGCTTGAGCTTCTTGCATGCCAGGTACACGCCGTAGCACATCTTCTGGTAGTGGGGGTAGTTCTGCTTGGATAGTGAGAGGACCTCACTGAGGTAGTAGACGGGTCTCTGAACCGGCTGAGCCTTGCCTTCCTCGGGGCGCTCCACCACCAGGACGACGCTGACGACCCGGCTGATGGCTGCTATATAGAGCAACATCGGCTCCTTGCTAGCCGGCGTGGCTAGAACCGGTGCTATGGATAGCATGCGCTTGAGGTCGTGAAACGCCGTGTCAGCTTGCGAAGTCCAGGAGAACTTGTCCATCTTCTTCATCAGCTGGTACAACGGGAGTGCCTTCTCTCCCAGCCGGCTGACGAAGCGACTGAGGGAAGCCAGGCATCCGGTGAACTTCTGGACTCCAAGCAAGTTCCTGGGCGGCTGCATCCTCTCGATGGCCGCGATCTTCTCCGGATTCGCCTCGATACCTCGTTGTGATACGAGGAAACCGAGTAGCTGGCCGGACGGTACTCCGAAGACGCACTTCTCCGGGTTCAGCTTCATTCGGTACTGGCGGAGGTTGCCAAATGTTTCTCCCAGGTCCTCGAGGAGGGTGCGCTTCTCCTTGGTCTTGATGACCACGTCATCCACGTAAGCGTGCATGTTTCGGCCTATCTACGAGTGCAAGCATTTCTGCATACATCGCTGATAGGTGGCGCCTGCGTTCTTTAGGCCGAAAGGCATGGTTACATAGCAGAAAGCCCCGTAGGGGGTGATAAATGATGTCTTAATCTGATCAGCCGGGTTTAGCCGGATCTGATTGTACCCGGAATAACAATCTAGAAAAGACAACAAATCACAGCCGGCCGTGGAATCGATGACTTGATCGATACGAGGCAAGGCGAAGGGGTCTTTCGAGCACGAATTGTTCAGGCTGGTGTCGTCGATACACATGTGCCAGGTCTTGTTCTTCTTCAGCACCAGGACTGGGTTTGCCAACCAGTCCGGGTGGTACACTTCCATGATGAACCTGGCTGCAAGGAGCCGGGTGATCTCGTCACTGATTATCTTTCTCTTCTCCTCTAAGAACCGGCATAGAGGTTGCTTGACCGACTTGGCATCCGAACTCCCTCCGCACACCCAGCATGTCCTTGGGGACCATACAAAGATGTCATGATTGTCACGGAGGAAGTGGACGAGCGCGCCTTCCTATTTGCTGTCCAAGCCTGCACCAATGGTGACGAACTTAGTCGGATCGGAGGGGTCGAGCAGGATCCTCTTCGTCTCCTTTGCCGACTGGAAGGCTCCTTCTCCAGCCGGTTTGCTGCTAGCCGGAATGTCCTGCTGGGCCATGGCCACATTGCGCATGATCATGCGCTTCTCTTCGGCTATGATGAGAGCCTCTGCCAGTTTGGAACCAGCTGAGGCGCACTCCATCGACCGCCTGAAGCAGCCGGCGACGGTGATCACGCCGTGGTGTCCCGGCATCTTCGTCTTGAGGTAGGCGTAGTGGGGGATGGCCATGAACTTGGCGAGGGCGAGGCGCCCGAGGAGAGCATGGTAGGAGCTCATCAGATTTACCACCTCGAACCAGATTGGTTCGCGGCGGAAGTTCTCCTTGGTCCCGAAGATGACGTCCAACTATATTTTCCCCAGCGGGGCGCAGGCTGGCCCCGGCAGTACGCCGTGGAACGTCGTGGTAGTCGGGCGCAGGTTGCTTTCGCGAATGCCCGGCTTCTCTAGCGAGGACTGGTAGAGGAGGCTGAGGCTGCTGCCTCCATCGACGAGGACGCGCGTGAATCGGCAGGTGCGCGCGTTGGAGACGATGAGAGGGTCGAGAACCATGGCGTAGCCCCCGAGAGTCGGTAGATGCTCAGGCTGATCATCCCGGCTCTAGGTGATGGGGGTTTCCGACCAGTTCTGGTACTGGGGGACCGGAGAGACAATGGCATTGACCTCCTTGGAGTGTCGCCTGCGGCTGTGCTTGTCGTCCTGCTCCGTCTCGAAGATGTGGTAGGCGGCGTGCGGCTAGGGGTAGCCGTTGTTGTTGTTGCCGCCGTTACCATCATTGTCGGCTCCCCTAGCCGGTGGTGGAGGTCCACCCGGTGGGGGAGGCGGGGGACGAGGCTGGTTGCCCTGGTCCTTTAGCTGGCGGGTCCAGCTGCAGTTCCGGGTGGTGTGCGTAGACGGCTTGAAGGGACCGTTATGCCACTTGCACGGGCCATCGAACATCTGGTCGAAGGTGAGCCGTGGCTTCTGCCTTCTTTCGTCGTTAGACGGTGTGTCGGGCGCGCCCTCCATAGCATTGACCTGCCGCGCGTGGTAGCGAGGCTTCTGCTGTCCGGCCTGGCGGTCCCCATGGAATCGGTTGTCGTTGCGGTGGCGCCTGGAGGATGCGGCTTCTCTAGCCGGATTGCTGGGTCGGTCGCGAGCCGGCTCTGTGGGAGTCGGACACCCGTCCGCGTTTACTCGGAGGGGCTTCTTCATGGCGGCATCCGCCATGGCGTACTGGTCTGCAACCGTCATGAGCTCCGCCATAGCTTTCGGCTCGTCACACAGTAGCCGGAGGCGAAGCATGGTGCCTTCTCGGCAACCCTCAATGAAGAAACTGATGGCTTGGCTCTCCAGGATGCCCTCGAAAGTATTGCGCAGCTCCGTCCACTTGGCGAGGTACTCGCGGTCGGTCTCGCGGTCGCCCTGGACGCACAAGGCCAGGTCGCGCGGGCGCCCTGGACGCTTGTACGTGCCGTTGAAGTTGCGGACGAACACCTTCTCTAAGTCAGGCCAGGCGTTGATGCTGTTGGGTGCAAGGCTATTGAGCCATGTCCTGGCCGACCCGGTTAGCATGAGGGGGACGTAGCGCATGGCTGTGCGCTTGTTCCCGTGGGTGATGCCGACTGCCGTAGCGTAGTCGGTTAACCAGTCTTCCAGCTTCATGCTGCTGTCATACTTGGGGGTGTCCCTGGGCAGGGAGAATTTATCCGGAAGCGGCTCGTTCCAGATGCAGGGTCCAAAACAAACCGGGCCAGTCGAATCTTCCTCCTCTGTGACACACGCTTGAGCGAGGAGCTCGATGCGGTCGCGGGCATCCGGACAATCTGGGTTGGGCGCTCCCACCCAGCCCGATAGACGGGAACCGGCTGGTTTGGGCGCTCCAGCTAGCGGAGGGGGAGGTGGCAGGTTGCTGTTCACCGTCTGCTCCTGGCGCGGCTGGCCCCTCTTGCCAGAGCTGTGACGCCTACTGCGAGCCCTGGGCGGCTGAGGGGAGGACGCCTGCTGGGTGTGGCATGGTGCGCCCTTGCTGTTGGCAGGTAGCCTGCTGCCCTGTAGTAGCTAAGGTCTTCCTGCATCTGTCGGTTGGCACTGGCCTGCTCGTCCATGACGCAGAGGAGCTCCTACACACGAGCGTGCTGGCGGGCTCGCTCCTTGCCCTCCAGGCTGGGTAGTTCCTCTGCCGCGGCTCACGCCACGCGCAGCTTCTTGATGGGCGTGCTGTAGGTGGGCCGTGTGAGGGCAAGCGCGGGATCCGGTTCCCTGTCCTTTTCCATCCTACCGCCTAGCTCGCCGCCCCGACGCCATACCTGGCCACGCCGGCTCGGCTCCGCAGTAGCCGGAGTAAGGCCGTGCGCGCGGTCGTACTCGCGTCGGGTGATCTCGAGCTGCTTGCGGGCTGCCGCCAGCTCCATGGCCTCATGGAGGAGGATCTGTCTCTCCATGATGAAGCTCGCCTCCGCCTCCTCGGGTTATCCCCGAGGTTAACCGGCGTCAGGAGCCAATTAATGGCATCCTCCACCGGGTTCCGGGGCTGCGGGGGAGCGGAAGTTCCGACCTCGTCCAGGCCTCGCTCCCGCGGCTGGCGGGGATGTGAGCTGGAACTGGCCATCATGACCTCCACGCCGTGGGACGCGGCAGAGGCGTTGCCACCTGAGCGCGGCAGCTCCACGACATAGACGATTTCCCTAGGGAAATGCTCCGGGACGGTGGCAACGTAGACGGGGAGATCGCCGAATAGCAGGATGGTGCCGTTTGCCGGGAAGGAAGTTCCGGCGAAGCAGGAGGCGTTGTCGATGACGTAGTCGAACTTTCCAAGCATGAGCACCAGCCCGGAGGCCACGCAGTCACCGGCTGAAGTGCGGGGTCCTGTGCGGAACGTGACTCCGGTCGAAGCCATCTTGCCCCATGGTGGGCGCCAACTGTCGTTGTATTGGGAACGGCAGTACCTGAGGAGGTTAGATAGAGGTGTGGGGACTAGCAGGGAAGCTATCGACGGCATCCGCAGGCAGGATTCGATACAAGCGAGCGTAGTGGGACGCAACAAGTACCCAGGTTCGAGGCCCTCGTGGTGAGGTGAAGCCCCTACTCCTGCGGGATCTGACTATGTGGAATACTCGAACTACTAGTGCTCCTCGAGCTGTATACGCTAGCTACTACCTTAAATGCTGTATGACCAACCCTTTCTACTGGGGCCTTTCCTCTCCTTATATAGGCAGAGAGGCAAAGGTCTCACTGGCTAGTCCGACTGGCAGGCCCCATAAGCGGGTCCCAGTCGGCTAGTCATCTACAGTATCCAGAATGGCATGTCTTATCGGAGTACGAGCAGTATGGCTGTCGTAGGCACAGTGGATGCTGTGTGAGCCTGTCGTCAGCACAGGCCACTGTTCCTGCATCATCCATGCAAAGTCTTCGATATGGCCGGGTGGTTGCCTGTCTTGTCACCGTACAGGGCGTACCGTGCACTGATACACACGTCGTCCTGTCTCACTGATTGGGTCCGGCTACACCGCCGTGTCCGGCTGCCTCTTGCTGATCCAGCTACCGGGTGGTAGCCGACCTGTCCTGCCTTGTCCGGCTGTATCTGGTCAGCCGGACGCGATCCGACTATCTTGTTTCTTATCCGGTTGGGGTACCTGGGGATCATCCCCCTGACATTCATGTTTTTGTTTACCTTCTGAATTAAACTTGTTATGAGAAAACTAGTGATTAAAGCTCTCACAAACTTGATGGCACACTTTACTTTTCTTGCCCTTAATAAACTTGAACCATTGTGTCGGCTACGTTGTATATGCTTGGACTTATTTGTTGGGAATTAGCAGAACCATGTTGCCGTAGATATCATGTAACACCTACAGTAAGGCCCCCCACCAGAAGTTGGGTCCTTGCAACATTTTTTGTTTGCTTAAATTTACCATTTTTCTTTCTTGTTTTCATATTTTTTTGCCAAAAATTAGCGTCAAACATTTTAGCCCCACTATGGTATGTTTTTGTTCCATGTGCTTAGCTCAATTTCCTAGATATGGAGAGGCCAGGTGTATTGCATCTGAGTTGTCTGATAATAAGAACAAGGCCACACTAGCGATAAGATCCACACATGTATCATAAGGAACTCTGTGCAGTTCATCTCACTCTTGTATCTACTTTGTATCTTAGTTAAATGAACTGGCAATTTTAATACGAGGCTGTTGATGGTTCAGTTTGTTGTTCTCAGGCTACCGAAGTGTTGAAATTATCTGGCTATTCATGAATAATACAATGTATGATTGCTTGATTCATTGTTTGTCTGAAATTATCTAGCTAGCATATTCTAGGCTCACAATTGATGTGTTTTTATTGGTTGAGTTACTCTTTTTTGTCTATGATTAAATCAGTGGCAGATTTTGTTGTATAGTTCCTATCTAGTTTATATATGAGAAACATAATGGCTTAGTTTTAATATTCGTTTTATTCATGTTCTGCACATTCTAGTTTGAGCAGTCTGCATTAGGTACTTTGGTTGATTGCTCACATTGTTATTCAAAATGAACTTGTAGTTTGTTTCCCAAGTATGTTGTTTTGTCTTGGTCTCAGCCATCTTCAAGTAGAGCAGTCATTTCACAGAGCAGAACATGCTCGCATCGCTCCATGGCGCCAGCTGGTCCACTTATTCAAGAAGAAATAGATGTATGAGCCACCACTGTTAATTGCTTCCTTATATATTACCGCATTGACACATTTAAAATTCATGGTGGTGTGTTTGCATGGTATTGCTGTTATAACTTATTTGGTGTTTGTTTCAGGCTGCAAATGACCCTCTGAATGCCGAACAAAGACCCGCTTCTCCAAGTTTAGATTTTGTTTCACACAGTAGCAGTGACAATACCTATTGCTCATGGCACACCGCTTCGACCGATTCTTGTTTTTCAGCCGAAAGATTATATGAGGATGCCCTCCAAGATGCCCATCATATTGTTGAGCAAGGAGCCAACAAAACAGATTCAGTAATCACTATAGCACGCAAAGACTTATATGAATTGAAAAACAGGCAAGCCTTAACACGGAACATACTTAATAATCTCATCTACAGCTCTCATGGGATGCAAGCTCCATAGAGACCTTTTCTGTAACACGAGTTATGGTGTTTTTTAGTTTTCTGGACTCTGCTGCAACTTTTATGCTTCATTTTATTACTATAAGGTTTACTGAGGATTGTAATAATCTACTGTAGTTTGTAGTTGTAAGTTGTTTGAGGATTGTTGCAAACTGAGAATCTATCAGAATTACTACACACACATGAAAAAACAGTGAAATTGTAAGAGGTGCAACACACGATCTACCAGAACAGGGAGAACGTCATTGTATTACACGGGCACCATAGAACTTGCAAAATTCATAGACGTTCACTCACCAAAGTGAACACATAAAGAGAAGACTTGAAGAGAATACATCAGGAGCAGACCCACACAATCCATCAATCTGATGGATAGCCGTCGTAGTAATCGTAGTGGGTGGTACCATCCTCGCCATTTGGTGACACCATCTTCAGCTTAGAATGCTCAACGATTCTGCAATACTCCGCTAGCAATTGATCGAGTTCGAAAGGATGGTCATTCCATAATCCTCCTACTCCATACCCATATACAACGCTTGGCTCCTCTTCCCACGCAACAACCTCAAAGTTGTAGGATCTAATCTCGAATAGATCTGCATAGTATATGATGCCGGCCTGCACCATGGGTACCCTGGTGCTATCGACGCAGATGCACCGATTCTCAACAATGAAGAGAGCACGACTTTCGATGCCTCTGACCGGATGAAGTACATGGTTCTGGGTATCAACCTGGTAAACAACCGGCCTACCGCCATAGACCGGTCCACTCACTACGAACAGCAACTCCCCGTCGGACTCGATGAGGTAAAAACGATGCTCTGGGGACTAGCAGCCTGGAACAGGGCCTGCAACGGTGGGATGCATCTCCAAGGTTCGTGCGGAGCACTGCAGCTGCACATCTCCATGAGCAGGATCACACATAGTCGAGAGGATAGACCCGTATCTGTGTACGACAAAAACATCACCGGCGTAAGAGGTCATGCTCCGGAGTTTTGCGAAGTCATACGGTGAGTACCACCCTTCACCAAAGACTGGGCCACTCCCTTCCTCCGTGCTCTCACCCGCCCACCAAATGGTGGTGTTCTGATTGTTTGATGTAAACACCATCAATAATGGTAATAACGTCACAGCGACAGAAGCCACCGTCTCGGTCGGTATGTCCGCCCTTAGGTGCTTGATAGCACCCGAGAAGGGGTTGTACAACCAGGTCTTTTACGACTGCATCCTCTATCCAAGCACAAGGAGGCCGCCGGTTGTGCTACCGACATAAAAGTACCTTCCAGAGATAGAGGGAGGAGAAACAGAGATTCAGTCAAGGTAAACAGACTAAAATTCAATCAAGGTAAACCATGGAGCAAAACCCTGGGCAACAAGTGGACGAAGAAACAGAACTTGAAAAACAGATATTATAGGATGTGAATGCAAAAAATGGATCGCATATATACAAATGAATATAAAGAAAGCACATGCGAATAACCCGGCTAATCTTCTTCTCAAGGTGGCGGCCAGTTCTCACGTTCAGCAACTTGATGGAAGCGTCTTCTACCCGATACTCCTTCAACAACTAGTGCTCTAGAAAAATCCAGTTGGCTGGCGCTACAGACTGGCCGAAAGGCGGTGTAGTAGTCGAAGTCATCCGTCGAAAGGAAGATGTCACCTATCTTCTAGACGAGTCCCTCAGAGAGACCAGCCCATGGCGAGTCCTCCTGCTTCTTGCCGGCCATGGATGATGGCGTTCGTGTGGTCTCGGTCCCACCGACTGGCACAGGAAGCGGTTCCAGAGACACACATTTAAACAAAGGCCTGGGAAAGCCAGGCGAATCGGGTGGAAATAAGATGACGGCATGCAACAGCAACCACAAGCACATTTCATCAAACTGGCATGGGCACGCGCATGCGCACACACACTAATTATGGTACTCAATTTCGCTTTTTGGCTATGCCCTTGGATGCTCACCATGTGGTCGGATGGGGTGTATGCTCCATGGAGCTAAAAACCTCATGTTCTCTCAATAGCACAGTTGTTAATTATTAAGGTATATATGTTTTTAGGCCCACAACTTGCACCGCGGGAGCGTTTTAGTCCCACATCTTGCAAAGTGAGCAAAAGTAGCCCCATAACTTGTAACCAGGAACATTTTAGTCCAATTCAATCAAATTTCTGTGATTTTGTCCGAATTCGTCATAACTAATTCTGGAAGTGACATGTGGCATCATATTTTTTGCAAAATGGCCCATGTGTATTTTCTGCGTGCTAGTTGTGACCTTGGTACGACTTGATAGGAGGATCTTAATAAGAAAACAAATAAGAAAAACTACCAATACCTTGTAGGGTATCGAACTGATTACCTGCGCTACTGAAGAAATCAACCTTGCCACTACAACATGCACACACAAGTGATTAACTGAAGAGTTCTCTGGCTGATGTGTTCTTTATTTTGGATATTCAAAAATATGTGTTCCGGGGTGCAATAACAACTCAACTTTATTCCTTTTCATTTTTGCGAATAAGAAAAAACTCAAGTTTATTCTAGACACTGCAGCTAGCTACGAGGTTAATGACGAAGCTATACAATTGATATTATCAATCGTGCCAACATAGACGTGAGCATTTTTTGTGTTCGTATGTGCTTTTTTATTGTATAAATAATTACTTCCCCCCAAGTACTCCTGGTCTGGCATAATTACGTCCTCTCAAGTACTCCTCGTCTCACATGAGTAGTCGTGGGCATCTACCGGCATAGTGGCTTGTGTGTGTGTGTGTGTCGTTGTACAAAAGTGTTAAGTTCGAATCCATTCTCCTCTTAGAGTTTTAACTATTTTATTTGTACGTCTACTAACAGGTGGCCCACTTATCAGTTCGCATAGGGACACAAATGATATAAAAATATAGAGTGGTCATTTTAAAAAAATCAACGTCATTTGTCAACAAATTAAGTCAAATTCACCGAAATTCCATTAAATTGGACTAGTATTGCTCATTTTTCAATATGTCGGACTAAAACACTCTTGCGGTGCAAGATGTGGGACTAAAGGTGTATATACCTCTTAATTATTTTACAGCCTCACTTGCTAGCCCGGAGGACCAATTAGTCCTCCTAGTTTTGCTCAATTGCTCCGCGGCGGGCAGCGTAACGTCCTGTCGCATGTCGCCTCAGGGAACCGCTGTCCGGCGCTTCGGTTCCTACTCCGGGATCTTCTGCGCATCTTGCTTCGGCACATGGGATCTGGGCGGCGGTTGGGGTGAGGGCCGTCCAGATGCGCGCCACGTGGCTCCGCTGAGGGTTGCCCTTCCGGCCCTTTAAAGGGATGTCACGGGGGAGGCAGCTCCTTTCCTTCGCTCCCCCGCTGTAGTCTCCTCTTCCCTCGCGTGCTCCTGCTTCTGTGCCCTTGCCTTCTGTGTCGTAGCCCGCTGCGCCGCCCGCTCATCGTCGCTACGGGCCACCGCCACTCTTCCGTCGCCGCTCCTCCCTGTCAGCCGGACATGGCCGCCGACCGCGGGGCTTGGTGCGACTCCTCCGTCACCGAGGACCACATCACGAAGTCCCACGCCACCCGCGTTCTTCCGCCGCCGGAGGAGGTGGCGGTGCGGTTGGCGCCGGCGGGGGAGGTGTCGCCGCACCCGGCGAAGGGGGAGCGCGTCATCTTCCTCTCCCATCTGGCGCGCGGGTTCGTCCTTCCGGTGCACCCCTTTTTCTTGACGTTTCTCGCATTCTTCGTTCTCCGCCTCCACCACCTCGGTGCCAACGCCATCGCGACGTTGGCGCATTTCATGGCGTTCTGCGAGAGCTACCTCGGGATCCAGCCAGATCTCAAGCTCTTCTACCAGCTCTTTCGAGTCTGGCCGCAGGTGCAGTACACGAATGGGCCGCTAGTCGTCTGTGGCGGCGCCTGCATCTACTCCCGCTCCCAATCTGGCTACCCCAAGTTCTTGCTTCAGGACACGGTACAGTTGTGGCACCAGTCGTACTTCTACGTCAAGAACGTCACCAACGTCGACCGGATCAATCTTTCGGCTTTCCAAGATGTCGAGTCTAGCCGGCAGAACTGGGAGCTGAAGTTCCATGGTGACCAGGCGGAGACGGACGCGATGCTGCAGCGCATGCGCTCCCTTGCCACCTGCCGGCTAACCGTCCTGGACATCACCCTCAGCTGGATGTCCTGGCTGATGCTGCTGCTGCATCAGCGAGCGCACAAAATGTGCTACTACTCCGGCCGGCTGGACCCGACCCGGATGTCGCGTCGCGATCCCCGCTACCACAACTTGAAGGAGTGGGTGTGGATGATCACTAAGGATCGGCTGCCGAAGAACTGGAAGTTCAGTTTGGCGCCCTACAGCCAGGAGAACCGTGCGCCCCGGGTAAGTTCTTATAGCCGGAGACTTCATTTGTTCTTCCTGCATTTTTTGTTCTGTCCGACTGACTTCTTTTATTCAGCAGATCTTCGCTTGCATCCTACGCGAGGAGGGTGAGGCTCCTCTTGAGGAGTTCATGCCTGACTTGCCCGAGCCGCACGCTCGGTGGTCTAGCAAGGAGTCGGACGGGGATGGCGATGCCTTTCCCAGCCGGAATGACCAGCCGGCTGCCGACCCGCACGTGGAGGTTCACGAGGAGGAGGAGGCCGCGCCAACCATGGATCCGACGACGCGCTCCGCGACGGACGGCGAGGCAGGCGGGAGCGTCTCCAGTCGTTCCAGCTCTTGCCGGCCCATGACGGAGGAGCCGGCTCCAAAGAGGAGCCAGTCCAGCACCCTCCCGTCGAGCCGTCTTGGCCGGAAGAAGGGGCCGCCCCCACTTGTGCCGGGGTACGTCCCTTCTCCCCCATTTTTCTTTCGGCGTTTTCTATCTGCTTCCCTTTTTCTTCTTTTTCTGACTTTGGTTATTTGCCTTTGCCTTCTCCTTCTTCTTCTTAACACATTGGTTTCTTTCGGAGCCGCGAGCCCGGCCCGAGCGCCAACCGGGTCGCCACCCCGTCCCCCGACTGCGCCAGCTAGCACCCCTCCTTCTACGGTGCTGCCTCCGCCTCCCCCTCGAGCTGAACCGGCTGCCTCCGCCGAACCGGAAGGTCCCCAGCTGGAGGCGGAGTCCTCCCAGCCGGATGGCTCTTCTGCGGGCGCGCGAGAGGCTGCCGGCAAGGAGTTCGTCGTTGTTGGTGACGACAACTCCGACGAGGAGCCGGGGGAGGAGTGGAGGACGGCGGTAGTTGCTGCGAAGGAGTCCCTGGCTGTTAACGTCGTGGATGACGACGCTTCCTTTGCCGCCTCGCTGTCGGACCTTGCCGCCACGCTCGAGTTGGCGGTGAAGGAGATCTAGCTGCTGGAGGCCACAGCCGGCGGGAACCGGTTGTTGGAGCAGAAGCTTGCCGCCACCAACGGGACTTCCCAGAGTAAGTTCGCTTCACCAGTCTCTGCTTTTTTTTACTGACAGCCGGTTTTGTTGCATCCATCCTCGTGTGCGCTCAGCGCGAGATCGATCGCTTGAAGAAAGCGAACGACTGGCTGAGCAAATCCAATTCCACTCTACGGCTACAGAATAAGGATTGGCACGCGAGGGTAGACGGTCTGGAGGCCACCATCAAGGAGCACAACGCCTCGTTCGTCAGCCGGACCGAAGCCTTTACCCTTCTCAAGGCCCAGAACAAGGACCAAGAGAAGGAGATCAAACGGCTGGCGACCAAGGATAAGGCTATGGTGGAGGAGTTGATGCAGGTTGGCCACAAGGAAGGGTAAGTTCCCTTTTCTGTCTTGTTTTCTTTCCAGATCCGGTAGCCGGATCTGACCCTTTTTTCTGACAGCCTTTTACCCCGGCATAGACCTGTTGGCCTACAACCGGCTGTAGGAGAACTGGTCGGGAGCGCAGCCGACGGCCCAGGAGCTCGTCATTGGCGAAGAAGCTGCCAAGCTTCGTCAAGCGGCACGGGATGTCTTCTCCTTCCTGTGGCCAGAGGCTCCGGTTCCGGAGACGATGGCGTAGCTGGCCGCAAAGGTGGGAGAGGTGCCGGGTGCGGTGGACCGGCTGCGGGACTTGGCGGCGCGAGCCGGAGCAGAGATGGCTCTGGCCCTTATGCTCTCCTGGTACATGGACGCCCACGTCAAGAATATCGACGGTGGCTTCCGTGCCGGAGCCGATCTTGCTGCCATCCGCCAAGCCCATCCAGAGCTCAGCGGATCCGCCATCAAGATTGCCGACTACGTGGATCCCGATGAGGTTCTCACCGACTCGGAGTCCGTCGGTACTCCTGATGTGGTGGGCCCGATGCCGCCGTCCACTGGCGCCAGAACCGGATCGAGCTCCGCGCCGCCTCCTCCGCTTGAAGCTTCCGCTAGCCAAGATTTTCCTCACGGCAAGGGTCCTTCCGCTTAGTCACTGCCCCAGGATGCCGGGTGTATTTTTCTTGTCTTGGATATGCGTAAAACTTGTCTATCTGTGCCGGCTATCTCTGATGCCGGGTAACTTGTGGGAGCTTCGTCTCCCTTTTGCTTGTTAATGTTGAACTCTTGAGTTTTCTTTAACTTGTGCCTTGAAGTTTATTTTGGTATTTTGCCAGCTAACTTTTGCCCGGCTAACTTTTGCCTGGCTACACCCTTCTAGCCAGGGGAACTACCATTCACTGGGTGTAGCCCCCGAGATTCGGAGTAGCTAGGTTAGCCAGGTGCTTCGAATCTTTCTTGTCTTCTCTTGCTCCTGCCCTTGCCCTCACCTGGGCTCCGAACGGCCGGCTAAACACCCTTAGCCGGTCAGGAACTACGAGATTCCATTGGGGGCGCGTGAGCGCACCCAGTGGGTGTAGCCCCCGAGATTTGGAGCGCTTGATGAAGGCAAGGAC
The DNA here is from genome assembly GCA_910589775.1 of Avena eriantha. Taxonomy (NCBI): domain Eukaryota; kingdom Viridiplantae; phylum Streptophyta; class Magnoliopsida; order Poales; family Poaceae; genus Avena; species Avena eriantha. The sequence goes on from OU342742.1 coordinate 210,099,007, forward strand.
TTCGAATCTTCTTCCCTTTTCCTGAATTCTGAGTCAAGGTAGTCAGACAAGAATGTACATACACATACACACATGTCCTCATAGGTTAGTAGGTTAGTCTGCCAAATTGTAGCTAGAAAACGGCTTGTTTTTTTTGAAAACTAGCTTGTGCCTCTCAAGACACTTAGTTGCTTTCCCGTGTGCTCTACTGTTTTCGTTGCGTCCTTGCCGGGCAGCCGGGTTGCGGTCTGCAGCTGGAATCGAAGGGAGCTGATAGTACATTGCGCACGGTACTGACGGCCTCGTAACCGGATTGGCTTAAGCTAGTTGCAAGGTCGGGATGCCCGGTCTATCGCGTCTCTTCCCCGTTTTCATGTGGGATGCCTTGGGCTTTTGCTCTTGCTAGCCGGACAGCCGGGTTGCTGTCTATAGCTGAGACGAAGAGTGGGCCTCTGACATCGTCACACACTACTCAGCTGGTTTGTTGACTTATCTGGCCGGGCCAGCCGGCAAGCACCCAGGTAGGGGTTGCCGGAGCTGGAAAATTGGAACCAGAAAACAGATGCACACATATTTCTGGCAAGGAGCCCCCAAGATTCTCGTAGGGGTCCACATTTTCATTCATGAGGTTTTCGGGATACATACACTGCCTAGCGACTAGGTGTAAAACGGGCGTAGAAGGGTCGCGTTCTAGGGACGCTCGGTCTCCTCGTCTGATTTGTCCATCTTGTTCTTGCGTGGCTGCTGCGCGTCGATGAGGTAGTAGGAGTCGTTGGGCTACGCCCGGCTGATGATGAAGGGACCCTCCCACGGTGGCGACAGCTTGTGCATGCCCTTCGTGTCTTGCACCAGCCGGAGAACCAGGTCGCCCTCGCGGAGTGCAATCGTGCGGATCCGGCTTGAATGGTAGCGCCGTAGTCGCTGCTGGTACAGGGCTGACCTGGACAAGGCCAGCTCGCGGGCCTCCTCCAGGAGGTCCACTCCGTCCTCCCACGCCTCCTGGTTGGCTTTTTCGTCGTACAGGAGCTTGTGTGGGGAGTCGAATTCGATGTCGGCGGAGAGGATGGCTTCCGATCCGTAGACCAGGAAGAATGGTGTGTAGCCGGTTGACCTATTTGGCATGGTGCGGAGGCTCTAGAGCACAGCCAGAAGTTCTTCGATCCAACATCCAGGTGACCGCTCCAATGGCTCGATGAGGCGTGGCTTGATGCCAGCTAGCACCAAGCCGTTTGCTCTTTCGACTTGCCCGTTGGACTGCGGGTGGGTGACGGAGGCGAGGTCCAGCCGGATGCCCTTGTTGCTGCAGAACTGGGCGAAGGCCCCCTTGGCGCTTTCAGATAGGCTTGGCCTCGATCCACTTCGTGAACTTGTCCACCGCTACCAGCAGGTGGGGCATGCCCGTGCGTGCTCACTTGAAGGGGCCGACCATGTCGAGGCCCCAAACTGCAATGGGCCAGGTGATCGGTATGGTCTTGAGCACCGAAGTTGGCATGTGCCTGAGCTGCCCGAAACATTGGCACCCATTGCACGCGCGGACCAGCTGCTCAGCATCCTCGAGGGCGGTGGGCCAATAGAAACCATGGCGGAATGCCTTGGCGACTATCGCCCTTGACGAAGCGTGATGCTCGCACTCGCCCTGGTGGATATCCCTGACTAGCCGGTAGCCCGTGTCCATGTCGACGCATCTTTGGAAAATGCTGGATACGTTGCACTTGTATAGTTCGCCGTTGATGATGGTGTATGTGTGCGCGCGGCGCCAGATTTGCCTGGCCTCCACCTCATCACCCGGAAGTTCTCCATTGGCGATGTAGTCCATGAAGGGTTGTGCCCAAGGTGGCACTTCCCGAATGATGAGGACGCTCCCGTAATCCGGTTGACGGACGTCGGGGGGTTGTCCGGGTGGCGTACCCGAGATGGGAGCCCCCGAGCTGCTTGACGAACCGGCAGCCCCCGAGCCGTATGAGCCGGAGGGCACTTCTTTGCCGGAGTTGGTGCGGGTCTTCTTTTTTGGCGGCTCTGCCGGCTCCGCTTTTGCCGCTCCGTCAGCCGGAGCGCTCCCTGCCCAGGTGATGGAGTCCAACTCCGGTGACGGGTTGATGGACGGCTCGCGTAGGTGCTCCAAGGAGACCCCAGGTGGGATCGCCTGCTTGGTGGATCCGATCTTGGAGAGCACATCGGCTGCCTAGTTGTTGACGCGAGGGACGTGGTGGAATTTGCATCCATCGAAGGAGGCGCAGAGCTTCTGGATGTGGAACTGGTAGAGGGCCATGTTTGCATTTCTATCGCCCCATTCTCCGGACACTTGCTGCACCACCAGATCCGAATCGCCGAAGCACAGGATCCGGTTGACGCCGATCTCCTTGGCTAGTCGGAGTCTGTGCGCCAACGCCTCGTATTCGGCTACGTTGTTGGAGGCCTTGAAGTGGATCTGCAGCACGTACTCCAGCCGGTCCCCCTTGGGCGAGGTGAGCACGATGCTGGCTCCCAAGCCCTCGAGCATCTTCGACCCGTTGAAGTGCATCCTCGAGTGGTCCAAATCCGGAACTGGTGGGAGGTATTGGGTCTCAGCCCAGTCGACGAGGAAGTCTGCCAATGCCTGCGACTTGATCGTGAGCCGGGGCTCATATTGGATGGAGTAGGCGACGAGCTCGATGGCTCATTTGGCGACTCGGCCGGTGGCGTCTTCGTTGCCGATGATTTCCGAAAGGGGTGCAGTGCACACGACCTTAATCGGATGCTCCTGGAAGTAGTGCTTGAGCTTCTTGCATGCCAGGTACATGACGTAGCACATCTTCTGGTAGTGGGGGTAGTTCTTCTTGGAGAGGGAGAGAACCTCGCTGAGGTAGTAGACGGGTCTCTGAACCGGCTGAGCCTTGCCTTCCTCGGGGCGCTCCACCACCAGGACGACGCTGACGACCCGGCTAATGGCTGCTATATAGAGCAACATCGGCTCCTTGCTAGCTGGCGTGGCTAGAACCAGTGCTGTGGATAGCATGCGCTTGAGGTCGTGAAATGCGGTGTCGGCTAGCGATGTCCAGGAGAACTTGTCCGTCTTCTTCATCAGCTGGTATAGCGGGAGTGCCTTTTCCCCCAGCCGGCTGACGAAACGGCTGAGGGAAGCTAGGCATCCGGTGAACTTTTGGACTCCAAGTAGGTTCCTAGGCGGCTGCATCCTCTCGATGGCCGTGATCTTCTCCGGGTTTGCCTCGATGCCTCGTTGTGATATGAGGAAACCGAGGAGCTGACAGGATGGCACTCTGAAGACGCACTTCTCCAGGTTCAGCTTCATCCGGTCCTGGCGGAGGTGGCCAAATGTCTCTCCCAGATCTTCCAGGAGGGTGTGCTTCTCCTTGGTCTTGATGACCACGCCGTCCACGTAAGCATGCACGTTTCGGCCTATCTGCGAGTGCAAGCATTTCTGCATACAACACTGATAGGTGGCGCCTGCATTCTTTAGGCCGAAAGGCATGGTTACGTAACAGAAAGCCCTGTAGGGGGTTATAAATGATGTCTTAATCTGATCGGCCGGGTTTAGCCAGATCTGATTGTACCCGGAATAGCAATCTAGAAAATACAACGAATCACAGCCGGCCGTGGAATCGATGACTTGATCGATACGGGGCAAGGCGAAGGGGTCTTTCGGGCACGCCTTGTTCAGGCTGGTGTAGTCGATACACATGCGCCAGGTCTTGTTCTTCTTCAGCACCAGGACTGGGTTCACCAACCAGTCCGGGTGGTATACTTCCATGATGAACCCGGCTGCAAGGAGCCGGGTGATCTCGTCACCGATTATCTTCCTCTTCGCCTCTGAGAACCGGCGCAGAGGTTGCTCGACCGGCTTGGCATCCGGACGCACATGAAGTGAGTGCTCGGCGAACTCCCTCGGCACACCAGGCATGTCCTTGGGGGACCATGCGAAGATCTCCCGATTCTCACGGAGGAAGTCGACGAGCACGCCTTCCTATTTGCTGTCCAAGCCGGCACCAATGGTGACGAACTTAGTCGGGTCGGAGGGGTCGAGCAGGATCCTCTTCGTCTCCTTTGCCGGCTGGAAAGCTCCTTCTCCAGCCGGTTTGCTGCTAGCCGGAATGTCCTACAGGGCCATGGCTACATTGCGCATGATCACGCGCTTTTCTTCGGCTATGATGAGGGCCTCTACCAGTTTGGAACTGGCTGAGGCGCACTCCATCGACCACCTGAAGCAGCCGGCGACGGTGATCACGCCGTGGGGTCCCGGCATCTTCGTCTTGAGGTATGCGTAGTGGGGGATGGCCATGAATTTGGCGAGGGCGGGGCGCCCGAGGAGAGCATGGTAGGAGCTCGTTAGGTTTACCACCTCAAACTAGATTGGTTCGCGGCGGAAGTTCTCCTCGGTCCCGAAGATGACGTCCAGCTGGATTTTCCCCAGCGGGGCGCAGGCTGGCCCCGGCAGTACGCCGTGGAACGTCGTGGTAGTCGGGCGCAGGTCGCTCTCGCGAATGCCCAGCTTCTCCAGCGAGGACTGCTAGAGGAGGTTGAGGCTGCTGCCTCCGTCGATGAGGACGCACGAGAATCGGGAGGTACACGCGTTGGGGACGATGAGGGGGTCGAGCAGCATGGCGTAGCCCTCGGGAGTCGGCGGATGCTCAGGCTGGTCTGCCCGGATCTAGGTGATGGGAGTTTCCGACCAGTTCTGGTACTGGGGGCAGATAGACGATGGCACGGACCTCCTTGGAGCGTCGCCTACGGCTGTGCTTGTCGTCCTGCTCCGTCTCGAAGATGTGGTAGGCGGCGTGCGGCTGGGGGTAGCCGTTGTTGTTGTTTCCGCTGTTGCTGCTGTTACCATCATTGCCGGCTCCTCTAGCCGGTGGTGGAGGTCCACCCGGAGGGGGGGAGACAAGGCTGGTTGCCCTGGTCCTTTAGCTAGCGGGTCCAGCTGCAGTTCCGGGTGGTGTGCGTAGCCGGTTTGAAGGGACCGCTATGCCACTTGCACGGGCCGTCCAACATCTGGTCGAAGGTGAGCCGTGGCTTCTACCTTCTTGCCTTATTAGCCGGCGCGTCGGGTGCGCCCTCCACAACATTGACTTGCCGCGCGTGGTAGCGAGGCTTCTATTGTCCGGCCTGGCGGTCCCCATGGAACGGGTTGTCGTTGCCGTGGCGTCGGGAGGATCCGCCTTCCCTAGACGGATTGCTTGGTCGGTTGCGTTTACTCGAAGGGGCTTCTTCATGGCGGCATCTGCCGTGGCGTACTGGTCTGCGACCGTCATGAGCTCTGCCATGGTTTTCGGCTCGTCACACAGTAGCCGGTGGCGAAGCATGGTGCCTTCCCGGTAACCCTCGATGAAGAAACTGATGGCTTGGCTCTCCAGGATGCCCTCGCAGGTGTTGCGCAACTCCGTCCACTTGGCGAGGTACTCGCGGTCGGTCTCGCAGTCACCCTGGATGCACAAGGCCAGGTCGCGCGGGCACCCTGGACGTTTGTACATGTCGTTGAAGTTGCGGACGAACACCTTCTCAAAGTCAGGCCAGGTGTTGATGCTGTCGGGCGCAAGGCTGTTGAGCCACATCCTTGCCGATCCGGTTAGCATGAGGGGAACATAGCGCACGGCTGTGCGCTTGTTCCCATAGGTTATACCGACAGTCGTAGCGTAGTCAGTCAACCAGTCTTCCGGCTTCATGTTGCTGTCGTACTTGGGGGTGTCCCTGGGTAGGGAGTATTTGTCCGGAAATGGCTCGTTCCGAATGTGGGGTCCAAAACAAACCGGACCGGTAGAGTCTTCCTCCTCCGTGACGCGCGCTTGAGCAAGGAGCTCGATGCGGTCGCGGGCATCCGGACAATCCGGGTTGGGCGCTCCCACCCGGCCCGAGAGACGGGAACCGGCTCGTCTGGGCACTCCGGTTGGCTGAGGGGGAGGCGGCGGGTTGCTGTTCACCGTCTGCTCCTGGCGCGGCTGGCCCCAGTTGCTAGAGCTGCGACGCGTGCTGCGGGCCCTAGCCGTCTGAGGGGAGGACGCCTGTTGGGTGTCGCGCGGCATGCCCCTGCTGTTGGCAGGTAGCTTGCTCCCCCTGGAGTAGCTGGGGTCCTCCTGCATCTGCCAGTTAGCATCCGCCTGCTCGTCCACGATGCGGAGGAGCTCCTACACGCGAGCATGCTGGCAGGCTCGCTCCTCGCCCTCCAGACTAGGGAGTTCTTCTGTCGCGGCTCGTGACGTGCGCAGGTTCTTGATGGGCATGCTATAGGTGGGCCGGATGAGGGCGAGTGCGGGATCCGGCTCCTCATCCTTCACCATCCTACCGCCTAGCTCGCCACCCCGGCGCCGCACCTGGCCACGCCGGCTTGGCTCCACGGTAGCCGGAGTGAAGCCGTGCGCACGGTCGTACTCACGCCGGGTGATCTCGAGTTGCTTGCAGGCTGGCGCTAGCTCCATGGCCTCCTAGAGGAGGATCTGTCTCTCCATGGTGAAGTTGGCCTCCGCCTCCTCCAGGTTATCCCCGAGGCTAACCGGCGTCAGGAGCCGATCGATGGCGTCCTCCACCGGGTTTCGAGGCTATGGGGGGGCGGATGTTCCGACCTTGTCCACGCCTCGCTCCCATGGCTGGTGAGGATGAGAGCTGGAGCCGGTCATCATGACCTCCACGCCGCAGGATGGGGTGGAGGCGCTACCACCTGGGCGGGGCAGCTCTGCGACAAAGACGATTTCCCTAGGGAAACGCTCTGGGACGGTGGCGACGTAGACAAGGAGGTCGCCAAATAGCAGGACGGTTCTGTTCGCCGGGAAGGAGGTTCCGGCGAAGCAGGAGGCGTTGTCGATGACGCCGTCGAATTTTCCGAGCGTGAGCACCAGGCCGGAGGCCACGCGCTCACCGGCTGAAGTGCAGGGTCCCGTGCGGAACGTGACTCTGGTCGAAGCCATCTCGCCCCACGGTGGGCGCCAACTGTCGTTGTATTGGGAACGGCTGTACCTGAAGAGGTTAGATAGAGTTGTGGGGACTAGCAGGGAAGCTATCGACGGCGTCCGCAGGAGGGATTAGATACAAGCAATTGTAGCTGGACGCAGGAAGTACCGAGGTCCGGCCTAGTAATACCGAACATAGGGAGTACCTCAAGTGTGGTTATATGGATGATAAGTCGATGTGACTCTTGGCCATGAATTCCTGACCATATAGCCGTACGTTCGACAACCTTTTTTACTACTACTACTACTAGTAGTACATGGACGCTAGCAAAATTCAAAATCTTAATCGAGCGGAAAAATCACACACACCAACTTCGAAGCATTTCCTGCCTAACCGTTTCAAAAACTTTGAGCCAAAATCTCCCACCTAGGGAGTACCATTTTTATATTATTATAATTATTAGATGGGCGCTTGTCAAATTCAAAATCTCAATCGAGTGGCAAAACCGCACACCTACTTTGAAGCATTTCCCGCCCCTTCGTTTCAAAAACTTTGAGGCAAAATCTCCCACCAGGGTTGTACCATTTTTGTATTATTATCATATGGGCTCTTGTCAAATTCAAAATCTCAATCGATCTACTAAACCGTACATTGACTTTGAAGCATTTCCTGCCCCTCAGTTTCAAAAACTTTGAGGCATAATATCCCACTGGGGGAGTACCAACTTTATATTATTATTAGATGGACGGTCGCCAAATTCAATATCTCAATCAAGCGGCAAAACCACACACCGATCTTGAAGCATTTCCTGCCCCTCAGTTTCAAAATATTTTTACTTCAAAATTCCGATTCTACTCGTTGTTCTGACGCCCTATGGGCAAGCTAAAGTCGGTAGCTTGGGGGCACAATCATAATTTATATTTCTGTTCACCTCCTTAGTCTGGATTCGCCCAAATTTTCCTACTGGTCCTTCCAAAAATCCAAGCCCCCTCTCTCCCACGCCCTCACCTCCACAACCACGACGCGCTCCGGCCGGCAGAAATTCCACGGCGGCCGGACACGCTTGAGCGGTGGTCTCATGCACCGCCGCAGAGCCGCTTCACCGATGCTCAACCACTTGATCTGGTTCACCGGATCTCTCTGACATTGCACCGGAGCTGCGATGTTGTTCACCATGCCGATGGCGTCATCGACCGCCCAAGCTCTGCTTCCCGGCCGCCGAAAGCTACCCAACCGTACCAGATCCGCTTCACCGGTGTACACCAGGCGTGATCTAGTTCCGGGAGTTCCATGTCCACCGCTCTAGACCAGCTGCTCTGCCATCACCGTTCACTGCACTGGATCTGCCTTAGCACCGCTCTCATCCACCGCGCTCAAGCTGGCATCGACAGCCCAAGATCTACTTCCCCGACACCAATAGCCACCGCAACCGCAGCACCCTCGGTGACCTGGACGTCACCCGCACGGTACCGACGATGCTTACATGCCTCTCCGACCAAGGTTAACCAAATTTGCAACCTGTTTTTTGTTTTGTCAGCAGTATTGCAATTTTAAGCTTGTCGCAGTGAACTGCATTTTTGTCATCGTGCTCGTACATACAAGTCAGTGGGCATGCCTCTTCTTCGTGCTAGTACATACAAGGTCATTAGACATGTTAGTTTGCATGCGCTGCTTTACAAATTTCAAGTCATGGACATGTCTCTTATTTTGTCAAACACATGTTCTTAGCCACTCCATACAACAGTAATTGCCTGCTACCATGTAATTCTTGCAAAATCTGAAGTCAGCAAAAAATAGTAGTGTGGATTCCCTGCTCTTCAGTTGCTGAATCTATCTGTTTCATCCTGAGATCAGTTTCTGCTATTATTTCCTCCTTGGCATCATTCTACTATACTGTAGTAGCCGTTTAAACTCTTCATACTAATTCAATTATAATTTTGTTGCTGCCATCTGCTTCTCCAAAATCTGCATCACTAACTATTTCCTTTTTCTTCCATATAGCTCAAAATGGAACAATGAACATGTTGGTTTGCATAGCCTATTCTACAGGTTCACGAGGGATGCCATTAATTCCTTATCTGGTGCTTGTTCGTCCTAACAACGGCATAACTGTCCTCTACTATGTAGTTCATGTTGGGTCCACAGCATAGAAAATAAAAAATTTCCTACGGTGAGAACTACACGCCAAGATCTATCTACTAGGTACAGAGCAACGGGTGGACATACATCCATCGAGAACTTATCCTCGAAGACAACGAGTTTTGTTAACGAGTAGGAACTCGTGGTTGACTTAGTCGTACACTTGCTGATCTCAAGATCGTGTGGAAGTCCGAGCGCCGCAAATCAGCAGCGCATCCGTCCTCGCACACACGTTCAAGCCACCGGACAACCTCCACCTCCTCGCTCCAGCGACCCAGCGGAAGAAGCAACTCCTTCTAGACGAAATGCCACCGGGAACATGTATCTCGCTAATCCGAGACCATGTGGGAATAATTCTAGAGGGGAGAGAGATCCTTCACAAGGAGGTGTGAGGAAGAACGAGGAAGAGGGGCCTTTTATAGGAGGAGGGGGTGCCCCTCCCTATGGCCGGTGCATGGGGGGTGACCCCTCACCTCCCCCATTCATGTGGTGGTAATCCCTCCACAATAAAATGCCTCTTCACATTCCCTTTTAAAGTCCCCACTTTAAATGCATTAAAATTCTCTAATTTTAATGCTCTCTCATTTAATAAAACTCTTTTATTAAATTTATTAAGAATTTTGTTAATTACTTTAATTAACAAACATTCACATATAACCCCTTGCAATATTTCAATATCACATGCAGAATCACATTCTGCAATTTCACCCGAAACATTTTCCGGTTTCTATCGAAACAATTCCTGCGCTTTGCAATTCTTTCGTCTGAAACATATGTGCTCCAAAATGGTGTCCGGTAACTCTTAAGTGTGTGACCCTATGGTTCACGAATAATGCAGACATGATTGAGACTCCTCTCAGATCAATAATCATAAGCAGGACTTGGAGATCCATACTGACTCCTGCATATTCAACGATGACTTCTATGATCGTGAGAACCTTTAACGCTTCTAATTTAATCCCTTTGTCTCATGATATAATACATGTCTGAAATTCGATCATCGGTATCCAAATACTTAGTTTGATCTCATTACCGACATGCACTCTTTTCTTGTTCCCGTGATATAACATTCTAGTGATCACATCACTTGCTTGCAAGCTATCTTAATGTGATATCACTGAGAGGGCCCAGAGTATATCTATCCATCATCGGGATTTGACAAATTCCACTCTTGATCCATGAGCCTCAACATAACACCTTTGTAGTACTGAACCCATCTTTATAGTCACCCTATTACGGTGTGACGTTTGATGTTATCAAGATACTCTTCCGGTGTTAGGAATTAACATGATCTCATGGTCTAAGGATAAAGATTACTTCGTATGATGTTATAGCAATGTAAACATAATGACTTGATCGTAATGCTATACTTCGGACGAATGTTCATCACATCATTTCACAAATGCCGTGACCTTGTTATTAACAACATCCAATGTCCATGATCAGGAAACCTTGATCATCTTGTTAATCAATAAGCTAGTCTATAAGAGAGGCATAACTAGGAACCATTTTTGTTTATTAAACACACATGTATTATGTTTCTGATCAATACAATTATAGCATGCAAAATAAACACCTATCATATATAAGGAATACATAATAACAACTTTATTATTGCCTCTGAGGGCATATTTCCTTCAGTTCACTAGTGGTTTGCATTCCTGCTCTAGACGTTCTCTTATGATGCCATTATAATTTCTATCTGGTTGATTCTTAGCTATGACAGCAACTACATGCCATTGTGTAGCTCACCGCAAATTCCGAGTCACCCAACGACTATGCATTCCAGGAGATGCCACTGCTTCCATATATATTTGCTAAAATGACCTCGCCTTTTTATATTTGCTGAAATTCCAAGAAACACTTTGTTTGATTGCTCATTTCATTCTAGGCACACTTGTCTAATGCTTGTTTGTCCTACTCTACAGGTTCACGAGCGACGCCATTATATCTTGCATCTGGTTCTGGGTTTGGTTTGTCCTAAGTCACGCCATAACTATCCTGTACAATATATAGTTCATTCGTGGTTTGCATTCCTTCTCTACAAGTTCTCGTATGATGCGGTTATAATTTCTATCTGGTTCATTCTTCTCTATGATAGTAACTGCATGCCATTTTGTGTCTCGGCGCAAATTCCTAGTCACCTGACGTCTCTTGCATTTTAGGGTATAGAACTACTTCCATATATTTTTGTTGAAATGACCTGGCTAGTTTATTTTTGCTGAAATTCTAAGACACACACACATTTTTTGATTGCTTGTTTCACGGTAGGCACACTTGTTTAATGCATGCTTGCTTGTCCTGTTTGTTTGACGTGTTGGTCAATAATTGAACCATTGACCAGTTGTAAACTCCAGATCATAGCTCCTGTCATATCAGTCAAGTGAGTAGTTTGTCTTGTTTGATGTATTAAGTTGTTATTACTTAGTTTCAGGGTGCAATTATTGCTATTGCCACCAAAGAGGGGGCTACAAGATCATGTCTCCTCCAATGTAGCTATCACACTCAATGGAAGATGTAGGTGATCAATTGAGGACTCTGCTATCAACTTGATTGTTAACTAAAACACAGATTTTTCTTTCCCTTGATTTCATAATATGTAATAATTTTAAGAAGTTTGCAGCTCATGTAATATCTAGATAACTCGCGTAGGCCATGTATGCATTTAGTTGACGCTGTCCGCATATGCAGTAGTCATTACGGTAATTACGCCAGACATGTCGATTAGGTAACAACACCGTGCTTTGTTATTGGCCCATCGTGTATTCGGCTAACGATGAACAGTAAAAAATGCTGGATTATATAAACGTTTTCTAATATTGTGATGAGCTTCTGAAAAGGCCGAAACTGTAAAGGCCATAAACATAATGGGCCGACCTACAAGTTGTAACTAGACGTAACAGTAACATGCCGTAAGAGTAATAGGTCATAACTGTAATAGTCCATAACAGTAACAAGCCTTAATAGTAGCAGGCCGTAATAGAAATAGCCCATCGCTGTAACAGGCAAGAAACCGTGAAATCCCAGAACAGTAATAAGCCAAAACAGTAGCCGGCTAGAATAGTAATGGGCTACAACAGTGAAAGGCCAGAATAGTGACAAGCCAGGACAGTAACGGCCCAAGAAATTTCCAGGCTAGGGCTGTAACAGGCCAACACATTTACCAGACTAGAACAGTAAAGCGGCGCTTGTGGGCCTGAACAAGTAAAGCCCGGAACATTGAAAGGCTAGGACAGTAACAAGCCTGAATAGTAACGGGCCATCTTAGACAAGGGCCATCAGTAGGCCACCTACGATGGGCTGTGATAATCAGTGATGGGCTGCCCGCAGGCCTTAAATGTAAAGGAGCGACTTAGCGCAGGCTGCTAATGGGCCGCAGAGTGTTGGACCATCATGGGCCTTCTTTAGGCTAAAACAGTATTGGGCCTGAAAGTTCGCGGGCCACTGCTGGCTGCAACTTTGGGCCCATTTCAAATAGTACAGGACAAAATAGTAACGGGCCATCTTCTTATTGGGCTCCCTTAATGGGCCGGCCCAGTTAGAATTTAGCAGGCCTTGGCTGGGCCTGGCTTCTTCCACAGTTTCTATGGCCGTTAACAGCGGTAACTGACCGCTAACGGTGGCTGCCACGTGGCAGTTTGCATGACGTCAGCAGTCAACGCAGCTGGCGAACAGATCTACGACGGAACAAGTTTTCATGACTGAAGGTTGCGATCCGCCACGGTCAGGAAAAAAATCATGGTAGATTCTTTTGTGACGGGGATTTTACCACGATGGCCATCCGTCGTAGAAGACTTTTTAGACACGAAAAACGGGCCTTCCACCACGAAAATCATCCGTTGTAAAAGCCAAGTTTTCTTGTACTGACATCTAGTGTGCCTCATGTGGACATTAGCACTACATCCACTCCTAGTGTCATATTGCCATGTGATAGTCCTTGTAATTCATCATCTCATAACCATGCTATATCTTGTGATGAATTGCATCCTTTGCCTTGTTGCTCTAACAACATAGCATCTACTTCCTCTAGTATTATTTTTGATACTAACCATGTAGAGGAAAACAAGAAGCTCAAGGCTCAAATCACTTCTCTGAAGAATGACTTGAAAAAGTGTCTTGAAGGGAAGACCACTCTCAAGAACATCTCGGGTGTGCGAAGATCGCCAAATGACAAGAGTGGGTTTGGATACAACTCCAACATCAAGAACAAGCCCACCAAGAAGTTGAAGCACCAGGGCAACAAGAGGATTGGCCAAGGTCAAGTGAAGAATTCGGCTAACATTGTGTGCTTCAAGTGCAAGGAAGAAGGACATCATGTGAGATGTTGCCCATTGAATAATAAGCAACAAGGGAAGCGGCCTCAAGCTCCACCTCAAGCTAGAAGCGGGCCTCTTCCCAAGACTCAAGCTCTTCCTCAAGGGGTGGCATCTTCCAAGAAAAAAGATAGCAAGAGAAGAACTTGCTACATATGTCGCGAGAAGGGGCACCTTTCTTCCTCATGCATCATGGGTAACTCCTCATCCCATCATATCTTGATTGATAATGTATATTCTCTTCGTAAGGATGAGATGGGAAATGTGTTTGCGAAATATGTTGGTGCCCAACATGGTGTCAAGAAAAGAACCATTTGGGTGGCTAAGCCTATTGTGACTAACTTCTTAGGACCCAACTTGGTTGTGGACCAACAAGCTAAAACTTGATCAATAGGTGTTGTTGGAGGGCATTGGAGGCTTGCCTACATTATGAAGAATTAAGGTATATTCATCATTTATTTTTGTCAAGTCAAGCCAATTGGATTATCTTGCCTCAATCTCATATGCAATGTTCCTCCTTGCGGTAACATGTGCTTAACTCATTTACATTGAAAGTTACTTGATCCCTTGTGCATGTGTGGTTGTGTACCTTGCATGTGTTTGTATATGTTGTGCTTCCTTCGTACTTATTTTGAGTTGTTAAGTATATTTGTGTATGTTGGTTGGCACATCATGTATTTGTGTTCTTGTGTTTTAGCCTTTGGTGAATTTATTTGCTATATCGTTTTGGATCTTGGTAGAGATTAATGGACTATCCCATTTTGGGGGAGTGTTCTGCTTGCGTATTCCACAATCCTAAAATGTGTGTACAGGAGGAATACCACTTAGTGTTGACATTGCATGTTTATCTTGTCTCTATGTGGTATGCATTCTCATGAAGAACTAGAATTCCATAATTACCATTAATCATCTCCATTTTGATATTTTTGCCTCTTGTCGAGATTTCATGGTTTATCACATTATGGGGGAGTCATATGCTTAGTGCATATTACAAACCTAGAAAATGTGGACATTTGAGGTAGTGTCACTTAGAATTGATATTGATATTTATCTAGCTCCTAAGTGGCACGTTTAGCTCAAACAAGTTCCAATTTGATTTGTTTCTTTTATTGCTCATATTTTGGATCTTGTTTGTGAGATTGTTTCTTGGTATGTGTTTCCTCATATTTAGATCTCCATATCCTCACGGAAATAATTAGCTTCAAGTTACTCTAATCACTAGTGATTGTGTGAGTATTGGAAGCTACCAAGAATCTCTTTCGGAGAATCAAGCTTAATTCTTATACGTGTTATATGCTTCTTTGTGTGAATGTGATCTTGGATGTCCTTGTGAACTATCTCGGGAAGATTATTCCCAATACTTTTTATCCTTGGACAATTAGTACTATTTATGGTAGAATCTTTGGATGATATTCACTTTGGCCTTGGTTTATTTTTGTCCTATCTTTGGCCAAGAAAATGTTTTGTGTTTCTCCCAAAATTTCTTGTCTCTTGTGGATCTTCTTATTTTATTGGTAACCACTTGTGTTTTATTTAATTTAGGTTATACTGATGATCTCATTTGTGTGCATTTTCATTCAAAAGCAAAATTATATAATGTACTACTTATGGGTGAGCTCTCCTATATTATTTAGAACACTCATAATTATGCTTCTTGCTTTGATCCATATCATGTTTTATGTTCTTGGAAGTTCGATCTTTTCATTTTGGTATTTTGTGCCATCATGAAAAGTGTGAGAGTTTGGTTTATGTGTTGAAACCTTGCCCTTTTAGAAGTTGGTTTTGTCTCATTCCTTGTTTTACGTTTTGACCTTTTAGAATGAGATAAATCCTCGAGCATGTGTGTTTTTATCTATTGTTTGCTCTTTGGACTTTGTCTAGTTCATTTGTTGAACTTGTGATCATTCATGTGTTGAATTGGTTCGTTGATACAATTTGGACACATTTTGTCGTGTCACACTCTTGTGTGTGCCATCTCGGTTTACTTGGTGTTTTTGTTCAAATTGTATCTCCTTGTTGGTTCTTGAAAGCCTTGTGCATGCATATTCACTAAATGTTTGTTTCATGGCATGTTTGCTTTCTTAGATCCAGTAAATAGGGGAAACTCCACCAAATCCTAATTGGCTAAGATGTGCATGAAATTCAATTTCATATCAATATGCACATATTTATGTGGAGTCTCTCCTATGTATTATAGTTGCACTAACTACTTTAGACCCAGTTAGTTTGGGGACTCTTTTGTACTTAATGTGTTTTAGGTAAATTGGATATATATTGGATGCTTGTCTCTAAAAGTTTGAAGAAGTGGTGCGTTCATGGAAATTGGAGTCAAGCTATAGGATGATCTAAAAATTCATATCATCTACATCCTACCAATTATATCTCGGTAACAATTATCCCCATCTCATGCTTATATATCTTTCTTCCAACCGTTTGTGGGTTGCCTTCTAGCATGAATTATTGTATTTGTTTGTGTTGTGGTTCTAGCTTTGGTTTTAAGAGATACTCCCTATTGCAAATGTGTGTAAATTGAGATGATTACATATTATTGGGACAATACAAAACCATGCATATGATCCACTAATCCCAAATATGTCAATCTTGCAATTTTATTGCATATCCTTTCCTCAACTTCTAGTGAGACTTTGCTAGTTGAGTTTTCCTTTGTGATACTTGTTGCCTTTCTCCATATATTCCAACCATCTCCTTTTCTCTTGCTGATTGTTGTAATATACGTAGTGTGTTGGTGTTTTAAGTTCATTAATGAACAACAAGATAAAATTATGCCTTTGGCCATGCTTATAAGCAAAAATCTTATTGGTATGTGTTATGACTTCATTTTGGTTTTCATGTGCTTTCTTGAGTATCTTGATTATGTGTGCATGTTTCTTTGTGGACATATGTCTTTGTGAGGCATTCCACTTAGAAACTTATACACATAAGAGTAGATACTTTTTTGTTGAAATTTTTATTTCTTGGATACCACCTTTTATTTCTTTTTGATACTTTAGTGGCTTCCAAATTTATTTGCCTATGTGTGCTTATTTCCTTTGTTTTCATCTTCGGGCACTCATATTTGTTATCTCATGACTTGTATTGTTAAATGAATGTGTATGAGTGAGGATTCCATGATTATGCATTTGTTCCCAAATATAATTATTATAATTGGTGCATAATCTTTGGGGAGCTCCTCTAATTCATTTAATAATGCTCATTTGTCTTCTTTCTCGTTTGTTTTTTTAAATGCTTATGGGGGAGCAAGGATTCCATATTTGTGCATGATGTACTCTAATGCAACTATTCTATTTTTGCACAAATCTTGGGGAGCTTCTCTATTTTCATTTAAATCACACCTTTGATCTTATCATAATATCTTGTTATGTTCATTTGGTATCATTTGTGGTTTCCATTTGATACTTTTGGATCTTGTGATTGGTTTTGTCATTTGTTGATGCTTCTTTCATTTTATTTTGGCAATCTTCAGATCCTCCATATAGTTTTACTTACTCCCAAGTATTCAGCATTGGATTTGTGCGAATGCACACCTTTGGAGAAACTATCACTATATTGGCCTTCTAGAACTTGTCACCCATTTCGGCAATTGATCCCAATGGGGCAGAAGTTTTAGAAGGTTTAAGGGAATTTGGTTTTTGCTTTGAGTTTGTCCTTAAGCATTTTCCCTTCATGCTCTTGCACCTTTGTGTTTCTTAGCATGTGGTTTATATAGAGGAAACTCCACCAATGATAATGATTGGCAATATATGCAATGAAATTCAAGTTCATCACACTTGCATAAATTGTGGGGGAGTTTGCTCTATATATTGTGGTGGTACCAATATCACATACTTGTGTAGTATTTGATATTGGGGCTACCATTTTATTTGTTAAATTCATTATATAAACCCTCTCAGCGGGATTGTCATCAATTACCAAAATGGAGGAGATTGAAAGAGCATGTGGGCCTCGATGTGTGGTTTTGGTAATTAATGACAATCTTTATGGACTAATGCGTGTATTAAGTTGCACTTCTAGGCATTGTCCGCTGTCATCACTAGGAGCATGTGTTGGCTTCAAGGTCGATGAAATTAAGAAGAAGAAGTGTTATGCAAGCTCAAAATGCGCCCTCTCTAGAAGATCTCATGTGTGATGCTTTCTATCCTCGGAGATTCTGGATAGATGAAGACAAGGTCAAAGGATGCTCAAGTTAAAGGTATTGTTGATAGGTTTTCTATTTTGCCGGTCTCGTGTTGCTAGTTGAGAGACCGGGTTTAGGATAGATAACCGTACTATCAAGAGGGGCTCTCGAGTGAGTAACTCGATCATATCGTTCGAAGAGAGCTCAAACCTTGCATCATCGTATTTGTTTGTTTATATGTCTTATCCATGTGAGGATATAGAGCTTGTGGTAATCTTCACAACAAGCTCTTGTTCATCAAAATCGGATCTCCCTTTTATACCTTCTTGCGATTTTGATCTTGGCGGTTTTCCGGATTCTCACCGAGTGACATATCTCACATTATACTACTTGATACTTTCTCAATAGGTGATATCCAATATTTCTAACTTTAGTTGGGTATCTCTTGTCGTCCTCTTTCCAACGCAATTGGATTCGGGTCAATCGGAGTCTCCTAGCAAAAGTTATCGCAGATCGAATTTGCCTTTTATTTTAAATTCAAAAAGAAAAAAAGGAAAACTCTTTTTGGGCCGAGCGGTAGTACCGCTGGGTACTATCGCCCGCCCCTGTGCGTGACCCATCCGGTTCTGCCTCGCTCGATAGGCCCGACCGGTAGTACCGGGCCCTACCGGCAGTACCCGCCCAGGCGAGCCGGTACTACTGGCCAGCACATCTACTCACATGCACAGTCCGCCTTGCTGCCCATCCCCGCTTCCCTCACCCTACGTGCTCGCCTCGCGCTGGCTTCGTGCTGCCGCCCTGCTTCCCCCGCTCGGCTCCGCTCGCCTCGCGCTGGCCCCGTGATGTCGCCTTGCTTCCCCCGCTCAGCTCCGCTCGCTCGCTTGCTGCTCCCACCCGGGCCGCCGCTTGGTGGGCCGCCTCGCTCGCTGGGCTGCCCAGCTCGCCCTGCCCTGCTGCAGCTCGCGCCTCCGCCACTAGCTCGGGCCGGCCCTACACTATGCCGCCTCGCGCGCGCGCCTTCTCGCCTTGCCTCGCTCCCCCAATCGATCCCCTGTCGCGCTGCCTACCTCGCTGCTTGTTCGCTTGGCTAGCTAGCCCCGTTGACCGCATTGCTGTTTGGCCCAGAACTGGTAGTACTGGTTCTTTGATACAATTTGGACACCTTTTGTCGTGTCACACTCTTGTGTGTGCCATCTCGGTTTACTTGGTGTTTTTGTTCAAATTGTATCTCCTTGTTGGTTCTTGAAAGCCTTGTGCATGCACATTCACTAAATGTTTATTTCATGGCATGTTCGCTTTCTTAGATCCAGTAAATAGGGGAAACTCCACCAAATCCTAATTGGCTAAGATGTGCATGAAATTCAGTTTCATATTAATGTGCACATATATATGTGGAGTCTCTCCTATGTATTATAGTTTCACTAACTACTTTAGACCCAGTTAGTTTGGGGACTATTTTGTACTTAATGTGTTTTAGGTACATTGGATATATATTGGAAGCTTGTCTCTCCAAGTTTGAAGAAGTGGTGCTGTCAGGGGGATTATCCCCAGGTACCCCAACCGGACAAGAACCAAGCAGTCGAATCGCGTCCAGCTAACCAAGCACGGTCGGACAGGGCAGGACATGCTGG
Source organism: Avena eriantha (assembly GCA_910589775.1). Lineage (NCBI taxonomy): Eukaryota > Viridiplantae > Streptophyta > Magnoliopsida > Poales > Poaceae > Avena > Avena eriantha. Next base: position 210,118,080 of record OU342742.1, read on the forward strand.
CTACCGTGCGGTAGCCGGAGCAGCAAGAAGTAGCCGGCTATGATGATGTAGCTGGACCCAATCAGTGAGAGAGGACGACGTGCGTATCAGTGCACGGTACGCCCTGTACGATGACAAGACTAGCAACTACCCGGCCATACCGAAGACTTTGCGGGGATGACGCGGGAACAGTGGCCCGATGCTGACGACAGGCTCGCACGGCGTCCACTGTGCCCACGACAGCCATACCGCTCACACTCCAACGTGACATACCATACGGGATACTGTAGATGACCAGCCGGCCGGGACCCGCCTGTGGGGCCCGCTAGTCGGATTGGCCAGTGAGACCGCTGCCTCTCTGCCTATATAAGGAGAGGCAGGGCCTCAGTAGAAAGGGTTGGTCTGAGAGCATTTCAGGCAGTAGCTAGCAAATACAGCTCGAGGAGCACTTGTAGTTCGTATATCCCACATAGTTAGATCAGGCAGGAGTAGGAGTTTTACCTCACCACGAGGGCTCCGAACCTGGGTACTTCCTGCGTCCAGCTACGCTTGCTTGTATCCAATCCCGCCTGTGGACACTGTCGATAGCTTCCCTGATAGTCCCCACACCTCTATCTAACCTCTTCAGGTACTACCGTTCCCAATACAACGACAGTTGGCACCCACCGTGGGGCATGATGGCTTCGACCGGAGTCACGTTCCACACGGGACCCCGCACTTCAGCCGGTGAGCGCGTGGCCTCCGGCCTGGTGCTCACGCTCGGCAAATTTGACTGCGTCATCGACAACGCCTCCTGCTTCGCCGGAACCTCCTTCCCGGCGAACAGAACCGTCCTGCTATTCGGTGACCTCCAAGTCTACGTCGCCACCGTCCCGAAGCATTTCCCTAGGGAAATTGTGTCTGTCGTGGAGCTGCCACGCCCAGGCGGTAGCGCCTCCACCGCATCCTGCGGCGTGGACGTCATGATGGCCGGCTCCAGCTCTCATCCCCGCCAGCCACGGGAGCGAGGCGTGGACGAGGTCGGAACTTCTGCTCCTCCGTAGCCTCGGAACCCGGTGGAGGATGCCATCGATCGGCTCCTGGCGCCGGTTAACATCGGGGATAACCTAGAGGAGGCAAAGGCCAACTTCACCATGGAGAGACAGATCCTCCTCCAGCAGGCCATGGAGCTGGCGGCAGCCCGCAAGCAACTCGAGATCACCCGGCGTGAGTATGACCGCGCGCACGGCTTCACTCCGACTACCGCGGAACCAAGCCGGTGTGGCCAGGTGCGGCGCCGGGGCGGCGAGCTAGGCGGTAGGATGGCGAAGGATGGGAAGCCGCATCCCGCACCCGTCCCCATCCGGCCCACCTACAGCACGCCCATCAAGAACCTACGGGCGGCACGAGCCGCGGGGAAGAACTCCCCAGTCTGGAGGGCGAGGAGCGAGCACGCTAGCATGCTCGCGTGCAGGAGCTCCTCCGCATCGCGGACGAGCAAGCTGATGCCAACCGGCAGATGCAGGAGTACCCCAACTACTCCAGGGGACCAAGCTGCCTGCTAACAGCAGGGGCGCGCCGCGTGACACCCAGCAGGCGTCCTCCCCTCAGCTGGCTAGGGCCCATAGCAGGCGTCGCAGCTCTGGCAACAGGGGCTAGCCGCGCCAGGAGCAGACGGTGAACAGCAACCTGCCGCCTCCCCCTCCGCCAACCGGAGCGCCCAGACCAGCCGGTTCCCTTCTCTCGGGCCAGGTGGGAGTGCCCCACCCGGATTGTCCAGATGCCCGCGACCGCATCGAGCTCCTCGCTCAAGCGCGCGTGACGGAGGAGGAAGACTCTACCGGTCCGGTTTGTTTCGGACCCCGTATCCGGAACGAGCCGTTTCCGGACAAGTTCTCCCTACCTAGGGACACCCCCAAGTACGACAGTAGCATGAAGCCGGAAGACTGGTTGACCGACTACGCTACGGCAGTCGACATCGCCCACGGGAACAAGTGCACAGCCGTGCGCTACGTCCCCCTCATGCTAACCGGATCAGCAAGGACGTGGCTCAACAGCCTTGCGCCCAACAGCATCAACGCCTAGCCTGACTTCGAGAAGGTGTTTGTCCGCAACTTCAACGGCACGTACAAACGTCCAGGACGCCCGCGTGACCTGGCCTTGTGCGTCTAGGGTGACCGCGAGTACCTCGCCAAGTGGACGGAGCTGCGCAACACCTGCGAGGGCATCCTGGAGAGCCAAGCCATCAGTTTCTTCATCGAGGGTTGCCGGGAAGGCACCATGCTTCGCCGCCGGCTACTGTGTGAGAAGCCGAAAACCATGGTAGAGCTCATGATGGTTGCGGACCAGTACGCCACGGCGGATGCCGCAATGAGGAAACCCCTCCGAGTAAACGCGGATGGGCGTCCGACTCCCACGGAGCCGGCTCGCGATCGACCAAGCAAACCGGCTGGAGAAGCCGGATCCTCCTGATGCCACGGCAACGACAACTGGTTCCATGGGGACCGCTAGGCCGGACAATAGAAGCCTCGCTACCATGCGCGGCAAGTCAATGTTGTGGAGGGCGCGCCCGACGCACCGGCTAATGAAGCAAGGAGGCAGAAGCCACGGCTCACCTTCACCAGATGTGACGGCCCGTGCAAGTCGCATAGTAGTCCCTTCAAGCCGGCTACGCACACCACCCGGAACTGCAGCTCGACCCGCCAGCTAAAGGACCAGGGCAACCAGCCTTGTCTCCCCCCTCCCCCTCCGGGTGGACCTCCACCACCGGCTAGAGGAGCCAGCAATGATGGTAACGGCGGCAACAGCGGCAACAACAACAACGGCTACCCCTAGCCACACGCCGCCTACCACATCTTCGAGACGGAGCAGGACGACAAGCACAGCCATAGGCGAGGCTCCAAGGAGGTCAATGCCATCGTCTCTCCGGCCCCCTAGTACCTGAACTGGTCAGAAACTCCCATCACTTGGAGCCGGGCAGACCAGCATGAGCATCTGCCAACTCCCAGGGGCTACGCCATGGTGCTCGACCCCCTCATCGTCTCCAACGCGCGTACCTACCGATTCTCGCGCGTCCTCATCGACGGAGGCAGCAGCCTCAACCGTATCTACCAGTCCTCGCTGGAGAATCTAGGCATTTGCGAGAGCGACCTGCGCCCGACTACCACGACGTTCCACGGCGTACTGCCGGGGCCAGCCTGCGCCCCGTTGGGAAAAATCCAGCTGGACGTCATCTTCGGGACCGAGGAGAACTTCCGCCGCGAACCAATCTGGTTCAAGGTGGTAAACCTGACGAGCTCCTACCATGCTCTCCTCGGGCGCCCCGCCCTCGCCAAATTCATGGCCATCCCCCACTACGCGTACCTCAAGACGAAGATGCCGGGACCCTGCGGCGTGATCACCGTCGCCGGCTGCTTCAGGCGGTCGATGGAGTGCGCCTCAGCTGGTTCCAAACTGGCAGAGGCCCTCATCATAGCCGAAGAAAAGCGCGTGATCATGCGCAATGTGGCCATGGACCAGTAGGACATTCTGGCTAGCAGCAAACCGGCTGGAGAAGGAGCTTTCTAGCCGGCAAAGGAGACGAAGAGGATCCTGCTCGACCCCTCCGACCCGACTAAGTTCATCACCATTGGTGCCGGCTTGGACAACAAATAGGAAGGCGCGCTCGTCGACTTCCTCCGTGAGAATCGGGACATCTTCGCATGGTCCCCCAAGGACATGCCGGGTGTGCCAAGGGAGTTCGCCGAGCACTCACTTCATGTGCGTCCGGATGCCAAGCCGGTCAAGCAACCTCTACGCCGGTTCGCAAAAGAGAAGAGGAAGATAATCGGGGACAAGATCACCCGGCTCCTTGCAGCCGGGTTCATCATGGAAGTGTACCACCCGGACTGGTTGGCGAACCCAATCCTGGTGCTGAAGAAGAACAAGACCCGGCGCATGTGTATCGACTACACCAGCCTGAACAAGGCGTGCCCGAAAGACCGCTGCGCCTTGCCCCGTATCGATCAAGTCATCCATTCCACAGCCGGCTGTGATTTGTTGTCTTTCCTAGATTTCTATTCCGGGTACGATCATATTCGGCTAAACCCGGCTGATCAGATTAAGACATCATTTATCACCCCCTACGGGGCTTTCTGTTACATAACCATGCCTTTCGGCCTAAAGAATGCAGGCACCACCTATCAGCGATGCATGCAGAAATGCTTGCACTCGCAGATAGGCCGAAACATGCACGCTTACGTGGACGACGTGGTCATCGAGACCAAGGAGAAGCGCACCCTCCTTGAGGATCTGGGAGAAACATTTGGTAACCTCCGCCAGTATTGGATGAAGCTGAACCCGGAGAAGTGCGTCTTCGGAGTGCCATCTGGTCAGCTCCTCGGTTTCCTCGTATCACAGCGAGGCATCGAGGCGAACCCGGAGAAGATCGTGGCCATCGAGAGGATGAAGCCGCCTAGGAACTTGCTTGGAGTCCAAAAGTTCACCGGATGCCTAGCTTCCCTCGGCCTTTTCGTCAGTCGGCTGGGGGAGAAGGCACTCCCGATGTACCAGCTGATGAAGTAGACAGACAAGTTCTCCTAGACTTCGTAGGCCGACACCGTGTTTCGCTACCTCAAGCGCATGCTATCCACGGCACCGGTTCTAGCCACGCCGGCTAGCAAGGAGCCGATGTTGCTCTCTATAGCAGCCATCTGCCGGGTCGTCAGCGTCGTCTTGGTGGTGGAGCGCCCCGAGGAATGCAAGGCTTAGCCGGTTCAGAGACCCATCCACTACCTCAGCGAGGTTCTCTCCCTCTCCAAGCAGAACTACCCCCCACTACCAGAAGATGTGCTACGGCGTGTACCTGGCATGCAAGAAGCTCAAGCACTACTTCCAGGAGCATCCGATTAAGGTTGTGTGCACCGCGCCCCTTTCGAAAATCATCAGCAACAAAGACGCCACCGGCCGAGTCGCCAAATGGGCCATCGAGCTCGCCGCCTACTCCATCCAATACGAGCCCCGACTCATGATCAAGTCGCAGGCATTGGCGGACCTCCTCATCGACTGGGCTTAGACCCAGTATCTCCCACCAGGTCCGGATTCGGACCACTAGAAGATGCACTTCAACGGTTCGAAGATGCTCGGGGCTTGGGAGCCGGCATCGTGCTCACCTTGCCCAAGGGGGACCGGCTGGAGTACGTGCTGCAGATCCACTTCAAGGCCTCCAACAACGTAGCCGAATACAAGGCGTTGGCGCACGGACTACGGCTAGCCAAGGAGATCGGTGTCAACCGGATCCTGTGCTTCGGTGATTCGGATCTGGTGGTGTAGCAAGTGTCTAGAGAATGGGACGCCAGAGATGCAAACATGGCCCTCTACCGGTTCCACATCAAGAAGCTCAGCGCCTCCTTCGACGGATGCAAATTCCACCACGTCCCCTGCGTGAACAACGAGGCAGCCGACGCGCTCTCCATGATCGGATCCACCAGGCAGGCGATCCCACCTGGGGCCTCCTTGCAGCACCTACGCAAGCCGTCCATCAACCCGTCACCGGAGTCGGACTCCATCACCTGGGCAGGGAGCGCTCTGGCTGACGAAGCGGCAAAAGCGGAGCCGGCAGAGCCGCCAAAAAAGAAGAGCCGGACCAACTCTGGCAAAGCGGTGCCCTCCGGCTCACAGGGCCCGGGGGCTGCCGGTTCGTCAAGCAGCTCAGGGGCTGTCGTCCCAGGTACACCACCCGGACGACCCCCGGACGTCCATCAACCGGAGGACGGGAGCGTCCTCGTCATTCAGGAAGTGCCACCCTGGGCACAGCCCTTCATGAACTACATCGCCAATGGAGAACTCTTGGATGACGAGGTGGAGGCCAAGAAAATCCGGCGCCGCGCGCACACGTACACCATCATCAACGAAAACTGTACAAGCGCATCGTATCCGGCATTTTCCAAAGGTGCGTCGACGTGGACACAGGCTACCGGCTACTCAGGGATATCCACCAGGGCGAGTGTGGGCATCACGCTTCGTCAAGGGCGATAGTCGCCAAGGCATTCCGCCATGGTTTCTATTGGCCCACCGCCCTCGAGGATGCTGAGCAGCTGGTCCACGCGTGCAATGGGTGCCAGCGTTTCGGGCAGCTCAGGCACATGCCAACTTCGGTGCTCAAGACCATACCGATCACCTGGCCCTTCGCAAAGTTCACAAAGTGGATCGAGGCCAAGCCTATCCGAAAGCTGGATGGGGCGACAGTCGTTACCTTCTTCACCAACATCATCAACCGCTTCGGCTACCCCATCAGCATCATCACCAACAACAGCACAAACTTTGCCAAGGGGGCCTTCGCCCGGTTCTGCAGCAACAAGGGCATCCGGCTGGACCTCGCCTCCGTCACACACCCGCAGTCCAATGGGCAAGTCGAAAGAGCAAATGGCTTGGTTCTAGCCGGCATCAAGCCACGCCTCATCGAGCCATTGGAGCGGTCACCCGGATGTTGGATCGAAGAACTTCTGGCTGTGCTCTAGAGCCTCCGCACCACGCCAAATAGGTCAGCCGGCTACACGCCGTTCTTCCTGGTCTATGGATCGGAAGCCATCCTCTCCGCCGATATCGAATTCGACTCCCCATGCAAGCTCCTGTACGACGAAAAAGCCAACCAGGAGGCGCGGGAGGATAGAGTGGACCTCCTGGAGGAGGCCCGCGAGCTGGCCTTATCCAGATCAGCCCTATACCAGCAGCGACTATGTCGCTACCATTCAAGCCGGATCCGCCCGGTCGCATTCCGCGAGGGCGACCTGGTCCTCCGGCTGGTGCAAGACATGAAGGGCATGCACAAGCTGTCGCCACCCTAGGAGGGCCCCTTTATCATCAGCCGGGCGCTGCCCAACGACTCCTACTACCTCATCGACGCGCAACAGCTGCGCAAGAACAAGATGGACAAATCAGACGAGGAGACCGAGCGTCCCTGGAACGCGGCCCTGCTGCGCCCGTTTTACACCTAGTCGCCAGGCAGTGTATGTATCCCGAAAACCTCATGAATGAAAATGCAGACCCCTACCAGAATCTCGGGGGCTCCTTGCCAGAAATATGTGTGCATCTATTTTCCGGTTCAAATTTTCCGGCTCCGGCAACCCCTACCCGGGGGCTCGCTGGCTGGCCCGGCCTGCTAAGTCAACAAACCAGTTGAGTAGTGTGTGACGATGTCAAAGGCCCACTCTTCGGCTCAGCTACAGACCGCAACCTGTCTGTCCGGCTAGCAAGAGCAAAAGCCCGAGGCATCCCACACGAAAAATGGGGAGGAGACGCAACAGACCGGGCATACCGGCCCTGCAACTAGCTCGAACCAATTCGGCTGCTAAGCCGTTAGTACCATGCGCAATGTACTATCAGCTCCCTTCGATTCCGGTTCCAGACCACAACCCGGCTGCCCGGCAAGGATGCAGCGAAAAAAGCAGAGCACATGAGAATGTGACTAAGTGTCTAGAGAGGCACAAGCTAGTTTTCAAAAAAAAAAGCCGTTTTCCGGCTACAATTTGGCAGACTAACCTACTAACCTATGAGTACATGTGTGTATGTGTATGTACATTCTTGTCCGACTACCTTGAGTCGGAATTCAGGAAAAGGGAAGAAGATTCAAAGTCCTTGCCTTCATCAAGCGCTCCGAATCTCGGGGGCTACACCCACTGGGTGTGCTCACGTGCCCCTAGTGGAATCTTGTAGTTCCTGACCGGCTAAGGGCGTTTAGCCGGCCGTTCAGAGACCAGGTGAGGGCAAGGGCAGGAGCAAGAGAGGAAAAGAAAGATAAGAAGCCCGTTCAGAGACCAGGTGAGGGCAAGGGCAGATGCAAGAGAAGAAAAGAAAGATAAGAAGCACCTGGCTACGCCAGCTGCTCCGAATCTCGGGGGCTACACCCAGTGGGTGCGCTCGCGCGCCCCCACTGGAATGGTAGTTCCCCCGGCTAGAAGGGCGTAGCTGGGCAAAGTTAGCCAGACAAAGTTAGCCAGAAAAATATCAAAAGAAAATTCAAGGCACAAGTTAAAGGAAACTCAAGAGTTCAACATTAACAAGCAAAAGGGAGATGAAGCTCCCACAACTTACCCGACATCAGAGATAGCCGGTACAGATAGACAAGTTTTACGCATATCCAAGACAAGACAAATACACCCGGCATCCCGGGGCAGTGACTAGGCGGCAGGACCCTTGCCGTGAGGAGGATCTTGGCCGACGGAAGCTTCGGGCGGAGGAGGCGGCGCGGAGCTCGATCCGGTTCTGGCGCCAGTGGACGGCGGCATCGGGCCCTCCACATCAGGAGTACCGATGGACTCTGAGTCGGTGAGCACCTCGTCGGGATCCGCATAGTCGGCAATCTTGATGGCGGATCCGCGGAGCTCCGGATGGGCTTGGCGGATGGCCGCAAGATCGGCTCCGGTACGGAAGCCACCATCGATCTTCTCGACGCGGGCGTCCTTGTACCAGGAGACCATGAGGGCCAAAGCCATCTCCGCTCCGGCTCGTGCCGCCAAGTCCTGCAGCCGGACCACAGCAGCCAGCACCTCCCCCACCTTCGCAGCCAGCTGCGCCATCGTCTCCGGAACCAGAGCCTCCGGCCACATGAAGGAGAAGACGTCCCATGCCACTTGACGAAGCTTGGTAGCTTCTTTGCCAAGAAGGACAACGAGCTCCTGGGCCGTCGGCTGCACTCCCGGCCAGTTCTCCTGCAGCCGGTTGTAGGCCAACAGGTCTATGCCAGGGTAAAAAGCTGTCAGAAAAAAGGGTCAGATCCGGCTACCGGATCCGGAAAGAAACAAGATGGAAAAGGGAACTGACCCTTAGCCGTGTGGCCGACCTGCATCAGCTCCTCCACCAGAGCCTTGTCCTTGGTCGCTAGCCATTTGATCTCCTTCTCTTGGTCCTTGTTCTGGGCCTCGAGAAGGGTAAAGGCTTCGGCCTGGCTGACGAGCGAGGCGTCGCGCTCCTTGATGGTGGCCTCCAGACCATCTACCCTCGCGTGCCAATCCTTATTCTGCAGCTGTAGAGTGGAATTGGACTTGCTCAGCCGGTCGTTCGCTTTCTTTAAGCGATCGATCTTGCGCTGAGTGCACACGAGGATGGCTGCAACAAAACCGACTATCAGTACAAAAAAAAGCAAGCCGGGTGAAGCAAACTTACTCTAGGAAGTCCCGTTGGCAGCAACAAGCTTCTGCTCCAACGACCGGTTCCCGCCGGCTGTGGCCTCCAGCAGCCAGATCTCCTTCACCGCTAGCTCGAGCGTAGCGGCAAAGTCCGACAGCGAGGCGGCGGAGGAAGCGTCGTTGTCCACGGTGTTGATAGCCAGGGACTCCTTCGCAGCAACTACCGCCATTCACTACTCCTCCCCCGGCTCCTCGTCGGAGTTGTTGTCACCAACAACGACGAGCTCCTTGCCGGCAGCCTCCCGCGCGCCTGCAAAAGAGCCATCCGGCTGGGAGGACTCCGCCTCCGGTTGGGGACCTTCCGGCTCGGCGGAGGCAGCCGGTTCAGCTCGAGGGGGAGGCAGAGGCAGCACCGCAGAAGGAGGGGCGCTGACTGGCGCAGTCAGAGCATGGGGCGACGACTCGGTTGGCGTTCGTGTCGGGCTCACGGCTCCGAAAGAAACCAACGAACTAAAAAGAAGGAGCAGAAGGCAAAGGCAAATAAACCAAAGTCAAAAAAAGAGGCAAAGGGAAGCAGATAGAAAACGCCGAAAGAAAAAGGGGGAGAAGGAACGTACCCGGCACAACTAGGGGTGTCCCCTTCTTTCGGCCAAGACGGCTCGGTGGAAGGGTGCTGGACCGGCTCCTCTTGGGAGCCGACTCCTCCGTCACGGGCCGGCGAGAGCTGGAACGACTGGAGCCGCTCCCGCCTGCCTCGCCATCCGTCGTGGAGCGCGTCGCCGGATCCATGGTCGGCACGGCCTCCTCCTCCTCATGAACCTCCGCGTGTGGGTCGGCAGCCGGCTCGTCATTCCGGCTGGGAAAGGCATTGCCATCCTCGTCCGACTCCTCGCCGGACCGCCGAGCGCGCGGCTCAGGCAAGTTAGGCGTGAACTCCTCAAGAGGAGCCTCACCCTCCTCGCGTAGGATGCAAGCAAAGATCTACCGAATGAAAGAAGTCAGTCGGACAAAGCAAAAAAACGCAGGAAGAACAACCGAAGTTTCCGACTACAAGAACTTACCCGTGGCGCGTGGTTCTCCCGGCTGTAGGGCACCATACTGAACTTCCAGTTCTCCGGCAGCCGCTCCTTTGTGATCGTCCACACCCACTCCTTCAAGTTGTGGTAGCGGGGATCGCGGCGCGACATTTGGGTCAAGTCCAGTTGGCCGGAGTAATAGCACATTTTGTGCGCTCGCTGCTGCAGCGGCATCATCAGCCGAGACATCCAGCTGAGGGTGATGTCCAGGCCGGTTAGCCGACAGGTGACGAGGGAGTGCATGTGCTGCAGCATCGCGTCCGTCTCCACCTTGTCACCATGGAACTTCAGCTCCCAGTTCTGCCGGCTGGACTCGACGTCCTAGAAATCCAGAAGATTGATCCGGTCGACGTTGGTGACGTTCTTGACGTAGAAGTACGACTGATGCCACAGCCGTACCGTGTCCTGGAGCAAGAACTTGGGGTAGCCGGATTGGGAGCAGGAGTAGATGGAGGCGCCGCCGCAGACGACTACCGGCCCCTTCATGTACTGCACCTACGACCGGACTCGGAAGAGCCGACAGAAGAGCCCGAGATCCGTCTGGATCCCGAGGTAGCTCTCGCAGAACGCCATGAAATGCGCCAACGTTCCGATTGTGTTGGTGCCGAGGTGGTGGAGGCGAAGATCGAAGAAGGCGAGAAACGTCAAGAAAAAGGGGTGCACCGGGAGGGCGAACCCGCGCGCCAGATGCGAGATGAAGATGACGCGCTCCCCCTCGGCTGGATGCAGCGACACCTCCCCCGCCGGCGCCAACCGCACCGCCACCTCCTCCGGCAGTGGTAGAACGCGGGTGGCGCGGTACTTCGCGATGTGGTCCTCGGTGACGGAGGAGCCGCACCAGGCCTCGCAGTCGCCGGCCATCTCCGGCTGACAGGGAGGAGCGGCGACGGAAGAGTGGCGGTGGCCCGTAGTGACGACGACGATGAGCAGGCGGTGCAGCGAGCTACGGCAAGAGCACGCGAGGGAAGAAGGAGACTGCAGCGGGTGAGCGAAGGAAAGGAGCTGCCTCCCCCGCGGCGTCCCTTTAAAGGGCCGAAAGGGCAACCGTCAACGACGTGCGACGGGACGTTACGCTGCCTGCCGCAGAGCAATGATGGTGCATGCGCGCGTGGCCGGCGTCAGCACTGACGTCACGAGTAGCGCAACCACCAAGCACAGCCGGACACAAGTTCAAAAACAGGAAGGAGCGCGCGCACATTTTGCCTAAGGGCGGAATCCACACGCGCTCGGGGGCTAGTGTCAGGGGGATGATCCCCAGGTACCCCAACCGGACAAGAACCAAGCAGTCGAATCGCGTCCAGCTGAACAAGCACAGCCGAACAGGAAGGACATGCCGGCTACCGTGCGGTAGCTGGAGCAGCAAGAAGTAGCCGGCTACGACGATGTAGCCGAACCCAATTAGTGAGAGAGGACGACATGCGTATCAGTGCACGGTACGCCCTGTACGATGACAAGACTAGCAACTACCCGGCCATACCGAAGACTTTGCGGGGATGACGCGAGAACAGTGTCCCGATGCTAACGACGGGCTCGCACGGCGTCCACTGTGCCCACGATAGCCATACCGCTCACACTCCGACATGACATACCATACGGGATACTGTAGATGACCAGCCGGCCGGGACCCCGCCTGTGGGGCCCGCCAGTCGGATTGGCCAGTGAGACCACTGCCTCTCTGCCTATATAAGGAGAGGCAGGGCCTCAGTAGAAAGGATTGGTCTGAGAGCATTTAAGGCAGTAGCTAGCAAATACAGCTCGAGGAGCACTTGTAGTTCGTATATCCCACATAGTCAGATCAGGCAGGAGTAGGAGTTTTACCTCACCATGAGGGCTCCGAACCTGGGTACTTCCTGCGTCCAGCTACGCTTGCTTGTATCCAATCTCGCCTGTAGATGCCGTCGATAGCTTCCCTGCTAGTCCCCACACCTCTATCTAACCTCTTCAGGTACTGCCGTTCCCAATACAACGACAGGTGCGTTCATGGTAATTGGAGTCAAGCTATAGGATGATCTACAAATTCATATCCTCTACATCCTACCAATTATTTCTCGGTAACAAGTATCCCCATCTCATGCTCATATATCTTTCTTTCAACCGTTTGTGGGTTGCCTTCTAGCATGAATGATTGTATGATTGTATTTGTTTGTGTTGTGGTTCTAGCTTTGGTTTTAAGAGATACTCCCTATTGCAAATGTGTGTAAATTGAGATGATTACATATTATTGGGACAATACAAAATCATGCATATGATCCACTAATCCCAAATATGTCAATCTTGCAATTTTATTGCATATCCTTTCCTCAACTTCTAGTGAGACTTTGCTAGTTGAGTTTTCCTTTGTGATACTTGTTGCCTTTCTCCATATATTCCCACCATCTCCTTTTCTCTTGGTGATTGTTGTAATATATGTAGTGTGTTGGTGTTTTAAGTTCATTAATGAACAACAAGATAATATTATGCCTTTGGCCATGCTTATAAGCAAAAATCTTATTGGTATGTGTTATGACTTCATTTTGGTTTTCATGTGCTTTCTTGAGTATCTTGATTATGTGTGCATGTTTCTTTGTGGACATATGTCTTTGTGATGCATTCCACTTAGAAAATTATAGACATAAGAGTAGATACTTTTTTGTTGAAATTTTTATTTCTTGGATACCACCTTTTATTTCTTTTTGATACTTTAGTGGCTTCCAAATTTATTTGCCTATGCGTGCTTATTTCCTTTCTTTGCATCTTCGGGCACTCATATTGTTTATCTCATGACTTGTATTGTTAAATGAATGTGTATGAGTGAGGATTCCATGATTATGCATTTGTTCCCAAATATAATTATTATAATTGGTGCATAATCTTTGGGGAGCTCCTCTAATTCATTTAATACTGCTCATTTGTCTTCTTTCTCGTTTGTTTTTTCAAATGCTTATGGGGGAGCAAGGATTCCATATTTGTGCATGATGTACTCTAATGCAACTATTCTATTTTTGCACAAATCTTGGGGAGGTTCTCAATTTTCATTTAAATCACACCTTTGATCTTATCATAATATCTTGTTATGTTCATTTGGTATCATTTGTTGTTTCCATTTGATACTTTTGGATCTTGTGATTGCTTTTGTCATTTGTTGATGCTTCTTTCATTTTATTTTGGCAATCTTCGGATCCTCAATATAGTTTTACTTCCTCCCAAGTATTTAGCATTGGATTTGTGCGAATGCAAACTTTTGGAGAAACTATCACTATATTGGCCTTCTAGAACTTGTCACCCATTTCGGCAATTGATCCCAATGGGGCAGAAGTTTTAGAAGGTTTAAGGGAAGTTGGTTTTTGCTTTGAGTTTTTCCGTAAGCATTTGCCTTTCATGCTCTTGCACCTTTGTGTTTCTTAGCATGTGGTTTATATAGAGGAAACTCCACCAATGATAATGATTGGCAATATATGCAATGAAATTCAAGTTCATCACACTTGCATAAATTGTGGGGGAGTTTGCTCTACATATTGTGGTGGTACGAATATCACATACTTGTGTAGTATTTGATATTGGGGCTACCACTTTATTTGTTAAATTCATTATATAAACCCTCTCAACGGGATTGTCATCAATTACCAAAATGGAGGAGATTGAAAGAGCATGTGGGCCTCGATGTGTGGTTTTGGTAATTAATGAAAATCTTTATGTACTAATGCGTGTATTAAGTTGCACTTTTAGGAATTGTCCGCTTTCATCGCTAGGAGCATGTGTTGGCTTCAAGGTCGATGAAATTAAGACGAAGATGTGTTATGCTAGCTCAAAATGCGCCCTCTCTAGAAGATCTCATGTGTGATGCTTTCTATCCTTGGTGATTCTGGATAGATGAATACAAGGTCAAAGGATGCTCAAGCTAAAGGTATTGTTGATAGGTTTTCTATTTTGCCGGTCTCGTGTTGCTAGTTGAGAGACTAGGTTTAGGATAGATAACCGTACTATCAAGAGGGGCTCTCGAGTGAGTAACTCGATCATATCGTTCGAAGAGAGCTCAAACCTTGCATCATCGTATTTGTTTGTTTATATGTATTATCCATGTGAGGATATAGAGCCTTTTGTAATCTTCATAACAAGCTCTTGTTCATCAAAATCGGATCTCCCTTTTATACCTTCTTGCGATTTTGATCTTGGCGGTTTTCCGGATTCTCACCGAGTGACATATCTCACATTATACTACTTGATACTTTCTCAATAGGTGATATCCAATATTTCTAAATTTAGTTGGTTAGCTCTTGTCGTCCTCTTTCCAACGCAATTGGATTCGGGTCAATCGGAGTCTCCTAGCAAAAGTTATCGCAGTTCGAATTTGCCTTTTATTTTAAATTGAAAAAGAAAAAAAGGAAAACTCTTTTTTGGCCGAGCGGTAGTACCGCTGGGTACTATCGCCCGCCCCTGTGCGTGACCCATCTAGTTCTGCCTCGGTCGATAGGCCTGACCGGTAGTACCGGGCCCTACCGGCAGTACCGCCCAGGCGAGCCGGTACTACTGGCCAGCACATCTACTCACATGCACAGTCCGCCTTGCTGCCCATCCCCGCTTCCCTCGCCCTACGTGCTCGCCTCGCACTGGCTTCGTGCTGCCGCCCTGCTTCCCCCGCTCGGCTCTGCTCTCCTCGCGCTGGCCCCGTGTTGTCACCTTGCTTCCCCCGCTCAGCTCGGCTCGCTCGCTTGCTGCTCCCGCCCGGGCCGCCACTTGGTGGGCCGCCTCGCTCGCTGGGCTGCCCAGCTCGCCCCGCCCTGCTGCAGCTCGCGCATCCGCCACTAGCTCGGGCCGGCCCTACACTGTGCCACCTCACGCGCGCGCCTTCTCGCCATGCCTCGCTCCCCCGATCGATCCCCTATCGCGCTGCCTACCTCGCTGCTTGTTCGCTTGGCTAGCTGCCCCCATTGACCACGCTGCTGTTTAGCCCAGAACCGGTAGTACTGGGTGGCTACGGTACTTCCGGCTGGGGCAGGAAAAAGTCCCCTAATGGGCAGAAAATCTTCCCCCCTATTAAGGCATTTGTCCTTCTCTTTTTGAGGCAGTTCTTCCTCTATCTTTTGTCAAGCCTTTGCCTCTTCTTTGACACATCCTTTGAGCTTGATTTCACTCTCCCCCTCCAATGATTCTTGCCCATATTTGTGGGGTAGATAGAGGAGATCTAGACCACGTTTTGACCAAACCAAATCTCCTCTTTGTGAGTGGATCTTTGGGGCTTTTTGTGTTCTCGTTTTGTGTTCTTCCTCTCTTGTTCCCCCAATTGCTTTAGTAGCATTGTTGGAACTTGAGAGTGAAGTTTTGGGGCATCTTTGTGGTGTTCTTGCCTTTTGCATTAGATGCATCGGTTTGTGTTCTCTCCAGAGGATTTGTTTGGTGATATTCATTGTTGCTTGTCCCTCTTGGGTTCTTGGAACCCTAGACGGTTGTGTGGCCTTTGTGGCGTGTTCTTGGGGTCTTCAATTAAGTTATGAAGCTCCCTCAAGATTGAGGCCTTGGTGGTGATTATTGGGAGCCTCCAATTAAGTTGTGGAGATAGCCAAATCTTGTACGGGTTCGGTGACCACCCTCAAGTGTCCCATAGTGGAACGAGTGCTTACCTGCGTGGTGGGTGCTCGAGAGAATAGCGTGAGGCCTTTGTGGCATTGGTGGTCTTAGTACCGCCCACCCCTCCAACAAGACGTACTCCTTTGTTGGAGGAACTCGGTAAAATATCATCGTCCCCGCGTGCCTCGGTTATCTCTATACTCAAGCTCTTTACTTATGCACTTTACATTGTGATAGCCATTGTGCTTGAAGTAATCTATATTGCTATCATATTGTTGCTTGTCTTGCTTAGCATAAGTTGTTGGTGCACATAGGTGAACCTTAGTATATCTAGACTTTGTGCTTACAAAAGAAAACGCTAGTTTTATTTCGCCATTGTTAAGCCCATCTCGTAGAAGTTTTAACCGCCTATTCACCCCCCTCTAGGCGACATCCGTGATATTTCACATAGCATTATGAATAATGGTGTTCAACGAATTCATACTAATAACATTTCTATTAGCATGCAAATAAAGTTTCATAGGTTTTTTAATTTTATCTTCAAACACTTCATGTCCTAACTCAAGATAAATACTATAAAGCTCTCTAATTTTGTTGTTGTTTTCCATTAAGCCTAACTAGTGAAAATAAAAACAAGAAACAAAAACATATAATTGCAGAATCTAAATGAAATAACTTCGAGCACTCACACACCAGCAACAATGCTAGAAGATAGCTTAGTAGCCAGAGGGTTTGAGTACCTTCTACATTACCTCCCCGGCAGCGGCGCTAGAAAATAGCTTGATGTCTACGCACTTCTATTCTTGTACACAGTTGTTGGGCCTCTAAGTGCAGAGGTTTGTAGAAAAGCAGCAACTTTCCCTTAAGTGGATTACCCAAGGTTTGTCGAACTCAGGGAGGAAGTGGTCAAAGGTATCCCTCTCAAGCAACCCTGCAATCAAGATACAAGAAGTCTCTTGTGTCCCCAACACACCCAATACACTTGTCAGGTGTATAGGTGCACTAGTTCGGCAAAGAGATAGTGAAATACAAGTGGTATGGATAATTATAAGTGGTAATAGTGCCAGAAAATAGCTTGACGAGTAGGAAGGGACTAAAGGCAATCTAAAATAAAGATGGAAGCAAGCAAACATGTAACGGATCTAGTTGCAAATGGTGTTTCAATGCTTAGAAACAAGGCCTAGGGATCATACTTTCGCTAGTGAACAATCTCATATAAATATCTTCTCTTCATGACACTACTCTGAACTACTCTCCGGGTGGACACTCTAATCCATGGTAGGGCTATAACAGCACTCCTCAAAGTTCGCTTTCCCTATCTAGATAACCCCACACTATCACCTTGAGCGCTAGATGGTTCCAACAAACACAACAATTTCATAGAGACATCCAACTCCAAATATAACTCATAACAAGTATTTGTAATCTCTTGCCTAAGTGCCACCATGGTGTGCATGCTATCACTTTCACACACGTGGGGAGAGCCAGAGATCTATTAAAGCACTTGAGTAGCAAGGTAGATCTTCTTGATTACAAAGCTCATGATCACAATATGATCATGCATAGAGAGAGATGAACACATAGCTACCGGTAGAACCCTTAGCCTAGAGGAATAACTACTCCCTCATCGTCATAGGAATCAGCAACGGCGATGGAGATGGTGGTGGAGATCGATGGAGATGACTCCGGGGGCACTTCCCTGTCCCGGCAGGGTGCCAGAACAGAGACTCTCTGTCCCCCGAATCTCCCCTTTGGTGGTGGCGGCGGTGCGGAACTTTTCGTGGCTGGAGGCTAGATGATTTAGGGTTTTCTCATCGAGAGGATTCTTATAGGTGAAGGGGCGATGTCAGAGGGTGGACCAGGGGCCCACACCACCTGGTGGCACGGCCAGGGGGACCCGCGCCACCACATGGTTTGGCCAGCCCCTGGACCCTCTCCGTCTCGTCTTTAGGCTCTATGAGTCTTCCGGTAAAATATCTACTTTGGCTTTTGTCTGGTCCAATTCCGAGAATATTCATTTCTGGCTTTTCTGGAACCAAAAACAGAAGAAAATAGGCAAGTGGCATTGTGGCATCTTGTTAATAGATTAGTCCCAGAAAATGTGTAAAAGTACTCCAAAGTGTGGACAAAATATAAGAAAGTAGATATAAAACAAGCATGGAACATCAAAAATTATAGATACGTTTGCAACGTATCAAGTCTCATGAAAGAATCTGCGGTACACCCACACAATTGTGGATCTCTGAAATGAATCTTCCGACATTACTTGACTTACTCTTAACCTTCTGGACATTTTCTCTTTGGTAAGCCCGATTTCACGAAGCGTCTCGGAAGACAATCTGTAATTTCATACTTCCTTAGGTCTAACTTAACTTAGGCCAAGTTTTATACTCTTTAAATTACACAAAGATGACCTAATTCACTACACCGCTAGGATACCATCTACGGATATCAGCTGTGGATCCTCCTTGGTGCATGGATTACCCTACGGGTTTTTGACTTCTTATTGGCATTCTCTCTAAATTGTCAGAGCTTGAATACCACCCTTATTCAAAGACTTCTTCTTTGCACTGATTCATGATACTTCCATGAACTAGGTACAACTACTTCATTAGATTCTTAGCAACATCACCTATCTTGAGTGAACTTAACTCATCCTTTAATGTTGCAAAACACCTTCTATGTACTAATATTCCTCCTCATTGCCAGCTCATATTGAGTTGGGATTGATCCATCCTTCAAAATAGTGTTAATACTCCTTATCTTTAGCTTCCTTCTTTGTGCAACTTTCATCTTGATCTTTGGAACTCGTCACTCCCTTACACGAATTCCCTTTTTCTATCTAGGTCTATAACATCAAGTAATAACTTCATAATGCAACATGCATTTGCACATGATATCAAACTTCATGTACAGATCTAGTCAATCAAGAAGATCCAAGAAAAGCTAAGAAATCCAAATGTGGTACATATAACACACATCATTCTAAGCCCGGAATATAGTAATTGAGTTTAATACCTCTAGAATTAAGGCTTAGCTGTGTAGTATATGACACCTCCTAATATAGGTTCACTTCGTGATACTTAGCACTTAGGGGTTAAACTACTCTTTGTCTCAATATTTACCCAATTTGCTCTGTTGCAACTGGATAATCTAGAGCAAAGTGGTCTCACTTTGGTTTTGACTAACCACTTACCTTTCTACTAAAGATTAGCAATTTTCTATTCTATCGTAAACTATCCTCACATGATCTCTCAAAACTACAAACAAAATTGTAGTTACTACCTTAATCCAAAAATTATCGTAATGTTATAATATCTATGACTTCTATCATAGACCTACACTATTCTTTACTTACTGTTTTTAAAAGATTATTTACTAAGTACTTGTCCTAATTACAGACTTATCATGGTCTCGGAGCTATTCTCACCACGAACTTGTTAAGATTTACCTAGTCATCATGATTAAAGAGCTCATCTCACCATGATGACTCTTCTTCTTAGCTTACTACCAATGATTCTTAACAAAATTCTACTCCATCACATGGAATTCTCAAGTGAATGCCACATGATTTACTTCCAATTGTATCTATACATACTCTAATGGTCTACCATGTATGGTATAGTGGTATCAACTAGTGGTAAGATTCTACTACTACACGGAAATTCTAAATATAGACTATATCACTAATACTACTCCACATGATATCCTAATCTTAGTCCTAATCTTCTTTGATATTTTAACTTATTTAAGATATCTTAGTGGTGTTATACTTATTTAGATCTACTCTAAAATGACGTTCCTCTAAAGAAGATAGACAACTACTCCTTAAGAAAGATGGCGAAAACATCCAACTTAAGTGTGACAAGGCTAAACTCAAGTGGATACCCATCACAATGCTTGGTTTAGATAAGATGGATTCCTATAGTCACTATCCAACCTACAGATCTCCTAAAAGGGTTTTGATCCTAAGGTCAAAGCATATGATGTGATACCAGCTGCGGAGACCCAACATACCACTTCATGATGTAGTATACTATAGTCGTTGACATAACACCAATGAAACACCGTTCACTAGTATTACATCCCTCAGAGTGGTACAACACAAACACAGCAGGTCCAATACATGACTATAGATTACAACTCGACTCTTTACAGAAGATCTAGAGAACACTCTAGGTTAACGAGAGAGAAAGAACTTCTTACAAAGAAGAACCAGAAATAACAACTTAGAACTATCTAGTAACTCAGACTAGTATCTAAACTATTTGGCTTGCCATTCATGCTATTGCAATACTCTACATAAGTAGGTTTCATGGCTAGATAATCTACTTCTATCTACTTAAGAACTTTGTCTTCACTTCGATTGATGTATATGTTGACTTCATTGACTTTATTGAAGAATTTGAGCTGCCGATGATGGTTTTCTTAGCAGAAATGGATGTTGATGTTGTCTTCAACGTGTTAGAACCTAGCAAGGGTTAAGAAGGTACGGTTGAGTACGAGCGTACTCAGCAAGTTCACTAAAAAGGAGTGTATGATGCACAATCTCTACAGCCATAGACCATAGGTCATAGGCAATGCAGGTTTTCGTAAACATTTCTTGAAAGGTTGCTTTATTCTAAAAACTATGTCTGACAGCCTTCACAGGTTGACCAAAACCTTCGTGGGGTTCCTTTCCTACCGCGTTCGTAGCTCCTTCCTGGAACAGGGAGTAACATGTCACAATTCTTACACTCTGTAGAGGTGCGTCACTTTTCCCACAAGAGACCTTAAACTTTGTTGCACGGCCAGGAGTATGTCCCCATTCAAACTTCCATGGTTTGAGGCCCAACTTAAGATCCAAGCCACTCACTGCCCCCTTCACGACCCCGCATGTCCCCTTGGTGTACGCCATGCCCACATCTTGAATTACGGCAATGGTTATTATAGACCGTCAGATGCCAGAGCTATCGTGGGACGTTGAGGGCTCCCACCCATATGATGCATATCCTCTACGATTTAGGAATAAATGCATGCTACGAGGATAATAGCCACGACTTGGCCATCCGGATGCATGCGAGAGGAAGAAGATACAACTGACTTCTCCATCCCATTCCAAATATCATGGTTGACGCGTAATATACGGCGCTAGATTCACTGGTGACATTGGTTGTTAAGTCCTAGATGATATATTACTATACAATGGTGTTTCCATTGCCAGTTATGATAGATTAGCTTATCACCCTGGATCAGTAACCGATATTTCTAGTTAATTATGAAAATAGTGTTTTCGACCTTTTTGAAATGAGGTGATGACAACATTTGAGTTACAAGCATTTGATTGAAAATAATCAAAGGACATGAGCAAGTTGTGAACTTGCCTTTTGTGATTGCAAGATCATGCACTCACGGTCTTCGGGATAATAGAAGATCCAAATTCTAAAAGTAGCATCATTGGTCCGGTAAGGATGAATGTTTAAATAAACAAGATGCAATTATGCATAAGTAATGTAATGCAATTTGATAAGCATGAATCCCCGGAATAGTCATATCTGATCTAGGGTTTGGAGTTGGTGATGAGTTCTTTGGAATGTGTTGCACTTTTATAATAGCTTTACACATGTGCTTCTTGTTAAGGCTTGTGAGAGTGCATGAAACAATATGTAAGTACAACAAGTAGCATACAATACTAAATCACTCAATTGAGCATGGTATTTAAAAGATTCCTTAAGCAAGATTATTATAGAGGAAAACATTACTACATTGAACAATCATAACACAAGTGGTGGTGATTTGGATGTTTTGAATAAGGCACCACATTGTAGATGGTTGACTTCTTAACATTCCACAAAGTTAGAATTTAAGTATTATTACTTGAATGAGGCGGTGTTTTATTAAAGTTATAAGTGAGGAGAATTACTTTCTTATTAATGCTTATATTTTATAAGCCTAGATAAGGTATTTCTAAAATTATTTAAAAACTTAGTTTAATTCCTTAGGTGGATTCCTAAACTGGCAAAAGAATTAGTACTCAAATCTGGATGATTTTATAACTAATAAAATATTTTTGGAGAGTAATACATACTTAATTTTAAATGGTAGTTTTAGTAAGTACAACTTAAAATGGTTAGAACTATCTTAACTTCACTTAAACATCAATTGAACTTGTTATTACATCTTTAGACTTTAAACAAATAATGTTATCTGAATGAATAAATATTTATATATTTTTAATGGATTAAAATAAAATAAAAGAGTTAAAATAATATTTATTAGACCTTTACCTTTTATTTGACTTAAATTAATAAAGATAATATTTCTAAGGTGTAGATTTTATTTTTATGATCATTTCGGTATATTATAAGTGTTTTTGGATTTTTAAATAATAAGATATGATTTTTACAAGTTTTATCACTTTATAAATACTAAATAAATAATAAATACTTACTTAAGTCATACAATATTTTAAGTTTATACTTTTAAATTTTAGTTCTTATTTTTCCAAGAATTTTAGTATATTATTTATATTTTTCTTATTTACCAATATTAAAATATGAATTTTCAAAGTATTATTACTTATAAAACATTTATTAAATAATAATTATTTAAATAGTTAACATATTAATGTTTGATAATAAGGTTAAATTATAGATTTTATTTTTCTGAGCATTTTGATATATTATATACGTTTTTCTTAATTATAAAACAAAAGATATTCGATTTCTAATATTTAATCATTTTATTAAATTTCTGGAAATCATTTATACTTGAATCTATATTAATTTACTTATTTACTAAATAGGGAATTTACTTTTTACACTAACCCCTAATCTAGCCAGGGTCACTGACTAGTGGGGTCAGGACCACATCAGCTGCCACCTCAGCAAAGTGGCTAGACCAAGTTTCACTACAACTGACTGGCGCGTAGTGAAGTGAGCGTGACATCGTGATGACGTCAGTGCGGCCACCACTACCAGATTGTGGTCGCCGACGGTGAACTGGGCCACGTCGGCAGATGCGAACGGTTGTGCTAGAACTGCAAGGAGATGGTGATCCTACTACTACTTGTGCTGCTCGTTTTTGTCACCGGAGGATGGCCGCCGACGAGCTTCAGCGACGGCGGCGGCAAATAAGCAATCGAGGAAGGGAAGGACACTATCGGACTCAGGAGCTCACTAGAAACGCAATGGTGTGGTCGGTGAAGCGGATGGTGACCGGAATCGACGGGGATGACGGTGACCGGACTTCGGGTAGGAGGTCTCAATCTGAATGCTTAGGGCTTTCTCAGCTTGTGTGGATGGGGGCAATCGATTGAGAAGAACATGACGGACACCATACTGGTCTTAGATGGACGAGGCGAGCTCAGAATCGACAGGGAGGAAGGGGACCAGAGCTAGGGTTTCGACGCCCCTGCAGGGAGAAGAGGAAAGGGAGAAATAGGGCACGGGGGCGGGGTTCCTTCGGCGGCACAGAGCTATTTATAGGCAACCTAAGTAGTGGCACCCGGACTTTTAATCCCAGATGCCTATTATGCCATACCTCACAATCCCAGGATTACCATTTTTGCGAGACATAACAGATTGGATATCATAGTACATCATCCATTACAAACCATTATAAGGTCTTACACAAATAAAGGATCTCATGATCTAGTCTTAATACAAACAAGCAGCGGAATAATAAGCGTAGTAGTGGGCTCCATCTTCCGGGTCACAGGCAATGCTGGTGATGGGAGATGATCCTGGTTGTCGTAGACCTCCTTCTATCCATCATCATGGTAGTCCCCCTCATATTCTGGCCACAGGAATAGCCAGGGACAAATCCATGAGTACTCTTTAAGTACTCGCAAACTATTACTAACAAGTAAGGTAGCTCTAGTAGGAATCTTAAGCTCTAGGTTTATTTGCAAAAAGCTAGGTTTATATGAACTGAGTTTAGAAGTAAAGAAAACTAATTTAATGTTCTAAATCACTTAAGTGGGAAACTATTTTTCATATTCACAACCCTGTTGTGGTCAAGTCAAAGTCATAATTCAATTCACAATTCATTTTGAAAACATCTGACGACGGAACAGTATGGCCACACCAACTGTCCATGACTGCGGACGTGGCTATTTGAATAGTTTGACACTCTGCAGAGGTGGTACACTTTCACCACAAAATTCGATACATCTGTCAGGGATAACCCTGAATCAATCATAATTAGTATGTGGATAATCAATCATAACCTTTCAATTACACACCCTAGTATAGGCACCTCCCCTATGAGCTTGGCCTCCTAGCCATGGCCATCTGCCATCCTGGGCACTACATAGGTGGACATCATCAAGAGGTAGCCTTAGATCAAACCTCCTCCACGAGGGAACCCATACTAATGCATATAAACTTCCGGCTAAGCCCTACCCAATTTAGGTATTGCGGTTGTACGGTAAAATTGGAATGGTATCGCATCTAAACCCAACCATCAGTTTTTATAAAGGGCTAAGGCTCATGCCTCAACATTTGCATCATCAAACCATTGTATTTCTCAACACATGTCAAAACATTTCAATAGAATGAAGCATCATTCCAAGGTTTTCATAATCAGTTTCACCAAGTATTCCCATCTAAAGTGATCATGTTTTATGCTTAGCACTAGCCACTAAGGTTAAGAGTGTTCACTAATGAGGGGGTAATCTTCAATCTCATGCCATAGAATGACATATAAGTATAACTAGACAGTCCTAGTTTTATACTCTTTATGCTATCTACACTACTTTTCCAATACTCACAAAGCACTAACTAAAAGTAAAGACTTAGATAAAGTAAAAGAATAATAAGGTTGCAAGTAAAACTTGGGATTGGTATAAATCAAAGGTATATAACCAAAGCATGCGTAATGCATCTTGCTTAGGTTAATACTTGCAAGTGTTATATTTCAAGGGTCTATCTTGCTTAGTAATGATGGCTTGCAAGTGATAGCTTGCCTTTGTTGGTGCAGTGATTGAAGTTGTCTTCGTCTTCTGCTTGGTAGTACTCCTCCTCCTCGTATCCTTGGTAGATACTATCGTCTATAAATAAATACGGGGTACACAATCACCAAACAATACTTAACTAAGTCTATTTAGCACACTAAGTCTCACACATGATGATTTAGCATCATCACAATCATCACATGAAATAAAGACATAGTCTTATTTATTTTATTTTAGAAAAGTAATTTCTACTCATTGAAATTAATTAAGATTTAATATTCTACAAATACAATTTGGGATCATGTGGACATATGTCATCACCACATATTATAATACATGGGAATGCTATTTAAAGTGTTAGTCACATTTTATAAAGTTTAAGATTATTATTTAATAGATTTAAAGTGACTAGAAATGCCCTAATAGCATTATTTTGGTACTAGTCCAAAGTCACCGCATGCAAACCTAAATAATTTTACATATTCAGATAGATATGATCAAATGTGATTTTTGAAAGTTGGAAACAACTCAAAAGCATTTATTGCTGATTTTTGAAAAATGTTTGAAGTTGTAAAAGTCTTTGTCTTGTTATTTTTGCTATAGATTATCCCTAACTCCAAATGATTTAAATCTAATGGGATTGGATAGATAATTTAATTACTTTTCTAGCAAAATTTGAATCATGCAATTAGGTTCAGGGAAGCTCCATGAATTGATTTTTTAATCTGTGGATAGAATAGGGTTTTAACTAAAAAGGAAAAACATTATTTGAATTTCTAAGCCTGAGTGGGAAGACTAAAAGGGCCGGCCCAACTGCACTGCACAGCGCAGCGGGCTGCTAACATCGTGGACCCACTAGTCAACGACTGCATCTAAACGAAACGGTATCTATGAATATGAGTCGTGCGATCTAATTCTAATCCAACGGATGGGAGTCATCGTCGATGACGAACTGCTCCAGCAAGGAATCAGACCTAGCACGGCGGTGGGGGTTTGGCTAGGCTCACCTGGGCTCCAGCTAGGGTTGACGATGGGGGCGATCGACGTGGTAGACGATGGCGATTCGAGGCGTGGTCGTGGCAGGTCTTGGGGTGGTCGAAATCGACGGTGCCCTTCTCCTCCAGCAGCGGTGGGCTCTGGCCAAATTCCGGCGAGGGAGAGCTTTTCTTGCTCTGGGAAGAAGTGGGGGATGATCAGAGAGGAGTGGTGAGTGTTGGGTGTGGAGAAAGAGGTAGGAAAGGCCTCTACTTATAATACGGCGAGGGGACTAACGGCGTGGGCGCGGTCTCGACGATGGCGTCACTACAGGCTGCTATCGGCGTGGCGGAGGCTAGTGGACGGTGCTGTGTTCCCTGGCGGTTCTTATGGTCATAATGGCATGGCATGGGGCGGTGTGGATTGGTCGGGCGCATGCGGCACTCTGCATAGGCGGGGTTGTTTGCGACGGCGTGCAGCAGCTGCTGGTCGCGCGGCGGTGAACGGGGGTGTCTGCGGGGTTGATGTGGTCATGGCGAGCATGAGCATGCGCGGTGATGGCGAGGCGCGGTCTGTGCAAGGCGGTCGGCTACGGCGAGCTGGGGCGCTCTAGACATGGCGTAGAGACATAGGGTGCGGCGGTGCTAGAGTGGTCCAGGGCTGGGCAGGGGTCGTGGCTTGGATAGGGGGTGGAGGTGAACCGAGGCGTGTCTAGTGCACGTCGTGGTCGAGGGCGGCGATGCTCCTAGCGCTCTGTCCATGGTCGGCCTGCGACGACCAGAAATGGACGGTGCTCCGCTGTGCATAACGGCCAAAGGGGGGTTGGTCTGGGTGTTTCTCGACACTAGAGGGGACAAGGGGGTTAAGAGGAGACCAAATGGTCGATGATCACTATGCAAAATAGTGAAGTTAGGCAGCTGCTTAGTTAGTGTAAACCAGGTGTTTGATGAAATGGCCGCAAGAGAATTAGTTTGAAATTATTGATTCAATTTTTTTGAGTGATCTTAACTTAAGCTTGAGTGTCTATGGTTGCTTGGGTTTGCCAAGGGGAATTGGTTGGATGGGTTTTTGAAAAAGTGGGATCTTACCACATACACTTGATTCAATTTTCACATGTCCATTAAATTTATTTGGAGAATGTGTTTGTAAGTTTGTAAAGTGGGCCTTGATACACTTTTACTTGGTCTAGCAAGGGGTGAAAAGAAGTAGCAATGTTTATGTTGGAATTCTTCTTCTATGAACACACAAAGTGACCTAGTGGTTAACTGTGACCAAAATGACCATTTGATCTTCTTATTCCTATTTGATTTCTTTTCCTTTTGATTTAGTTCGTAAATGGCCTTGATCATGTAGCATTCATCTTTAAACCATTTCACATCATTTGTAACAATCAAGCATGGCAAATTCAATCAATTCTACACTAATGCAAATCACAGATGCATTCACATTCCAATTATTAATAAAAGTTTTTGTTGACCCTAAATTGGGTGATTAGAACTTGAAAATCTTGATTAGGGTTTTTGGGGTGTTACAAGTGCGTATCGCAACACCGAGATGGCCAATCGGGTGATCGCCGGAGCTCCACCGAGTTGCTTCCCAGTTGCTACTGCATGGCGAGAGGAACAAGAAAATGAAAAGAAATGACGAAGGGTTACTTGGGCTTGGGCCGGTATTGGGCTGCGACGAAGCGAGCCAAATGTTGTGTCTGCTGCACTGGGAGACGTATAGAAGATAGAGAATGGGTCGTGGCTGGCTGTTTCCATTTTCTTATTCTATTTCCTGTTTTTGTAAAACCTTTTCAAATATGAATTTCCTCAAGGATTTAAATATCTAGAGATTTTGTAAGTTCTGAATATTATTGAGTAAAGAAAATATGACCCTCATCTCTTCACTTCTTATTGTGCATTAAAAATATTCATAATTATATGAAAATCCCTTTTCATTAGGAAGTATTAATAAAGATTAGGGTTTTAGGAATTTGTTTCTTATAAGAAGATTTCACAAAGGTGATTCTGTTTTCACTTATTAATTATAATGGTAAAGATTTAAAATGGTGAATGATATATATAGAATATTATTAATGTTTAACTTCCTGAAGGAATTATAAATATTCATTATAAGGCATTAAACCTTGTGGTTCTAAATATGATGATTTGATTTTCATGGTTCTCCATATTTGGGGGATTTCTCTCATTCAAATCATCCTTGATTTATAGTGTTTAGGATTACCATGGACAACCTTGGTGAAGTCAAGAAGCATGAATAGCAATCATTAATGTAATTGTTCATTTCCAAATAATTGCCCTAAGTTTTAGGAAGGTTTTAATAGACTCATATTCTTTTATGAATATGGATAAGGATCAAGTTTTAGGGATACTACTTTTAAATCTATGAGTAGGTTTGATATCTCAACATAGAGTGAGATATTGGAATTACTTATTAATGTGATAGTTCTATCATTCTATGTTTCTATTAGGGTTTAAGAAAATAAGGTGGACAAGGCTTCCATCCTTAAACACACATATGGGTCTCTAATTATCTCTTGGAAGCTTCATTTGTCCAAGAGACATTATTCAATGGTTACCTAGGAACAGAAAATGGTTCCACTATCAATTTGATCATGGGGTTTTGGACAAAGAGGTAGACATGGGTCTTGTCATGGCTTGATATACTGTTTGTTAAAGGTTTCTCAAGCACTCCTACCTTAATACCTCACTAAGCTTATCTTGAGATAAGGAACTCCTATCCTAAATATACTCTATATATCTCTCTTATCTTATTCACAAAGATCACATCTTCCTGAATAAGACAATCATCTGACTCCACCATATCCATCAACATATGATGACATTTGCCACTTCAACATTACTCCTTCATTCTTATCTTAGTATATGTATACAACTTCCATTTATATACTACCCTTACTGAATCCATCAAAGTAGTTAGTACTAACTTCATTCCATAAACTCCTTCATATTTACCTTGCATCTACTTCTAAGGCTTGCCATATTACACTCCTCTCTATATCACATGTGATATCAATCCTATGGAATAGGTATGATACTACTCTCTACAGTACAAGTTTGCTCTTGTATTAACTTGGTTAAACTACTATGCCTCTAGCTACTCCATACAACTCATATTACATACTTCATCATACTCTAGCTTGACTTCTCATGACTAAGCTAGATGATTCATCTTACTAAGGTTTTGCCTAATTTGGCATACTCACAACACTTCTTCAACACCTAGTCATCTATTCTCAAGTGGCTTGAGAATAATGAACACCAACCCTTGATCAAACAAAGCTTAGGCTTTTAATTTTCTGATCAAGATCTATACTCAAGAAAGTAGTAAACTTGTACTAGCCTTTCTATAAGGCTTATATTGTTAAAGAAACTTACTTCATATCTATATCTACTTCGCTTAACAAGATTATTATTTGATACACAAATACTACTAGCTTTTTCATGGCTCCTGAATTACTAGCTTAACTCCTTGGTTTAGGTACTTCTTCTAGTGAACTCATGAATGAACTATCTCCTCCAACATCAGATGGTTTGGTCTCCACTAAGGATGGCATTCCATTGATGATGGTACACTCAACCATATCTAGTTCCTCCTTCCGATTAATTTACTTAAAATCTTTGAAAGGTTAATATAATAGGTCAAAGTCTATGAGTCAGTAAGTTCTAGGTCAAAAGTTGATCACACACATTAATGATCAATGGGCACTAGGACTTCATTAAATAGGATTGTCATCTATTAACATGACACTAAGGGTATGTGATGGATGGTCTTGGTTTGACTTCCCTTTCTACTCTATTTATAACAAGAGTTAATGTTTAAGAATTATCATGGCACCTATGATAAGAGTAACTATGGCAAACAAGTGTTTCAAGATTTAGTTATGAGTTTCTTTTTCTTAGATTATATACTTGACTTGGTATTCAAGGTTTGTGGTAGATAATACCTTGATATCATCTTTAGAATATTAAGTCTTCATCTTTGAGTTGTTGTAGGAAATACCATGTAATGATCTCTAGAAGATTAAGTACTCCATATTAAGTAGTGTGTTGTGACTTAGTTTTATTACATTTGATCTACCCTTAGATCAAATTATATTACCCAAAGATAAGGTTTTAGCAAAGGTCATATTGAAACTTATCACAGTCAACTTGATGATCTACTTCAGTTCCACCAAGTTAAGAGAAGCTTCAATCACTTTGACAAGTTTTATTTAAAAGCGCGAATTTTTTCCGGAATTTCTATGCATGAATGCAATGCACACACCTATGTTCAGCTTATTTCTAAGCTCTAATGCTGGGGTGTTACAAGAATCTTCTCAAAATAATAATTTAGGCAAGAGAATCATGGCAATTAGTTCATAGTAGGTCTCACCCCAGATTGATAATGACAATAGATCAAAGATTAATTTACAAAAAAGTAATTGGAGGATCGGAGGAGAAACATACCATGGATCACTTATGTGCAAGGAAATCAAATGAAATTGAGTAGAGATTGAGATCTCTTGTGGTTTTGAGAGAGTTTGAAGGTAGAAGAGAGAAAAAGGAATGAAGTTTTTGTGTTGGAGGTACCTTCCCGTGTGATTTTGTGGTCGGACGCAACTATACGGGTGAAACTATACGACCGGAACAATGCCTTCCCGCCGTATAGTTGGCTTGCTGTCAAAATTTTAGGGTTTCCGCTTGGCGGCGCAGCTATACAGCCAGAACTATACGGCCGGAACAATATGTTCCCGCTGTATAGTTGGTCGTTAAACCGTCTGTACCTGGGAAAAGAAATTATACAAAGGCATCGATATCTATACGACCGGAAATATACGGCCGGAATTTTTATTCCTGCTCTATAGCTGGTCGTTAAACCGTCAGTGCATATGAAATAAAAATTGTCGATGGCAAAGATATCTATACGACCCGAACTCTATGGCCAGAATTTTTATTCTGGCCGTATAGTTGGTCGTTAAACCTGCTCTATGCATCAAAAAAAATTGTTTCTTCGAAAATTATTTATTTTCCTGTAACTTAGTGATATACTTTGTTTTCGACAGAAAATATATATTGTCGACCAACAACAGCATGAATAAAGCAGGGATTTTAGTACTACCGAACTTCTTCTCCTCAGTTGGAGTTTTCTAGCACTCTTTATTGAACATAAACTTAAACTAAAACTTAAAAACTTTACTCAAACCTTTATTTAACATTTGTTGCCTCCCATGAAGCGCTCTTTTATGGTCAATAGCTTGACCTCGATGTTTCTTACTTAGGCCAGATGAGTGGAACACCCACTCCAAAGTAGTTGGCATTCAAAGTGATTGCCTCCTTTTCATCATGCTTGGCTTTCTTCTTCCTAGGGAAATGAATAACAAAAGGATCCCGCGAAGGCAATTGAACCTTCACGTTCCCATCATGTAGATTAATCAAAGCCTTTATAGTTCTTAAGAAAGGATGGCCTAATATAATAGGAGCAGTAGCATCTTCAGTCATATCAACAATAACAAAATCAATGAGAGCGTACAAACTTTAACGTATACTAAAGTATTCTCCTTAATTCCTACAGCTTTTTTTGTAGGTAGACTCTGCTAAATGCAATTTTAACTCGGTGATCTCAAAAGAGCCAAGTTTTAACTTGTTATAGAGACTCTTTGGAATTGTTGAGACGCTTGCACCTAGATCACGAAGTGCAGCTATCTCATTGGTTCCAATTTTAATCTTAATAGTAGGCTCAAATACGTCATCAAGCTTCACATGTAATTTTTTAGAAATTTGCTTATATTCTTCCTCAAGCTCACATGCCTTAACTGATACCTGATTAACAAAGTGTTGGTACATATGTTCCTCACTACCTTCACTTACCGGAATCTTCACGTTGATCCTTTTTACGAGATCTTCAACGGTATAGCTTGGTGAAGGGGCATTACTATAATCAAGTTCTTCAGGCTCCTCCCTTTGGATTCTCATCATTTTGAGGTCTTCAACAGGATTGGGCTCAACTTTACCTGCAAATTTATCTAGAATGAGAGTTTGACTCTCGGTTATCTTACCTAGTTGTGCCTCAATGATCCTCGTTCTTTCGTGCAGGGCTTGCAAATCATTTCTCAAACATACAACTTGGTTAGATAATTTACCAAGCATAGCATCATGGTTCTCCGTTATTTTAACAAGAATATTTTTTTGTTCATTTTGTGAGTCTATAAAAGACTTAAGTGTTTCTTGGAGACTACCATTACTAGTTCCCATATTATTATTAGAGTTACTTGTAGGACTAGAATAATGTTTCTGAAAATTAGGATTATAATTCTTCTTCCAATCAGGGTTATAATCATTACGAGCTATGAAGTCTATTTCTTCAATATTCATTTTAGGCATAGCTCTTACCTAGGTCTCCTTACCTTTTACGGCTAGTATGAGCTCATCCAACTTAGCATTGAGTTCTTCATTTTCTTGTGGTGAGACGGAGTTCACCTTCTTTGTGTTTGATCTATCCACATGTCGTTGGGCATGGTTATCTTGCATATTGTCTAGCAGCTGCTTTGCTTCGGTAATATGTTTACCCATAAATGTTCCTCCAACTACAGTATCAAGCATAGACTTAGACACAGGGTTAAGAGTATTATAAAATAGATGGAGAATTAACCAGTCTTCCATCCCATGACTAGGACAGTTTCTCATGCATTTTGTCATCCTCTCCCATGCAAGCGCTAGTGGCTCATGCACTTCCTGTCTAAAACCAGTAATATTAGATCTGAGTTGCATAGTCTTTGCAGGTGGTAAAGATTTAGTCATAAATAAAGAAGTGCATTCCAGCCATGATGTAATAGTATTTCTAGGCAAAGTTAGCACCCATTCTTTTGCTCTTCCTCTAAGAGAGAAAGGAAATAAACGCAATTTGACCGCATCGGGGTCAACGTCTTTTATACGCATCATATCACATATTTCAGTGAAATTATTCAAGTGCATACCTGCGTCCTCAACAACAAAGCCTCCAAATTGATTTTGTAGAACCAAACTTAAGTATTGGGCTTAATTGCATAGTCATCGGCAACAATTGTTGTCTAAGTAATAGGAGTACACAAATAATCATTATTGGGAGTAGCAAACTCCCCAAGGTTCTTTTTAGCCATAGTTCCTATGTTTTTGGGTTTTCTTCAACAGAGAATTATAATAGTAAAAGCAAGAATTTAAAGGCTAACTAATTTTTTTGGTTTTTCAAATAAAGACTGAAAGCAAACTAACAAAATTAAAAACAATAATTAAAACTAGCAAGGTTCC
This sequence comes from Avena eriantha, assembly GCA_910589775.1. NCBI lineage: Eukaryota > Viridiplantae > Streptophyta > Magnoliopsida > Poales > Poaceae > Avena > Avena eriantha. Next base: position 210,150,964 of record OU342742.1, read on the forward strand.
TACTAACCTCACTAGGGTAGCTATTGCTTCCCCTATAACGGCGCCAGAAAAAGGGTTGATACCTTCGATCCGGATTACGGATGTAGTGTAGCTTCTTTTCGCCTAGTAGACCTAGGTTATCGAATCCTCGGGAAGCAGATGTGTAGTAAAGTTACTTTAACAGACCTTCGGGAGTTTTAGAATTACTTTTGTGTTTTTACCGGACGAAGAGTTTGCGTCTTTTTGTTGTTGTCGATGATGGAGAGAGAGGGCCTAGGGCATTCGGTTTCACCTGTAGCTGTGCAAAACATCTGATGGGAATAAAAGATAAAGATAAAGTATGCATGTAATTGTTAGAGCATGATAAATGATATGTGGACAGTGCATCCATAATTTCTATTGCCTCCGCAACCGCTTATAGCAATAACCTACTAGTCTCATCCATAGAAGAAAGAGAACTAATGATATGCATAGTGATGTCACCGTTAATCCCAAGTAAATCCATCACATACAGCCATACTACCCCTTCTGTCACTAGCGTTCCCAACCTGCAGATCAGTCATTACTCATACTCCCTATACCTGGCTCAAACCTCGGGGTCTTGGGTACCTGACAAGTCCTTAGATTGAAGCAAGAGAGGATACAAAAATCATCATGTCATACAAAGTAATACATGATCCCATCTATGATAAATAACATGCACAAACATGGCTAGGCCGAAACCCTTAGCCCAAGGAGAGTTACTCACACATAGACATAAGATTAACAATCACAAACATTGCAATGGAAATCATGAGATTGATAGCAATAGTATTACAATGTTGCCAATCGAAAAAGAGATCTACTATTACTAGTGGTGGAATATGGCTATGGAGATGGAGAAGGGTTTTGAGATCTGGAGGCAGCGGATGATCTGGGGCAGAGACTTGAGGGCGAGGCGGGAGGATGTTCTCGTTAAACGAGGCTTCTTTATATAGGGGTCCCTTCACGAAAGTTGTTCTATTTGACCTAGCGATGGTGGCACCAACTATATGACCAGAACTATACGGCCAAAATTTTGTTCCAGTCGTATAGTTGGTCGTTAAAGCGCCCGCCTCCACTTCACGGCTCCTGGTTTCTTCTGGTTGTTGGAAATCTCATATCTTTAACTTTAATCTAGTGATTCCCATCTTCAAACGACATTATTTGTGCAGGAAAAAAAGAAAGGATTTGTATACCCCTTTGAATATTAGGCATTAGTGGTAGGGTTAAGAGAGATATTTCATCAAAAATCTGAATAATATCCAGTTTAAATGTGGATGTAGATGGCTATAATTCAGAGCCATCAGTACTCTGTACTTGGTGTTTTTGCGAGTCACGTGCAGGTTCATGTTGGCGAGTCCCCGAGTGTGGTACTTACCCATTCGATTTGTATGCTCAAGGTAGGGAAGGACGTAATGCGCTATTAGTGTGTAGCGTGTCTCTCCTCTTTGCTCGGGGAGCCAGTCACGTGGAGACTCGAGGCACTCTCTCATACTTGGTATTTTCCCTAGTCGCGTGAGCATTCGTGTTTGACGAGTCCCTGAGCGTGGTACTTAACTGTTCGAGTCGCTGTGTCCAAGGATGAGGGGGACGGGGTGCCGTGGGAAGCATGGTCGGTCGTCTTAGCTTGGATAGCCAGTAGAGTGAGGTGTCTCCGATGATAGATCCCAGTTTGGCATTTTTCATGGATGATGTAAGGACCGAGTGACCTCGGTGCCCTTGGACCGCACTACTTGGTCGTGCTGAGTCGCACTACCAAGGGTTGATGACCGGTGTTAGCATTTTGGTATGTTATACGAGTGCGATTGGCACAAGAGATTGCGAGTAGACACAATTTGTAGACATGGTACTTTTTCATTCATCATTGGTACAGGAGTGTACAAGTTGGTGTTCTAGGTGTAGAACTTATGAAGTAGGTTCACATTCCATTTTCGCTCGACGTCAAGCTTGCAATCACCATGGATGTCGACAATGTAGTAGGCCTCATTACAAAAGACTCGCCCTATAGATAACAGCCCCTCCCATCGGGGACAGAGCTTATGCATGCCCTTCTTGTCCTGGATGATCAAAGGATGAGCTCACCCTCCTAGAAGGTGCGAGTCCAGACTTGGCGGCTGTGGTAGTGGCGGAGACCTTGCTGGTAGATGACAGTGCTGGAGCGAGCTAGGTCGCATGCTTCATCGACCAGGTCGATCCCATTCTAGCAGGAGTCTTCGTTGTCCTCTTACACATAGTGGATGACTCAAGGTGAGTCATGCTCGAGGTTCGGGAATGACCGCTTCGGTGCCATACACCATGAAGAAGGGGGTGAACCCTATTTATTGGTTGATGGAGGTGTGTATGCCCCATAGTAATAAGGGGGTTCCTCTACCCAATAGCCTAGCATGCGCTTGAGGGGGACCTGTAGGTGTGGCTTGAGTTCATGGAGCATGCTTCGGTTGGCTCACTCTTCTTGGCCGTTCGACTTGGGATGAGCGACTGAGGCGAGGTCGATTCGAATGTCGTGTTCTTGGCAGAACTCGGCCATGGAGCCTTTGGAAAAGTTCTTACCATTATCAGTGATGATGTTGTGCGGGTAGCCGTACTGGTAGATGAGTTCGTGGAGGAACTTGATGGTAGTCTTGCTGTCACACTTCTTGATGGGCTTCGCCTTGACCCACTTCATGAACTTCTCGACTGCGACTAGTAGGTGGGTGTAGCCGGATGCGGCGGTTTTGAACCTCCCACAATGTCAATGCCCCATACGACGAATGGCCATGTAATGGGGATGGTCTTGAGAGCCAAGCCAGGGATGTGCGTCTGGTTAGCATATTTCTGGCATCCGACGTAGTGCTGGACGATGTCGATGGCGTCAACATGGGCGGTGAGCCTGTAGAATCCATGGCGCAACCTTGCGCCAGTGTGGTGGCCGCAGTCCCCAGCATGGATGTCCTACGGGATCTTCTGACCCTCTTCTGGCGAGACGCAGCGCTAGTACATGCCTATCACACTTCATTTGTCGAGCTCGCCATTGATGATGATGAAGGACTTGTAGCAGCGCATGGTCATCTGTGCTTCGGTCTCATCCTTGAGCAGGATTTGGTGCTCAAGGTAGGCGATGTAGGGGTTGGTCCAGTCGCCTGGTTCTAGGACCATAGCGTCTAGATCTGAGTCGGGTTGCAGTGGGATCCCGATGTCAATCTCCTTAGGGGGAGAGACTAAGGGCTTGTCAATGATGTCGAGAAAGACGCCCGGTGGTGGTTCTTGGCGAGCTGACCCAATGCGTGAGATCATGTCAGCTTCCTCGTTCTTTCGCCAATCGATCCATTCGATGGAGTAGCTGGCGAAGTAGCCACCCAGCCGGTCCACTGCTTGGCAGTATGCCAACATGTTGGGGGATATGGTGTCACAGGTGCCGGGGACTTGGATGGCAATGAGACCGGACTCATTGTAGCACTTGAGGCAGTTGACGTTCATCTCATTGGCAGCTTGCATGCTTAGGAGGAGGGCCTCGTATTCGACCATGTTGTTGGTGCACGGGGTGAAGTGGATCTGTAGCACGTAGCAGAGGTTGTCACCTTTGGGGAGGTGAAGATGATTCCAGCTCCCGCCCTGTCCTTATTCTTGGACTCGTCGAAGTGGAGGGACTAGTAGTGAAGGTAGGGCAGCATCTCCGGTTGCTGCGCCTCTTCCCGGTCGATGAGGAAGTCAGCTAGGGCATGTAACTTGATGGCCTTGTGTGGCTCGTGCTTGATGTTGTCGATGCCGATTTCAACATCCCACTTAGCAACTCGCCCGATCGCGTCATGTTTGCGGATGATGTCATGTAGCGGGTGGAGGAGACAGCCATGATAGGATGCTCCTACAAGTAGTGAGGTAGCCGTCGTTGAGCTCGGAAGACCGCGTAGAACAATTTCTAGTACTATGGGTAGCGTTTCCTTGAGTCGGTGAGGACCTTGTTGAGGTAGTACATGGGGCGATGTACAGGATGGTCCTTGCCTTCTTATGGTCGCTCGACGACCATTACGGCCTGACAACTCGGTTGGAGACCACAACATATACAAGCATTGGCTCCTTGTTGAGGGGCACGGCGAGCACCGGTGCCGCGAATAACACTTCTTTCAATGCATTTAGCATGTTATCGGCCTCGTTGTCCCACTCGAATGTGGGGTTCTTGCGCATCAGGCGGTAGAGAGGCATTACCTTCTCACCGAGTCGGGGGATGAAGCGACTGAGAGCCATGACTTGCCCCGCCATCTTCTAGATGTCGCGCAGACATTCGGGTTTCCTAAGTCACGCGATGGTATTGATCTTGGAGGGGTTTTCTTCAATGCCTCGCTTGGAGACCATGTACCCCAATAGCTGGCCAGTGGGTACGCTGAACGTGCACTTCTCTGGGTTAAACTTGATGTTGTACTTCCGCAGATTTGCGAAAGTTTTGGCTATGTCAGCGAGCAGGTCGCTCAGGTGAGCCGATTTTACTACCATGTCATTGATGTAGACGTGGGTGTTGCTGCCAATTTGACTCGTTAGGCACTCCTGCATGCACTGCTGGTAGGTCGCCTCGACATTCTTGAGGTTGAACGTCATTGCGGTGTAGAAGAAGGCTCTAAATGGCATGATGAAAAACATTTTCTCCTCGTCCTCGACGGCCATTTTTATCTGGTTGTAGACAGAGTACGAGTCGAGGAAGCACAGCGACTCGAACCCCGCGGTCGAGTCGATGATTTGGTCAATTCGCGGGAGTATGAACTGCTCCTTTGGGCAGGCGCTGTTGAGGTTTGTGTAGTCGATACACATCCTCCTGGTATTGTTCTTCTTCCATACAAGGACTAGGTTTTCTAGCCACTTAGAGTAATTGATGGGTCAGATGAACCCTGTGGAGAGTAGCTGTTGTACCTCTTCAGAGATTGTGCGGTGTCGTTCTTCATTGAAGGGCCGTAGTGGTGGCTAGACAGGTCGCGCCTTGGGGTCACCGTTAAGTTTGTGCTCAGCGAGTTCCCTCGGGACACCACGCTTGTTAGATGGCTTCCATGCAAAGATGTCGTGATTCTTGATATGTCCATTTTGCATCACTATTCTATATCATAATTTACTGTTATTCATTGATATATTTCATATTAAGAGATGATACTTATGTTATTTCATCTGTTTTTGCATGGTTGATGAATTTTGGATGATGGACCGCTAAAGTCAGGATTCTGATGGAAAAGGCACTGTTTGGAGGCGAAATTCACGAAGATTAGAAAACCTGGAAAATACATGGAAAATCTTATTTTTCCAGAAGATGAAGGATGCTAGAAGGGGAGCGGAGATGGGCCACAGGGGGGCCAGACCACCCCCTTGCGTGGGCTAGCCCTGGCTGTGCCACCAGGTGGTGTGGCCACCTGATACGTTGCAAACGTATCTATAATTTTTGATGTTCCATGCTTGTTTTATATCTACTTTCTTATGTTTGGTCCACACTTTGGAGAACTTTTACACACTTTCTGGGACTAACCTATTAACAAGATGCCACAGTGCTAGTTGCTGGTTTTCTATTGTTTTTGGTTCTAGGAAAGTCAGAAAATGAATATTCTCGGAATTGGACCTGACAAAAGCCAAAGTTGATATTTTACTGGAAGACTCACGGAGCTAGAAGACGAGACAGAGAGGGGCCAGGGGCTGGCCACACCATGTGGTGGCGTGGGCTAGCCCTGGCCGCACCACCAGGTGGTGTGGGCCCCTGGTCCACCCATCGACCTTGCCTCTTCGCCTATAAGAAGCCTCCTAATGCAAAAACCCTGAATCGAACAGCCTCCAGCCATGAAAATTTCCGTAGCGCCACCGCCACCGAAGGGAGGTTGCCGGGGAGGTAAGGTAAAAGGTACTCACATCCTCCGGTGTGAGTGCTCGAAGTTATTTCCTTTAGATTACGCAATTTTGTCTTTTTGTTTCTTATTTTCACTAGTTAGGCTTAATGGAAAACAACAACAAAATTAGAGAACTTTATAGTATTTATCTTGAGTTAGGAAATGAAATGTTTGAAGAGCAAATTTAAAAACCTATGGAACTTTATTTGCATGCTAAGAGCAATGTTATTAGTATGAATTCTTTGGACACCATTATTGCTAATGTTGTGGAAAAGTCTAAGCTTGGGGAAGCTAGTTTTTATGAAAATAATCTTTTTAGTTCCCCAATTTTGGAAGATAGCTATTCTATTGTTTATGATGATACAAAACCTCCAATCTATGATGATTACAATGATGAATATGATGTTTTCAGTCCACCTACTTTTGAGGAGAAAATTAATGATTACAATATGCCCCCTATATTTGATGATTATCGTGATGAGAATAATAATGATAGCTATTTTGTTGAATTTGCTCCCACCATAATTAATAAGAATGACTATGCTTATGTGGAGAGTAATAATTATTATACGCCTATGGCTCATGATAAGAATGTTTTATGTGATAGTATATTGTTAATTTTATTCATGATGCTACTGAAAGTTATTATGAGAGAGAGGGAAACATGGTTTTATGTATCTCAATAATATTAAGTTTCCCCTCTTTATGTTGAAAGTCTTGAAGTTGCACTTTTTTGCTTTCCTATGATTGTTGCTTTGTGCTTTCATGACTTGTTTCTTTACAAGATTCCTATGCATAGGAAGTGGGTTAGACTTAAATGTTCTTTGAATTTGCTTTTTGATGCTCTCTTTTACTTCAATTCATATTTCCTATGTGAGCATCTTCTCAAACTATCATGCCTAACTTAAAGGCGTTAAAGAGAAGTACTTATTGGGAGATAACCCAAAAGTTTTAGATGAGTTTTGAAAGTTATTACCTCTGTAATAACTGCTCCTTATCCTTTTTATTTGGTTTTTGTGCCAAGAGTAACCTCTAATGAGAGATAAGTAATGCTTGGGAAAGTTGTTGTCCCAAAACAGATTTTTGTTCTTCACTCTAAAATTTTGTGTAAAATCTCTGTATGTCGGTTTGAGGCATGAATTTTTTTGCTTCTGCCCCAGGTTGTTATCTATCTTTCTTTAGTTCAACACTTTTCGATCTGAGCAACAGAAGGTATTCGAAAAAATGGTTTTTACCTGCTGGTCTATTTTGACAGATTTCTGCCATTATTTGCATTTGCTTCTTGTTGGTTCCTTTTTGAGTTCTCTTTGGGGAATTGAGATTTTCAAGGGAAGTGCTACAGTAGCTTGTGTTTTAATGGAAGATTTATTGGTGTTGGAATTGAACCTAAAGACTTATTATCTTGAGTGCACTAATGTTGCTAATAAAGATTGTGTGAAGTTTTGTATGAAGGAAGAATTTTAGGTGTATGGAAAGAATGACGTAATGAGATGAAGAATGGACTAAAGCTCAAGCTTGGGGATGCTACCCCGTTTCACCCCAAGAAATATTCAAGAGATGCAAGAGTCAAAGCTTGGGGATGCCTAAGGCATCCCCTTCTTCATCAATAAAAATCTCAGGTTTCTTCCAAACACTTCATTTTTATTGTTTCATGCACTGTTGTGTTGTTCTTGGAGCATCTTTGTTTTCATTTTTGGTTTTCGTTTGCTTGGTTTGCTTAGTTTTCTTGAATAAATTGGTTGGACCCCCTCTTTCATCATTGGTTTTCAAATAGTTTGGTTTGGATTGGAAAAGAGTAGGAAAAGTTCATGCTTAAGTGGTAAAAGGAGCTTGTTTTGGACTGTGGCCTATGCTTTGTCATGTCATGCTTGATATTGCTTTGACTTTATGCTTAGTGATTTTTGCTGTAGCATGACAAGTTATAAAAAATTGAGATTGCTTAATGTGCCTTGAAAGAATCATGCGTTGTTTTATTTGGGTTGATTTGGCGCATGCTCACACCATGTTATGACTATTCCAAGTCACCATAGCCGCGATGATTGTCGTGGAAATGGCCACGGCAGTCGTTGTCATGGGCAGCGATTGAGTGTTTCGTGAGGAAGAGTTGGCGGCCATCTGCGGTGCGAGATGGGGCAAATGCACATGGGTTTACCCAGGTACGGCCCCCCGGAGGGTAAAGACCTACTCCTGCTAGATTAGATTATTGGAGAGCGAGTTACAGGGGTGGCGAGCTCGGCGGCTATGCAGCGAGTCACTTAAGGGGGTGTATGATGGAACGTAAGTCTCTAAGACACCCTAGGGAGGTTTATATATGAGGCACCTCGCTAGGGTTTACAAACTACAACCGAACAAGATAAGGATTCAGAGGTTTTGACCTAATCCGACTAGGCTTCTGTTACGCTCCTGGGCCTCCAGTCGCCAGTCGCCGGGCTTCTTCTTCCGTTGTAGTCCAGCCGCCATCCTCCAGGCGCACTCACAGGCCTTTCAGCCCAATCAGAACGTCCTTCTGGGCATACCCCCTTTGGCATATCCCCATCAGTAGTCCCCGAGGCCATCGTTGATGCAGGCACAGGCGTCCCTTTGGTGTTCGGAGTAGGTGAGCCCAATTTGGGCATCCAGTCGAATAGGCGATGGACTCCATCAGAAGCAAGGAGAATTTCCCCATGTTTCCATTCGCCACCCCAATGAGTGTTACCGCTGCCAAGTCGTCGTCCTGGCGAGTGGAAAAGCCTGGCGGGTAGCGGGTGAAATAAAGGAGTTGGACCGTCAAATTGGGTCAAACTATCCGTTGGAATTTCCAACGGTAACTTCGGCGCAATTACCGTGAGTAACGGCTATCCTGACTTTGTCGGGTGACGTTCCCATATAAGGGGAGTGATGGTTCAGCTCTACAAACCTTCTCCGCATTGTTCATTCTTCCTCATTCGTTCTTCCTGTCCCCAATCTCCCTGCCTTCATCCTTCCGGCTTGTTTTTTCCACGTCGTGCGATTCCACATCCTACTCGATGGCGCCTCCCAAAGGCTCATGGGGAAAATCCAAGTGTACCACAGCCCAGCTTTAATCCTTCGAGGATGCCGGGGTACTCCGCAAGGGGAACTGGCGGGTTCCCCCTCCTCCAAGACCGAGCCAAAGCCGCGACTCGGTGAATTCATCTGCTTCCCCAGCCATCTTGAGAGGGGTCTGGGATTCCCCACTTCACTCTTTTTCCGTTGCTTCTGCGCATATTACGCGATCAAGCCATGGGATCTCGGTCCGCACAGCATCGAGCAGCTAGCAATCTTTGTCGCCTTCTGCGAATGCTATCTCGGCTGCAGGCCATACTTCCCGCTGTGGTAGGAGCTCTTCCACAGCCGCATTGGGCGCGAGGCGTCCGGTGGTTTGATGTTGGCCGCAGGTGGCGTCACATTCCAACTAAAGCCGAAGGCCAATTTCGTCAAGCTCCTCCTGCCGAAGAAGGCCGCCAACGAGTGGAAGAAGAGCTGGTTCTATGTAAAAGAATCCACTCCCTCCGGCGAGGTGGCGCTTCTCGAATTTGTCGCCGAGAGGAGCGAGCCTCGCCAGCTGGTGCCGAAGAAGCTTCCCGAAGATCAGCGGATGGCTGTCGCGGAAATGATGGACCAGATCCAGAAGCTGAAGGACCAGGGGTTGATTCCGATCAACCTATACAACTGCTGGCTCGGGCAGCGCCTGGTTCCGCTGGTGGCTCGGCCGCACTAGATGTATGAATACAGCGGGAAGCATGACCCATCTTGGACCAGCAAGGAATCTTGGGAGGCCGAGGACTACAAGGCCGCCCTGAAGAAGATCACCGATGCAGAGTTCACCAGCATGGCGGTCGGGCTCGCCCCGTACACTCCTGTGAAGAATGAAGCCCCTACAGTAAGTTCTCTTCCCAGTCGCTATGTCCATACCTCAGTTCTCGGTCTCCGCGTCTGGTGTTTTACTCGTGGTGGTTCTCAGCTTTTTCAGGTGTTGGAGGGTTGGCTCCCTCCGCTCGATGAAGAGGTTCCCCAGGAAGTGGAGGAAGAATCCGAGGGAGACTCCTCCGACAGCGATGGGGAGGAGGAAGAGATTCATCCCCCAGCGCCTGTGGCTCGCAAGACCCGCCTGCAGAAACAACGTGAGTTCGAGGCGAGCCGCAGCCTAGACGAGCACGACGGAGGCGACGAGGTCACGCAGGAGCACACGTCCAGGCGTACTGCTACGCCTTCGAAGCCCGCACGCAAGCCCAAGTCGCCAGCGAAGAGGCCCACGTCGCCGTCCAAATCGGCGGTGGTGTTCGAGTCGGATGACGATTCCGATGATGAAGGTTCCCCCGAAGTCTTGCACAAGCCCCCAAAGGATGCAATCCCGACAAAGGGGTTGGAGGGCGAGGACACGGAGGTAGTGGTAGCGGTTCCCCTGGCGGCGATTGTGCCGACGACCTCGGGGGTTCCAAGCCAAGAAGCGACTGAGGCGATGACGTCCAAGTCGCCACAGCCATCAAGGGCGGCCGCGTCGGAGCCAGAGATCCCGACGACTGCGGCTTCATCATCGAGGAAGCTCGCGGTTTTGTGGGCTTCAGACGTCTTCGAGAAGGGGCTCACCCGCAAGTTGGGTCCTGAGTTGGACAAGCCCGCTCACATCAGCACCGGGCTTCGCGTCCTTCCGGTCGCTAAGTGAATACTGCTCCTTCATCCCAGTTCGCCTCGGGTCTTTTTGTATTGTCATTGTATTGATTGTGGGAGCTCGTGTAGGTCGGGGACCAAGAAGATTGGCCGTCCTTCGGTGCCTAAGATTCCACCGGCCACCCCCACGGGAGAGGGCGACCTCCCCAAGAAGAGAAAGGTCGTCGGAGATGTGGTGACCGTGGAAGTCGCGAAGAAGAAGAAGGGGGGCGACGACGCCGTGGCCGAGGACAGCGCTGATGACCCACAAGTATAGGGGGTGTATCACAGTATTTTCGATAAGTAAGAGTGTCGAACCCAACGAGGAGCAGAAGGTGCTGGCTAGTGGTATGGATCAGGAATTCTCTGTAAATACTTAGCAAACGGATTTTTAGGGGTTTTTGATAAAGCAAGTAAACAAAGTACGAGTAAATAAAAGACAATAGGAATAAATGCAGCAAGTGGCCCAATCCTTTATGCAGCAAAGGACAAGCCAGTTGTATTACTTAAGATGACTAAACGTTATCGAGGACACATGGGAAGACTGTCAAGTGCTTTCGCTTCATATAGTTGATTAATCTTCTTTAGCTTGCTAAGTGTTGTGTGGGTGAACCTGTGCTAATGTACCTCCCCATCCAAGACTAATACATACTTGTGATTATACCCCTTGCAAACATCCGCAAGTACAAGAAAGTAATTAAGGTAGAAACCTAACCACAACTTTAAACTGTAGGACCCTTACGTCCCTTGTGCAATGGTTTCCTAACGAGGGTTCATGTTTCTGTCACTCCGGCAACCCCTACGATTAGTAGCCAAATACACAATGCATTCCCCTAGGCGCTTATAGGTGAAGTGTCATGTAGTCGACGTTCACATGACACCACTAGAAGAAGTACACCACAACTTAAATAACAATCTATTGAATCTTTCTCAACGCAACTCCACTACTGACAACAAGACTTCTCCCATGTCCTCAAGAACAAAACGAACTACTCACAAGACATCATATGGATCATGACCAAAGATGGAATAATGATGTATAACAATCTGAACATAAACAATAATTCAATGGTTCACTCAATAGCATCAACTACAAAGAGTAATCAACACCGGGAAAGTTTCCCCTATGAACTATGCAAGATTCAACGCAATTGTTACAACAATATGGAGATGGTGATGAGGGTGCTGATGGTGATGATGGTGGTGATGATGATGATGATGCTCCCGATGAAGTCCAGCTTGATGGTGGTGTTGATGAAGACGATCTCCCCTCTCCAGGAAGGAATTCCCCTGGCAGAAATCTGTCTGCCGGAGAGATCTTTCTCTCTCGGTGTTTTCCGCCTCGCAGAGGCGGCGGAATCTTTCTGTGGTCGCTCTACGAGTCTTAGGGTTTTGGGAGGAATATATACGCCAGAGGGGAGTGTCAAGGGTGGACCAGGGCGGCCACCCCACCTGGTGGCGTGGCCTAGGCTGGCCCGCGCTAGGGGGTGGTGTGGGCCCCCTATGGCCCATCTCCAGCCCCCCTTCTGGCTTCCTTCGTCTTCTAGAAAAATAGGATTTTCCGTATACTTTCCCGGATTTTCTGATCTTCGCGAATTTTACCTCCAAACAGCACCTTTTCCATCAGAATCCTAACTGCAGCGGTCCATGCTCCAAAAGTCATCAACCATGCAAAAATAGATGGAATAACATAAGTATCACCTCTCAATACGAAATATATCAATGAATAATAGTGAATTAAGACATAGAATAGTGATGCAAAATGGACGTATCAACTCCCCCCAAGCTTAGACTTCGCTTGTCCCCTAGTAAAATTGAGCTCAATAAACATGGTCTCAGGTTTATGCAGTGAAGAGTCGATAAAAGAATACGGACAAGAAGCATCACATTCATCAAATACATAGATCACAATAGAAGACAACTCACTATTATATAACTCAACTTGCAATGAGCAAAGTAAACACAATAAAGATACATAATGTGAATCATAATTGGTAATGGCAAACTTAGCTCTTGGTCGAAGAATAGTTGATAATTTGCTGGAGTTCACAAATAGCTGGTTTTCAATGATAGCTTTCAAAGTAGTAAACATCAAGATAAGAGCAATGTGCAAAACTAGGAACATAAGACATGATTGAATAAATCATCATATGAATGAATGAAACACAACAACACAAAATACTTGCTGAGATAGAAGGGAATAGGTTTACTGACTCAACTACAAAGTAAAAGAAAGGCCCTTCGCGGAGGGAAGCAGGGATTGCAAGTCTCATAAAGAGCTCCCAAAAATTATGATACTTACTAGCTTTCAGCTCTCATTGCCCCTATCATAGGCATCTTTAGGTGATTAAGGTTAAAGTGATCAAAAATGAGGATATGCATTGACAAGTTGTAAGTTGAGAATCTCATGTCCCTTGAATACGAGGCCTGCTACCTCCTGCTACTCAAGTTTAGTCACCGGTAAGTTCTTGTCATCGTAAGCATATGTGTATCGTAGAGAACCGCCAACGGGGTACCCCTTGCCCGATGATACGGAAGAATCCCCATATCAAAATGACAAGGCAAGCAGACAACAAGCATCTTAGCAATCTTCTTATTTACCATGGGAATATGGTGCTTTTTTCTCTCTTTCCTCTTTTCATAATATCTCTCTTTTTTTCTCTTTTTTCTCAATATCGGACTCTCTTTTTTTATAAGAAGAATGCTTCATAGATACTCATTATGGTTACGCTGCAGGTTTCCACCATGTCAGCATGGATTAGACCAGCGGCCCAGGCGTTTCTCTAACACATATGCATAACTCCATGGACTTACAAGCTCCCCTTTCATTTCACACAAACAACATCCATAGACAAAAGAACATGATATCAACTTGGTACAAATTACCAGTGCAATGTTGAAAGCGTTCCCCATGACAGCATGGTTCTGCTAATTCACAACTTACAAAGCGCAAGCATATACACAACATAGGTGAGCACAATGGTTCAAGTTTATTAAGTGCAAGAAAGTAAAGTGTGCCATCAAGTTCGTGAGAGCTTTAATTGCTAATTTTCACATAACAAGTTTAATTTGGGAGATAGATAAAACAAGAATTTACTTCGAATAGCAATAATGCTACTAGGTAGGTATGGTGGACACAAATGGCAAAGGTTTTGGTTTAAAGGAGGTGGATGCACGAGAAGAATACCCTCTCAGTACAGGTTTTTGGTTCGCAAGGCTGGGTAGCAAGTACAAGAGTTGAAGGAAACAAACAAACATACAAGTGATAAAGACAAACATGCAATCTTCCTTGGAAGCACAAAAGATCTTAACTAGAGAATACTAAACTTATTAGCAAATCTGTTGGAGATATGCCCAAGAGGCAATAATAAAGTGGTTATTATTATATCTTTATGTTTATGATAAATGTTTACATCCCATGCTATAATTGTATTATTAGGAAACACTAATACATGTGTGTTTTGTAAACATAAAAGAGTCCCTAGTAAGCCTCTTGTTAAACTAGCTTGTTGATTAATTGATGATCATGGTTTCCTGATCATGGACATTGGATGTGATTAATAACAAGGTTATATCATTAGGAGAATGATGTGATGGACACACACCCATAGTAAGCGTAGCATAAGATAAAGTCATTAAGTTCGTATTGCTATAAGCTTTTAAATGCATAGTAACCTAATCCTTCGACCATGAGGTTATGTTAATCACCATCACCGGATGGGTACTTTGATGACATCAAACGCCGCTTCGTAACTGGATGGTTATAAAGGTGTCATTGGGTATTCTGAAAGTATGTGTTGAAGCGCATGAACCAAGATTGGGATTCGTCCATCCATATGATGGATAGATATGCTCTGGGCCCTCTCGGTGGAATGTCATCTAGTTAGCTTGCAAGCATGTGACTGGGTCACAAGGGATGACATATCACGGAACGAGTAAAGAGTACTTATCAGTAACGAGGTAGAACTAGGTATAGAGATACCGACGATCAAACCTCGGATAAGTATAGTATCGCGTGACAAAGGGAATTGGTCTCGTATGTTAATGGTTCTATCGGTCACAAAGTCATCGTTGAGTATGTGGGATCCATTATGGATCTCCAGGTCCCGCTGATGGTTATTGATAGGAGATGTGTCTCTGTCATGTCTACATATTCACGAACCGTAGGGTGACACACTTGAGGTTCGAAGTTGTTTTAAGTAGATATGGAATGTGCGTTGGAGACCGAATGTTGTTCGAAGTCTTGGATTGGATCCAGGACATCACGAGAAGATCCGGAATTGTCCGGAGAATAAGATTCATATATTGGGGATCATTTTCTGAGTTAGGAAATGTTCCGGAGTAATTGTATGAGGTTTCTAGAAGGTTTCGGAATGTTCCGGAAGGTTCTGGAAGATTTCTTGGAGTTTGCTTGAAAACCAAGAAAGGATCAAGGAGTCCTTGTGGGGTAAGACAAGGATTCGTGGGGGAGGGGAGGACTCCTCCCCCCACCTCCCAATCCGCCGGCCATAGGAGGGAGGGGAGTCCTACAAGGACTCCCCCTCCCATGGCGCCTCCCCCCTTAAATAGAGGGGTAGGGGCGCCCCCTCCAAGCCCTCCTCTACAACACCAAATCTCCGCCGCCTCTCTCCTCCTCCTTTCTTTTGCACAGGCATAGGCGAAGCCCTGCAGAATTCTCTACTCCACCACCACCACCACGCCGTCGTGCTGCTGGGATTCCGTGGAGAAGATCTACTACCTCTACTGCTCGCTAGAACAAGGAGAGGAAGGTCTGCTTCGACTCCGCACGTGTGACCGACTGCAGAAACGCTGCAGGAACGCGGCGCCGGAAGGATCGTCCACTCGATCTTGAGATTGGCAAGTGATCGACTACATCAACCACGAGATCCAAACTCGTAACGCTTTCGGATCTACAAGGGTTAGTACAGATCTATCTCGTTGCACATGTCTAATAGATTAGATCTTGGCTTTTATCTAGATTAGATCTGGGTTTTGTTCGTTCTTGCGGTAGAAATTTTTTGTTTTCCATGCTACGAACCCATCAGTGGTATCAGAGCCGTGTCTATGCGTAGATCTGTTGCACGAGTAGAACACAATGGTTTTGTGGGCGTTGGTGCTCGTGCCGTCTTTTGCTTTGTGTACTTTGCATCTTGCGGTATGGTGGGATGAAGCGGCTCGGGCTAACCTTACATGTCATCGCACATGAGACTTGCTCCAAGCTTGACGTGTAACTTGCTTTGCACAAGTGGCTTTGCGGGTGTCTATCTCTCCCACCATAGTATAGATCCAATCTACACTTTGCACTTGATAGCACTTGTATCAACGTTGTGGTTCAGTTTCGTAGGTAAGATCCGTTCTTATTTGAAAGCCCCAAGCCACGTAAAACATGCAAAGAAAATTAGAGGCGTCTAACTTGTTTTTGCAGGGATTTTGTGATGTGATATGGCCATTATGTGATTGTGATTATATTTGATGTATGCAATGATCCTTATTGTAATATGGCAACCGGCAGGAGCCTAATGGTTGTCTTTAAATTTTTTTTAAGACCTGCGTGTCTATTCATCATGTAATAGCTTTATTCCAAGTAGTTGTAATAGTTGCTGTTGGTGATGGACAACCATGAAGCGGCGCCACGGACCTTGATGCCACGCTGGTGATGATGGAGTTCATGTCCATGCTTTGAAGATGGAGATCAAAGGCACAAGAAGAAAGGCCATATCATATCACATATTATGAATTTCCTGTGATGTTAATCCTTTATGCATCTTGTATTGCTTAGATCGCGACGGTAGCATTATAAGATGATCCCTCTCACTAAATATCAAGTAATAAAGTGTTCGTCCTTAGTTGGCACCGTTGCTAAGACTCGTCGTTTCGAAGCATCTCGTGATGATCGGGTGTGATAGACTCTACGTGTGCATACAACGGGTGCAAGCCAGATTTGCACATGCGGAAACTAAGGTTAACCTTGACGAGCCTAGCATGTACAGACATGGTCTCGGAACACGGAATACCGAAAGGTAAAGCATGAGTCATATGGATGATATGATGAACATGTTGATTGTTCGCCTTTAAAGCTACATCATCTCACGTGATGATCGGACTTGGTGTAGTGGATTTAGTTCATGTAATCACTAAAAAAACTCGAGGGATGTTGTTTTGAGTGGGAGTTCATTTGTAATTTGGATTAGTCGAACTCAATTTATCATAAACACAATCAAAGTGAATTTGCATAGTTTGTTGTAGTCATTGGCATCCGTTCACCACCTTATGCTTAGTTATAGTTGAGATAGTGGAACTATAGAAATTCTGGATATTTACTTTACGAACTGGTATCGTATTGTTTTGAATGTCAATTTAAAGTTTATAAGTCCTATTGCAAACTTTCAGCAAACTCTATTTACTCCATGAAGTTTAATAAGTAGTATTAAATCAAGAGTAAGAATTCCAATGTTAGTATCTAAAGTATCATGTTTGCCTCCATGATTATTGATATTCAAAAGATTGTTTTTAATATCAAGTTTATCTAAGAGCTGAAAGCAATGTTTCAGAAACCATCATATGTGGAAGGTATTGCGATATCTAAAACAATGTGTTGGTTACAACATGATAGAGTATACGTCCTCATATTTGATGAGAATTTGTGAAGGTTGGAGATGCTAGTCGTCCTAAGCCTCCAAAAGGTTTTGAAAAAGAAACATTATACTCGCAATTCACCTTTATAAGCTATAGCAGCTTGATCATGAAAGTTGTCATGATAAGGATGAATAGAAGATGTAAGTAAAATGTTTACTACACTAAAAGATTACTAAAGAATGGAATTTTGAAAGAATGCCAAACATTTGATGAAGGTGATCCACTTCAAAGTGCAAGTCCAAAGGTATTGGTATTTTACTATACACACTTTGTACTATGTGTCATGTGAATGACACCACTATTGATGTTGATAGATTCTTTTAAAAGAAAAGGAATTGTTGAAATAGAATCTATAAAATATTTGGCAGAAAAGAAAAGATTGGAGATGTCCAACTTGGGTATATAGAAGATATACATGTTATGGTTGTATTCCTTGCTTGTTAAACAATGTGGCTCTTAGGTATTGGATACAGGTATTGGATACCGAATTGGTTGGTATGAAGTGTCATACAGGACAACACAATTCATGAACTATAATGGCCTAAGTAACTAGCAAGAGAATAAGTGATGATGTTCATCGAAAACAAATAAAGTGTTATTGTGTTTTTCGTTGACATCAAACCTAGCCTTCAAGAATTGTTTTAAGAATTGTTATTTTGTTCCGGTATTACGAGAACAATGGTTGTTCAAATAATTACCGTATTCCATAAAGTATGGATGAACTTTTACAAGTCTGGTGGGAGAAATCACATCCATAAACACTATTGCTAAAATGTCGCAAGACAAATGATTGAAAGATCACTTATGACGTGACATCGCTGTTTAAATTATATTTGAAAGAAAACATGAAGAAACTCCATGTTGATGGAATTTTGGAGTTTTTTGATTTTGATCAATTGACGCATGTGAGACTTTCCTCGAGATAATTGAAACTCCGTCCATAGGCCAGAGAGGAACGGATGACTAGCTTATTGGAAATTGAGCATGCTGATGTGCATAGTCCATTATGTGTAGCCATATGCGATGGATCTTTTTGCTTCATATGCTTTCTCCGAAAATTTGAGTGAATATATCTGTATATTTACTTAATAAGGAGGAAGTATGAAAACATTTGAAAGTTGTTCAAAGACTTTCAAGATGAAGTTGAACATCATTATAACAAGAAAATAAAGAGTTTATGATTCGATCATAAAAGAAAGATGTTTGAGTTACAGGTTTAGCAAAACACCTAAGATTTGAGTAATTGTTCCATGGATTTGCATTTCCCAAAACACCATAGGAGTATGGAGTGTTCAAGATATGTAATGAAACCTTGTTTGACATGGTAAGATCAAAGGTGTCATTTATAAAACTGCCACTATATATTAAAGATTAAAGCTTTAGTGACTACCGCTTTTACACTGAAAAGAGCTCCATCATGATCCGTTGAAATGACACCATATAAGTCATGGTTTGGGATAAAACCCAGGTTGTCCTTTCTTAAATTTTTGGTCTGCTAGGCATAAGTAAAAAGTTTACAACCAAAGTCGGATAAGCATGTCTTTGTAGGTTATCCCAAAGAATTTCTTGGGAATTTCTCCATAACACCGAGGACAAAAGAGTTTGTTACTTGGAACCTCAAGTTTCTTGAGAAGGAATTTTTCGTGTAAAGTTAAGTGGGAGGACAATAGAACTTTGACAAGGTTGTTGAACCTTAGCTATATGTGCTAAGTAGCGCAGCGCCGGAAAGTGTCCCGGTGATGGCCACAATGCTCATGGCTCTCGTGATTACAAAAGGTGTGATCTCAGAGATTAGAGTTCCTATAGAACCGTGTGGGTTGGTAATAATCAAATAGTAAGATTTGATAAGGAAGTCGTTATTGTTTTGACAATGATGAACCGACTACATGCAAAGAAGCGATGATGGGCCCTGACTCCATAAAATGACTAGAAATCATAGAATCCGTGATAGTATCCATACACGAGAAATCAAGTTTCTGAACTTGGAAGACCCTCCGGAAAGGCGTGAAGCCTATCGGTCGTGTTTGGATTTATAAAGAAATAAGACATGGATGTTTGACATCTATGAAATAGTCGACATGTCGGAAAGAGTTTACGACAATGTTCAAGGAATTGACTATGATAAGATTTGATCTTTCATAGCGATATATAGTCTTGACGGATTAATGTAGCAACCACTACATATATTTTGGTATATGGTAGTTGAACAAACAAAACAAGTTCATCTGATAGAATGGTTACCTAGGACGTGTACATGACACGATCCAAAGGGTTTTGTTAAATTAAAAGGATGCTAAAAGAGTATGCAAAACTTCAATGGTTGAAGTGAGCATCGCGGAGTTGGAATCTTCACTGTGATGAAACCGTTAAAAGGTTTAATTTCATCAGAGACGATGAAGATGTTTGCATTTTGGAAGAAATTAAGTGGGAGCGCTAAGACATATTTGTAATACATTATGTAAAAGACATATTGTTGATTAGAAATGATGTATCTTTTATTGACACAGGTTAAGAATTTCATTTCGATGAAAAACTTAGGCATAACCCAAGAATTAGGCATCAATGTCTATATGAATAGATTGAGGCGCTAATATGGTTTTGCCAAATGTACATAGATAAGATGTTGAATGAGTTCAATATGGAAACAACAAGAAAGGTTCTTGACGCATGGAAAGGACTGAATCAAGATTCAAGTGTGTTGACACGAGATTCAAGTGTTTTGACACTTGGTGAAATCACAAGAATATTTTGATCAATCATTCTTTGAGATGTACACATCCAGATATGTCCTATGGTCTAAATGTTATGAGCATATACCAGAATGACTCATAAGATGATCATTGGACAATAGTAGGGATATTCCTATGATCTTTGGAAGAACTAAGAATATATTATTTATATAGTGGTGACAAATAGTTCATTGTAAATTGTTACATTGATACTAGTTTTGTCACAAATTAAGTTTATCTCAATTTAAACTATGGGTGGCACAATGTAATGGAAAGGAAGTTCCATAACGGATTTGGTTGAGTACCAAAGTTAAAACATTGTGACGGATACTACAACAAAAAGGCTAAGTATATGACTACTATTGTAGCAGCAAAGGAGGGCATTTGCGTCAAGTAGTTTGTTATCAAACTAGGTGTAGTTCATAGCGGGATAATACTATGAAGATACATTGTATGACAATTGTATCAACATGATTTAATCCCAAGGAACTAAAGGTCTCACCAAGGGACCAAATTTATACAATGCCATCTCATTGGAGAATGAGTAATGCGTAGAGACACAAGGACATGCAAATACACACGGACTTGGAAGTGTCAGATCCGAAGATTATGTTTACCACTAGCAATAGTGTCTATACAACACCAGAAAGCCATAGGTGTTGAATGCACAAGTTTTTAACTAGATTATTGACTCTAGTGCAAGTGGGAGACTGTTGGAGATATGCCCAAGAGGCAATAATAAAGTGGTTATTATTATATCTTTATGTTTATGATAAATGTTTACATCCCATGCTATAATTTTATTATTAGGAAACACTAATACATGTGTGTTTTGTAAACATAAAAGAGTCGCTAGTAAGCCTCTTGTTAAACTAGCTTGTTGATTAATTGATGATCATGGTTTCCTGATCATGGACATTGGATGTGATTAATAACAAGGTTATATCATTAGGAGAATGATGTGATGGACACACACCCATAGTAAGCATAGCATAAGATCAAGTCATTAAGTTCGTATTGCTATAAGCTTTTAAATGCATAGTAACCTAATCCTTCGACCATGAGATTATGTTAATCACCATCACCGGATGGGTACTTTGATGACATCAAACGCCGCTTCGTAACTGGGTGGTTATAAAGGTGTCATTGGGTATTCTGAAAGTATGTGTTGAAGCGCATGAACCAAGATTGGGATTTGTCCATCCATATGACGGATAGATATGCTCTGGGCCCTCCCGGTGGAATGTCATCTAGTTAGCTTGCAAGCATGTGACTGGGTCACAAGGGATGACATATCACGGAACGAGTAAAGAGTACTTATCAGTAACAAGGTAGAACTAGGTATAGAGATACCGACGATCAAACCTCGGATAAGTATAGTATCACGTGACAAAGGGAATTGGTCTCGTATGTTAATGGTTCTATCGGTCACAAAGTCATCATTGAGTATGTGGGAGCCATTATGGATCTCCAGGTCCCACTGATGGTTATTGATAGGAGATGTGTCTCTGTCATGTCTACATATTCACGAACCGTAGGGTGACACACTTAAGGTTCGAAGTTGTTTTAAGTAGATATGGAATGTGCGTTGGAGACCGAATGTTGTTCGGAGTCTTGGATTGGATCCAGGACATCACGAGAAGATCTGGAATTGTCCAGAGAATAAGATTCATATATTGGGGATCATTTTCTGAGTTAGGAAATGTTCCAGAGTATTTGTATGAGGTTTCTAGAAGGTTTCGGAATGTTCCGGAAGGTTCTGGAAGATTTCTTGGAGTTTGCTTGAAAACCAAGAAAGGATCAAGGAGTCCTTGTGGGGTAAGACAAGGATTCGTGGGGGGGGGGAGGACTCCTCCCCCCACCTCCCAATCCGCCGGCCATAGGAGGGAGGGGAGTCCTACAAGGACTCCCCCTCCCATGGCACCTCCCCCCTTTAAATAGAGGGGTAGGGGCGCCCCCTCAAAGCCCTCCTCTACAACACCAAATCTCCGCCGCCTCTCTCCTCCTCCTTTCTTCTGCACAGGCATAGGCGAAGCCCTGCAGAATTCTCTACTCCACCACCACCACCACGCCGTCGTGCTGCTGGGATTCCGTGGAGAAGATCTACTACCTCTTCTACTCGCTGGAACGAGGAGAGGAAGGTCTGCTTCGACTCCGCACGTGTGACCGACTGCGGAAACGCTGCAGGAACACAGCGCCGGAAGGATCGTCCACTCGATCTTGAGATTGGCAAGTGATCGACTACATCAACCACGAGATCCAAACTCGTAACGCTTTCGGATCTACAAGGGTTAGTACAGATCTATCTCGTTGCACATGTCTAATAGATTAGATCTTGGCTTTTATCTAGATTAGATCTGGGTTTTGTTCGTTCTTGCGGTAGAAATTTTTTATTTTCCATGGTACGAACCCATCAAAATCAAGAAAGAAAGATGATGAAATTATTTTTCTCTAGAGTACTTCTATCTTTTTCTTTTTCTTTTAAACTCTCAAAAAGGTGTTGCTACTGACCAAGCCAGGTTTGCCAAAACCAACTAAATTAACTCAATGATCTCAAAGTGATACCAATACTAACAACAAGATCAATCATATAACCACAAATTGAAAACTAATATAAGCTATGCAAAAGAGTGAATGATAGAGCTTCTCATTAATATTCCATAACGGAAACTCACACCAAGGGATACATATCTAACGAGAGAAGGGACACTTCCATAATGCAAACCATACTACATAATAACTCATCTATTCATGATATGACTCTACTAATAAGGTAAAAAAGATAGGAGATAGTGATGTGATACCACGGTACTCCCCAAGCTTGGAACAAACCAAGTGGATGCCAAACCTGATGAAGAATTACTCCTTAGGTGGTGGTGGTAATATTTTCTTGCTTGACGTGAGGAAATCTTCCAGCATCTTGCGAAGCCTATTATTCTCCCATTGAAGCATGTCCACCTTCCTCCTCAAGTCTCGGTACTTATCGCAGAACTCCTTAGTGACTCGTAGGGCTTCCGTTGATGCGGGGCAAGAGACTAAAGGTACCAGCACCCACTTGGTGTCATGGAGATCTTCCTCCATGGGCTCCGTCCCTTTATCCTTGGCGGACACCATGGTGCTTCTAAACCTTCAAAGAGTATGTCCTGGTAGAAACAGATCGAAACAAAAACACGACGAAAACACAATATGCGAACCTCGGGGGATCCGAGGGGTTATATATTACGAAGTTTCATATCAAAAGGAAGGTACTGGGAGAAAACGAGTCGGAGGCAGAGTCCGGGGTGGACTTACCACCTGGTGGCGCGGCCAAGGGTGGGCCCGCGCCACAGGGTGGTGTGAGCCACCCTGGCTTCATTTTCGTCCCTTTTTCGCTTCGTAGCTTTCCTTATTAACTGAAAACTGCAAAAAATATAGTTGGATTGTATTTTCGCGGAACTTTTCTTACCAGAACTGTTACCTAGTTGGAAACGGACTCTGCAGGTCTCTAAATTTGGTATCTAGTAGATTCTTCCGGAGTCATCACTTGAATAACATCAATATCTTCATCTTCATACACTTATTACTTGAGTCATAAATCATTTATCTTCCTTATTACACCATTATCTCCACTTCCTAGAAATTTCTTTCACACAAAACTTCACACAGTTCTCGTTAGCAACATTAGTATAAGTGAAGTGATAAAACCTTTTGAGTCCAACTTCAACTGAAAACCATAAACTACTGTAGCAACTCCTTCCGAAAACCCAAAAAGAATTCAAAAAGGAAATCGAATAAGAAGCAAATCCAAGAGCGACAAAATCTGTCAAAACAGACCAGCAGGTAAAGATCAATTTTTTCGAAAATCTTCTATTGCTCAAATCAAAAAGTGTAAAACTAACTAAAGTTAAATAACAACCTAGGGCAGAAGGAAAACAAATTACAGCTCAATCCAACATACAGAGATCTCTCACGAATTTTCCGGTGAAGTACAAAAATCTGTTTCGAGATAGCAACTTCCCCAAATATTACTTCTCTCTCATTAGAGGTTGATCTTGACACAAAAACTGAACAAAACGGATAAGGAGCGATTATTACCGAAGTAATAACTTCCAAGACTCAAAGAAACAAAAACAAACTAAAAGCAAAAACAAATTGAGTTGTCTCCCATAAAGCTCTTTCTTTATAGCCATTAAGATGGGCATGATAATTTTGAAGCTCTCATAGGGATATGGATTGAAGTGAAAGAGAGCATTAAGAAGCAAAAACACACACAAATTTTAAGTCTAACCCACTTCCTATGCAACGGGATTTTGTAAACAAACAAGTTATTGAAACCAAAGGCAACTTGTATAAGAAGGCAAAAGAAGTGCAACATAAAATATTTCAGCATAAAACAAGGAAACTTGATATTATTGAGATACATAAGAACACTTTTCCCTCTCTCATAGTAACTTTCAGTATCATGCATAAACTTAACAATATAGCTATCACAAGGACCATCATAGCAATAATTGCTTATTCTAACAGAAAACACGGGAACATTAGCTCTCATAACACTACTTTGTGAAACAATATTAGATGTATCCTTACAAAGGATAGTGTGTCCCTCTTTTTCATACTTAGTGACAAAGTATTTCACATTTGCTATTATAGGTTCATCAACCATTTGTTTATCAGGTTCAACAGCTTTATTTGTACTTTCATTAACCATCACTAGTAGAAAATGAGGCTTTCGTCCACCCTAGTTTAAAGCATTAGTCCTGGTTGTGGTTAGACCCGAGACTAATGCTCACATTAGTCCCGGTTCAAATGGAACAATCTTTAGTCTCGGGTCAAACGGGACCTTTAGTCCCGGTTGGAGATACGAACCGGGACTAAACGGGACCTTTAGTCCCGGTTCATATCACCAACCGGGACTAAAGAGGTGACCTTTAGTCCCGGTTCGTATTACCAACCGGGACTAAAGAAAATGGACAAAAAAATTCCTAAATGGCCATAACTTTTACAAACGATGTCAGAAAAAAACGTACAACCTATCAAAACATGCAGAAAAAATTTCCTCTTCGATTTCAACAGCTTTAGGCCGTTTTGGATTCTTTTAGATTCTTAAAATTCAAAAAGAAATAAAAATTATTTCAAAAATTAAAAAAAATAGTAATTTTCTATGTCATATTTGAATTCCTCACATTTTTTTGATAATAATGGATATATTATTTGTCAAATTTCGATTTACAGATTTGAAGATATTATTTATGTCATAATAAATGAATAAATGGAAAAAAATGAATAAAATATTAATTTAATTAGTTTTTTATTTTCTTTACCAGTTCCACTCTCCAATAGCGCTTCACTCCCCAGCAACGGCGCCAGAAAATAGTCTTGATGACCCACAAGTATAGGGGGTGTATCGCTATATTTTCGATAAGTAAGAGTGTCGAACCCAACGAGGAGCAGAAGGTGCTGGCTTATGGATCAGGAATTCTCTGTAAATACTTAGCAAACGGATTTTTAATGGTTTTCGATAAATCAAGTAAACAAAGTATAAGTAAATAAAAGACAGTAGGAATAAATGCAGCAAGTGGCCCAATCCTTTATGCAGCAAAGGAGAAGCCGGTTGTATTACTTAAGATGACCAAACGTTCTCGAGGACACATGGGAAGACTGTCAAGTGCTTTCGCTTCATATAGTTGATTAATCTTCTTTAGATTGCTATGTATTGTGTGGGTGAACCTGTGCTAATGTACCGCCCCATCCAAGACTAATACATACTTGTGATTATACCCCTTGCAAACATCCGTAAGTATAAGAAAATAATTAAGGTAGAAACCTAACCACAACTTTAAACTCTAAGACCCTTACGTCCCTTGTGCAATGGTATCCTAACGGCGGTTCAGGTTTCTGTCACTCCGGCAACCCCTACGATTAGTAGCCAAATACACAATGCATTCCCCTAGGCCCTTATAGGTGAAGTGTCATGTAGTCGATGTTCACATGACACCACTAGAAGAAGTACACCACAACTTAAATAACAATCTATTGAATTTTTCTCAACGCAACTCCACTACTAACAACAAGACTTCTCCCATGTCCTCAAGAACAAAACGAACTACTCACAAGACATAACATGGATCATGATCAGAGATGGAATAATGATGTATAACAATCTGAACATAAACAATAATTCAATGGTTCACTCAATAGCATCAACTACAAAGAGTAATCAACACCGAGAAAGTTTCCCCTATGAACTATGCAAGATTCAACACAATTGTTACAGCAATATGGAGATGGTGATGAGGGTGCTGATGGTGATAATGGTGGTGATTATGATGATGATGATCCCGATGAAGTCCAGCTTGATGGTGGTGTTGATGGCGACGATCTCCCCTCTCCGGGAAGGCATTCTCCTGGCAGAAATCTGTCTGCTGGAGAGATCTATCTCTCTCGGTGTTTTCCGCCCCGGAGAGGCGGCGGAATCTTTCTGTGGTCGCTCTCCGAGTCTTAGGGTTTTGGGAGGAATATATACGCAAGAGGCGAGTGACAGGGGTGGACCAGAGCGGCCACACCACCTGGTGGTGCGGCCTAGGCTGGCCCGCGCCAGGGGGTGGTGTGGGCCCCCTGTGGCCCATCTCCAGCCCCCCTTCTGGCTTCCTTCGTCATCTGGACAAATAGGATTTTTCATATATTATCCCGGATTTTCTTATCTTCGCGAATTTTTCCACCAAACAGCACATTTTCCATCAAAATCCTGACTACAGCGGTCCATGCTCTAAAAGTCATCAACCATGCAAAAATAGATGGAATAACATAAGTATCACCTCTCAATACGAAATATATCAATGAATAATAGTGAATTAAGACATAGAATAGTGATGCAAAATGGACGTATCAAGCACCGTGGAGCCAGGTGTAGTGTTAGTCGCCGAAGAGGTGGTGGCGGCGCGATCGAAACTAGTCTTGGCTGCATCCGTGCCGGAAGCGCTGGCCCCGACAACCAGTGCCCCTGCCAGGGCGTCGGCGACGTTCCCGCGCTTCATGGCGAGGGGGTTTCCAGGTGTGGCAGACACCCAGTCTCCGCAGAGTCCAGAGATCGTGGATGCGGACATTGGGTCCCGTCGCGGGCACACTTCTTTCATGATCCCGTCGACTGACGCCGGAGAACTTCACAAGATGCTTGGCGCTGCTATTCAGGTATGTCCAGTCCCCGAGTTCCTAGTCGCTGAATTTCAGCGGCTGGGAACTGAACTTCTTGCTTCTCTCCAGTCCCCGAATTCCTAGTCGCTGAATTTCGGCGGCTAGGAATTGAGTTTCTTTCTCCTTCTCCAGTCCCCGAGTTCTTGGTCGCTGAATTGCAGTGGCTGGGAACTGGGTTTTTGTTTTGTCAACTACTGAGGTGTGTTGTTTGTTTGCAGGGATTGCAAAGGGAGTCCACCGATCGGCAGGCCGCGAGAGAGCGCTTGGAGCGTGACTTGCACGAAGCACAAGAGGCGAACCAGCGGCTTTAGGAAACTATTGGTGAGTATCTGTTTGTCTTTCTTTTCCGTTGTCGGGTGTGAACTAGTGGTGCGCAGCATGCTGATGGTTTCTCTTGCAGATGGTTTCCCGGCTTTGGTTTCCAAGGCCCGTGAGGGGTATGTTCCAGTCGCCGAGCTAGACGCGGCGAATGGACGAATAACTTCCCTAGTCCAGGAATTGGAGTAGGCGAAAGCGGCCTCAGTTTCTTCGGAGGAGCGAGCGAAGGCTGCCGTTGCTGCAACCGAGGAAGAACGCAAAGCCACGGATTCCATCATTGTGGGGCTGCACAACGAGCAAACCGCCTTGGAGAAGCATGTCATGGATAACTGCCGCAAACTCCTTGGTGAGTCTCCATCTTTGCCTGACCCATTTGTCGAGTCTCTGATTTGGGGGATTCATAGTTTCACTAACACTTGACTTTGCGGCTATGGTAGGCCAAAGAAACCCGGTGGTTTAGACCTACAATGCCTCGCAGTGCGTGACTACCGTGGTGAACGCGGCCACGGCCTCGACGTTGTGCGTCCAAGCGACTCTTCAGGGCATGTCCCCCACCGAAGTTATTCCTAGGGGGCTTACGAAGGTGTGGCGCTATCTGGAGGAGGTGCCTGCCGTCGTGGAGTGGATGACGCGCTCAGCGTTCAGGCGCGAGGCCACCACAGCGTTGAGCTTAGGTCTCGCCCACTTCCCCGACGACTTCGACCTTAACGACGTGACGAGTGGCTACCCATCGGCGACCGGCATGGTGGAGATGTCAGAAGTGCTGAAGCTGACCATGAAGGCTGCCCTTATGCCGATCGGGTCTTGGCTATGGGGGATCTGCTGCCATACCAGGAGACGGTGTTGGCGCCTAGCGACCCCGAGCCTAAGCATCACGATATGAAGTTGGAGCAGCCCTTCCGATCGTCGTTGTCGAAGTTGCTAAAACCGTACCCGACGAACCCGTGGCAGCCTTTTGTTCGTGTCAAGGGGGGTGGCGCTGCTTCTTCATCAGGGCCTATGGAATAAACAATGTAATTGTCCAATTTGTGATGTATGCCAAGTGGCGACTGCTGTCAAGTATTTTGCAATATATGCCAATGGGAGTCAGTCGACTCGTATTGTGACTAGGATTGTGTGGTTTATTTGTTTTTGGTTGAGCGAGTCCCCGAGCGTGTCCGCCCTTTAATGGGGTATAACTCGATTGTATACTTTTGTGTATTGTTTTGGTTATGCACTGTTTTTATCTCTCGCGTCTTCTGAGTGGCGAGTCCCCGAGCGCGGGTAGGACTGACTTGTAAGCGAGTCCCCGAGCATGGTGCCCGACCACATTGGTCATGTTCCTGTTGCAGGTTGTGAATGCGTTGTTTGTAACGCGTCTCCTCCCTAGACCGGAGAGCTAGTCGCTTGGCGAGTCCTAGGCAGCTCTCTTACTTGGTGTGTCCCCAAGCCGTGTGGTGGTTCCTGTTTTGTGGAGTCCCCGTGTGTGGTACTTAACCGTTTGAGTCGTTTGCATGAGGATGGGAGGGACATGTCGCTATGAGAAGCATGTACCAGTTGTCTTGGCCTGGTGGGCCAGTCGGGCTAGGCGACTCTAATGGCGGCTCCAGGTTGGCATTTTCGTGGATGACCCAAGGCCCGAATATTTCCGGTGCCTTTGTGCCGCACTACTTAGCCGTGCCGGTCGCTTGACCAGAGGTTGACTTTTGTAAGTAGTGTATTGCTGATATGTCCAAGTGCGAGTGGCACAAGAATATGGCGAGTGGACACAATTTGTGCGATCCGGATGAATTTCATTATATATATGCCAGCGGGGTACAATGTTTGATTCTAAGTATAGAACTTTCTGAGGAGGTTTACATTCCATGGCCTCCCGACCTCCAGCTGGCCGTCACCCCGTATGTCGATGAGGTAGTAGGCATCCTTGCCAAGGACTCGGCCTATGGCGAACAGCCCCTCCCATGGGGGGAGAGTTTGTGCATGCCCTTCTTGTCTTGGACCAGTCGTAGGACCAGGTCGCCTTCCTGGAAGGTGCGAGTTCGCACTCGGTGGCTGTGGTAACGGCGGAGTCCTTGCTAGTATATGGTGGTGCGGGAGCGAACCAGGTCGCGTGCCTCGTTGAGTTGATCAATGTTGTCTTGGCGGGCAACCTCGTTGGCCGCCTCGACGTAGTTGGCGACTCGAGGTGAATCATGCTCCAGGTTAGTTGGCATTACGGCATCGGCGCCATACACCATGAAGAAGGGCGTGAACCCGGTGGAGCGATTGACGGAGGTGCGGATCCCCCATATCACAGAGGGGAGCTCGTCGACCCAGCATCCTGGGGTGCGCTCGAGGGGCACCTGGAGTCGTGTCTTGAGCCCGTGGAGGACACTCTGGTTGGCGCGTTCTGCTTGGCCATTTGACTCCAGGTGGGCGACTGATGCGAGGTCAAGTCGTATGCCATGTTCTTCACAGAATTCCACCATGGCCCCCTTGGTGAAGTTGGTGCCATTGTCTGTTATGATGTTGTGCGGGTAGCCGTACCAGTAGATGAGCTCGCGTAGGAACTTGGTAGCCGTCTTGCCGTCACACTTTTTTATTGGCTTGGCCTCGACCCATTTGGTGAACTTGTCGATTGTGACCAGGAGGTGAGTGAAGCCAGACGGGGCCTTCTTGAACGGGCCTACCATGTCCATGCCCCATACGGCGAATGGCCACGTGATGGGGATGGTCTTGAGTGCCGAGCCAGGGAGGTGCGTCTGGTGGTCGTAGTTCTGGCACCCGACGCATCGTTAAATGAGCTCGCGTAAGAACTTGGTGGCCGTCTTGCCGTCGCACTTATTTATTGTCTTGGCCTCGACCCATTTGGTGAACTTGACGACCGCGACCAAGAGATGGGTGAAGCCAGATGGGGCCTTCTTGAATGGGCCTACCATGTCCATGCCCCATACAGCGAATGGCCATGTAATGGGGATGGTCTTGAGTGTCGAACCAGGGAGGTGCGTCTGGTGGGCGTACTACTGGCAGCTGACGCATCGCTGGACGATGTTGGTGGCGTCGGCGTGTGCGGTGAGCTAGTAGAAACCGTGCCGCGTGGCCTTGGCGACTAGCGACTTGGCGCCAGCGTGATGGCCGCAGTCGCCGGTGTGAATGTCCTGGAGGATCTTGTGGCCTTCTTCTGGCTGTACACAGCGCTGGAACACGCCGGTCACGCTGCGTCTGTGGAGCTCGCCGTTGATGATGACGAAGGATTTGTAGCGGCGCACGATCATCCGCGCCTCCGTCTCATTGCTTGGTAGGAGTTTGTGTTCCAAGAAGGCGACATATGGTGCTGTCCAGTCAGTAGGTTCCTCAACCATGGCGACTAAGGCCGGTTCTAGTTCCAGTGGGATCCCGACGT
Source organism: Avena eriantha (assembly GCA_910589775.1). Classification (NCBI taxonomy): domain Eukaryota; kingdom Viridiplantae; phylum Streptophyta; class Magnoliopsida; order Poales; family Poaceae; genus Avena; species Avena eriantha. The sequence goes on from OU342742.1 coordinate 210,181,659, forward strand.
CGATCTCTTTTGGTGGGCTGACCGACGGTTTGTGGATGATGTCGAGGAAGACGCCTACTGGTGACGCCTATCGGGTCGATCCGATGCGGGAGAGGGCATCTGCCTCCTTGTTTTTGTGCCTGTCGATCCACTCGACGGAGTAGCCGTCAAAGTGTCCTCCCAACTGGTCGACAGCTTGGCGGTACGCGATCATTGTTGGGGAGACGGTGTCGCACGTCCCGGCGACTTGGCCGACGACTAGGTCGGAGTCGCCATAGCATTGTAGGCGATTAACGTTCATCTCCTTAGCGGCTCTCATGCCGTGAAGGAGGGCCTCGTATTCGGCCATGTTGTTGGTGCAGGGCTTGAAGTTGAGGTGGAGCACGTAGCGGAGCTTGTCTCCTTTGGGGGAGGTCAGTATGACCCCGGCCCCTGCGCCGTCGGTGTTCTTGGAGCCATCAAAATGGAGCGACCAGTAGGGGAGGTACGGGAGCTTCTCTGGCTGATGTGCTTCTTCCCAGTCTGCAAGGAAATCAGCCAGGGCTTGTGACTTGATCGCTTTGCGGGGCTCGTATTTGATGTTGTGGACGCCGATTTCGATGGCCCACTTGGCGACTCGCCCGGTCGCCTCGCGAATGCATATGATGTCTTGCAGGGGCGCGGAGGAGACCACCGTGATTGGGTGCTCCTGGAAGTAGTGTGGGAGCTGCCGCTGCGCTCGGAATACCGTGTACACCAGTTTTTGGTATTGCGGGTAGCATTGTCGAGAGTCTGTTAGGACTTTGCTGATGTAGTAGACGGGGCGCTGTATGGGGCGCTCCTTGCCCTCTTCCGGTAGTTCGACGACCATCACGGCGCTGACGACTCGAGTAGAGGCCGTGACGTAAACGAGCATTGGCTCTTTGTCGAGTGGAGCAGCGAGTAGTGGGGCTGCGAGTAGCACTTCTTTGAGTGCCTTGAGTGCGTCGTCGACCTCCGCGTCCCATTCGAACGTGGGGTTCTTGCGCATCAGGCGGTAGAGGGGCATTGCCTTCTCGCCTAGTCGGGGGATGAAGCGACTGAGGGCCGCGACTCGCCCTGCCAACTTCTAGACGTCGCGCAGGCACTCGGGTTTCCCGAGTCGCTCGATGGTGTCAATCTTGGTGGGGTTGGCTTCGATGCCTCGCTTGGAGACTACATATCCCAGAAGTTGTCCGGTGGGGACGCCGAAGGTGCATTTTCCTAGGTTCAGCTTGGTGTTGTACCTCCGCAGGTTCACGAAGGTTTCGGCTAGGTCGGCGAGCAGGTCGTCCTGGCGGGTGGATTTTACCACCACGTCGTTGATGTAGACATGGATGTTGCAGCCAATTTGGCTCGCTAGACACTCCTGCATGCACCTTTGGTGTGTGGTGCTTGCGTTCTTGAGGCCGAACGTCATGGACGTGTAGTAGAAGGCGCCGAATGGCGTAATGAACGCCGTCTTCTCCTTATCCTCGACCTCCATCTTGATCTGGTTATAACCAGAGTAAGCGTCAAGGAAGCACAGTGACTCTGATCCCGCGGTCGAGTCGATGATCTGATCGATGCGCGGTAGGACGAACTCCTCCTTCGGGCAAGCGCTGTTGAGGTTGGTGTAGTCGATGCACATTCTCCATGTGTTGTTCTTTTTTAGAACTAGGACTAGGTTTGCCAGCCACTTGGAGTATTTGATTGGCCAGATGAAGCTTACGGCTAGAATGCGCTGGACTTCTTCTGATTGCTCAACGGCGCTCTTCATTGAAGGGACGTAGCGACTGTTTTACTGGTCGCACTTTGGGGTCGGTGTTGAGTTTGTGCTCAGCGAGTTCCCTCGGGACACCTGGCATGTCAGATGGATTCCATGCGAAGATGTCGCGGTTCTCACGGAGGAACCCGATGAGCGCGCTTTCCTATGCGGGGCTCATGTGTGCCCCAATGGTGACCGTCTGGCTGCAGTCGCCTGGGACGAGCCTGACGGTGCGGGTGTGCGTGGTCGCCTCAGACATGGAGTTCGCGGCGGTTGTTTTCTTCAGGATGGTGTGGTCGTCCTTGTTAATGTTGCCCGCGTATTTCGCGAGCTCCTCCGTGTGGCCGGTTTCTGTGGCGATGACAGCGTCGGCGAGCTCGTTGCCTTTGTCTTCGCACTCCACGGCCATGTCGGGGTCGCCGTGGACGGTGATGATGCCGCTTGGACCAGGGAGCTTCATCATGTTGTAGGCGTAGTGTGGGGTCGCCATGAATTTTGCGAATGCCTGGCGACCCAGGACGTAGTGGTAGGGGCTGCGGAAGTTCACCAGCTCGAATACGATCCTCTCCATGCGGTAGTTCGCCGGAGGGCCGAAGGTGACTGGCAGTGTCACCTTCCCGATCGGGTATGCCTTCCGACCGGGGACGATGTCATGGAAGGTTATTAGGGTTGGTTCAATGGCTGTTTCTGGGAGCTGGAGCCTCTTGAACGTGTCCAGGTACAGGATGTTAATGGAACTCCCGCCGTCCATTAGTGTCTTGGGCAACCAGTAGTCGGCTACCTTGGCCTAACCACCAGGGCGACTCGCCCTAGGTATTCGATCCTTGGCGCATGGTCCTAGCGGCTCCAGGTGATACTCTACTCGGACCAGTTGAGGAAGCGAGGGATGTCGACTTGTGTCACCACGTTGACGGCGACCGCACGGGCGAGCACCTTCTTCTCACGTTTGGTGCCGAGTCCGGTGAAGGTGTGTAGCGAGCCGACGGCGGTGCCGAAGCCGCCACCGTTCCCGTTGTCCCGAGGTGGGTTATTATTGGGGTCCTCCCTTGCTCGCCTCGCCTTCTCAATCTCTTTGAGAGAATGGCAATCAACGGTGGTGTGGGTGGCGGGTTTTCCCTCCCTGCTATGGTAGATGCATGGCATATTGAGCAGGGCAGCAGGGTCGAATTTCGGCCTTGCTGTGTTGTTGGAGCGGTAGTTGCCACTTTCGCGATAGTTTCCTCCATCGCAGCGGTAGTTCCTGGAGTCGCGCTGGCCATAGTTGGCGTTGGCGACGAAGTAGACTCGCCCGTCCGTGCGGCGCTTGCCGGTGATGTGGTTGTTGCTGTAGCGCATGTCACGCAGGCGCCCGCTGTCGTGGATGCTGGTGCGGCGCCTTCCTCCCGACTCATCATCGGAGTCTTGGTTGGGGTCCTCCTCCACGTAGCGTTTGGCGATCTCGAGGAGATCGGGGATGTTGTCGAGCGTCCGGTAGACCCTCTTGAACTTAGCGACCAGGGGTTCGTACCGGCACGCATTCTTGAAGCAATGTATCACCGTGTCTGGGTGGATGCCGGAGGCATTGATCCACAGTTCTTGCCATCTTTAGATCCAGCAGCGAGTCGACCCGCGTTGTCCCTGGATGCATCGCTCCAGGTCCTCTATGGTGGTGGCGCGTTTGTAGGAGCCCTCGAAGTCCTTGACGAAGGCGTCCCGCATGTCTTCCTAGAAATCGATGCTATCAGCAGGGAGCGTGTTGATCCATTGTCGGGTCGCACCCTCCATCATCAGGGGGAGGTAGCGAGCGGCGAGCAGGTAGGTGTGGCCTGCGATTCCCATTGCCATTAGGTATGTGTCTAGCTAGACAGCGGGATCATACCTCGGGTCGTACTTTTCAATCTCGTTGGGGGCCTTGAAGTTGGCGGGGTACTTTTCCCCACGAATCATGGGCCTGAAGCATTGCGGCCCGACTCGACTGAGCGAGCCTCTTGGTTCTGGGTCACCGCGGTTGGTGAGGGTGTGTCTCGGGTCGTTAGGCTAGCGCGACCGCCATGCCTGGTTGTTGTTGATGTTTGTTCGGGCATCGAGGGGTTGCCCATTGGCAGCGACCGTGTTATTCGCCGGTCGCGGCTCGTTGGTTGAAAACGCAGGGTTGGCGGCTCGTGGTTGGTTCGCCAGGAGCTGGGGTGGTGGGCAAGTTAATGCGTTGGCCACGGTGGGGTGTCTGCTTGATGCCGCCCTGCTTGCTGATGAGCGGGAGTACATCCGCCCCCGTGGGTCGACTCCCACGGCTTGTTGCTCGACGGGCCTGATGAGTAGGGCCTTGGCGTACTGGATCTGTAGCGCGCCGTCGCCTTGGACGTCGAGGTTGGCGATCGCGGCATCAGCCATGACAATGTTGTCCATCTGGGTGGAGTATAGTGGTAGCCCGTTGGCGTCGCGGGCTTAAGGTGAGATGATGACCCGTGGTTGGTCCGGCGGGGGCACGCGGCCCATGGGTGGTGGGGGGGCTCCGGTTGCCGGTGCACTAGGTGGTGGTCTTGCGCCGTTGCTTCCGCTTGGGGGCGCGTTCTCGCAGTATTCACTCTCTACGGCGCGTGCGGGGTCGCTTTCGTCGTTGAAGTTCAGGACGCAGCCCTGGACGTTGGAGTTCAGGCGGGTCCTGATGCGGCACTGGTAGTAGAGCGACAGCTCCCGCGCCGTCTCTCGTATGAGGCAGTATTTTTCACATTCGGCGAGTTCCTTGCGTTGCGCCTCCGCGAGCCACGGGCGGGCTTGCTCCACCTCCGTGGTCGTCGCGGTCGGCGGGATCGGCGTGGCGAACGGATCTGGCGGGGCGGTCATGCTGCCCGCCATGTAGATCGCATTGAAGCGATTGGATCTGGCACGAAAATCCTCGGGGGACTCCGAGCCTGAATCGGAGTCGAAGATCCCCAGGATGGAGGAGTCCTCGAAGTCCTCGGGGTTGGAGACTCGCATGATGGAGTCCTCCCGTGATGCGGCGGTGATGGATCTGTCGACCGAGGCAGGGGTCGCGGAGTCGGCGTCGTCGTTTAGGGTGTCATCGTTGGTGGCGGCGTTAGTCTCGGCCGCGTCACTGGCGGCCGAGTTGTACTCGGTGACAAGGCTCCTGATGGAGCGGACCTGCTCTTCCCAAAGCAGATCGCGGTGCAGCTGCGGTCCACCGACGATCACCGTTGTAGCTGGGTCGACCGCGCCGGTGAAGCCGACAAAGAGGTTGATGGATCCGACCGGCATCACCGTGCCGTGAGTGACCGGGCGTGACGACGGGATGTAGCTGCTTCGCAGGATCTTTAAGATCCCACCGATGGCTATCATGCGACCGGTGGCGAGCGGCCGATCGATCGGCGAGTAGGGTCTCGCCGTAGAACTCAGGCCAGTCCCGCTATGCCCCACGGTGGGCGCCACTTTCGTGGAAATGGTCACGGCAGTCGCTGTCATGGGCAGCGATTGAGTGTTTCGTGAGGAAGAGTTGGCGGCCATCTGCGATGCGAGATGGGGCAAATGCACATGGGTTTACCCAGGTTTGGCCCCCCGGAGGGTAAAGACCTACTCCTGCTAGATTAGATTATTGGAGAGCGAGTTACAGGGGTGGCGAGCTCGGCGGCTATGCAGCGAGACGCTTGAGGGGGTGTATGATGGAACGTAACTCTCTAAGACACCTGAGGGGGGTTTATATATGAGGCACCTCGCTAGGGTTTACAAACTACAACCGAACAAGATAAGGATTCGGAGGTTTTGACCTAATCTGACTGGGCTTCTATTATGCTCCTGGGCCTCCAGTCGCCAGTCACCGGGCTTCTTCTTCCGTTGTAGTCCAGCCGCCATCCTCTAGGCGCACTCAGAGGCCTTTCGGCCCAATCGGAACGTCCTTCTGGGCATACCCCCTTTGGCATACCCCCATCAATGATCATTTAGTTTTTGACTTGTAATATCACTTTATGCTTTAATTAATGATGTTTTGTCGCTTTGCATGATTATGGACATTATTGCTCTCTTAGTTGGTCGCTCCCAGTCTTTTGCTAGCCTCCATAACCAAATATGAGTTCCACTCATGCATCCAACTCCAAATAAAACCAAGTTATTCCAAAGAGTCCACCATACCTACCTATTAGCATTTGCTATTCCAAGTATATTCATGTTTTTATCTACCTTCCAAATTAAACTTGTTATGAGAGAACTAGTGATTAAAGCTCTCACGAACTTGATGGCACACATTACTTTTCTTGCACTTAATAAAATTTAACCACTGTGTCCATATTTGTGGCGTATATGCTTGCGCTTTATAAGTTGAAATTAGCAAAACCATGTATCATGGGGAACGCTTTCAACATTGCACTTGTACATTGTACCCCGTTGATACCATGATTCTTTTGCTTATGGATCCCGGTGGTGTGAAATAAATGTGGAACTTGTAAGTCCATGGAGTTATGTATGTGTGTTAGAGAAACGCCTGGGCCGCCGGTCTAATCCATGCTGTCATGGTGGAAACCTGCAGCGTAACCATAATGAGATGTCTATGAAGCATTCTTCTTATAAAAAAAGTGTCAGATATTGAGAAAAAGAGAGATATGAGAAAAGAGAGAAAAAAGCACCACTTTCCCATGGTAAATAAGAAGATTGCTGAGATGCTCGTTGGCTGCTTGCCTTGTCATTTTGATATGGGGATTCTTCCGTATCATCGGGCAAGGGGTACCCTGTTGGCGGTTCTCTATGATACACATGTACGTACTATGACAAGAACTTACCGGTAACTAAACTTGAGTAGCATGAGGAGCGCCCCTCGTATTCAAGGGACATGAGATTTCCAACTTATACTTTGTCAAGCATATACTCCATGGTTTGTTCACTTTAACCTTAATCACCTAAATATGCTTATGATAGGGGCAATGAGAGATGAAAGCTAATAAGTACCATAATTTTTGGAAGCTCTTTATGAGACTTGAATCCCTACTTCCTTCTATGAAGGCCTTTCTTTTACTTTAATGTTGAGTCTCCATCTTCTATCTTTATGCACCTACTGAGAGAGCATAGTGGCTATTCTTAGTTTAATGTGCATTGTCCCAAGACTTGTTGATTGATGCATAACTTTGATATTGCTTGTTCTTAAACTATTTGTATCTAGTCACCCTTATGAACTTTGAAGGTGTCCTATGCAATTATGATTTGCTACTATATGAGGGACAAATGATCAAAAAATACTCTGTGAGGGACAAGCTGAATGCCACTATGCTATGTCTTCTTTATGGGAAACAAACAAACATCTTATAAAGCATTGTTATTTATGAATCTTTTGTTTGTGCCTTTTCATGTTACAACATAGTTTCTATGTCTTATTGTTAGAACTATATCTTGCATGCTATTAAAGTACTATGATCCCAGCTATCAGTGTTATAAATGACTTGATCAAGATTGTGATGGTGCATGTCACCGCAAAAATTATTCTTTCTTTTTATCACTTACCTACTCGAGGACGAGCAGGAGTTAAGCTTGGGGATGTTGATACGTTGCAAACGTATCTATAATTTTTGATGTTCCATGCTTGTTTTATATCTACTTTCTTATGTTTTGTCCACACTTTTGAGTACTTTTACACACTTTATGGGACTAACCTATTAACAAGATTCCACAGTGCAAGTTGCCTGTTTTCTGCTATTTTTGGTTACAGGAAAGTCAGAAAATGAATATTCTCGGAATTGGACCGGACAAAAGCCAAAGTCGATATTTTACCGAAAGACTCATGGAGCCAGAAGACGAGACAGAGAGGGGTCAGGGGCTGGCCACACCATGTGGTGGTGCGGCCTAGCCCTACCCGCGCCACAAGGTGGTGTGGGCCCCTGGTCAACCTACCGACCTTGCCTCTTCGCCTATAAGAAGCCTCGCGATGCAAAAACCCTAAATCGAACAGCCTCCAGCCATGAAAGGTTCTGCAGCGCCGCCGCCACCGAAGGGAAGATTCGGGAAACAAAAAGTCTCTATTCCAGCACCCTGCCAGGACGGGAAGTGCCCCCGGAGCCATCTCCATCGATCTCCATCACCATCTCCATCACCATTGCTGATTCCCATGATGATGAGGGAGTAGTTCTTCCTCGAGGCTAAGGGTTCTACCGGTAGCTATGTGTTCATCTCTCTCTCTATGCATGATCATATTGTGATCATGAGCTTTGTAATCAAGTAGAACTACTTTGCTACTCAAGTGCTTTAATAAATGTCTGCTCTCCCCATGTGTGTGAAAGTGACAGCGTGCACACCATGGTGGCACTTAGGCTAGATATTACAAATACTTGTTATGAGTTATATTTGGAGTTGGATGTATCTATGAAATTGTGGTGTTTGTTGGAACCATCTACTGCTCAAGGTGACAGTGTGGGGTTTTCTAGATGGGGAAAGCGAACTTTGAGGTGTTCTGTTATAGCCCTACCATGGATTAGAGTGTCCAACCGGAGAGTAGTTCAGAGTAGTATCATAAAGAGAATATATTTATATGAGAGTGTTCACTACTGAAAGTATGAACCCTAGGCCTTGTTTCTAAGCATTGAAACACCGTTTGCAATTAGATATGTTACATGGTTGCTTGTTTCCATCTTTATTTCAGTTTGCCTTTAGTCTCTTCCATGCCATCAAGCTATTTTCTGGCACCGTTGTCTTATATCCATACCACTTGTATTTCACTATCTCTTCGCCGAACTATTGCACCTATACACCTGACAAGTGTATTGGGTGTGTTCGGGACACAAGAGACTTCTAGTATCTTGATTGCAGGGTTGCTTGAGAGGGATACCTTTGACCACTTCCTCCCTGAGTTCGATAAACCTTGGGTGATCCACTTAAGGGAAAACTTGCTGCTGTTCTACAAACCTCTGCACTTGGAGGCCCAACAACTGTCTACAAGAATAGAAGTGCGTAGACATCACCACCCTGGCCCACCTCTGGCTCTCCCCTTTGGCATATATTATCCCCACGAAAACCTAAGACTCGAGGAGCGACAACAAAAAGATTTCGCCGCCTTTGCGGGGCAGAAACTACAGAGAGAGAAAGAGCTCTCCGGCAGGCAGAAATCTGTCGGGGAAATTCCTTCCCGTAGAGGGGAGATCGTCGCCATCAACACCACCATCAAGTTGGACTTCATCGGGATCATCATCGTCATCTCCATCATCATCTCCATCGTCACCGTCATCACCACTTCATACCGTTGTAACAATTGGGTTGAATCTTGCATAGTTCATAGGGGAACTTTCCTGGTATTGATTACTTGTTGTAGTTGATGTTATTGAGTGGAACCATTGAATTATTGTTATGTTGAGGTTGTTACTTATCATTATTTCATCTCTGATCTTGATCCATATGATGTCTTGTGAGTAGTTCGTTTAGTTCTTGAGGACATGGGAGAAGTCAAGTTGTTAGTAGTGGAATTCCGTTGAGAAAGATTCAATAGTTTGTTATTTAAGTTGTGGTGTTATTCTTCTAGTGGTGTCATGTGAACGTCGACTACATGAAACTTCACCTTTATGGGCCTAGGGGAATGCATTGTGTATTTGGCTACTAATCGTAGGGGTTGCCGGAGTGATAGAAACCAAAACCCCTGTTAGGAAACCTTTGCACAAGGGAGTGTAGGATCTCAGAGTTTAAAGCTGTGGTTAGGTTTCTATCTTAATTACTTTCTTGTACTTGTGGATGCTTGCAAGGGGTATAATCACAAGTATGTATTAGTCCTAGGAAGGTCAATACATTAGCACAGGTTTACCCACACAACACTTATCAAACTAAAGAATATTAATTAACTATATGAAGCGAAAGTAATACAACCGGCTAGTCCTTTGCTAAAGAAAGGATTGGGCCACTTGCTGCATTTATTATTATTGTCTTTTATTTACTCATACTTTATTTATCTGCATTATCAAAAACCCCTAAAAATCCGTTTGCTAAGTATTTACAGAGAATTCCTGCTCCAAGCCACTCGTCAACACCTTCTACTCCTTCACTCTTACTTATTGAAAATACTGCGATACACCCCCTATACTTGTGGGTCATCAAGACTATTTTCTGGCACCGTTGCTGGGGAGTGACGCGATATTGGAGAGTGGAATTGGTAAAGGAAACATCTACTGTGAGTATTGTTTATTTCTGTTAGTTACTTTATTTCAATATGGATAATTCACTTAGTTTCTTATTTCATAATGCTACTACCACTACTAAGGTAGTAGATGAACCACCACCTGCTGCAAATGATACTTTCAAGATACCTACAAGAATTATTGATTGTGTTATGGACAACTACTATTTTGGAGATGGAACTATCCATCCCGGTGATCATTTGCTCTTTATACACGAATTATGCGGGTTGTTCAAGTGTGTAGGTATTACATCAGATCAAGTCAAGAAGAAGTTATTCTCATTATCACTTAAAGGAAGAGCTGAGGAATGGTATAAGCTGCTGATGAGTGGTCAAGCTCTTGAATGGGAGGAAGTAGTACCTCTCTTTTATTCAAAATTTTATCCTCCTAGTGAGATTCACAAAGATCGGAATCAAATATACAACTTTTGGCCTCTTGATGGAGAGAGTACAGCTCAAGCTTGGGGGAGATTGAATTTACTAATGCTCAAATGTCCTATTCATGAGCTCTCCAACAATATTATTATAAATAACTTTTATGCAAGACTTTCTCTTCATGATAAGAATCTATTGGATGCTTCTTGTGCTGGATCATTTACACGCATGGATGAAGAAGCTAAATGGGATCTTATAGACCGTATTCAAGACAATGTTGAAGCATGTGAGAATGATAAAGGAAGAAAGTCAGGTATAAATTATGCTTATGAATGCATTAAATCTTTTATGGGAACTAATGACTTTCGGAATATTAGTAATGCTTATGGTCTTAATTCTCAAAGTATTGCAACTTATTTTAAGGATTTTGCTTCTTATATCAAAATTCCTAAAACGAAATGGAATAAGTATCATGAGCCATATAAAGCTATTGTTAATTGTGTTCCTACAAGAGATACTGAAGTTTATACTTCTAATCATGTTTTACCTGAACCTTACATTGAGGAAATGCATTTCCCAGTTAAGATAAAGGAACATGCTATGATAGCTAGTATGGTTAATGAAAGTACAAATAAAGTTGTTGAACCTGATGAAAAAATAGCTGATGAACCTGTAATAGGAAATGTGAAAGACTTTGTCATTAAATATGTAGAAGATGGACACACTATCCTCTGTAAGGATACTTCTAATATTGTCTCACAAAGTGGTGTTATGAGAGCTAGTGTCCCTATGTTTTCTGTTAGAATAAGTAAACATTGCTACAATGGTTCATGTGATAGTTGTATTGTTAAATTTATGCATGATACTGAAAGTTATTATGAGAGAGGGAAGAATGTTCTTATGCATCTCAATAATATTAAGTTTCCTCGCTTTATGCTGAAAGTCTTTATGTTTCACTTGTTTTGCCTTCCTAGGCTAGCAGCCTCTGGTTTCAACAATTTATTTTCTTACAAAATTCCCTTGGATAGGAAGTGGGTTAGACTTAAACATGTGTATTTTTGCTTCTTGATGCTCTCTTTTACTTCAATTCATATTCTTATGTGAGCATCATTGAAATTATCATGCCCATCTGAATGGCTATAAAGAAAGAGCTTTTTGGGAGACAACCCAATAAATTTTTTCTTTCAGTTTGTTTTTGTTTATTTGAGTCTTGGAAGTTATTTCTTTATGCAATAACATCTCCTTATCCTTTATGTTTGGTTTTTGTGTCAAGATCAACCTCTAATGAGAGAGAAGTAATATTTGGGGAAGTTGCTGTCCCAAAAGACATTTTTGTGCTTCACTATAAAAATCGTTAAACATCCCAAAACATCGTACTGATTTGTAATTTTTTGTGCGCATGCCCCAGGTTATTATTTAATTTTAGTTAGTTTTGCAATTTTTGATTTGAGCAATAGAAGATGTTCGAAAAAATTGATATTTACCTGCTGGTCTGTTTGGACAGATTTTTGCCACTCTTGCATTTTCCTCTTAAATCGATTTTATTTTTGAATTCCTTTTGGGATTTCGGAAGGAGTTTCTACAATAGCTTATGTTTTGATGGATTTCAGTTGAAATTGAACTTAAAAGGTTTATTGCCCTGCTTACACTAATGTTGCTAATGAGAATTGTGTGAAAGAAATTTCCAGATTGTAGGAGAAAATGGTGTAATAAGATGGTGAATGGTTAAATGACTCAAGCAATATGTGTATGAACATGAAGATATTAATGCTATCCAAATGGTAACTCTGAAAAAATTATCAAGGACCAAATTAGGAGACCTACAGAGTCCGTATTCCAATAGGTAATAGTTCTGGTAAGAAAAAGGTCCGCAAAAAATCTGTCAAGTTATATTTTTGCAGTTTTTATCTAACATGGGAAGTAACGAGTCGAAAAGGGACGGAAACGGAGCTCGGGTGGCTCACACCACCCTGTGACACGGGCCCACCTGGCCACGCCACCACGGGGTGTGGCCACCCCGGAGCCCGTCTCCGACCCGTTTTCTCCCAATACATTCCTTTTGTTGTAAAACTCCATAATATATAATCCCCTGGGTCCCCTGAGGTTTGTATATCATGTTATCGTCGTGTTTTTGTTTCGATCTGTTTCTGCTAGGAACTATTCTTAAAATTTAGAAGCACAATGGTCTTCGCCAACGACAAGGGCAAGGAGCCTGCAGAAGATGATCTCCAAGACCTTGATCAGGGGAAGGATATCGAGAGTGAAGTTGAAGAGGAGAGGAAGGAAGGCAAGCATCCGCACACCAGCACCACCATTGCAAGCATTGGACTGGTGGCACATCCCGCCAAATTCAAGAGGACTGCACGGACGTCCACTAGAGGGAAGACTCCGCATCATTGCTTGGCTTCATGGTCACCTTCTCCACGCACCAAGAATCCCTTCCATACCCTTATACATGAGCATAAATGCCAAAATATACCCAAGGAAAAAATACCCTCCAATTGGGATATGCCTCGTTCTAACCATGCAGGAAAAGAATACTTCAAGGAGGAAGAATGACTACAAGAAATGTGTTTACTTGTGACCTTCTTATAGTGACGGGGTATGAAATCGCCATAGATCTATGATGATTTTGCACAATAAGGTCATAGGACATTTGAAGAGGTCAAAACCCTATATAATTATGATGTTTTTTGTCGAAATCGTCGTAATTTCATCAAATGAAATCGTCATAGTCTATACAATACAGCTTATGCACTTACTTGTAGCCTATTATGACCAATTTAAATTGTCATAGTGTCCAAAACTCGGTTTATTGATATGACTAGTCGGCCACATCAGCAATTGGGTACGTGTGTCATGTCTACATATATTTTTTGCATACGTGGCTTGTCCACGTGTTAATATTCTGCCACAACCAACCAAGCTGACAAGTAGGCCCCACCCACGACCTGGCAGGGAGGACCCACCGCCATTGGGAGAATTCCATAAAAATAGTTTGATTATGGGAGTCGAATTCGCAACCTCCACCCTTCTCCCTATCTCACCAACCACTACATCATACATTCTTTCTTGTAAACAAAAAGCGTCGAACCCTTATAAACCTCATCTTGTCTGTTGGGCCTAAGCCCAAGTAGACCGTTTCCTCCTTTTTGAGTCTGGCCCACCTGTCATTGAAGTAGGCTAGCTTCACATAGGTGCAAAATGCCCAACCACGTCAGTGTCTAGTCAGCGTCCCTAGGCCCACCCATCATTCTGTGCGGCTCACTCTCTCTAAGGTGAGAAAAGCATCTTTTTCGAGTATTTTTTTGGTTTAAAATTCTAGAAAATGCTTTTATATGGCATAATTCATACCTTTCTATTGGTAAGTTAAAATAAAATGTTTTATATATAAAAATTGAGCAGAAAATTATGAATATCACATCTATAATTAATTATGGATAATTAAAATTCGAAATCTTTTTAAATCTTTAGAAATTACTTAAATCTTGCATAATTCATAACTTTTACTTTGTAAATCGGAATTTGACAAATAATATGTCTAAATCGATCAGCGAGATGATACCGGTCCAACTATGCATTCCATACGTGCAATTTCATAATGCATCATGGAGAACTTGAATAACCAGAACTGTTTATGCAAGAAAAACATGATAAATAAAATTGTTTTTTATTAGTTTCTACTGATAATGCCTCACCAATGTTGTATCATCAATGTGCTATGCAAATAACATATTTTCAAGATGTGTTGCATCATTAACTAGCAGTGCCCTTTTTTGCCCTTTGTTGGCACCCCTATGACTTTGACATGTATGAGTTTGACGATGTTATCAAGGAATGACTGTCCTCGTCTAGGGGATGAGTCTCGCTATACTTGCATTGGATCTCTAAATAAACATCATATTGTGAGCCTAAAAATTATTTTTTCAAAAAATCACGAGCATCCGATCATGTACCTGTAGTTCAAACCGGACCCACTTCCTACCTATTCGACACACATTTATCTTTTTCACCAAGGGTGTACAAAAAGGTTTTAAAATCGTCGGTTGGGACTTCGTTCATGTAAGGTGGTCTAGTATTTTTTTTAAATGGGGTGGTGGCATTTTTGAATTGAACACTTCGTGTTGCTTCACAAAATGTCCCGATTTTGGCACTCGAAAAATAGAAAATGGCTTTTATGTGCGACGAAAAGGAAAACTTCCTCCTGCAACATTGTTCTCCATCCCAAGATGCACATATCTGGACAATATGGGCTCATTATCACAAACTATGTCGTGATTCTAGCCCTAGCATTGGTCGTTTGTCTTGAAAGCCATGAAACCTCGAACATGATTGGTCATTTCTATGAAGGTTTTTTGAGATGCAATCAATATACCAAGTTGGGTATTTTTCCTTGCAACTATGTCACATAGTATTACACCACGCGAAGGATTTACATTGTTTGGACCGTTTTTGAATTTCTTATGCCCGTTTCAAAATTTTCCTATTTCAAACTATGGTCAAAACGACGGGCATGAAGATAGGGGATGAGCCTCGCTAAACATGCATTGGATCTCTGAAGAAAAATCATATTGTGAGCCTAAATATGATATTTTCAAAAAATCATGAGCATCAGATCATGTACCTGTAGTTCAAACCGGACCCACTTTCTACCGATTCGACACACATTTATCTTTTTCACCAAGGGTGTACAAAAAGGTTTTAAAATCGTCGGTTGGGACATCGTTCATGTAAGGTGGTATAGTATTTTTGAAAAATGGGGTGGTACCATTCTAAAATAGTCATTTGGTGGTTGCTTCACAAAACGCCCCATTTTTTGCGCTCGGAAAATGGAAACTGGATTTTCCGTGCGACGAAAAAGAAAACTTCCTCCTGCAACATTGTTCGCCATCCCAAGATGCACACGCGTGCACAATATGAGTATACTATGACAAACTATGCCCTGATTCTAGCCATAACACTCTACGTTTGGCCCGAAAGTCATGAAATCTCGAACCTGATAGGTCATTTCTGAGAAGGTTTTTTCGAGACGCAATCAATTTACCAAGTTTGAAATTTTTTCCTTACAACTATGTCACATAACATGAAGCCACGCAAAGGATTCATATAGTTGGGACCGTTTTTGCATTTGTTATGCCCGTTTCAAATAATGGTCAAAATGGCGGGCATGAATGTTCTTAGTTAGGGGACGAGTCTCACTAAACTTGCATTGGATCTCTGAAGAAACAACATATTGCAAGTCTAAAAATGATTTTTGCAAAAAATCATGGGCATCAGATAATGTACATATAGTTCAAATCGGACCCACTTCCTACCAATTCGGCAGTCATTTGTCGTTTTCACCAGGAATGGACGAAAAGGTTTTTAAATCCCCGACTGAGACATTGTTCATGTAAGGTGGTCTAGAATTTTTGCAAAATGGGGTGGTACCATTCTAAAACTATCATTTGGTGGTTGCTTCACAAAACGTCCCATTTTTTGCGCTTGAAAAATGGAAACTGGATTTTCTGTGCAATGAAAAAGAAAACTTCCTCCTACAACATTGTGTCGCCATCTCAAGATGCACACGCGTGCACAATACGAGCATACTATGACAAACTATGCCCTGATTATAGCCATAACACTTGTCGTTTGGCCCGAAAGTCATGAAACCTTGAACATGATAGGTCATTTCTGAGAAGGTTTTTTCGAGACGCAATCAATTTACCAAGTTTGATATTTTTCCTTACAACTATGTCACATAACATGATGCCACACGAAGGATTCATATAGTTGGGACCTTTTTGCATTTTTTATGCCCGTTTCAAATAATGGTCAAAACGGCGGGCATGAATGTTCTTAGCTAGGGGACGAGCCTCGCTAAAATTGCATTGGATCTCTGAAGAAACAACATATTGCGAGTCTAAAAATGATTTTTGCAAAAAATCATGGGCATTAGATAATGTACATGTAGTTCAAATCGGACCCACTTCCTACCGATCCGGCAGTCATTTGTCTTTTTCACCAGGGGTGGACAAAAAGGTTTTAAAATCCCTGGCCGAGACATTGTTCATGTAAGGTAGTCTAGTATTTTTGAAAAATTGGTTGGTACCATTTTTGTATTTACCGTTTGGTGTTGCTTCACAAAACGCTCCCATTTTGGCACTCGGAAAATAGAAAATGGCTTTTTTGAGAATACATTTTCAAGATTACATGAAAAAATTGTGCACACATATGTATTTTGGAATGACGAACAATGTCATCAAAGGAACTTTTCATTTTCATTAGACAAAACAGCCATTTTCTATTTTGCAAGTGCAAAAATTGAGGTGTGTTGTGAACCAACCAATCAAAACACAGGAAAACGCCTCGCAGGGATCAGCCTTTTGTGCCTTATCTTGACCGTTCAGAGTGGATCCAATGGCTGGTAGCTCACCTGAAGAAGCACATCACCCCACCGTGCCCACGGCCTCACCAACCCTAAACGCACCATCTGTCAAGAAAACCTAGATTGCCCCCCTCGCGCCGCCCCTTTCCTTGCCCTATCTCTGCGCCGCCGATTCTCTCCTCTCGCCGATTCACAACACGGCCACCACCATCTCCCCTCCAGCCGATCCACCCTCTCCCTCCTCTCTCCCCGGCTGAGCCCAGCTCCGCCTACCCTCCAGCACAACCTCGATGGAGGAATCTGATGGCATCAAGGTGGGCTGGGTCCTGCTTCTCGTCTACGCCATCGATGGCGGCCCTATGCAGGGGGCTTCGGCGATGGCGGCCCCGACGATGGGGGATCTGGTGGTGGCGGCCCCGACGATGGGGGCTCTGGCGGTGGCGGCCCCGACAATGGGGGCTCTAGCGGTGGCGGCCCCGACGATGGGGCTCTGGCAGTGGCGGCCCCGACGATGGGGGCTCTAGCGGTGGCGGTCCCGACGATGGGGGCCCTGGTCGAGTCCATCAAGGAGCAGCTCTGCCCCATGAGCGTCGGATTCCTTGAGGAGATCATCGACGATAGCCACCCCATTGTCTGCTGGAGCCTGGGTGCTCCATCCGCTCGCACATCAAGGTAAGTTGCTGGTGCCCATGACATGTAAGTCTGCTCCGTCGATGCACATATTCTGTGAGGGTAGGATTTGGATTTTAGTGGGATTTCATCAACCATAACAAGTCGATTGAAGCCTGGTCATATTAGGATTCTTAGGTTGCTTAGTTCATGTCATCAAGCCTTATATCTAGGCATGCATCTGATAGGTGTACTATTTTCGTTGGTGTGATATCAGCTGATATTGTTGAGCATGAGCTTTCTGGTAGCATTACTATTGTTATAATGTTGTTGCTTTATTTGATACAAGCAACTGATACTTGTGTGTGTATGCTTGGCATGGAAGAGATGTGACAAGGTTTTTGATACAAGCACAATTGATACCTGTGTGTATCCTTGCTGTATCTGTGGGGATTTAATATTATTGATGAAATTCTTGTGTTCTGAACATGGGTGCATTAGACTCAATGTCAGTATTTCTTGTGTGGAAGAACAAATACCAACTGTGTTTCAGATTTGCATCAGCATTTCTTCCAAACTGAATGTCTGGTTCATTATGTATGCAGCACTATACTACAACTTGTGCTCTTTAATGAAAAAATTCCCTAGTATCCATCATGTTTGAACTAGTCTATGATTAGGTCTATGCATTACTTTCTATGAACATTTTGATTCTGTACATAAAAAATATCAGCTAAAAGATATGCCAAAACACCTTCAATTATTATATGTGTTGTGCAATTATGTAGAGCTACTAGTTGTACTTTTGAAGCAAATTGGATGTTTGATTAACTATGTTAGTGCTTGTTGTGCCTATTTTGCTGCCTCGCTAGTTCCTGAATAGTTCATATTTTGTTGTTAGTCCAAGTGATTCCCTCTACAAGTATGGATAAAAGATGTCTCGGTAGTTCCTGTTTTGATGTCCAAACAATATTTGGTTCAGTTAATGCTTGGAATTGTCAATATCTAGGACTTGTTGAACTGCCGATGATGTCGCGTATGTGCTCCTGATCAGTAGCATTAGAATGTTGGGGTTGATTGAACTGCCGCTGCTGCGTAATGTTGTTGCTACAATGCTGCTTCTAAACTAGTACTTTTTCTAATCATCATGAACGCTAAGCCTTTGTGATTAGTTATGTGGAGTAGGACAATTGAGTGAGTAGTGATGTGAAGATCAGTGTAGCACAAGCACTGGATCGGTAGCTTTAGCCAAAATCGTGCTTTTCCTATCCTGGCGGCAACTATCTAGCTAGCCATGCAGGCTGCAGCTCTTCTACTACCCACTAATAAGGTCACATGACACATGACCATACCAATGCTGCTGTTGCACTTGAAATTTTCATTACACCTAATGCACTCTTATTTCCTCATGTTACTTGATATAGACTAGGATTTACTGATTTGTAGGGCTGCCAAGTTTGTTAATAGAATGGAAGTTGATGCACTAATATAGGCATGGCAGAAGCGGAATGCTAGGTTCCTGACTAGCTTTGTATTAAGATCTGGTTGAGTCACTATAATTTTTGAATATGTTGGCCTTTTGCTAGTCAGTATGAGTTCACCTGCTGCTACTATGATTCAAAATCATTTAATAACCCTGTAATGCATTATTTTGACTTGCAGGAGTAGCATTCTTGATGCTTACTTACCCAAACCATTGTTCTCGCAGACCCAATGGAGCTAGCCCTGCTGCTTGTGTGCTGAAGCGCATCATCCTTTGCCATGTTACCACATTTGCAGCGTCAAGATAAGCACGCTGCAACCGCAGGGGTGTTCCCTTCTATGCATTAGATAAGTCTCTGGTCTCTGCCATCCTCTTCCTTTATTACTTGGTTGATAGGCCAAGGTGCCATGACATATTATTTTGTTGAGTTCCTATGTGATGTGGAAAGGTATTATCTGAATAGCGTTTTATTAGGATCCCTTTTTTGTTGTCCGCTTAACTTGTGGAGTAAACTTATGGAGTATTTCCTGTGCTACTCTTTTCATGTACATGGAGTATTTCCTGGAGCTTAATATGTGCCAGTACATTTGTTCTATCTAGTACTTGCAGTGTCCAAGTCGTGCATTTGATGAATTACATGTGTATATTTGTGTGCTAGTAGCGATTAGTTTGTGATCTTCTAGTCCCATGGTAGTGTAATCTGTTGATTTGGAGCTAGGTTCTTGTAAATCTATTATTTATTGTGTTTCCAATTTTCTATGTTATTGTTAGAAGATATGATTTTATTTTGACTCAATGGCCATCATTTTCTCTCTTATACTGTATACAGGAGCTCAAGGATGAAGTTAGAAGAAGGGAAGATTTTATTGCATATTCAACAAAGTGTAGAGTAGACAGTCATGTTTTCTAGCTAGTTATACATGATCTTGGGTGGTCTGATCTATGAATGTTTGTAATATACTACATACCCCCAACTGTTTTGTGTTCCAGGTTATGTAATATGGATTGATTGAAATATATATTATAATTTCCGATGTCATTTGTGAAAATTTATTTGATTTGGGTTCTTGACTGCTCGGTCGTAAGAAATGATCCAAATAATGTTTGGGCTTTAAAATAGCCATGGCCCAAACAAAATTAGATTGCAGCAGTGATCAATTCAAAAAAATGCAGAATAAAATTGTTGTAGAAAAAGGCTAGGGCCTAGAAATAAAAACGCCAATATGCTGGGCTTGACCCATGTAGCTGAACGGAATAAATTAGAAAACTTTGTCTGAATTATTGGGCTCGGCCCACATAAATGACCGAATGGAATGGGATGAATTCAGACTACGACAATATCATTTCGTCACAATTTTGCCACGTAGGATCGGCCACGTAGGATCTGACCTGGCCTAGCTAGATCGTCGATGACGATATTGGATCGTCATAGAGGTTATGATGATCCAATATCATCATAGTTGGTTATGACGATTTTACCAAAATCGTCGTTATAGTTCATTTGTGACGCTCAGCTTTCGACGATCTCAAAATCGTCATAGAATCGTCATAAACAGACTATTGTGACGATTTTGTGATGAAAATGGAGGGTCATATATAGCCAGATTTCTTGTAGTGAGTGTCGGGGGGATGACCCCCGGATAGGCCAAGATGGGACCAACCGGCTGGCTCCTAGGAGCGCATGCCGTCTAGACCCAAGTCAAGGAACCACAGCCGGGTGGAATTCCCACCCGGTCCGCACTCAAGTTTCCCCGGTTGGCCCGTCTAGCCGGGTAGCCAGAAGAACCGGCTAGGAGGCTGCTCCTAGCTGGCCGCCTCGGATCCGCTGGACATTGTACGGTGGGGGTGACGCTCCTTGCTAAGCACACCTTTGACCGGACAGGCTGGCTGGCCTGGCCGGCGCTATTGGACAACTGCACCAAAGCTGGAGGCTGACGAGCAAAGCAAGGGATGACGAGGAAAGCCCCGGCTTACGCGTAAAGAACCGGCTGATGAATAAAGAGCAGGATGACAAGTAAAGTAGGGACGCTGAGCGCTAAAGCATGGTCCTCCCCTGTACTTGAGGCTTGACTGGACCCGGGCCTACTGTTCGGCCCTGTCCAGCCGGCCCACTTTGTAAAGCCCAAATCCAAATAGTAAACCCTAGAACCCATCTTGTAAGCTACCTCCTCGACCTATATATAACAGGGGGTAGCGCTAGGGTTCTAGGTAAGCTCAAGCAGAAGGAAAATAGACACCATAAGAAGGACTTAGAGAATTCTTGGCAAGAGGTAGCTAAGGAAACAGCTCAAGGAGCACTTGTATTGGGCATTCGCCCCCTTTGATAGTAGATCCTTGCAGGAGTAGGAGCTTTACCTCGCCAAGAGGGCTCCGAACCTGGGTACATCGCTGTGTTTGCAGTATCTGTGCCCAACCCATTTCGAGTAGCCACCGATAGCAAACTGAGTGTCCCCTTCAAGCCATCCCCGATGGCACTGCCGTGCTCCACACCACAACAGTTGGCGCCCACCGTGGGGCACAGCGCTTCGGTTGGGATCATCTTTCGCACGGGACTTCCACTCGTCACTGGTGAGCGAGTAGGCTCTGGTCTTGTCCTCATTCTCGGCTCCTACGACTGCGTCCTCGGCAACACGTCCTGCTTCGCTGGGGAGACTTTCCCAAGCAGAGGCTCCATCATGCGCTTCGGCGAACACCGTTTCTATGTCGTCACCATCCCTGAGGCCTTCCCTCGCGAGGTCATCACCATCTTCGCTGCACCACCTGGCTTCTCCGCCTCGCGCATCGCCAGTGGCAGCGTTGAAGTCATGATGGCAGGCTCGATGGAGAACCGCTGCCCACCTCTGGAGCTCAACGTGGACGGCCGCGCCACCAACTCACGTATCCCGAACCCGGACTTGATCAACTCGTCCATCGAGCACCTCTGCAACTCCATCACCCCCGTCAAGGTGGATCCAGCTGCAGCTGCGGCAGCCCTGGAAACCACCTGCCAGAACCTTCTGGAGGAAGCCGGCAAGGTGGCAGCCGCCCAACGGTGAATGAATGCCACCATGCAGGAGTACAACATCGTGCACGGCTTCGCGCGCCTACCTAGTGCTAGCTGATTGGCTCAGCCGCCAGGCCGAAACCTCGGTTCGGAGATGGATCGTGTTGCTGATCCGTGCACACTCGTGCTGCAGCCGGTCTACAACACCGCCACCAAAAACATGAGGGCCGCGGAGGCGGAAGTTACAGAACTTAGCCACCTGGAGGGCGAGGAACTGCTGCGTTAACAAGCACACCCCCAGCTACTCGTGGTCACAGCGAACAAACAACAGGCCGAGGCAGAACTCAACATGGTTGGCAATAGCAGAACCTAGCCGGCTCGCCGGATGGCAGACCCGGCTGCAAGCGGCAGCAAAGCGTCTTCCCCAAATGGAGCAAGACAAAGAAACCGCCCACGAGGTCGATCTGCGAGCCACGGGCACCGCTCACGATGCGGCAGCTGTTACCAGCAAAAATCACGAGCCGGCTGACGAAACCAGAAAAGGCCAAGCGCTCCCCAAGTCCCGCCTATCTGGCTGGCTGGGACCGCTCGAGCCGGATGAACAACAAGATGCGCATGCACGAATCGACCTACTGGTCCAGTCACGCGCGCTGGAGGAAGAAAGTCCAGCCAGACCAAGATGTTTCGGACCGCGCATCCAGAACGAACCGTTTCCAAAGGGATTTTCTCTCCAAAGGGATACGCCAAAGTACAACGGCTCGGTCAAGCCGGAGGACTAGCTGGTGGACTATATCACCGCCGTGGGCATCGCAAACGGCAATCGTCGGGTGGCAGTGCACTACGCCCCTCTTATGCTCCTCGACTCAGCCAGAACGTGGCTAAACAGTCTCCTCGGCAACAGCATCAATGCTTGGATCAATTTCCAACAGGCGTTCGTTCGCAACTTCACCGGCACCTACAAGCGCCTAGGCCGGCCTGGCGAGCTCGCTCTCTGTGTGCAGGGCCCAGATGAATCTGATCGCTCCTACATCACTTGATGGACAAGCAAGCACAACTCCTGTGAGGGGGTACGCGAACATCAGGGGGTTGATTTCTTCATCAACGACTGTAGAGACGGCACTATGCTCAAGCATTGCTTCACCGGGTGGAATCCACAACCATGGCACAGACCATGGCCATCTCGGACAAGTACGCCACGGCCGATGTGGCGATGAAAAGATCCGTCCGGGTGGACGACCAAGGGCAAATAATCGTCGACGTCGCTATAGATCCGCGCCAGCCGGAAGGGAATGGGCACAACTCCAGGCGACACGACAATCGCCACGGTAAGAGAGAGGACGACCAGCTGGACAACCAATATGGCTCCAGGCAGGTCGCGGCAGTGTAGGATGATCCGGCTGCAGGCGGAAGCCGGAGACAGAATCCTGATGACTGGCCTCCAAGGCCCAAGTACACCATTGAGTCCATGCTTGATGGCCCATGCAAGTTCCACAGTAGGGGTAACAAGCTAGCTACACACACATGACACTAGTGCACCTGGACGAAGAAGATGGCGGAGATTGTTGGCGCACCGGCTGGACAGGCGCCATCCCCTCCAGCCGGCGGGCCGCCAGGCGATCGCAACAACCAACGTCGAAGGGAGGACGATGAAAACAACTACCCCCACCAGGTGGGAAATTACCACATCTTCACCACGGAGCCAGACACCAAGCACAAAAAAAGGCGTCGCGATGCGGAGGTGAACGCAATCATTCCTCCCGTTCCCCAGTACCTCAACTGGTCGGAGCAAGCAGTTGCATGGAGCCGGAAGGACCAGCCGGCTGAGCTACCTAACCCAGGCACCTAAGCCATGGTTATGGATCCTATCATTGTCTCCCAGAAGCATTCCTGCAGATTCTCTCGCGTCCTCGTCGATGGAGGGAGCAGCGTCAACCTCCTGTACCGCAGCTCGCTCGACCGGCTCGGTATCAGTGAGTCGCAGCTGGATCCATCAAGCACCTCCTTCCACAGAGTCGTCCCCGATCCTTCTCACTCCCCCATCAGAAAAATCCGGCTGGACATCATCTTCGGCACGGAGGATAACTTCCTCCGCGAGCCCATCTGGTTCGAGGTGGTCAACCTATGCAGCACGTACCACGCAATCCTGGAGCGCCCAGCGCTCACCAAGTTCATGGCGGTGCCACATTATGCCTACCTCAAGATGAAGCTACCAGGGCCCAAAGGGGTCATCACCGTGGCCGGCTGCTACAGACGGTCTGTGGAGTGCGCCATAGACAGGTCCAAGATAGCTGAGGCCATGATCATCGCGGAAGAAAAACGCATAATCATCCAGAAGATGGCGGTCCGGCAGAAGGACATGCCTGCTGGCGAGCCCAAGCCGGATGGGGAGGCACAATTCAAGCCGTCCAAGGGCACGAGGAAGATCCTGCTAAACGAGGCCGAGCCGGACAAGTTCCTCCTGGTCGGAGACGGCCTTGACAGCAAATAGGAAAGCGCGCTCGTCGACTTCCTCCGTGAGAATCGGGATATTTTTGCATGGTCCCCCAAGGACAGGCAAGGTGTTACAAGGGAGCTCGCCGAGCACTCTTTACATGTCAGGCTAGATGCAAAACCGGTCAAACAGTCACTGTGCTGCTTTGCGGAAGAAAAAAGAAGAACAATCGGGGAGGAGATCACCTGGCTGCTCACAACCGGATTCATCATGGAAGTTTTCCACCCGGAATGGCTGGCAAACCCAGTACTCGTGCTGAAGAAGAACAAGACTTGGCGCATGTGTGTTGACTACACCAGTCTAAACAAATCATGTCCCAAGGATCCATTCGCCCTACCAAGGATAGACCAAGTGATCGATTCCACGGCCGGCTGCGAACTGCTGTCGTTTCCTGACGCATATTCCGGCTACTACCAGATCCGGCTGAACCCTGCTGATCAAATAAAGACATCATTCATCACTCCTTACGTATCCTACTCCTACACCACAATGCCATTCGGATTGAAGAACGCTAGGGAACATACCAACGTTGCATGCAGAAGTGCTTGTAGAATCAGATTGGCAGAAACGCACACGCCTATGTCGATGATGTGGTAGTTAAGACCAAGGAGTGCTAGACACTCCTTGAGGACTTGAAGGAAACATTCACTAACCTCCGCCGATTCCAGATGAAGTTGAACGCGGAGAAGTGCATATTTGGTGTCCCAGCCGGTCAGCTACTTGGTTTTCTCGTATTCGAGCGAGGGATCGAGGCGAACCCAGAGAAGATCGGTGCAATCAAGTGCATGAAACCACCCAAGAATTTGAGAGATATCCAGAAGTTCACCGGCTTCCTGGCTTCCCTCAGCCGGTTCATCGGCCGGCTGAGCGAGAAAGCACTCCCACTGTACCAGCTCATGAAGAAAACGGACAAGTTCGTCTGGACATCGCAAGCAGATGAAGCTTTCCGCGACCTCAAGCGCATGCTCACCTTGCCACCCATCCTGGCAGCACCAGCAGCAAAGGAACCCGTGTTGATGTACATCGCAGCAACAAACAGGGTCGTCAGTGTGGTGTTGGTAGTGGAGAGGCCGGAAGAAGGAAAGGCACAGCCGGTGCAATGACCGGTGTACTACCTGAGTGAGGTACTCTCGCTCTCGAAGCAGAACTACCCTCATTTCCAGAAGGTGGTGTACGGCATGTACATGGCCACCAAGAAACTGAAGCACTACTTCCAAGAGCGCTCCATCCGGGTGGTGGCGTTAGGGCCACTTGCGAAGATCATCGGCAACAGAGATGCCATAGGTCGGGTGGTGAAATGGGCCATAGAGCTCACCGCCCACAACATACAGTACGAGCCAAGAACGGCGATCAAGTCTCATGCCTTGGCGGATTTCCTCGTCGATTGGGCAAAAACACAATACCTGCCACCTTGCCCTGACTCCACGCATTGGAAGTTGCATTTTGACGGCTCCAAGATGTATGGAGGTCTCGGGCCCAGAGTGGTCATCACCTCTCCAAAAGGAGACCGGCTGAAATATGTGTTGCAGATCCTCTTCCGCGCGTCCAACAACATCACTAAGTATGAAGCGCTCATCCACGGCCTCAAGATGGCAAAGGAAATAGGCATCCGACGCATGCTATGCTTCGGCAATTTTGATCTAGTGGTACAGCAACTGTCAGGCAACTAGGATGCCAGAGATGCAAACATGGCTCTATATCATTTCTTCGTACAGCAGCTATGTGCCAGTTTCGAAGGGTGCGAGTTTCATTATGTTCCCAAGGTGAATAACGAGGCCGCAGGCATGCTCGCCCACATCGGGTCAAAAAGACAACCAATTCCGCCTGGAGTAATCCTTGAACACCTGCGCAAGCCATCAATCACACCGTCTCCCGAATCCGACTCCATCGTGTTGGACGCGGACCCGGGGACTGTCGGCTCCAACACCTCCACGATGGCTGCACCGCACCCGGGGACTGCTTTGCCGCACTCGGTTACTGCCGGCTCCAAGACCTCCGCAACGGCTGCACCGCACCCGGGGACTGCTTCGCCGCACCCGGGAACTGCCGGCTCCAAGACCTCCACGATGGTTGCACCGCACCCGGGGACTGCTTTGCCGCACCCGGGGACTGCCGCCTCCAGCCTAGAAGCTGCCGGCAATGACGCCCCACTCAGACGGCCTCCGGACGAGCCCGACCCAGCAGCCAAGCAGAAGTGAACCTGCTAATGCAAGCGGTTTCAGCCATCCGGGAAACACCAACATGGGCCAAGCCGTTCATGGATTTCCTAGGCAACGGAGAGCTGCCCGAAGAGGAGGTGCAAGAAAGACAGATCAAGCGCAGGGCCAGCGCATACACCATCATCAACTACGAGCTCTACAAGCGCAATGTGGGCGACATCTATCAACGATGCGTGGGACAAGAGGAAGGAATCCGGCTATTGGTCGACATCCACCAGGGCGAGTGTGGACACCACGCATCGTCATGAGCCATAGTGGCAAAGGCATTCCGCCACGGGTTCTACTGGCCCACAACACTAGAAGACGCTGAGCAGATTGTCAAGGCGTGCAACGGGTGCCAGCGGTTCAGCCAGTAGAAGCACACTCCACCTGCAGCACTCAAGACTATTCCCATCACCTGGTTGTTCACCGTCTGGGGGCTGGACATGGTTGGCCCCTTCAAAACGACCAGATTTGGCATGACCCACTTGCTGGTGGCGGTGGACAAGTTCACCAAGTGGATAGAGGCAAAGCCGATAAAGAAGCTAGATGGGCCAACCGTGGTCAAGTTCTTCATAGACATAATCACACGCTTTGGCTACCCCAACAACACCATAACCGACAACGGAACAAATTTTTCCAAGGGAGCCTTCGCACGATTTTGCGGAGATAAGGGCATCCGTCTGGACCTCACATTTGTGGCTCACCCCTAGTCCAACGGGCAGTGCGAGCGAGCAAACGGTCTGGTCCTAGTCAGAATCAAGCCCCGACTGATCGAACCACTGATGAGATCTCCTGGCTGCTGGATTGAGGAGCTACCGGCTATACTCTGGAGCCTGCGCACAACGCCAAACCAGTCCACCGGCTACACTCCCTTCTTCCTCGTTTACGAGGCGGAGGCGGTTCTATCCACCGACATCGAGTTCGACGCACCCCGCAAACTGCTCTACATAGAACAGCATGCCAAAGAAGCACGGGAAGAATGTGCCAATCTCTTGGAGTAAGCCCGTGAACTGGCCTTGTCCAGGTGAGCCATCTACCAGCAGAACCTGTGTCGCTACCACACCAGCCGGATACGGAGCATTTCGTTCCACGAGGGCGATCTGGTGCTAAGGCTGGTCCAAGACACCAAGGGAATGCACAAGTTGTCTCCACCTTGGGAGGGACCATTCATAATCAGCCGGGCACTACAGAGCAACTCGTACTACCTCATCGATGCCCGCAAGCCGGAAAAGAACAGGATGGACCACTCAGGCAAAGAAACTAAATGCCCATGGAACGCGAGCCTGCTCCGCCCCTTTTACACTTGAACAAGAAGTGTATGTACCTTGCTTTCATGTAATGAAAAAGCATAGGAGCCTCGACACAGTCTCAGGGACTCCATAATAAAATAAGCAAGTCATGCTACACAAGTTGGCTTTTCCGGCTGCATCACTCTAACCCCGGAGACGACGATCCGCCTCGAGGACTCGCCAGTTGGCCCAGACGGCTGCGTGATCCACGCAGCAAAGTATTGTACGCGGTTCCTAAGGCTTCCTCTTCGGTTCCGGCTGCAGACCGCAAGCCGGCTGACAAATCCGGCAAGAGCAGAATGCTCAAAGGCCCCTACACAAAAACGCCACGAGGAAAACAAAAACGTTTGTACGACCCGGATGCGCTCGCTCGCTCAAAGGCAATGACCCAAACCGAAAGTATCATGCAGTACACCTACCAAGCTACCCCTTCGACTCCAGCTAAAAGCCAGCAAGGGAACAAGACTGAAATTGTCCAATGCTCACTGAGAAAAGGGCTAAGACATTGAACTTGCGCGAAACAGCAAAAATCTGAAAACTAGTTCATCTAAGATTACAATTTGTACTTGCATATGTTTTACCGAGTAAACAACTTGTTTGTTTCTATGTTTGCATGAGCCAAAGTTCAACGACGAACACCGCCAAGGCGGAGGTGGAAAACTTCCAAGTGGCAGCAGAGCAGGTCAAGGAGCATTGACCTGGCTGTATTCTCCAGACGGCCTAAACCTCGGGGACTACACCCTATGGGTGCGCTTGCGCGCCCCCACACAGAAACCTGCAAAACAAAGAACATAAAGGAGCTTCGACCCGGCTGTACTCTCCAACCAGCCCGGACCTTAGGGACTACACCCTGTAGGTGCACTTGCGCGCCCCCACAAAGAAGCAGGCATGCAGAAAACACAAAACAGAAAATGCAAACAGAATAGAACAAACAAATAAGATAAAGGGAGGCGATGCTCCCAAAGAAGTTCAGTATGTCACAGATGGACAATTGTTCACACGGCACACAGAATAGGCAAATTTTTCAAAGTCACAAATACTCCCGGCATACCAGGGATCAGATTCACTGAGGGGCAGAAGGGCTGGAGGCGTCAGCTGGAGCATGGCTGCAGGAGGCGACGCTCGTCGAGGCAGTCTGCGGTGTAGCCGGAGCATTGGTGCATGCCGCATCCGGACTATAGAAGTACCGCTTCGTGCTGGCTGGGTCGCTGAAGTCCCTGTCCAGCACGAGGTAGCTCCTGATCGTCACAGCATAAGAGCAGATGTCGGGGATGTCAGCACGGAGCTGGTCGTAGCTGGTCCCTTGGCGGAATCCATGGGAAAGGCTCCGCAGATCCACGTCAGGGTACCAGGAGTTAAGGAGCACCAACAACATCTCTGCGCCACCTCGAGCCGCCCACTTCCGGGCCACTTTCATGAGCTTCGGGGTGCCCAGAGATGCTCAGCCAGGATGTTCATGGTGGTAGGTGGGGCGGCCTCGAGCTAGACAAAGTCAAATACCTTTAGGGAGGCAGCGTGGAGCTTGTTCGCCTCCTCGCTGACGCCCGCTACCAGCTCCCCCGGATGGAGATCCCGTTCCGGATCCGTCTCGGGAATCTGGCCCAACGCCTAATCTATTGCCTCAGGATACTGAGCTATAGCCAGAAAAGAGGGTTGCGGTCAGTATCAACCACAAAGGACAAATCCACAAAAGGGGGCTCAAGTTAAAAGCACTTACTAACAATGATCTTAGCGATCTGGCAGAGCACCAACAGCGTTGCCGCCTCCTTGGCCTTGGAAGTCTTGAGGGCATCCGTCTAGGTAGCATAGAGCTCCTCCAGGTTCTTCAGCGCCTCGGCCCGTGTGTCAGCGGTCTTCTTGGCCCATCCAGCCTTGATCTCCAGCTACTGCTGATGCGCAGTCAGTTTGGCGATCTGGTCCTGGCGTGTCTTATTGGCCTCCTCCAGCCGGGCGACCTCCCCCTTCAGCTGGGCCACCTCGCGGTCCCAGTCCACCAGCAGAGCTGTAGGAGGGTAACCAATACGCAACAAAAACTGTGAGAAATCGCGCAATTGGGAAGACACGGCAGAGAGAGCGATCTTACGGCCCAGGTCTCGTGAAGCCTTGGCAGCGTCGGTAAGAGCCCTCTGTGCAAAGAAGAGAAATAAGAACCAAAAGAAACAAATACGTCGCAAGATGGTGAAAAAACAACAAGACTGGCGACTGAGCACATACCTCGACAGAAGCCTCCAGTGTCCTGGCTTGGCTCATCCCCTGCGCCAGCGGCCCCACCAGCTGGCGGATCTGGCCAATGGCCAGAGGCGCCGCCTCTGACAATTGTGCCATAAGAGCGTCGGACAGCGGCGCAACACGCGACGGCGTCCAGCCGGTGACCTGGAGGTCGTCGTCGCTCACTGCAGCCGTGGAGGGTCCAACCTCCGGTTGGACGGGGGCAACCGGCAGCGGCACCTCCACTGACTCCTCCACCCGGTAGGCGCCGAAGTCAGCACCCGCACTGCCATGCCCGAACGACAGCCCCCCGCAAGCTAGGAGACGGCTCCGGCCCGGTGAAGCGTCATGGGCCCAGCCGGCGGCACCACATCCGTCGTTGCCGCCTCGGGGCCTGGAGCCGGCAGAGCCTCGGACGCTGGAGCCGACGCAGCCCCTGAAGCTGCAGCCGGCGCGGCCTCGGATGCTGAAGCCGACGCGCTCTCCTCGGTAGTAGGCGGAGGGGCGGGCGCGGTGGTGACGATCGCGGAGCCGGGCAAGGACATAGCCTCACTGCAGAAACACAAGAAGTGAGCAACACAAATACAAGTAAGGCAACACCAGCACCAAAAGGACAAGAGCACCTACCCAGCAACGCTTGGCATGACGGGCGCGGTGTGGAGACGGCACGACTTCTTGCTACCACCTGCAGCCAGGGCGACGTTGGTAGGGGCGGCACGGTTCCCCTACCCCTGGGCACGGCAAGCTCTGCCAGCTCCATGTCCTTGCCGTGCGCAGCTATTTCAAGAACAAGCAAAAAGTCAAGATTACAACTACAAGCATGGCAAGTGCAAGCACAACAAGGGCAGGAAACAATTTCTCACCTGGCGGGAACTCACAGCCCTCGTCGGCCCGCATGGGGAACCGCTCTGCCTCCTTGGGCGGAGCCTTCACCGGCTTCAAGTCCTTGGAGAAGGTGGGGAGCTCGGTGTCGCCCATGCCATACTCAGCTAGCTGCGCCGTGAAAAGCTACTCAACAAGGGAAAATAAGAGGCACGAAACGGTAGTCCCTCAGGAAAATCCACCCGGAGTGGAGCAAGAAGAAACATACCTTCGGCGGCAGCCGGCTGCGATGGTACGGCCGGTAGGAGAACTGCCACTCCACCTCCAGCGCCTCCTTCCAAATGGTGGAAAGCCATTCGCGGAGGACGGCGTACGGCACGTCCAGTCGGCATACCCGGGTGGGATCCAGATGGTCGAAGAGGTGGCACATCTTGTGCGAATGGTGCTGCAGCGGGAGCACGCGGGTCGCCATCCAGGACAACAGAATGTCCCGGGCGGTGAGCCGCTCGTTCTCCACGAGGACGGCTAGCCGGGCGCCCATCCGGTCGATGTCGCCCTGGGTGCCGAAGTGCTGGACTGTCCAGGCTTTCCGGCTGGAGGGGACGTTGGTGAAGGGAGGAACCTTGATGAAGTCCACCTCTGTCTCGTTGCGCATGTAAAAATACGAGCGCTACTAGAGCTTGACGGTGTCGGGGAGCTCTAGGCGGGGTATGGGCGCTGACGGCCACGGGTAAATGGCACATCAGCCTGTCTCCGTCAACGGGCCGCCCTTCCCCACCACCTGCATCTTGAAGTGGAAGAACTTCAAGAAATTCACAGCGTCAGGGCAGACGCCGAGGAACGCCTCGTAGCAAGCCACGTGATGCGATAGCATCGACACGGTGTTGGCTCCGAGGTGGTGAAGCTGTAGATCAAAAGTGACCAGCAACTCCAGGACGAAGCGGCTCAGCGGTAGCCCGAGGCCGCGAGCGAAGTAGGCGAGGAAGACGACGGATTCTCCTGGCTGGGGGTGCGGCACCCGCTCGCCCTCTGGCGCGAGGCGGTGCTTCACCACCAGCTCCGGCGGCAGGAACTTCCCCCGCCGATACTTCTTCACAAGCTCCTCCGTGACGTAGGAGCCGCACCAGCCGCCGGCAACCTCGGGCAGCATATTGCCTGGAAAGGTAGCCGTGATGGAGGCGCGGGGTCCTGTAGTCGAAGAAGATAAACAGCGCCAGCGAGTAGGAAACGGTGGCGCGGAAAAGCAGAAGGAGGCTTGAGCGCGGAGAAGAAGAAGGATGGTAGGTGCAGGGAGACAAAGTGAGGAATCACTGTTCCTCGCCCACGTATTTATTGGCGAGGGATAACCGCGCCGGTTCCCCTGTGCCCATGCCACGTGGCGAAGCAAGCACCCCACTAACCTACGACAGTTCGGGGCAGATCGCGTGCGCCAGTGCCGCACGCACAGAGGATCCCGCAGAAGTTACTGCGGGAGGCAAACCGCTCCCATGATCTCCTAGGAGACACAATGATGAAACTGTGCGCACGGTTACCAAAAACTATAGTAGCAGACCCAGAAGTCAAACTGACGCGACGCGCCCCAGAAACTGCAGGCATGGCTTACGCAAGCACCGACGACAGCAAACTGGCGATCCATCTCCTGGCCGGGTGCGGCAGCCGGTCAAGAAGATCACCCATCACACCCTATGGGTGGGCCCATCAGCTCCGTAGTCGGTGAACCCCAACCGGGAAAACAGCATAAAATCAAAAGCCAGTACAGGACAGAGACTACAAGACAAAGACTACAAGACAAACGAAAATGACAAGACATCTGCGTCATCAATCATTGCAAATGAGCACGCAAGAACTTCTCCACAAGGCCAAGTCCTAACGCGCTCGGGGACTAGTGTCGGGGGTATCACCCCCGGGTAGGCCAAGATGGGACCAACCGGCCGGCTCCTAGGAGCGCATGCTGTCTGGACCCAAGTCAAGGAACCACAGCCAGGTGGAATTTCCACCCGGTCCACACTCAAGTTTCCCCAACTAGCCCGTCTAGCCGGGTAGCCAAAAGAACAGGCTGGGAGGTCGCTCCTAGCCGGCCGCCTCGGATCCACTTGATATTGTACGGTGGGGGTGGCGCTCCTTGCTGAGCGCACCTTTGACCGGATAGGCTGGCTGGCCTGGCCGGCGCTACTGTACAACTGCGCCAAAGCTGGAGGCTGACGAGCAAAGCAAAAGATAACGAGGAAAGCCCCGGCTTATGCGTAAACAACTGGCTGACAGATAAAGAGTCGGATGACAAGTAAAGCAGGGGCGTTGAGTGCTAAAGCGCGGTCCTCCCCTGTACTGGAGGCTTAACTTGAACCGGGCCTACCATTCAGCCCTGTCCATCCAGCCCGCTTTGTAAAGCCTAAATCCAAATAGTAAACCCTAGAACCCATCTTGTAAGCTACCTCATCGACCTGTATATAAAGGGGCTAACGCTAGGGTTCGAGGTAAGCTCAAGCAGAAGGAAAATAGACACCATAAGAAGGACTTAGAGAATTCTTGGCAAGAGGTAGCTAAGGAAACAGCTCAAGGAGCACTTGTATTGGGCATTCGCCCCCTTTGATAGTAGATCCTTGCAGGAGTAGGAGCTTTACCTCGCTAAAAGGGCTCTGAACTGGGTACATCGCTGTGTTTGCAGTATCTGTGCCCAACCCGTTCGGAGTAGCCACCGATAGCAAACTGAGTGTCCCCTTCAAGCCATCCCCGATGGCACTGCTGTGCTCTAGACCACGACAAAAAGTGGGGAAACAATCGCAAGAGCTGGGATTCACAGCCCGACATGATGATGAACCGCATTGAGCACAATTTGGAGTTGATTCATACTCTCACCTTCGAGATTGAGGATTTCAGGAAATCGATTGAAAAGCTCATCGAGAGAACACCACCACCACGGAAGGAGTAATTCGTCATCAGGTTTTGGCATCCCCTTGGTTTTTTCCAAGCTTGGGGGAGTGTCGCGGTATCACATCTTTTATCTTTTATATTTTTACCTTTTCAGTAGAGTCATATCACGAATTGAGAAGTTATCATATAGGATGGTTTGCATTGTGGAAGTATCCCCCCTCTAGTTAGATATCTATGTATCCCATGGTGTGAGTTACCGTTATGGAATATTAATGAGATGTTCTATCATTTACTCTTTTGCACATCTTATATTAGTTTTCAATTTTTGTTATATGATTGATTGTATTGTTAGTATTGGTATCACTTTGGGATCTTTAAGTAAATTTAGTTGGTTTTGGCAAACCTGGCTCAGTCAGTAGCAACACTATTATAAGAATTGAATGAAAAAGATAAAAGTACTCTTAAGAAATATAATTTCATCATATTTCTTTCTTGTTTGGCTCATAAGCTTAGTATTCCCTAGTTAAGATCTTTTGTGCTTCCAAGGAAGATTGCATGTTTGTTTTTATCACTTGTATGTTTGTTTGTTTCCTTCAACTCTTATGCTTGCTACACAGCCTTGCTAGCCTAAAACCTGTGCTGAGAGGGAATGCTTCTCGTGCATCCAATCCTTAAACCAAAAACCTATGCCATTTGTGTGCACCATACCTACCTATTATCATTTGCTATTCTAAGTAAATTCATGTTTTTATCTACCTTCCGAATTAAACTTATTATGTGAAAATTAGTGATTAAAGCTCTCACAAACTTGATGGCACACTTTACTTTCTTGCACTTAATAAACTTGAACCATTGTGCCCATCTATGTTGCGTATATGCTTGCGCTCTATAAGTTGAGAGTTAGAAAAACCATGTTACCGTGGGGAACGCTTTCAACATTGCACTTATTTAGTTGATATCATGATTCTTTTGCTTATGGATCCCAGCGGTGTGAAATAAAAGGGGAGCTTGAAAGCTCATGGAGTTTGTATATGTGTTAGAGAAACGCCTGGGCCGCTAGCCTAAGACATGCCTAATCATGGTGGAAACTTGCATCATAACCATAGTGAGCAATTTGTGAAGCATCCTCAATAAAAACCTATGCAAATAGCAAAAAAAAGATCGCTGAGATGCTCATTGTCTGCTTGCCTTGTCATTTTTATATGGGAAAGCTTCTGTATCATTAGGCAAGGGGTACCCTGTTGGCGGTTCTCCATGATACACATGTATTTACAATGACAAGAACTTACTCGTGACTAAAGTTGAGTAGCATGAGGTCTGGTACTCGTAAGCACGGGGCATGAGATTTTCAACTTATAACTTGTCAAGCATATCCTCATATTTGTTCACTTTGACCTTAATCACCTCAAGATGCATATGATAGGGCTAATGAGAGCTGAAAGCTAGTAAGTACCATAATTTTTGGAAGCTCTTTATGAAACTTGAAATCCCTGCTTCCCTCTGCAAAGGGCCCATCTTTTACTTTTTAGTTGAGTCAGTAAGCCTATTCCTTTCTATCTCAAGCAAGTATTTTGAGTTGTTGTGTTTCATTCATTCATATGATGATTTATTCAATCATGTTTCTTATGTTCCTTGTTTTTCACATTACTCTTATCTTAGTGATTATTACTTTGAAAGCTATCATTGAAAACCCCATTATGTTTGAACTCCTAAAAATTGTTAACTGCTCTTTGACCAAGAACAAAGTTTACCATTACCAATTATCATTTACTTTGTGTATCTTTATTGTGTTTCCTTTACTTATTGCAAGTTAAGTTATATAATAGTGAGTTGTCTTCTATTATGGTTTGTGTATTGATGAATGTGATGCTTCTTTTCCGTATTCTTTTATCGACACTTCACTCCATAAACCTGAGGTCATGTTTATTGAGCTCAGTTTTCGCTTGGGGACAAGCGAAGTCTAAGCTTGGGGGGAGTTGATACTTTCATTTTGCATCACTATTATATATCATAATTTACTATTATTCATTGATATATTTCATATTAAGAGATGATACTTATGTTATTTGATCTGTTTTTGCATGGTTGATGACTTTTGGATGATGGATCGCTGAAGTCAGGATTCTGATGGAAAAGGCACTGTTTGGAGGCGAAATTCGCGAAGATTAGAAAATCCCGGAAAATACATGGAAAATCCTATTTTTCCAGAAGACGAAGGATGCCAGAAGTGGGAGCGGAGATGGGCCACAGGGGGGGCCACACCACCCCCTGGCGTGGGCCAGCCCTGGTCACGCCACCAGGTGGTGTGGCCACCCTGGCCCACCTCTGGCTCTCCCCTTTGGCGTATATTATCCCCACGAAACCCTAAGACTCGGGGAGCAACCACAGAAAGATTCCGCCGCCTCTATGAGGCGGAAACTACAGAGAGAAAGAGCTCTCCGGCAGGCAGAAATCTACCGGGGAAATTCCTTCCTAGTGAGGGAAGATCGTCACCATCAACACCACCATCAAGCTGGACTTCATCGTTATAATCATCATCGTCATCTCCATCATCATCTCCATCATCAACGTCATCACCACTTCATACTGCTGAAACAATTGGGTTTAATCTTGCATAGTTCTTAGGGGAAACTTTCTCGGTATTAATTACTTGTTGTAGTTGATTCTACTGAGTGGAACCATTGAATTATTGTTATGTTCAGATTCTAACTTATCATTATTTCATCTCTGATCTTGATCCATATGATGTCTTGTGAGTAGTTTGTTTAGTTCTTGAGGACATGGGAGAAATCATGTTGTTAGTAGTGGAATTACGTTGAGAAAGATTCAATAGTTTGTTATTTAAGTTTTGGTGTTATTCTTCTAGTGGTGTCATAAGGGAGTGTAGGATCTCAGAGTTCAAAGCATTGGTTAGGATTCTATCTTAATTATTTTCTTGTACTTGCGGATGCTTGCAAGGGGTATAATCACAAGTATGTATTAGTCCTAGGAAGGTAAGTACATTAGCACAGGTTCACCCACACAACACTTATCAAACTAAAGAAGATTAATTAACTATATGAAGTGAAAGCAGTTGACAGTATTCCCATGTGTCCTCGAGAATGTTTGGTCATCTTAAGTAATACAACCGGCTTGTCCTTTGCTAAATAAAGGATTGGGCCACTTGCTGCATTTATTATTATTGTCTTTTATTTACTCGTACTTTATTTATCTGCATTATCAAAAAACCCTAAAATCCGTTTGCTAAGTATTTACAGAGAATTCCTTCTCCAAGCCACTCATCAACACCTTCTGCTCCTTGTTGGGTTCGACACTCTTACTTATCGAAAATACTATGATACACCACTATACTTGTGGGTCATCAATTCTCACGGAGAAACTCGACAAACGCGCTTTCCTATGCGGGGCTCATGTTGGTCTCCATGATGACCTTCTGGCTCGAGTCGCCTGGGATGAGCTTGATGGTGAAAGTGTGCGCGGAGGCCTCAAATGCTGCTGGTGCGGAGCTTGCCGTGCTGAGTTTTTTTAGGATCTTCGGGTCATCCTTGTTAATGCCACTCGCATATTTCGAGAGTTCATCAGCGTGGTTTGTCTCTTCGGTGATGATGGTGTCGGCGAGCTTGGCATCGTTGTCCTCGCATTCCACGGCCATGTCGGGGTCATCATGGATAGTGATGATGTTGCACGGCCTCGGGAGCTTCATAATGTTGTAGGCGTTGTGGGGGAGCCATGAACTTGGTGAATGCCTGCCGGCCCAGAACGCAGTGGTACGGGTTGTGGAAGTTCTCCAAATCAATGACTATTTGCTCGGTGCGGTAATTGGCAGGGGTGCCGAAGGTGACTGGCAGCGTCACCTTGTCGATTTGGTATGCCTTCCGCCCCAGACAATGTCGTGGAAGGTGCAGAGTGTCGACTCGACCATC
Source organism: Avena eriantha (assembly GCA_910589775.1). NCBI lineage: Eukaryota > Viridiplantae > Streptophyta > Magnoliopsida > Poales > Poaceae > Avena > Avena eriantha. The sequence goes on from OU342742.1 coordinate 210,219,117, forward strand.
GACTATGGGAGATGCAGTCGCCTGAAGGTGTCTAGGTACAAGATGTTGATGGAGCTTCCCCCATCCATCAGGATCTTGGGGAGCCAATAGTCATCCACTTTGGGCTTGACGACCAAGGTGACTCGCCCTAGGTACTCGATCCTGGGTGCGTGATCTTCGGGACTCCGGGTGATGCTCTAGTCTAACCAATTAAGCCAGTGTGGGATGTCCATTTGTGTCACCGCATTGATAGCGACTGAGCGGGTGAGCACCTTCTTCCCACGCTTTGTGCCGAGTCCGGTGAATGTGTGCAGCGAGACGGTCGTGTTGTCGAACCAACCGGCATTGTCGTTGTCTCTTGGTGGCTCGTTGTTGGGGTTCTCCTTGGCATGCCTTGCCTTCTCGATCTCTTTGAGAGAGTAGAAATTTGCCGCAATGTAGGTGGCGAGCTTCCCTTCCCTACTGCGGTAGACACATGGTTGGTTGAGGAGTGATGTGGGGTCAAATTTCGGCATCATGGTGTTGTTGTTGCGGTAGTTGCTTCCATCATGGCAGAAGTTCTTGGGGTCGCGCTGGCCGTAGTTGGCATTAGCGATGAAGTCGGTTCTACCGTAACCGTGGCATTTACCCGTGTGGCAAGTGTTGCTGTAGCGCAGCTCATGGTGCCTTCTAGCATCGTGGCCGCCGATGCAGCGTCTTCCACCTGACTTGTCGTCCAAGTCTTGGTTCAGATATTCCTTTACATAGCGCTTGGAGATCTCGAGCAGTTCGGGGATGTTTTCGAGCGTCCCATAGACCCTCTTGATCTTGGAGACCAAAGGTTCGTACCGGCGCATGTTATTGAAGTAGTGGATCATGGTGTCCGTGTGGATGCCGGAAGCATTGATCTACAGGTCCTGCCAGCATTGGACATAGTGGTGAGTTGACTCATGCACTCCCTGGATGCGGTGTTCTAGGTCCTCGATGGTGGTGGTGTGTGTGGAGGATCCCTCAAAGTGCTTGATGAAGGTGCCTCGCATTTCCGCCCACGAGTCGATGTTGTTCTCTAGGAGGGTGTTGACCCATTGGCGAGTCGCCCCCTCCATCATCAAGGGAGGTAGCGGGAGGCTAGTAGATCCATGTGACCGGCGATTCCCATTGCCATGAGGTATGTGTTGATCCACACTATCGGGTCATATGTGGGATTGTACTTATCGATTTCTTTTGGCCCTCGAAAGTTGTCGGCGTACCTTTTGCCTCAAACCAATGGTCTGAAGCACTATGGGCCGATCCGGCTAAGGGAGCCCGTCGGTTGGGGCTCATGGTCGCCACGGTTGGAGAGGATGTGACGTAGATCGTGCATCTGGCAAGCTCGCCAGGCCTGGTTGGGGAAGTTATGGGTTCATGTGTAATTGGCTGGCCATTGGTGGCGACCGTGTTGTGCACCGGTCATGGCTCGTTGGTGGAGATTGGGGGGTTTGCTACCCGTGGCTAGAGCTGTTGTGGCTCAGGTCGTGGGAAATTTACGGTGTTGGTGATCGTTCATTCGTCTGGTGGCTGCTGGAAGCCGCGCGACTGCCAGTCGAGCGGGAGTACATCCACCCCTGTAGGTCGATTCCTGCAGTTTGCGGTTGCCCCGCTGTGGCGAGTAGGGCCTAAGCATACTTGACCTGCATCGCGCCCTCTCCTGTGAGGTTGAGGTTTGTGACTGCGGCATGTCCCGCGATGACATTTTCCATTGGAGTGGAGTAGAGTGGGAGCCCGTTGGCGTCGAGCTCCTGTGGCACGATCATAATCTATAGCTGCTCTAGAGGAGGCGACTGGTGGGGTGGTGGTGGATCTCCATGTGCGGTCGCCCCAGCAGTCGGGCGACTACCGCCTGGTGGCACGTTGTGGCAGTGTTCGAGCTCAGCCGCGTGTGCGGGTTCACGCTCATGGTCAAAGTGTAGAGTGCGGCCTTGAATGGTGGGGTTGAGGCGGCTCCTTATGCGGCGTTGGTGGAAGAGCGATAGCTCCTGTGCCGTTTGCTGCTCAAGGCAAAATTTCTCGCGCTTGGCAAGCCTTAGACATTGCTGCCTCTAGTTGTTGGCGGTGCTCTTCAACATCCGCCGATGTTTGTTGTTGGCGGAAGGGGCATGGTGAAGGGGTCTGGCGTTGCGCTTATACCCACCATATAGATGTCATCATAGCGGTTGGATCTGGCACGGACCTCATCGGGGGACTTCGATCCAGAGTCGGAGTCGAAGATCCAAAGGACGGATGGGTCCTCGAAGTCATCGGCATTGGGGACTCATGTGATAGAGTCCACGTGCGACGCGGTGGTGATGGACCCAGCGGCCGAAGCCGGGGTTTCCGAGTTGGCGTCATCGCGGAGAGTCGCGTAGCTAGCCGCCGCATCACTCGCGACCCGGTCATACTCAGAGGCAAGGAGGGTGATGGTGCGGACCTACTCATCTAAGAGTAGATCGTGTGGAGGCGATCCATTGGTGACATTGAATCCCGTCGTTTCCACTGGGTCGATGGCATCTATGAACCCAACGAAAAGGTGTATGGTGTTGACTGGAATCACCACGACGTGGGTGACCGGGCGGGACACCGGTATGTAGCTGCTCGGCATGAGATGTAGGAATCCCACGTTGCCAACCATGTGACCAGTGGTGAGTGGTCAATCGATTGGAGTGTAGGGTCTCGCCGCAAATCTCAGGCTTGACTAGCCAAGCCCCACGTGGGTGCCAATGTCGTGGGAATGGCCACGGCATTCGCTACCAGGGGTAGCGATTGAGTCGATTAAGGTAAAGAGCGAGTCGCCATCCGTGGATCGAGATTGAGGGCAGACACAAGGGTTTACCCAGGTTCGCCCCTCCCCTGTAGGGTAAAGACCTACTTCCTGCTTGATTGTATTGATTGTGAGTGGATTACAAGATGGGCGAGCTTGCTGGCTAGGCAGCGAGTCGCTTGGATGGGGCAACTGATAGCACATGATTACAAAGAGTGTCCTAGGGAGGTTTATATAGGGTCAGCTTGCTAGGGTTACAGGATTACAACCAAATTAGATTAGGTTTCGGAGGGTTTGACCTAATCCGACTGGCCTAACTAGGGTCTTGGGCCTTCAAATTCCTGTCGCCGGGCTTCATTGCAGTCTCCTTCCAGTCACCGTGCCAGCAGGCCCACTCATCATGGTCCTGGGCCAATCGAATCGTCCTTATGGTCATACCCTGATTGGTATATCCCCATAAAATGTGTAAATCCTAGCAACCAAGACCTAGGGAGAAAGCGTGAGACTAACGTTGTCCAGCTCAGTGTGTGGTCCTAGTGTCCTCACCCAACGAGGTTTGTTAGAGCATTCCATTCCACTATGGTGTATCCTTGTGATATAAAAGGAGGGCCAAGGATGAGAGAGAGGAAGATGCCAAGTACCAACATAGCAAGATAGAGAAGCTCTCTTCCTGGCACACCTGGGAAGAAGTATCTTTGTACTCCATTCCTCCCCACAATAAGTAATACAATCATACATGTAGGACATAGGGAAGTTAGCCTCCAGGTGGCCTGAACCTAGGTAAAAAACTCGCGTTCAAGTGCTTTGCAAGTACTCCTAAATCAGGGGCCTCTTCGACACCCACAACTAAACTACTAAAAGGGGTATGCATTACCCCTGATGTACGTGTTCCCACGCATGACAAAAATTGAAAAGGACCGGAATGATAAAAGTCATTAATTGGGTTACAAAGCTATGGGCTCCCTTGAAAAGTACAAGGCCTTATGTGGGCTGAAAAATAGTAACATGCCAAAATAGTTGTAGGTCATATATGGGTTGTATAGTGATGGGCTCTCAGAAAATGGAACATGCCTTAAATGGGCCAAAATAGTAATAGGTCATAATGTTAGCAGGTTGTATATGGGCTCCACAGTAACATGCTAATTGAATCTGGGTTGGGTCATTTGTAGGCCTAAACAATAACGGACCAATATCGTATTGGGGTTGTAAGATCATTTGTACCACTTAATCTTTAGCAGGACTTAGGTGGTTCTTCCATGTACATGGATTAATGACCATGGTAGAAGATTTGATGGTGGTACCATCTAGTTTCGATGTTTTCCACATGTCAATTGGCATGATTTTGCAGTTTACGGTATGGCGAAACATATCTACCACGATACCAAAAATTGTGGTTGATGAGGACGCATCCACCATGGTTTTCACAAAACCCTGGTAGATATTTTTGTGAAACCACGAAAAAAGGCCCTTATACCATGAAAATTGATCATGGTAGATGGCGATTTTTTTAGTGGTAGACAATGGTCCCAAATCCAATCCTTGTGTAGATCTGACTAATATCATTGATCATCCGCACTAGATCATCCATGTACCCCGAAGTATGATTTCTCTAATCAACCTTGTACAAAATCAATCTATCTCATATATCGACCACTGAAATAACAAATAGATCCAATCTTTTCCTTCCTAGCCTACATATCACATATGGACAAATAGAGCCTAAAACCATAAACCATAATTTATTGCTCTGATACCACTGATGCCCACATAGAGATAAACAAAAACTTTTCTAAGAAGAGCTCCCGAATTAGCCGAGGAGATAGGCCACAAATTACCGCTAGTTGTGCAGGTGTGAAACTTGATGTAACATATTGGGGCAGTGTAGTCCAATCCCACGAATAGCTCCTCTAATACACAAACTCCTTCATGAGCGTCACACAAGAAACACCTCTATGGTATCCACACGTACGGGAGGAGGACCGAACAAATGAATGCTAGGTCATGTTTTGCCCAATTTGGGAGTGGGGTGTGTGGACACTATGGTTCAGAAATTTCCATGCCACTGCACTTATATAGCCTACCTAGATAGCCTCAACGCCCATCCAAGCCATATTATCCCCCAATTACCACCCCCCAAGTATCTCATGTACTTAAGTGTGTGACCCTCTAGGTTCACGAACACCTGGACATGACTAAAGTTAGTCCTCCAAGTATCTTGTCATGACTCTGAGTCCATCTTTCTTCCATAAACACTCGGACTTAGGTACATAGCTCACAGTGGTTTCTACAAAACGTGCCAACTCTAAAGTGATGCGAAGTCATAATATGAACATTTCCAATGTGACTTTCGCCCAAGTCCTTTTGACTCACGATATATCCTATCAAGCTATAGGCGAGTTATTGTCATCCCTTTAATTGCTTAACTCTCTTCTCATCCCATGACATGTAATTCATTAGACTAGAAATTAGTCTGACTCTTTGGTTAACACTTAACCAAGTCATGCATGTGATTTATGTAAAATTCATGCTTGATCTTTGTAGTTTATTGTGACATATTTCATCATATTTGCATCATATCTACTGTTATAATCATGTTTTCATTTAATTTGGTGACTTTCCTAAATATCCCCTTTATTTGTCATGCAACTCTGCAACACAGTAAAATATCTTTTGTATAATTTTTTACTTTCAAGGACCTTTGTGAAATCAAAAGGATCTAAGATTTTTCCTATGAATTTTTCATCAATATGGAGGCCTAGAGCACTTGGACCATACGAGGAGTTGCATGAGGCCTAGATGGAGGTCCATGGCACAGCTAAAGATGATTGCATGCAACCCATATGGAGGTCCATAGAGTTCCTTGTGGCACTGATGTTGTCTATCTTTGCATTGATCTCTTTGTATTTACCTAAAAACTACTATATATATGGACCCTTTCGCCATCTCGCAATAAGGCAGAGCATAGAGATGAGAGCATACATAACTAGATACAAAAGAATGAGGCTTAAAAGATTGGAGGGAGAAATGCTATTGAAATCCTCCCCTTTTGCATCTCCAACCTCTCCAACATCACCACCAACGTTACCATATTTACGAGAGATTAGACAAGTGAACCCGTAAAACCTAGTCCCTTTTTAATGACAAGAACAAACTTTTACTTGCATTTACTTGGTGGTTTATTTTATACATTTATTTATTCTAGAAATACAAAAATACTTTTTGTTTGTTGCATTTACTATCGAAAAACCAAAGAAATCATTACCATTACCTTTTGCATTTAGTATAGCCTTTACATATAGATTAGTTTATTTATTTGATTTCACATTAACTTCAGTTTATTTTATTACTTGTTATTTGTTTTCATGTCTAATACCAAACCTTGTGCTTGTCAACCACACGGTATAGTTGGGGACACAAGGCAAGTTATGTTGTTTTGAAGATTGCTAGAATAGGAAAGAAAAGTGGTTTTCTTATTTCCTCGAGACTTCGATACAAACCCTTGAGTAACCCTTGTGGGGAAAACACACTTGCTACATCACTTTGCGCTTGGAGTCCTTGTTGGGGAATGCGCTACGCAAAACAAAATTTCCTAGCACATAACCAATATCCAAGCGAGGGAGAAGGTAACAGATCATAACCTCGAAAATCGAACTAGCAGAAGTTTGTCGATGACAAGGTTGGTCATGCGTCGATCCTCAAAACAAGCCTTTAGCGAGTCGCGAGGAGATGTATTATCCCACAGACAACTCCAATGATTAAGTGCTCCACACATCTCACCTCTACTGGTATCCACATGTCCAACAAGAATGTCACCATGTCGAAGTGAGATAAAGCACATAAACAAAGCGGGAACGTGTCGATGAAGATCTGGCAACACTTCGTTGTCTAGCTAGATTATTGGATCTAGATGGAGGTGTAGACGAACAACACTCTGGCATGAAGAAGAAATTTCTCACAAAGACGACATCAACGTGAAGAAGAGGTGGAAGACGAGCTCTAATACGCCAAGGCAGCGACGACAGGCATTGGCGCGGCGGGGAGGGGCAGGCCAGCGGGCAGGGCTAGGGCATGGCTCCACCCAAACTTGTGTGTTGCCTTTGGCCCTGTCCCATATATATATATGGCTAGCCTCCCTCCAAGACAAAGAGAGTGGGAGTAGGACTTCATGTCCTAGTAGGTATCCGGATACCTCCTCCAACTCGACTAGGGAGTGAGTACGTGTCCCAAAGGGACTGCTCCCTCCGCACCACCTCTCCCCACCCTCTGGCCTAGGGAAGGCCTTGTCCGACTTGGCCAGGGTCCCCCTTACATGCAAGTGTGGCACTGTGGGGCCCATGTAGCCCCTCTGGGCCATGGTGCTCCCACCGAGATAATTACTTTTAATTATGAATATTTATTCTGAACCTTTCCAAAAAAATCCGAACTCCTTTGAATTAATTCCGGAACCTTCCTAAAAATTTCGCAGTTTCTTCGATAACATGTTCGAATAATTCTGTCCATTCTCGGTGATATTCTGGACTCCTTTGGAATATTCCGAGACACTCTGAAACAACCTTTCGGGGTTACTTCATTCAAATATCTTAATCGCACGAACATTCTAAATGCCGATAACTTCTTAAGTGTGTGACCCTGTGGGTTTGGATATTTACGAACATGTCCGGAACTCCTTGCGAAAATGGTTACTATTAGCGTCTTATTACACGTAGTAATCCCTGCAAATAATACAAAGATATTTATCGTGTGAACCATAGTATTATATCCCATACATATTGTATTGCTTTGTTGATACTTTACATTGCCCAAGGTGAAACACTAGGTTATCCTTCTTACTTGGCATGTACTCTTTACTCATACCATATTATTGATGTTCCTCTGGTCAACAACTTCATCACATATCTGGCCAGACAATGATGAACGTCACAGTACATGAGTGGGCCCAGAGTGCATCTCTCTATTGTCAGGAGTAGCAATTCCCGCAAGGAGACCATGTGAATTATTGGCGTACCATTCGGTAAGAGCAAATACCTACTTTATGATTACTCATGTTTGGAGCAACTTTGAATAATCCTTCCACATCCATATTGTACCCAGGTTCACATGTGTATCGTGGTCTAACAATCTTTAGTAAAGGAAATATATGTTGATGAGAAACTACTGATAACAAATATTGATGCTGTCGTAATACTTTATTCGAAAGATAGTTTTGGCCTCAGAAAATTTACCTGGTTCATCTTATATCATGTTGGGTCTATCCATCATCATTGTTCTCCCAATAACTCTGATCTGATATACCATTAGCAACTCCACAACACTTTGTTGTCTTGCCCATAGTCAGGAAACCAGGACTATCGTTGATATATGAACTAGTCTCAGAGGTGAGACCAGGGATGGTTAGTGTTTATTACTCCACACATGTATTAGGGTTTTCCTCCAAATACACATTATTCAGAACCAATACAATTATAGCATAGAACAATAAACTTAATTATGAAATAGAAATATGAATAATAACACATTTATTATTTCCTATGGGGCATATTTCCATCAGTCTCCCACTTGCACTAGAGTCAATAATCTAGTTTATATTCAGAAATTTAACACCAATGGATTTCTGGTGCTCTTTGGGCTTTGCAAGTGTGATCAACTAAGTCAACAGATCTACCACATTCATGTATGTACGAATTATACACATCTTGATGTCACCATCACTCGTGAACTGTCATGTGAGATGCTATCGATGTTGTACATGCTTGTTCTTTTGGTGAGACCTTGGTTTCTTTGCTTGAGCAATGGCACCTTTGTTGTCACAATGAATATCCATAGACTCTAATGCACTTGGAACCACACCAAGTTATGTACTGAAGTTCGTCATCTAGACACCCTCCTTTATAGCATCCGACGTTGCTATGTACTCCACCTCTTTTGTTGAATCTGCAACTGTATCTTACTTAGAACGTTTCCATATCACTGCTCTCCCATTCAAAGGGAACACATAATCGGATTGAGACTTGAAATCGTAAGGATTAGTGACAAATATCACAGCAGTGTAACCCCTTGAAATGAGCTTGTTGTCACCTCCATAGACGAGAAATATATTCTTAGTCCTTCGTAGGTACCTAAGTATATTTTTCACTGCTATCCAGTGATGAACTCCTGGATCACTATCTTCTCGTTATAGTTAGAACATAGGATGCATCCGGTCTTGTATATATCATCGCATACATGATTGTCCCAATTGCTAATCCATATGGGCCATCACTCATGATTTCCCGCTTAGCATCTATCATGGGACATTGCTTCTTCCTTAAAGGTCCGCCATGTACCATTGAAGTGATCTTCTCTTGGATTCTTCCATTTTGAATCTCTTCAAAACATTTTCTAGATATGTATCTTGCTTGATCCCTATTAGGCACTGAGATCTATCCCTATAGATCTTTATTCCCAATATGTAAGTTGTTTCACCCAAATCTTTCATTGAAAACTTTCCTTCAATGAGTCCTTTATAGTGTTAAGATTTTTTTATCATTTCCAATGAACAATATGTCATCCACATATAATATTAGGAACTCTATTGCGCTCCCCCTCTCTTTCTTGTGTACACAAGCTTCTTGCACGTTCTTGATGAAACCAAACCCTTTAACTACTTCATCAAAACGTAGATTCCAACTCTGTGATGCTTGCTTCGGTCCATAGATTGAATGTTGAAGTTTGCACAACTTTTCAACATCCTTTGGATTGAAAATACCTTCAGGTTGTACCATGTACACATCCTCGGTTAGCTTTCCGTTTAGGAACGCTGTTTTGACATCCATCTGCCATATCTCATAATCGAAATATGCAGCGATTCCTAGAAGTATCCGAATAGACTTAAGCATCACTACGGGAGAGATTGTCTCATCATAGTCAACTCCTTGAATTTTTCAAAACCCTTCGCGATAATTCGTGCTTTATAAATGGTCACATTACTGTTTGCGTATGTTTTCTTATTATAGATCGATTTAGATTCTACAGGCTTTACGCCTTTAGGAGGGTCCATCAAGTTCCAAACTTGATTCTATCTCAGATTTCATGGCATCTTGCAATTTAATGTAGTCGGAGCCCATCATAACTTTTTGTATGTAATTGGTTCATAATTGTCCAATAACAATACTTCTTATTCAAATCTTACGACCAGAAGATGAACTCTACCAGATCTACGTGGTTCAATAGGAGCTGTAATTTCCGGGACTACAATGTTTGTAGGCAGCATTTGATGGAGCCATAGGTATTCCTGGAACACTTACTGATGTTGTGCTACCCTTCCCATCTTGATCCGGTCTAATAACCTCGTTAAGCTTGGTTGTCCTCCCACTTAAACCTTTAGTGTGAAGTTCCTTCTCAAGAAACACTCGTCCTCATGCGACAAATATCTTTCCTTAGGTTGTGTGGTAAAAGGAATATCCAACAGTTTCTTTGAGATACCCTACAAATACATATTTGTCCTACTTGGGATCGAGCTTGCTTAGCTGTAAACATTTTACAAAAACCTCGCATACCCAAATTTTAAGAAACGATAAGTTGGGTTTCTTGCCAAACCACAATTCATATGGTGTCATTTCAACGGATTTTGATGGGGCTCTATTGAGTGTAAAAGCAGTAGTCTCTAAAGCATATTCCCAAAATGACAAAGGGAGATCAGTTAAAGGCATCATAAATCTCACCATTTCCAACAAAGTTCAATTACGGTGCTCCAACACTCCATTATGTTGGGGTGTTCTAGGAGGAGTAAGATGTAAAATGATCCCATGCGCTCTAAAATGTTTGCTAAACCCATGACTCAAATATTCACCTGCATGGTCTAACCATAGAAACTATTTTTCTTGCCACATTGATTCTCTACTTCATTCTGAAGTTCCTTGAACTTTTCAAATGTTTTAGACTTATGCTTCATAAGATAAATATAACCATAATAACTCAAGTCATCGGTGAAGGTTATAAAGTAGAGGAATCCACCATGTGTGGGTATGCTCATCTAACTATATACATCACTATGTACTATTTCCAGTAAGTCTCTCGCCCGTTCAACTTATCCATTAAATGGTGATTTGACCATCTTACCCATTAAATAACCTTCACATGTATCAAAAGATTCAAAACCTATTGAACTCAAAAGTCCATCACTTTGGAGTTTCTTCATGCGTTTATGTCCAATGTGACCCAATCTGCAGTGCCACAAGTATGTGGTATTCAATTCATTGGTTTTTCGATGTTTAGCCTCAGTGTTATGGATGTGTGTATCACAATCAAGATCAGTAATAAATAGACCACTCTTCACGGGAGCATGTGCATAGAAGAGATTATTCATATAAACCGAACAACCATTATTCTCTGATTTAAATGAATTACCATCTTGTAAGATACAATATCTTGATATAATATCCTTACATAATACATGTATGAAGTAAAATTACTAAGTTCTAATATCAATCCCGACGGTAGATGTAGAGGTCTTGTGCGGACAACAATCACTGCAACGCTTGCTCCATTCACGATGTGCATTGTCACCTCATTCTTGCCAAGCTTCCTAGGATTTCGTAACTCCTGTATCATATTGAAAATTTTAACAACTAATCTGGTATAAAATAACCAAGAGTTACTCTTAGGACCTTGCAAGTAAACATCAATAACATGTATATTCTATATACCTGAGTTGGACGATTCAGTCTTCTTTTTCTCCGCTAAGTACTTCAGGTAGTTCCTCTTCTAGTGACCCATATCCTTACATAAGAAACACTCAGCATATGGGGTTGGACCATGTTTCGGCGCCTTGCCATTGTTAGGGGCACGTTGTGCCTCGATGCTCTTCTTATTGTTGCCCCCAGACTTCTTCTTCTTGAAGTGAGTATTTTTCTTCACCATCACCACACGCTTAGTGTTCTTTTGTATGTCATTTTTAGTCACCTTCAACATCGCGAATAGTTTGGCCAATGTCTTGTTCATCCCATGCATGTTGAAGTTCATGACAAACCCAAAACTGGGTGGGAGTGATTTCAAGATTATGTCAGTTCCTAGTTATGTAGGAAATGGAATGCCAACGCTTACAACCTTTGAACATACCTGTGTAAGTTGATTACATGAGAAATAACCAAACCTCCTTATACCATCTTGCAATCTAGTAGATCAATCGTTTAGCTCGGGCTTGCTTCTCAAATATGCCCCTCAATTCAGAAATTGTTTCATATGGACCCTAGTCTTCAAACCTCCTTTGAAGATCTGGTTCCATGGATGCAAGTAAGAAACATTGGACAACGATATAGTCATCACTACGTGACTAAAAGACATTGAATGCTTCATCGGTAGCGTTATCAGCAGGAGCATCACCAAGAGTTGCTTCCAAGACATAGTATTTGTTATCACCTTTTACAACTATCCTCACATTGAGGTACCACTCCATAAAGTTTGTTCCAAATTCATGTAGTTTATCTTTCTCTAATATACCAGCTAAAGGGAAATTGTTGTGTGCCATTGATCTACAAACAAGTACAAATTCCTTTAGACATTTTTTTAATAATTAATGAACTACACAAATTATCAACTTTAATTTAGAGTCACTAGCAGAAAAATGGGCATCAATACCGGTTCCAGAGGCCCTTTTGTACTAGAAATGCAACCGGTACAAGAGATTCGGGACAAAATCCCCCCCTTTGGTACCGGTTCCTTACGAACCGGTATTAAAGGGGCCTCCACGTGGGCACCCAGCAGACCGCAGGGCTAGGGACCTTTGGTACCGGTTGGTAACAAGAACCGGTACCAAAGGTTGGCTACCGCGGCAGAGAAAGTGCATAAATCTCTGCCGCGGCAGAGAATCTAGGGTTTAGGGTTTTAGGAGGGGTTTAGGGGTATCAGACCATTTCATCGTACGAGGATCGCGTCGATGCGCCAGAAACGCGTTTGGGTTTAGGTAGTACATGAAGATCTAGGTGATGCATATCAAATTGGTGCATATAATATAACTCATGTGATTGTATAAGATCGCAAAATTAAGTAGTACATGCATGAAGATCGATCTTCATGCATAGTGGTACTCTCTGAGGCATACTATCTATTACATGTAGCATAGTGGTACTCTCCGAGTCAAACTATATATTACATGTAGATCTTCATTCATAGTGGTACTCTGCGAAGTTAGGTATGACGTCCTGAAGGAAAAATCCTGCCAATTCCTCGCCAATTGCTCTGAAGCGGTGCTCGATTGAGATCATGTCCCGCTTTCTTACCAACTATAAAAAATAATGAGATACAAATGAATACATGAGCTATGTGTGTATATATATATCGAAATCACAATCAAACAATTATGACTGAAACTCAGCACAAGTTATGGAAACAAAATAAATTTGTGAATATTGTTTTCGTACCTCTCTATTTCTTTGATTATTCATTCTCTCGCTGACAATCTTATGGATGTTTTCGCTAACGTAGTATCCACATAGATTAGTCCCCTTTGGTTGTTTCGCGCATTTCTGTACAAGAATATAATTCAATCAAACAATAATCAAGTATGATAAAGATGTGTGGACCTAGGTAGTACTACTTACTTTGTTCGCATGCCATATCAGCTTTTGTTTCCATCCACCGGCCGGATCTTCCTCGATGAATTTTTCCATACACTGCCCGACAAAAGAAAATGCATAAAAGAGTTATCAATTTGTTGATATCAGGAAATTAACGAAAAAACCGATAAGAATTAAAATTACTTTTTGAGCATCTCAAAAGCCGTCTTGTATAGTATGGGCTCTTTGGTTAGTGAGTCAAAGACTTCAACTTCTCCATCGTACATTTTAATGACGATAAGAATAAAGTGGAACCTACGCTCGTTTAAATATGCAGTGTCATAGATATAAGTCATCAGTTAAAAATTTAACATATGGTGAGCAAAATAGAATGTGTCATAAGACAGTAACACTCACTTGAAGTTCTAAGGCCAAAGTATTATCTTTTTGTCACGTTGTCGCTTCAAAAACCTTAGCAAAGTCTCCGGTGTATCCTTGTTAAAGATGGGATCTTCTATGGTTTTTTCATGCATTGTATCTAGGTCAATGAACCAAATGTCCGTGATTTCATCCCTTTTGCATTCGAGCTTCTTTGATCTGCATAATATAGGGCACAAAAGATTAAATTGAGGATAATTTGTAGACAATGAACGAGATGAGCTAAAGACTTCTCAAATTACATTAATAAATCACTTACAAACAATAGCAATTGATGATAGATTTTTCGAGGGCCCGGAGATTGTATAACTGAAAAAGTTCACAGAAGTCAACGCTCACAGAGTATTCTTGGAAGTAGTGCTCATCCTTAACTCGCACCATGATAGCCTCGATCCCTCTCTTTGTGGCATTAGTGTACCACACATGCAAATTACGCATACTTGTTGGTAGCGACCTGATATTCTCGGCCAAATCTTTCCCTTGAACAAATTTATATGCTACTTTAGCGATGGGGTAATCGGTTGTGTTTTGTCGAGAACTTTGAACGGCATTCTCGTCAAACACCTTGAGAGGGGGGGCCGTTTGAACGGGTTATTCTCCGAGCTGGTGCACTTGTTTCCTTTTTATACCCGAGACCACCGATTTATCGGGTTTTGTTCCTCCACCATATCATCATACGACCTTTCAATAGAACGCCTATAGTCAGATGGCGGCGATGGTACAGGGTCATATAGATTCTCAACGGTGCGCATAACTTTCACCGGATCTAGAGTCTTCTCAAAAGGTATCTCTAGCACTTTCTTAGCAAAATGTTTTTCCACCTCAGACTAAGAGGTTTCGATGCATTCCTTGACAGGTTTCCCAAGCTAACTTCTCAATAGCCGGCAGTGGTTTCTCCTTGCTAGGTCTCTTCCTAGGCGGCGTACCGTTTCGCTTAACAGGGTCCCACTCAGGTAGGTGTGGACTTTGCTGCTCATGTGGACTGCTACTAGGAGGAGTCGATGGCCATTGATGCTCATGCGGAATTTGCTGCTCATGTGGACTGCTACGAGGACGAGTCGGTGGTCTTGGCAAAAGGATGATGTATTTCTTGGACCATAGGGCGAAACCTGGCTTGACATCGGCCAATGTCTTCTCCTCGTCACCTCCAGGAAAATCAAGCTCCACTGTTTCATAACCCAGAACAACATCATCCACCCCGACACGAACACAGCCAGCTGGAATGGGCATATGATGGTGCGTTGCTCCATCTTCAGTTGGGTAAACATAGCCGACTGCCACCTTAACGGACGCGTTCCTCATTGGCAAATGTAGCTCACAATCTGTCTTCTCCGTGACATAATCCACGGGGCAGCTTCCTCCACATTAAAGATGCGAGGAACCCACACTGCTTCTTTGCTGAGATAGGGCGGCATCGGCTTGAGGATCTTGTAGAAATAGCGGCTGATCAGGTGCCCTCTGATTTTTCTCAAGCACCTCCACCCTATTTATCAATTCCGCTAACTTGGCTGACTCCTGCTTCTTCTTTCTCGAACGGCTTCTATAACTGTCAGCGCACTCCGGCCACGCTTCCATCATGGTGAAACCTGGGAGGGCTCGTATACTTCCAACATGTTTAGGATTCCCCAGAGCGAGTGTTAACTCGTCATTCTCTCTATCGGGAATGTACTCTCCCTTTCTAACTTTTTCAATTGCATCTATAAGATCCGTTGTGATTGCTTCAATTTTTTTCTTCCATTTTCCCTTTGCAACGATCTTCCCTGTCTTTGGGTCCAACCCTCCCCATGCACGAACAACCAGAACTTGGACCGGTCGGGCCAGTCCCATTTCTGTGGAGTGATTCCTGCCTCCATTAGTTTAGCTTCAAATGCTATCCACTTCGGAATAGCAGTCTTGTAGCCACCTAACCCCAAATGATGGAAATGTTTCTTCTTTGAAGCATTTTTCGTATTTGTGATTGATCGGGACACAGCAGTAGATGATTTCTTATACCTCTTAAATGCGGGCCAGTGATCTTTTATCTTCACTAGACTTTCAGTGAATACTAGATCTTCATCTTCATATCTGGCCCATAAATATTTCTTCCAGGTCTGGAATTGTGTGGCCATCTTCTTAAAAGTCCATTCCTTGACTTTATTCTTCTGCCCTTCCGTCATGTCTTCCGGTAGGCTGAAGTGTGTCAGTAGACTGTCCCAAAGAAACTGTTTTAGAGTATCGTTGACATAACTAGCTTCAGCCCATGCGTTCTTCGGCTTATGCCACTATACAATGTTGATCGGTACATGGTCCCTAACAAGAACTCCAGCTTGATTTACAAATGTACGGTAGTGCTCCACCGGTTCACCACTAGCCTTATATGTGGTGAGGGCTAACCTACCCTCGCCCTTTAGACGTTGCGCCGGGCCTCGTTGGGTTTTAACAGATTTGCTCGATGATCTAGAAGGCTATAAGAAAATAATTCGTTAATAAGTGCAATACAAATAAATCAATGCATCTAGCCATGATATATAAATATACACCTCGCCAGATTTTGTTAAGAACACTTCGTTGTCTGTTCTTTCTTCAGACTCAAGTCCCTGACCGACATCGTTCAGAAATTGTGAGGCGAAATCATCGTCATCTCCATCGGGTTCTGGTCCATGGGCACTCTCATATATCATTTTCTGCACCATTTCTTCTTGCTCCTCATCTCAGATGAAGGTGTTGTCCTCCATAGCTCAATGTCACTACAAAATTAAGTGGAATTATTTGATTCATCATGTCATGATCATAACAGATTGCTAGATGGATAACACCGCCGTCGGTGCCTGGCACGGGGGCAGCCTCGCCAACACCACCGTCGGCTAGGGGAGCAGCGTGCAAGGAGCGTCGTCGGCTAGGCGGCATGGCGGGGCCATGTGGCGAGGCGGCGTCGACACCGGACATTGTCGGCCCCCGCGCGCGCTAGCGAGGCCGCCTAGCCGGCGTGGCCTGTGGCGTGGCGAGGCCACCTAGCCGGCGTCATCGGCTAGGCGGCGTGGCGTGGCGGTGTCGCGAGGCCGCGTAGCCGGCGCGAGCGAGGCGGCGTCGACACCGGACACTATCGGCCCGCGCACACGCTAGCGAGGCCGCCTAGCCGGCGTGTGTGTGGACTCGTGGACTCGTGGCGCGGAATAAGTTGAGCAACTTGTGATCACCGCCATCGGCGGAGATGGACCTCGCCGCCTTCTCCGCCAAACACTCCGCAGCAATGCCCGCGATGTCGTTGGCCTCCGCGGCGTCGTAACCGCTTCCTAGCCTACTGTCCACGAGCCCCGCCACTCAGGGTGCAGGTGGGACTACCCGCGGGAAGTATGACTAGATATATTTGAATCTAGACAAATGTAAAAATATTAATTTGAATCGAAATATTTTTTTTGATGTTCGTTCGATTGCGGGTTTCCCACGGAAACCCACCATTTTTTATTGTTTACCCGCGGGTGTCCCGCATAGCCTTTTATGTGGGCTTGGGTAGTGGGCACCCTGACCTGCAACCCCGGCCACCCCGGCTGCACCCTGACCCGCTCCCGCCTCCACCCTGACCCGCCACCCCAGCTGCTGCTCTGACGCGCGGCAGCACCCGCGCGGCCAAGTACTCGCCGCCGCGCTCCGAGGCGCCGACGGCAGGCGAGTCGGTGACAGCCTCGAGCAGCAGCACACCGAAGCAGCACGACCTCGAGCAGCAGCATGCCGAAGCCCACGACAGCGGCTGTGCCGCGCCGGGCAGTTGCGACGGCGGCCGAGCCCAAGTTGTAGAGCCGCGCGCCGCCTGTGGAGTCGAGGAGCACCGTGGAGGTGCTCGAGCGCCACGGCGACGTCGTGGAGGATGCGCATCCGGTGGCGCCAGGTGAGAAGCGGCGGGGCTATGTGGGTAGGAGCGAGGGAGGGAAAGAAGGGGAGGAGCGGGGGATTACCTGCGGACGGCGGCAGACGGCAGTGTGGCGGCGTGTGGCGTACGTGCGGCGGCATGCGGCTATGCGGTTGTGCGGCTGTGCGGCTTGTGTGTGGAAGAGACTCGCGCACGTGGAAAGGAGGCCCCCAGGGTGAGAAAATACCCTGGGGGGCCTTTGCCACCGGTTTGTGGCTGCAACCGGTAGCAAAGTTTTTTTTGCTACCGGTTTGTGGCTGCAACCGGTAGCAAAGGTTTTTTTTCTGTTTCTATTTTATTATTTCTATTTCTTTTTCTTTTCTATTTCTTTTTCTTTTCTATTTCTTTTTCTATTTCTATTTCTTTTTGTATTTCCTTTTCTTTTCTATTTCTTTTTCTATTCTATTTTCTTTTGTATTTCTTTTTCTATTCTATTTTCTTTTGTATTTCTATTTTATTTTTTACTTCTTTTTCTTTTCTATTTCTTTTTCTATTTTCTATTTTCTATTTCTTTTGTATTTCTTTTTCTTTTGTATTTATTTTTCTATTTCTTTTTCTATTTCTTTTCTGTTTCTATTTTGTTTTTTCTATTTCTATTTTCTTTTGTATTTCTTTTTTTCTATTTCTATTTCTTTTTATTTTGTATTTATTTTTCTATTTCTTTTTCTTTTTTATTTTGTTTTTTTATTTCTTTTTCTTTTCTATTTCTATTTTCTTTTGTATTTCTTTTTCTTTTAAAAGATCATTTATAGACTTGTGGGTGCAACTGCGACTAAAGCTGTCGGTAGGATAAGGACGCGTGGGTAACCTTTAGTCCCGGCTGGTGTGTGCAACCGAGACTAAAGCTGTCGGCAGGATAAGGACGTATGGGTGGACGCACTACTCGATGAGATAAAGCATGTAGCGCACGACGCCCTGTCGGAGGAACAAGACAAAGTAGAAGCGGTGTCGTGTCTATAAAAGGAGCATCGATACGCCATGGCAAGCAGCTCAACAAGCCAACATAGGTAGAGAGAGTTTCATCCCCATGGATGGAGGGTTGGGAAATCTCCCGTGGCGGAGCTTCTCGAAGATGTCGTTGGTGCACACGCCCTACGGCATCTTCGGAAGCTCCGCCCCAGAAAAATTTCCGTGCAAGCCCGTGAAAGACTCCATCTCCTCTAACAGTGTTTGGGAAAGGGTTGGGAAATCTTCCGTGGCGGAGCTTCTCAAAGATG
Organism: Avena eriantha; assembly: GCA_910589775.1. Lineage (NCBI taxonomy): Eukaryota > Viridiplantae > Streptophyta > Magnoliopsida > Poales > Poaceae > Avena > Avena eriantha. The sequence goes on from OU342742.1 coordinate 210,237,924, forward strand.
TCGTTGGTGCACACACCCTACAGCATCTTCGGAAGCTCCGCCTCGGAAAAATTTCCCTGCAAGCCGTGAAAGACTCCATCTCCTCTAACAGTGTTGGGGAAAGGGTTGGGAAATCTCCCGTGGCGGAGCTTCTCGAAGATGTCGTTGGTGCACATGCCCTACGGCATCTTCAGAAGCTCCGCCTCGGAAAAATTTCCCTGCAAGCCCTTGAAAGACTCCATCTCCTCTAACAGTGTTTGGGAAAGGGTTTGGAATTCTCCCGTGTCGGAGCTTCTCGAAGATGTCGTTGGTGCACACACCCTACGGCATCTTCGGAAGCTCCGCCTAAATATATATTGTCAGTCTCACCTAAACAGTGTGTGCATGCATTGTATCCCTTGTTTGGCTGTCCTGAAATGTTACTAAGAGCAGGCCAATCATTGATGGTTACAAACAACAACGCTCGTAGGTTAAATTCCTTTTGTTCGTGCTCATCCCACACAGGTACACCTTCTTCATGCCACAACTGTAAAAGTTCTTCAACCAATGGCCTCAGGTACACATCAATGTTGTTGCCGGGTTGCCTCGGGTCTTGGATGAGCACTGGCATCATAATGAACTTACGCTTCATGAACAACCAAGGAGGAAGGTTATAGATACATAGAGTCACTAGCTAGGTGCTATGACTGGACCTCTGCTCCCCGAAAGGATTAAAGCCATCTGTACTTAGACCAAATCTTAAGTTCCTTGCGTCATCTGAAAATGACTTGAACTCTCTGTCAATTTTTCTCCACTGCGACCCGTCAGCGGGGTGTCTCAACATCACATCTTTCTTACGGTCCTCTTTGTGCCATCGCAACAACTTGGCATGCTCTTTGTTTTGGAAGAAATGTTTCAACCGTGGTATTATAGGAGCATACCACATCACCTTCGCAGGAACCCTCTTTCTAGGGGTGGACTCGCCCTCAACATCGTCAGGGTCATCTCGCCTGATCTTATACCTCAATGCACCACATACCGGGCATGCATTCAAATTCTCATACTCCTCACGGTAGAGGATGCAGTCATTGATGCATGCATGTATCTTCTACACCTCTAATCCTAGAGGGCAGCCAACCTTCTTTGCTTCGTACGTACTAGAGGGCAATACGTTCACCCCTGGAAGCATCTTATTTATTATTTTCAGCAACTTTTCAAATCCCTTGTCAGAAGTGCCATTCTCTGCCTTCTATTGCAGCAATTCTAGTGTGGTACCTAGCTTTTCAAATCCGTTGTCATAAGAATGGCCCGGCCCAAATCATCATCGGGGTCATCAAAAATGGGCTCTTCTTCATCTTCGGCTTCCCCCATTCTACTATCACCGTCTTTAGTGAACATAGGATAGTTGTCACTATCCTCTTCTTCTTCGTTGTCTTCCATTATAACCCCTCTTTCTCCGTGCTTGGTCCAACAATTATAGCCGGGCATGAAACCGTTCTCAAGAAGTTGGACGTGAAGGGTCTTTGAGGTAGAGTAATCCTTCGTATTGTTACAGGAACTACATGGACAATACATGAAACCATTCGACCGCCTGTTTACCTCAGCCACATTGAGAAAATAATGCATGCCAGTAATGAAGTCGGGATGGCACCAGTCACCGTACATCCATTGTCGATTCACCTGCATTATATATATAAGTATATCAAAAATCATTAATTACACAACATAATGGATATATGAGTGACCAACTTAATTAATATTCAAGTTCGTCACATAAAACTAAATTTTTTTATAAAAAAGAAGAGGCTCACCGAGGTGGTACGGTGTTGGCCAGGGGACGACGCTGGCGATCGATAGTGGTAAGGACGGGGACCATACTAAAACCTACAAATCATACTTTAATTTGAGCTCAAATTGCATATAAAAAGAATGAAATCCCTAACTTACGCATTCACTGAACACCTTGCTAGCACTACAAAAATAATACGAGTTAAACAAGGAAAGAAATGAGCTAAATTAGGAACGCCGGAAGAAAGGATGATATTGCTAACCCTTGGATAGATGGGTGCCGTCAATCTTGATAAAATGGTGGAAAAATGGAGATTTGTTGGAGTGTGAGAGGTGCAAAATATTTGGAAATGTGAGAGAGGAGAAGGAGAAGGGGAAATGAGATGCAAGCCGATCGGGCTTAAGAAATAGGGAAGGGACCCTATAGTACCGGTTCTTAAGACAAACTAGTACTGAAGGTTCAGCTCTGGGCCCACCTTGCTTCAAAATTGGACTGAAACCCTTTCATACCGGTTCGTAACATGAACCGGTACAAAAGGCCCTCAACGAACCGGTATTAATGTTCCTCGGCCGCCTGGACAAGTGAGTCGGTACTAATGCACCCTTTAGTACCGGTTCGTAAGGGAACCGGTACTAAAGGCTTATATGGAAGCCCTATTTTCTACTAGTGAGTGCATCTCCCACTAAAATCAATATCCTTCATAATTGATACTTAGTGATTCAAGATCCACGTCTTGCTTTCACGACACCAATGTCACATCACATGTTGGGGAGAAAAACTGGTAGGTACTCTTACCAATCATATATATCAACATATGACTCTTGTTAATGTTTCGATACTTGTGTTCCATACTCTAGACGTTCTAGATAGCATGTCAAGTGAACCTTAGTACACCGGTAGTGCGACCGTTTTGCACCCACATTACGAACGTCACTAGGTGCGCCCATGTTACATGACCCACACTAGTTCGAAGCCCATGTTATGTGGATCCTAACCAAGGGAGAACACTTTAACTTGATAATTTTAGGGAGAGATCACCCTATTTATTATGACTACCATGCAATAAATAAAGTGCAAAAAGGATTAACATCACATGCAATTCATATAGTGATATGGTATAGCACTTGATGCCAACAATCTCCATCACATGCTTGATCATCATCGCCTTGTCCTTTCTTTTACAAATAATTCTACTCTAGCTAATAAAGTAAAAACAATTATGGCCTATTACAATAATAATATGACAATCATTGCAGCTTCGGGCACTCATACCCAACGAGATTACAACATAACACATCGCATATATCACATTGCAAACTTCATCTATACCATATCACTTCCATGTAAAACCAAGTTAAACGTCTCTAACACGCTTTGCTAGATTACGAGGCTCTATGGTTACATAGAGATCCGTTCTTTACCTACATGGTAAGTAAGCATCGTGATACAATTGTTTGCCTTTTAACTTATATGGGGTGTGTCCACATTGCACTATAAATAGTATAATAGCTTCACCGAACTTCATCTATACACGTGACCCTCGCGCATACTTCACCAAATCCACAAAAATCCAATGTGCAAAATATCTTTCTCAACTATTGTGGAAAAATTGACACCTGACAAAGTTGTTTCGTGCACCCGAAGTACATTTCACAAATCTGTCTCGATCCAAATATCATGAAGTTGCCTTGGTCCACTAATCATGCAATACCACTAAGATCAAAACTGCTACAATTGGGTAGCAAGAACAAGATCAATAATGCTAGAATTCGACGATTCCTATATCCGCACATGTGCCTACGCATAGACCGCTTTGATACCACTGTTGGGGAACGTGCTACACAAAAAAAAATTCTAGCATATAACCAAGATCCAATGAAAGGGAGAAGGTAACGGGTCATACCTTGAAGATCAAACTAGTGGAAGTTTTTCGATGATGAGGTTGGTCATGCGTCGATCCCTACAACAAGCCTTATCGAGTCACGGGGAGATGTATTATCCCACGAACGGCTCCAACGATCAAGTGCTCCACATGTCGCACCTCCAACGATATACACACGTCCAACGAGAACGGCACCGCGTCAAAGTGAGATCAAGCTCACAAATGAAGCTAGAACATGTCGATGAAGTCTGGCAGCACTTCATCGTCTGGCTAGATTTGATCTAGATGGAGGTAGTAGACAAAAAAAACACTATGGCATGAAGAATAAGTTCCTCCACGGAGACAATGTTAATGCGAATAAGAGGTGGAAGACGAGATCTAAGATGCTAAGGCGGTGATGACCGGTGGTTTCTGAGGTGGCCGGGGATACCGCCGAGCAAGGCTAGGGTGTGGCTCCTCCAAAACTTGTTTGTGTTGCCTTTGGCCATGCCCCCATATATATGTGTGCGGCGAGCCTCCCTCCAAGAGAGAGAGTGGGAGTAGGACTTCATGTCCCAGTAGGAATCCTCCTACCTCCTCCAACTCGACTAGGGAGGGAGTACGAGTCCTAGAGGGATTCCTCCCTCCCTACTACCTCTACCCACCCACCGACATAGGGGAGGCCTTAGCCGACTCGGCTAGGGTTCCCCCTTCATGCGTGTGCGGCTCGATGGGGCCCATGCGTCCCCTCCGGCCCATGGTACGCCCACCGAGATAATTACTTTTAATTTTGAATATTTATTCTGAAGTTATCCGAAAAATTCTGAACTCCTTCGAATTAATTCTGGAACCTTCCTCAAATATTCCCAGTGTCTTCCGTAACATGTCCAGAATAATTCTGTCCATTCTAAGTGATATTCCGGGCTCCTCTGGAATATTCCGAGACACTATGAAACATCCTTTCGAGATTACTTCATTCAAATATCATAATCGCACACACATTCTAAATGTCGATAACATCTTAAGTGTGTGACCCTGTGGGTTCGGATATTTAGCGACATGTCTGGAACTCCTTCCGTGAAAATGATTACTATTAGCGTCTTGATACACATAGTTATCCACACAAATAACACGAAGATCTTTATTGTGTGAATCATAGTATTATATCTTATACATATCGTATTACTCCTTCAATAATTTACAATGCCCGAGATGAACCACTATGTTATCCTTGTTTCTTGGCATGTACTCTTTAATCATATTGTACTATCGATGTTCCCGTGGTCAACAACTAGCCATGTGTCTGTCCAGACGATGACAAACATCATAGTACATGAGTGGGCCAAGAGTGTATCTCTCCATCATCAGGAGTAGCAATTCCCACAAGCACACCATGTGAATTATTGGCGTACCATCCGGTAAGAGCAAAGACTGACTTTATGATTACTCCTATTCGGAGCAAAGTTTGAAGAATCCTGTCTCATCCATATTGTACCCAAGTTCACGTGTGTCTAGTGGTCTAACGATCTTTAGTAAAGGTAATACATGTTTATCAGAAACTACCGATAGCAAATATAGATGATGTGTTTCAAGGTATATCATGTTGGGTCTATCCATCGTCGTTGTTCTCCCAATAGCTCCGATCTCATATATCATTGGCAACTCCACAACACTTTGTCGTCTTGCCCATAGTCAAGAAACATAGACTATCGTTGATATATGAACTAGTCTCAAAGGCAAGACCGAGTATGTCTTATTGTTGTTTATTACTCCACACATGCATTAGGGTTTTCCTCCAATTACGCATTATTCGAAACCAATGCAATTATACCATAGAACAATAAACTTAATTATGAAACAGAAATATGAATAGTAAAACATTTATTATTGCCTCTAGGGCATATTTCCTCAGTTCGAACAAGTTGGTATCCATGTAGATCTAGTGTAATCAAGTGTATTTTCTAGTGTCATTGCTAGGGAAATAGAAATATCAACACAATTGTCTCATCGCCAAGCATAGAGAATAGTTGAACTTCTCCCTTGTGCATGATGAGTGCATATTTACATCATGTTTTATATTATTGTTTTGCACTATAGTTGTATGATCTTGGTATTTTACGGTGTTCACGCGTAAATTTTATGTCTATTTTCACCAGGATCAGGAGAGATGATAGATACAATGGACACAATTCTTGGAGCCGTTGTATTGGGGAGAAAAGGAGTCAAAACAACATAAATCGCTTATTTGAGAAATATCAATAATGCCAAAACAAAACCCGAAGCGATCGAGGCATCCAGACGGTTTAACGACCAACTATATGACCGAAATTAATTTTTGGCCGTATAGTTCTGGTTGTATAGTTGGTGCCGCCACCGCCTCTTCAAATAGTTTCACCCCGTGCAACTGGATCAGAGAGACGACATAAAGAAAAACCAGAAATTGCCGAAACCTCACCTTCGGAAGGCATCTAGAGGGGGAACTCGTCCGTCGGGGATCCATCTTCATCCTACGCAGATCCGGGAGGCTAAGGCATCGATCTTCATCATCAACCACTGCATCACCACCATGTCCATACATCCCATCTACATCTTGTCTAGATCTTGTTGTAGTTCCCATAATCGTTGTGGATTTATACAAGTACTATTCATCTATGGTAGATTCTATTGTTATTTCCATGATGTTAATTACCTCCATGTCTGAGTAGATCATTAGTTCTTAGGGAGATGGATAAACCCTAGTATGAGATTGAAATAATATAAAGTTTATTATGATATTCATTGTTGTGACCATGTGTTAGATTGTATTCATCTTGATGTTGGAAGAAGTCGACCTCTCAATATTTGCCTCTTGTGGGGACTTGATGGAGGGAACTACTTGTTGGTAGACAAAGGTGTGTTAACACATACAGTGACTATAAAGTTGTTGGCACCCCTTACATATCAACTTGGGAACCGAGGAAACTCACGAAACACTATCCATGCCATGGGATACGTTCTATGGGATTAAGTCCCTTAATAGCGCAGTAATTCGACTGATGTCGATGGTTGTCTGTTGTGGTTATGAGGATGATGTGAGCAGTGGCCGCTGCCTATTTGTCCAAATATGGAGTTCCTCCCACACATACATACTTGAGAATGTTCGTGATAATAATCTTTACCTTAGCTCTTTATAATGCTAGAGGTGTACCCGTTACTCCTTGAGAATGCTTTCTCCCATTGAAGTTTCAAATCTCTTTTACATACGCGATACTTATTTTCTATGTTCAGTTGTTTTACTTTACTTATTGTTCTCTTATACCCAAAACCCAAAAACACCTTTTTACACAATACTTGCATTTTATCTTGTTACTTAGAACTTTATTTAGCATTTCTATTGTCGTATTTAATTCAAAAGTTATTAGACTTCAGACTCCTGCTCCCTGTGGGATCGATATATTTATTTCGAAACTAGCTACAAACAATCTGTGCACTTGTAGTGATCAAGATATTTGCTGGCGCCATTGCCAGGGAGCTAAGCGTTGTAGGTCTTTTAATTTTCTCTTATTTATTTTTGTCTTGCTAAGTTTTGTTTTGAGTTACAAGTTTCCACCAACCTGATGGAGTTTGAGCATATGGCTAGTGCTAACCCACTCAGCCACTTTGGGAAGCCTTATGATATTAATAAAAGAGACAACTCCAACGAGAAGACAAGGGGGTTTGAATAAATCCTCTACTACTTGGTATTCTACACAAGAAGTAATTTACTGGAGATGAAGAAGATCCTGATCCATATGAGCATATTGCATGTTTCAAAGATATATGTGGCACTTTCCAATTACCGGGATATACTACTAATGAGGTAAGAGTTAAACTTTTTATTCAGACTTTGACTAGTACAGCTCTCTCATGGTATAGATCTCTACCCCCAAAAGCCGCTACTACTTGGGATAATTTAGCATGTGAGTTTCTAGAAAAATATTATCCATTATCAAAATCTATTGGAATTAGGCATCTTATAATGACTTGGAGGAACCGTCCTAATGAAGGACTAGTAAGAGCTTATAAGAGTTTCATGGAATTTTGGTCTAGGAAGCGAAGGAGGCATAGAAATAGATTATGATTGTATTCATGACTATAATAAAAACAGCCATGTTAAAGAATTATCTAAAGAAATTTATTTGGATTCATATCTTATGTTGCATGTTGTTAAAGCTTTTACAGAACACATCAAAGCTCCAAAAAGAGGGTTTGGTCAACTATGATCCACCACTCGAACTTGAGAAGAAAAGAGAAGTTAAAGCAACATTGGCGTCCCTAGAACCAATAAATGAGATACCTTTCCCTAACACTACCTAGAAGCATATTGTCAAATATGAATAGGTCAAAGCAGTACAGGAGAAGAAGGAAGAGGAAAGTATGCCAGAAGTTGAGGAACATATGGAAGAAACCAAAGATGAAGAGGTAACCAAGGAAACAATTATGGCTATGTATGCACATTGTAACATAGTTGAACTTGATGAAAAAACTTTTGTATTGGTTGAAGGTAAAATAGAGATAAAAGATGTGGGTACGCCTATTCTTCCCTGCATATTTAAGGAAACCTCGCATTATGGTTTATGCGATCTTGCCACCGAAATTAATGTTATATCTTATGATTTTTATTTAGAAATGAAAGAAGAAATAGAACTGGCTACAATTGAAAATAATGATATGACAATCATGTTAGCCAATAAAAACTTAAAATTCCAATGGGAGTAGTTGAAGATGCACCTATCACAATTGGCAATAAAAACTTTCCTATCGATTTTGTAGTTGTTGATATGCTAGCTGACACCCTTTGCCCAATTATATTTGGAAGAAACTTTTTGAGTGATGTAGGTGCCAAAGTTGATTTCAAAAAGGAGATTGTGTCTCTTAAGCTTGGGAGCGTAAAAAGAATTCCACTTTTCCAAATTTAAAGACAGGCCTCTACAAATACAAGAATAAGAGAAAGAGAAAACTATTGAGGAAATGGTGGCTCTCTTCCTTAGTAATCATGAAGAGGAAATAAATGAAGATTCAAATTATGAAGAAATCATTATGGAGGACAAGTCCCTAGAAGAACTAGAAGGTTAATTCGATTCACTTCCCATTATAGGGCCTCCAACTAATGAGGCTTTCGACGAGCCAGAAAATGGAGGGGACAAGGAATTTCCACCCCAAAATTGAAGACTCTACCTGATAATCTTAAATACAGATTTTTAGACGACAGAAATAAATTTCCTGTTATTATTAGTTCTAAACTTTCAGGAGATGAAGAATAAGAACTTATGAAAATACTTAAGGAGCATCGCAAGGCCGTTCGATACTCAATGGATGATTTGAATGGCATTAATCCCATGATAACCATCCATCGAATATTCATGGAGGAAGGTGCTAAACTAGTTGCAGAATTTAATAGACAGTTGAAGCCCGAAATGAAGGAAGTGGTAAGAAAAGAAATAGTACGCCTATTGGACGCAGGTATAATCTATCCTGTAAAAGAAAGTGAATGGGTAAGTCATGTTCATTGTGTCCCTAAGAAGGGCGCTTTTACTGTTATTCCTAACGAAAACAATGAATTGATACCTAATAGAACTATTGTTGGACATAGGATGTGTATAGATTTCAGGAAATTGAATAAAGAAACTAGGAAATATCATTATCCTTTGCCGTTCATAGATCAAACATTATAGAGGTTAGCAAACCACACTCATTTTTTCTACTTGGACGGATATTCTGGTTTTTCTCAAATAGTTGTTCATCGTGATGACCAACTTAAAACAACTTTCATCAGTCCTTATGGTTTACATGCTTACCGTCGTATGCCTTTTGGTTTATGTAATGCTCCAGTTACTTTTCAAAGATGCATGACTGCTATTTTTGCGGATTTTATAGAAGTGATAATTGAAGTATTTATAGATGACTTTTCTATCTATGGAACTTCATTTACTAGTTGCCTGGATAATCTCAAAAGATTTTTGCAGCATTGCGAAGAAACCAATATTGTTTTAAACTGGGAGTAGTGCCATTTTATGGTCAAAGAAGGTATAGTACTTAGACATAAGGTATCATGTAAGGGAATTGAAGTGGATAGAGCTAAGGTTAAGGCCATAGAGAGAATGCCACAACCTAGGGATGTAAAAGGTATAAGAAGTTTCCTTGGTCATGCGGGTTTTTATAGATGGTTCATTAAGAATTTCTCTGGAATATCTAAACGTTTGACTAACCATCTGCAAAAGGGAGTAAGATTTAACTTTGATGATAAATGTCTTGTATCCTTTGATAAACTTAAATATGCTTTATCCCATGCTCCTATTATTAAACCACCTATCTGGGATATGACTTTTGACTTAATATGTGAAGCTAGTGATGATGTTGTAGGAGTAACTCTAGGACAACATATAGGTCATAGATTTAATATTATACATCATGCTAGTAGAACTCTTAATAGTGCTCAAAAGAATTATCCTAAGAAAGAAATGGAACGTTTTGCTGTATTTTTCTCTTGCGATAAATTTCGTTCATATATAGTTGATGCAAAAGTAAGAGTTCATACGGATCGTGATGGTTTAAAAGAACTTCTTGAGAGCAAAAATCATAAGCCAACACTGATCCGTTGGATCCTTTTACTTCAGAAATTTGAGTTGCAGATTATGAAGAGGCAAGAAATAAAGATGTTGGATGTAGTGTCCATATTTGCCCAGCAAGGCACCAATCTTATTGAGATGAACTTTAGTCCTGGTGATTTTCATTTACAAGAATTATTAAATGAACTAAGATCAATTCCTCCAAAAGAGAATAAGTCTTTGTTGTTGGAGGAGCTTGTCATCCCCGAATAAGTAAACGTTAAGTGCAAGGTAAGTGTTCTTACTCAAATAAGTGATTTGTTTTCACAATTACCTCTGAAATATTTGCCTTTGAATTCCTCGTGTTTTTCTGAAGTTTCTAAAGGTTTTTACCAACTATACGGTCGCAACTATACGATCGGAGAAAATATCTCACCGTATAGTTGGTCGTTAAACCCTGTATGGCTTCTTCGTGAAATTGTTTTTGATGTCTGGAAATGGTATGACCACAACTATATGGCCATAGAAAGTCCTCCCGCCATATAGTTGCTCGTTAAACTCTTAGGCATTTTAGATTTTCGATGTCTATATCTATACGGCCGGAGAAACTCCTCCCGCCATATAGTTGGTCATTAAACTCTCAGACATTTTCGTTTACTTTTTAATTTTTCCAATAAAAAAGGTTTTATCGGGTCCGAGTCGGTAACTTAATCGACCTGGACTCGTGATATTTGGAAATATATGTCTGGAACCAACTATACGGCCAGAGCTATACGGGTCTCGCCCGTTTAGTTGGTCGTTACGCCGCGGGACTCCTCCAAATCCGCGATTTGGCATGAATTTGGTGTTTCTCGCGAGTTTTACCGACCTCTAACCCCCCTTATATACAACTATTGTGCTTCTCTCTAAATCATAATCACCAGGAACCAATCCAGCCATTCGCTATCCCGTCCCAGGCCATGGAAAACCCTTGGGTCTCATTGCTTCTTCCAGGGGCCGCTCTCGCAGCCCGTCCATGGAGGAGGTGGAGAGATTTAGCTCAGGGTACAAGGAGTACGTTGAGCCAATCTTCTACAACAATGATCCTGATGAAGATTGGAGTGACATCTACATCTGCCGTGATGTCTATGATCCCCCGGGGATCAACTGGGTGGCAATGAAGAGAGCTCAACAAGAGAGAGAAGATCACAAGCCGCATGGAAAAGTGCGTGTGGAGAGGTCAAGTTCATCGCCACGAACCCCAGGCCGCACAAGCGTAAGGAATTACCTAATATTGGTGCAGGTGTTAGAAAGGGAGCAAAGGTGCCACTCTTGAAGCCTACCATTGGTGCTCGTATGAGAGTGAAGCCTCAAGAAGAGTGGAGGAACGACTTCCACTTACCCGATCCATCAATCATGGATGAGGAAGAAGAAGTTGTTCCTAGGACCAAGGACCGCGTGAGAGCACTGGAGATATATCATAAGAAGGAGCTACTCCATCACGTTGAAGTCTGTCACCGTCTCAAGGGGATAGAGAAGAAGGATGATCTTCTCCCATTGGTGACTAAACTCGTTGATAAAGTGGACACTTTGCAATCTGATTTGCGTAGGTGCTACAGCCGCATCACCGCTCTGGAGGATACAAACAACAATCTACGCACCACAGTGTTACATGCCATGGCACCACAATGATCTACAATAATCACGGTATCAAATAATCGCAAGGGGTTATTTGATCCCTCCTAGCTTGATTCCAAGCTTGCTGAGATATTTAAGACCTTGTAATCTATCTTATAAGTTTCACATTACTATTTTAGTTTTGCATTAGTTCAAATTAGGAATAAAGTTTGCATCGTTAGAATTCCCTTCAGGAATAGTCGATCCATTTTATGACATTCCAAGTTTATTATAATATATGGAGCAACATTGAGTTTGTGCTTGTCCTATTGGATATATGAATGGCTTGAGCATAATTTTACTAGCACTTGATGATAGCAATAGGAGTCTTCACCATTGGTATTAATGGAACATACAAAGATAATTTGGTCAATATGTTGTAAGTTCACAATTTGATTTACAAATAAAAATTATCTAATCAGTTAAGTTGAAAAAGAAACCTTGAACAAAGGAAAATTAAAAGTGCTATCAAATTAGAGTGAGAACAAGACAAGGTAGAATATTCAAGCTATAAAGATTGCTTCATATACAATTGGAATTTGGTAATTGAGATCGTTAAACTTTGAATTTCTACGTGAAGTGGAATGTATGGCTAGCTCCTTTGCACAACACTTAAGCAAAAGTGTGAGCATATATATAAAAGAGAGGAAAAGAAGAAAAAGAGCAAATGTGCAAAGAGAAAATAGGCATAGACCACTATATTGTAGTATGACAAAGAAGCATTTGAGATTTTAAATCCCAAGTGAATATGTTAATCCAAAAAACTTGGAACTACCTCCCAAACTCATTCAGTCGAACTGAATACATTTACTAAATATTGAGAGTGATATTTTGTGAGCTGTTAAGTTCTAACGTGTGGAAGCCGGCTAATATTATTTGGATGGTTCGAATAAGGTACTATTCATGAACTTATTCCTATGTATCATATATGATAAACACATGCTGAAACTGTCTCATTTATTTTATCGACTCAGCTTCATGAATATGAGGATCACATCCATTATGCTAAACTTGCTCAGGACGAGCAAAAGTCTAAGCTTGGGGAAGTTGATGAGTGCATATTTCCATCATGTATATTATTGTTTTGCATTGTAGTTGTAGGATCTTGGTATTTTACGGCATTCGCACGCACATTTTGCATCTATTTTCACCAGGATCAGGACAACTGATGGATACGATGGACACAATCCTTGGAGCAGTTGTATTGGGGAGAAAAGGAGTCAAAAACAATGTAAATCGCTTATTTGGGAAATATCAATAATACCAGAAGAAATCCCGAAGCAATCGAAGCATCTAGACGGTTTAACGACCAACTATATAACCGGAATTAATTTTCCAACCGTATAGTTTCGGTCGTATAGTTGGCGTCGCCACTGCCTCTTCAAATAGGTTCACCCCGTGCAACTGGATCAGAGAGACGACATACAGAACAACCAGAAATCGCTGAAACCTCACCTCCGGAAGGCATCTGGAGGGGGAAATCGTCCACCAGGGATCCATCTTCACCCTGCGCAGATCCGAGAGGCTAAGGCATTGATCTTCATCATAAACCGCTGCATCACCACCATCTCCATCCATCCCATCTACATCTTGTCTAGATCTTGTTGTAATTCCCGTACTCGTTGTGGATTTATACAAGTACAATTCATCTATGATATATTCCATTATAATTTCCATGATGTTGATTCTCTCCATGTCTGAGTAGATCATTAGTTCTTGGGGAGATGGAGAAACCCTAGTATGAGATTGAAATAAGATAAAGTTTATTATGATATTCATCACTATGACCATTTGTTAAATTGTCTTCATCTTGATGTTGGAAGAAGTTTGTAACATCCCAGCATGAGAGCTTAGAAATGAGCTGAGATGAGGTGTGTGCATTGCATTCATGCATAGAAAATCCGGATAATTTTCGCGCTTTTAAATAAAACTTGTCAAAGAGATTGAATCTTCTCTTAACTTGGTGGGCCTGTAGTATATCATCAAGTTGACTGTGATAAGTTTCAATATGACCCTTGCTAAAACCTTATCTTTGGTAATATAATTTGATCTAAGGGTAGATCAAATGTAATAAAACTAAGTCACAACACTACTTAATAAGGAGTACTTGATCTTTTAGAGGTCATTACATGGTATTCCATACAATAACTCAAGGATGAATACTTAGTATTCCAAAGATTATATCAAGGTATTATGTACCCAAACCCTGAATACCAAGTCAAGTATATAACCCAAGTAAAATAAACTCAATAACTAAATCTTGGAACACATGTTTGCCATAGATATTCCTACCATGGATATCATAGTAGTTCTTAAATATGAACTCTTATCACAAAAGTAGTAGAATCGAAAGCAAGCCAAAACCATTCATTACAGACCCTTGTTGTCATATTAACATATGGTATTCCTAAATAGATAAGTCCTAGTGTCAATTGATCATCAATATTGAGTGATCAATCCTTGACCTAGTACTTAATAACCTTTAGCTTTGACCTATTATGTTTACCTTCCAAAGACCTTAAGTAAATTAATAAGAAGAAGGAACTAGTTGTGGTAGAGTGTGCCATCATCAATGGAATGAGATCCTTAGTGGTGATCAAACCATGGGATGTTGGAGGAGTTAACTCACTCATGAGTTAACTAGGAGAAGTATCTAAACCTAAGAATTAACTAATACTTGAGAACTTATAAGAAAGATAGTAGTGTTAGAGTATAAAGTAATAACCTTGTTAAGCCAAGTAGGTATAAACCTAAAGTAAGTTTCCTTAATAAGATAAATCCTATAGAGAGATTAGTACAAGCCTGCTACTTAACTGAGTATAGATCCTGATTAGACAATTAGAAGCCAAAGCTTTGTATGATCAAAGGATGGCTTTGTATGATCAAAGGATGGTGGTCATTATTCTCAAGGCTCTTTAGGATAGATGACTAGTTGATGAAGAAGTATTATGAGTATACCAATTTAGGATAAACCTTAGTAAGCTGCATCATCTAGCTTGATCATGGGGAGTCAAGCTAGAGTATGATGAAGTATATAACATGAGGTGTATGGATTTGTTAGAAGCATCGTGTTTTAACCAAACTAATACAAAAACAAACTTGTATTATGGGAGTAGTACCATATCTCTTCTAGAGGATCAATATCACATTTCATATAGAGTAGATTGTAATATTGCAATCATTAGAATGAGATAAAGGGATAATATACTAGGAGCAGAATGAAGGAATGTTGTAGAAGGGACATGACCATGTCGTCAAAGTAGGATGGCTATGATAGAGCTAGATGACTAGATCAATTAGACCGGAGAGATCTTATTGAAGCAGAGGAGATATTTAAACAAAGTATATTTAGGAAAGGAATTCCTTAACTAGAACCCAAACTTAGTGAAGTGTTGGGGCTAGGAATTCTAGAGAAATCTTTAACAATATCACAGTATGAGGCTATATCCAAATCCCACTCTGGGTTGAGACATCAACTATAATTACCTAGTTATACATCAACCTTTAACTTTTAATTCTTAGGGATTATAATATTCTTGGGTGAATAAGTTGGTTCCTTAATTTAAAAAAATTTAAACATTAGAATAAGTTTAGAAAACTAGAGGCAGTTAGGATTTGCTTAATTTCCAAAAAGAATTAGTTATTATTATTGTTTGAATATATTCCATTTATAAAATGATAAAGGAAATTGATAACAATATAAGAGTATAACTCAAATAGTACTTCTTAATTCTTTCCTTTATTCCACAAGTAAATCTATACCTAATAGTAAAGGATGGAACGCTTCTGTCAACCAGCCTTTTATTTGGACTGTTTTACCCTCCCACAAAACTAATTATTACCCACTGATGCCACGGAACCGTTATTTCCTTTTTCTTAGCCTGGCCCATCCACTGTTGTTGGCGCAAGCATGGTGCGCTGAAGCTGCGGGCCTCCCTCGAGAAAAACTACTCTACGCCAGCGCCCAGCGCATGTCGCATCCGCCATGACGTTCTTGGCGGCCACCACCGGCTGACCTAGCCCCTTCACGCCCGCCCGAGTGAAGTCGCCACAGCCACTCGCGACCTGCCTTTTTCTGCCCATGAGTCGCTGCATTGCCTGCACAAAGGGAGGAAAGGTGGCTTGCGAATGAGGAGGGGAGCGTGGCCACGTGCGAGGGGGAAGGGCAGAGGAGGCAAGACAACGTATAATGTGGCATAGAACAGCTTACGCGCGTGCAGGTACTGGTCGGGGCACCACGCGAGGCTGCCAGGGATCTGGTCGAGGACGGGTAGGAGACCGGGGCGACGAAGGAGGCGGCGGAGGAAGCTCAGGGGGAGGGTGTTGGTCGAGGACGAGCGGGTCGAGACAGGGCAAGGACAAGGCAGGACCCATGGCAACCGGAAGCGAGGTCGCTATAGAGTGGAGGTAGTGGAGGCGCGTGGCTGAGGGGCTCGCGGGGTCGTGACCTTGAGCGAGCTCGGGATAGGCCAACGGGGGAGGCGGCGGCGACCTGCAGCAGGGCAGAGAGGAGGGCGACCGGCGGGGTCCATGGCGGCGCTGAAGAGGGGATGGTAGAAGCGGCGCCAGGAAGCCCGGGATCCTGCCGGTGGTGGCGCTTGCGGAAGCTCGGGCAAGCTGGCGGGAGGCGCGTAGGGAGACGAGGGTGGCGGTGGCTGGTGGCGCGAGCAGGATCGAGCAGAGGGGCGACGGGAGGAAGAGCGAGCAGAGAGGCTAGGGGATCACGATGCGTGGCGTGCGTTGACCGGATCGGGGGCTGTGTGTGCGTGTTAGGAACACGTCGAGTGCGTGTACGTATGGTGTGTTGTGTACCGCTGGTGTTGTGTACGTGTTGTGTGCGTGCGTGTGTGTTGGCCTGGGGTGTGTCACCGGTGTGGGGTGCGGTGTGTGCGGGGTGTTTTTTGAGACATGTGTGCGATTAGGTTTAGGGTGTGAGAGGTGGTAGGTGGCTGGTTGCTGGGCCTTTGGGCCTGGTGGCTGGTTGCCTCCCCTGATTTTATTTTTATGAAACATTAAATTTTATTTTAAACAAAATTCTTTGTAAATAGTTCTTAGACAAATTAAATATCTCGAAAGATATAGGTTTTTACTTTGAAATAAAGGAGGGGAAAACTATAGTACATTTTTCCACTCCAATTGTAACATAGCGGCATGTTTCTTATGAAGTATAAAAGAGTAGATAAAATAAAAATAACTAAATATTAAGACAAGAGGAAAAATTAGGGCTAAGGTTACGAGTTGATCGACTTAGGGAAAATTGCTGACGTACTCAGAAAAATTTGATTTTTCACCCGGTGCAACGCATGAGCATTTGTGCTAGTAAGTATCTATTTGAAGTAAAAAACAAATATATTACATAGACATTCTCAAAGAAATAAAAATTTATTAAATAATGAATATATATTACATTGATCTGAACAAAGAGTAGTAATAACATATTACAAAAGAAAGCCCTAAACTAGCCCTAAACTACTTCTTCTGATCACTTGGTCTTGTATCTGTAAATAAGATAGAAACAGAAATAAAACAAAGAGGAGGTTAGTGTTAGATTGCTCTTAGTCTCAAACAGTGTAGTGCACTATTTTCCAATCCTCATCGAGCAAGTTAAATTAAAGAAGGGACAAAAAACCATCAAGTGTAGAATCTATTCTTTTAGGCAATAAAGGCCTCAGAACAACATCATAGGCTGAAGGGACAAGTTTCACCAGGATAGGTAATAGTAAAAGGATGGGGAAGTTAAACTATATTTACTTGATCTCATCCATAGCGAAAGAAAATAGTGAAGCAGCTTACACACCTAAATGATGCATTGAGGTGTCAGCAGTAGAGAGCATAGGGACTGTTTAAATCACAATAGTATAGAGCAAAGAAAGCTTTGCTATTCACTTTGTAGAGAGCCAACCTCAGTCTGTCACCAGCACAACCAAGAACAACACCAGATCTTGAAAACATAACACTAGATCAAAACACTTTCCACCATAGAAAAACAAGGAAATCACCAGCAAAGATGGTGACTTGAGGAGGAAGATGAACTAGGTGGACAGTAAGCACACATAGGAGCAACAACACCAGGAGGAGCAAGACAAGGCCAAGAGAAAGCCAAAACAAATCATGGGCTACCACAAGCCAAAAATAGAAGGCAACATCAGTACAAGGCTACCTAGGTATATCCCACATTTAGATCTAATCATTTTCCATCTTACACATTCATTTTCTTCCAAGCACATGATAAGTGAACATATTAGGCAGCAGATAATAAACAGTCAGATTATGCATGTGTTCTTGCACAAGCAGGGTCTTAAACCAACATCATTGACCTATGATCTAGTTTTAACTAGATAGATACACATCACAGCTGCTAGTACATGAAACATTCCTAGAAGGGTAGCACCTCTCTATATAGCAGGTTCATATCTGCTTGAGTACAAGCTCAAGCATATATTCTTCAATGAACATGATCATCTTCCTAAATGATTTAGGAATCATAAATAGATATTTCTTTTAGAAAATATAGTAAATATCAACATTGTCTATCACTAGGCCACACTGTACAGAAACCAATAAGTTTAATCACTTTCCTACAAGCATATAGGAATCATCTCTTTATAAATCATCTTCTTATTAATCACAGAACAGAGACTAACACTAGTAATTTTAGGTTTACACAGTAATAGGATTCAATCCTGAGACTGAACACATCAATACTTCACCAGTAAACAATTAACCAAGCATCAGAACAGACAGCATCCCAACTTAACTCCATAGGAGTAAATCCATAGCCACAACAACTTAGGCATCCACATTAATCTAATCATGCTTTCACATAGAATTTTATGACAGAGAACAGGATAACAAAAGCATGTTCAGCAGAGTGTTCTCTGATAGAGAACAGTGTAACCAACATGCTCAACAGAGAGTGACACTACAATAATAGTAGATCAACATCAAAGAATTAGCATAGGAAAGATTAACCCTAGAGCTATGCTAAATCACCACTTTAGGGGGTATGAACCCTAGGAATTTTGGGATGAACCCTAAATGGGGAAATCCATTGCAAGTGACCACATGGCATTGAATAGAGGCAAGGTAGAGCACAAAGGGGATAATAGGGCACCCACTTGAGGTCCTCATAAGGTTCTCGAAGTGGAAGCAGAGAGGAGGCTGGTGGCAGAGGTGGCGACACGGGGAGCACCCCGAGGGGGCGCTGCAACCCGCGCCTGCACACGATAGTGGTAGTCATGGAAGAGAAATACCACCAGCACCACAGCATCGTCAAGGGAGCGCCAGAGCACGGCGGACCCCAAACCCTAGCCACGAGGGGGGGTCAGCGCGGCCAGCAGAGAGCGCCAATGCTAGATCATGCAGGATAGCGTCGAGCAGCGGCATCATCCGCATCGTCTTGCACCACGGCAACAGACACGGCGGCCTAGGGTGGTCGAAATCAACCGCGACGGAGGCGACATCGAGCATCCAGAGAGGGTGTCGCACGAGAGAGAGAAGAGAGAGGAGAGCAAACGAGTGAATGGTACTGGGCGGGGTGTGGGAAACCCAGTACTACCAGGGGCATTTTTCCCAACCCTAGCGGGGATAGGATGGGCCGGGCCAGCCCAGTGGGTCAGGCCCGTGTTTTAAAAGAAGGACTTATATAAAATACTTAAGTACAAATTTATCCCTGAGATAAATTAGGTTCTAGAAAAATAAAAAAACATCCTAAATAAAAGTCCTAGAAATACAAATAATATATTTATGAAATCACACAAATAACATCTATCCAATAAAAATAATAGATAGTAATTTTAAGCAATTAAATAGAGATCTATTATATTGGTATCTATTTCTTCTAGAATTTTATAAAAATATACAAAATACTTAAAATTGAATAACATTCATTTTTAAGAATCCAAAAGGAAGTACTATTATAGAAAAATACAAGTTTATATTTTTGAAAAGTAAATGAAGTGTGTTCAAAATAAAGTTTTATTTCCTTAAATAAATTTTAATTAAATATTTAAGAGAGTTAAAAATTGAAATAAATTGATTTTAAAACTCTTAGAAGAATAATTATTATAAAAATGCTAAATATCAAAATAATAGAAATTTAATAACTCCTAAGTAATGCTTTTCTTTTATTAATTAGAAGAAACTTAAAACCTTTACAAGGTTGGTAAAGCACGCAAAAAAGAAAGAAACAAGTCATGGCATGACATTACTATGCATTGCATATTGCTTCTTTAAATATTCTCCTTACCGGGTAATAATGATTTTCTGTAGAAACCGAAGATCCAGGTCAAGTGGAAGTATCCGACTTCACTACCTTGCAGTCACAAGGAAAGTTCACACTTGCTCATGACCTTTCAATATTTTCTACCCAATGCTTGTAACTCAAATGTTGTCATCATCTGCATTTCCAAAAGGTCAGAAAACAATATTTTCATAATAATATGATTATGGATTATTTACCATAAGGTAATAATTGATACATTGCAAATGTATCTATAATTTTTGATGTTCCATGCTTGGTTGTATCTACTTTCTTGTGTTTTGCCCACACTTTGGAGTACTTTTCATATGATTTCTTGGACTAACCTATTAACAAGAGCCACAGTGCCAACTGCCTGTTTTCTGTTGTTTTTGGTTCCAGGAAAGTTAGAAAATGAATATTCTCAAAATTGGACAGGACAAAAGCCAAAAATCCTATTTCACCAGAAGACTCCCGAAGCCAGAATATGAGACGGAGTGGGGCTGGGGCCCAGCCACACCACCTGGCCACGCGAGCTAGGCCTGGCCACGCCAGGGGGGTGGTCTGGCCGCCCCAGGCACCCCCTCGGTCTCCCTATTCGCCTATAAGATGCCTTCTGACCTAAAAACTCAGGGGGGGTCTACGTTTTTCCAGAAAGAGTTCCGCTCCGCCGCCACCACCAGATTCCACGATTCGGAACTAGAAACTCCGTTCTGGCACCCTATCGGGACAGGGAATTGGAGGAGATCATCGCCATCATCATCAACATCGCTTCTCCATCGACCATCCATGTTTCCCCCATCTATGAGTGAGTAATCCCCCATTGTAGGCTATGGGATGGTAGGGATTGGATGAGATCGTTCATGTAATGGCATCAGATTGTTAGGGCATGGTGCCTAGTATCTTCTATTAGTGCTTTTTGACTTTGTTGCGACTTGTTATGCTTAATGCTTGTCACTAGGGCCGGAGAGCCATGATTTCAGATCTGAACATTTTATTGATTCATTATGATAGTATTGTTTATGGTCTTACCTTCAAGTTATATACATATGTTGTTGTCCGAAACCAAAGGCCCTGAAGTGACAGAAATCGGGATAACCGGAGGGAATGGCTTTGATGTGAGGATGACATGTGTTCACGGAGTGTTAATGCTTTGCTCCGGTGCTTTATTAAGAGGAGCACCTTAATTTCCAGTAGTTCCCTTGAGGCCCCGCTGCAAACGGGCTGGCAGGACAAAAGATGTTGTGCAAGTTCTCATTGCGAGCACGTACGACTATATATGGGACACATGCCTAGGATTATTTAGTACTTGGATGCTTTATCTTATTTATCTGCAATTACCCTATGTTCTGATTGGCATGTGAATTGTCTTGTCCATGTAATGCCCGTCCATCCATCTCTATGCCGACCGCGCTCAAATCCTACTGTTTACTGCTATTGTTACTACTGGCTTTACTTTACTACTGCTTTTACTTTGCTATTCCTACTACAAAACTGTTGCTACTGATAAATTGTTGTGAGCAAGATTGTTTCTAAGTGCAGCTGAATTGATAACTCAGTTGTTAAGGCTTATAAATATTCTTTGGCTCCCCTTGTGTCGAATCAAAAAATTTGGTTTCACTTCCCTCGAAAATACTGCAATACACCCCCTATACTTGTGGGTCATCAAGACTATTTTCTAGCGCCGTTGCCGGGGAGCATAGCTTTATTTATCAAGTTCAGTTGGAATCACTATTGTTCAAGCTTAGTTTATTTCCACCTTGTTTGCTTGTTTCTTTATCAAAAATACAAAAACATAGTTCCTACTCTAGTTTTTATTTTCGTTGGTCTGTTATTGTCTTTCTTTATCATGCTTTCTATCAATGGTTGGTTTCTTTGAAACTGAATCTTATTGGCAAGGTGGGTTCACGGAAGAACAAAAATACTATTATAAGGAACCCCGCTTGTCACAAAAAGGGAAACACTTATGGGAACAAATTGATAAATTGTATACCATTGCTAGAAACGTGTGATCTACTTATAATGTTACTTATTGCTTTGATAAATATTGTTGCTGTAAGAGGTATAAACACCTCCCTTTTCAATGTGAGTATAATGATAATGTTACCAATCTTCTTATGTTAAAGGAAATTATGACTTTTATGATGTGGAACAAATTGAAGAATTTATTACTTGGAAGGGTGCATTTGAACTTGCTAGTTTGCTTGAAAATGTTGATGATTCACCTTATAAATATGAGGTTTATGATCTACTTAGATTTTTCTTTGATAATTACAAGGAAGAAAATGGCTATATTCTTGAATATATTAATAGATGCTTTCCACAAATGGAAGAGACTCATGCCTTGCAGGATCTTATGGAAGAAGAAATTGATGAACATGAAAGCTCATTAGATGAAAAAGAGGAGGAGAGTGATGAACAAAAGGAGGAAGAATGGATTAGCTACCCATGCCTACCTTCTAATGAGAGTAACTCTTTATCCCTTACATTATTTGATTGTCCCCCATGCTTACCAAAGGAGGATGAATGTTATGCTCATGTTATCTGTGATAATCCTTTATTTGTGCCTAACTTCAAGAAGCATGGTACTAAAGAGTTTTTCTTAGAAATTGTTTATGATAAATCTCTAGACGATGGTCCTATATTGAATGATCAGTCATCGTGTTATATAATTGTTAAAAGTGGGTTTGAAGGTTTTAATCCTACTATTTTTGAGCTCGATAAAAATTATGTTTTTGTAGAACATGAAAAGCATGCTTTATGTGATAGTTATATTGTTGAGTTTATTCATTAGGCCACTGAAAATTATTATGAGAGAGGAAAATATGGTTGTAGAAGTTTTCATGGTATTGAAACACCTCTCTATGTGCTGAAAGTTTTGAAGTTGCTCTTGTTTTATCTTCCTATGCCTGTCAGTTTGTTCTTTCCAAATTTATTGGCATACAAGATTCCTATGCATAGGAAGTGGGTTAGACTTAAATGTGTTTTCAATTTGCTTCTTGATGCTCTCTTTTACTTCAATTCATATTTCTTATGTGAGCATCCTCTCAAACTATCATGTCTAACTTAAAGGCGTTAAAGAAAAGTACTTATTGGGAGATAACCCAAAAGTTTTAGATGAGTCTTGGAAGTTATTACTTCAGTAATAATCGCTCCTTATCCTTTTTATTTGCTTTTTCTGCCAAGAGTAAGCTCTATTGAGAGACAAGTAATGGTTGGAAAAGTTGTTGTCCTGAAACAGATTTCTGTGCTTCACCGTAAACATTCGTGTAAAATCTATGTATGTCCTTTTGAGGAGTGAATTTTTGTGCTTCTGCCCCAGGTTGTTATATAACTTTCGTTAGTTTAACACTTTTTGATTTGAGCAACATAAGGTCTTCGAAAAAATTCATCTTTACCTGCTGGTCTGTTTTGACAGATTTCTGCCATTTTCTGCATTTGCTTCTTGTTGGTTCCTCTTTGAGTTCTTTTGGGTAATTGAGATTTTTGAGGGAAGTGCTACAGTAGCTAGTGTTTTAATGGAAGTTTTATTGGTGTTGGAACTGAATCTAAAGACCTATTATCTTGAGTGCACTAATGTTGCTAATAAAGATTGTGTGAAGTTTTGTATGAAGGAAAAATTTCAGGTGTATGGGAGGAATGAGTAATGAGATGAAGGATGGACTAAAGCTCAAGCTTGGGGATGCCACCCGTGTCACCCCAAGAAATATTTAAGAGGTACAAGCATCAAATCTTGGGGATGCCCAAGTCATCCCCTTCTTCATCAATAAAAATCCTAGGTTTCTTCCAAATACTTCATTTTTATTGTTTCATGCACAATTATGGTGTTCTTGGAGCGTCTTCTTTTTCCTTTTCGTTTTCCGTTTGCTTTGTTTTCTTAGTTTTCTGAATAAATTGGTTGGACCTCCTCTTTCATGCATTGGTTTTCAAATAGTTTGGTTTGGATTGGAAAAGAGTAGGAAAGTTCTTGCTTAAGTGGTAAAGAGAGCTTGTTTTTGACTGTGGCCTATGCTTTGTCATACCATGCTTGATATTGTTTTGACTTTATGCCTAGAATTCTTTGCTGTAGCATGACTTGTTATAAACAATTGAGATTTCTTAATGTTCCTTTGAAGAATCATGCGTTGTTTTAGCATATTAAAGCATAGTATTGTGGTATTCTCCTTTGATGCTTTATTTGGGTTGACTTGGCACATGCTCACACCATGTTATGACTATCCCAAGTCACCATAGCCTTTATGATCCTTTAGTTTTCAACTTTTATTATCACTTTATGCTTTGATCAATGATGTTTTGTCGCTCTGCATGATTATGGCCATTATTGCTCTCTTAGTTTGTCGCTCCCAGTCTTTTGCTAGCCTCCACAACCAAGTATGAGTTCCACTCATGCATCCAACTCCCTAAACCAAGTTATTCCGAAGAGTACACCATACCTACCTATTAGCATATGCTATTCCAAGTATATTCATGTTTTTATCTACCTTCCAAATTAAACTTGTTATGAGAAAACTAGTGATTAAATCTCTCACGAACTTGATGGCACACTTTACTTTTCTTGCCCTTAATAAACTTGAACCATTGTGTCGTCTATGTTGTATATGCTTGCACTTATGTGTTGGGGATTAGCAGAACCATGCTGTCAGGGGGAACACTTTCAACATTGCACTTGTACTTTGTACCTAGTTGATATCATGCTCTTTTGTCTATGGATGTCGTTGGTGTGAAGTGAAAAGGGAGCTTGTAAGTCCATGGAGTTATGTATGTGTGTTAGAGAAACGCCTGGGCCACTGGTCTAATCCATGCTATCATGGTGGAAACCTACAGCGTAACCATAATGAGTTGTCTATGAAGCATTCTTCTTATAAAAAAAGAGTCAGATATTGAGAAAAAGAAAAAAAAGAGATATGAGAAAAGAGGAAAGAGAGAAAATCACCATTTTCCCATGGTAAATAAGAAGATTTCTGAGATGCTCGTTGTCTGCTTGCCTTGTCATTTTGATATGGGGATTCTTTTGTATCATCGGGAAAGGGGTACCCCGTTGGCGGTTCTCTATGATACACATGTACTTACAATGACAAGAACTTACCGGTAACTAAACTTGAGTAGCATGAGGAGCGGCCCTCGTATTCAAGGGACACGAGATTTCCAACTTATACTTTGTCAAGCATATACTTCATAGTTTGTTCACTTTAACCATAACCACTTCAAGATGCTTATGATAGGGGCAATGAGAGCTGAAAGCTAATAAGTATCATAATTTTTGGAAGCTCTTTATGAAACTTGGATCCCTACTTCCTTCAATGATGTTGAGTCTCCACCTTCTATCTTTGTGCACCTACTTTGAGAGCATAGTGGCCATTCTTAGTTCTATGTGCATTGTCCCAAGACTTGTTGATTGATGCATAGGTTTGATATTGCTTGTTTTAAACTATTTGTATCTTGTCACTCTTATGAACTTTGAAGGTGTCCTATGCATTTATGTTTGCTACTCTATGAGGGACAAGCTGAATGCCACTATGCTATGTTTTCTTTATGTGAAACAAACAAACGTCTTGCAAAGAATTGTTATTCATGAATCTTTTGTTTGTGCCTTTTCATGTTGCAACTTAGTTGCTTTGCCTTATTGTTAGAACTTTGTCTTTCATGATATGATTGAAGTACTATGATCCCAGCTATCGATGTTTTACAAATACTTTGATCAAGTTTATGATGGTGCATGTCACCTCAAAAATTATTCTTTCTTTTTATCACTTACCTACTCGAGGAAGAGCAGGAGTTAAGCTTGGGGATGTTGATACATTGCAAATGTATCTATAATTTTTGATATTCCATGCTTGGTTTTATCTACTTTCTTGTGTTTTGCCCACACTTTGGAGTACTTTTCATATGATTTCTTGGACTAACCTATTACCAAGAGCCACAGTGCCAGCTGCCTGTTTTCTGCTGTTTTTGGTTCCAGGAAAGTTAGAAAATGAATATTCTCGGAATTGGACGGGACAAAAGCCAAAAATCCTATTTCACCAGAAGACTCATGGAGCCAAAATATGAGACGAAGTGGGGCTGGGGCCCAGCCACACCACCTGGCCATGCGGGCTAGGCCTAGCCACGCCAGGGGGTGGTCTGGCCGCCCCAGGCACCCCCTCGGTCTCCCTCTTCACCTATAATATGTCTTCTGACCTAAAAACTCAGGGGGTTTGACGTTTTTCTAGAAAGAGTTCCGCTCCGCCGCCACCACCAGATTCCACGATTCGGAACCAGAAACTCCGTTCCGGCACCCTGCCGGGACGGGGAATTGGAGGAGATCATCTCCATCATCATCACCATCGCTTCTCCATCGACCATCCATGTTTCCCCCATCTATGAGTGAGTAAACCCCCGCTGTAGGCTATGGGGATGGTAGGGATTGGATGAGATCGTTCATGTAATGGCATCATATTGTTAGGGCATGGTGCCTAGTATCTTCTATTAGTGCTTTTTGACTTTGTTGCGACTTGTTATGCTTAATGCTTGTCACTAGGGCCGGTGAGCCATGATTTCAGATCTGAACATTTTATTGATTCATTATGATAGTATTGTTTATGGTCTTACCTTCAAGTTATATACATATGTTGTTGTCCGAAACCAAAGGCCCTGAAGTGACAGAAATCGGGATAACCGGAGGGAATGGCTTTGATGTGAGGATCACATGTGTTCACAGAGTGTTAATGCTTTGCTCCAGTGCTCTATTAAAAGGAGCACCTTAATTTCCAGTAGTTCCCTTGAGTCCCCGCTGCAAACGGACTGGCAGGACAAAAGATGTTGTGCAAGTTCTCATTGCGAGCACGTATGACTATATATGGGACACATGCCTAGGATTATTTAGTACTTGGATGCTTTATCTTATTTATCTGCAATTGCCCTATGTTCTGATTTCCATGTGAATTGTCTTGTCCATGCAACGCCCTTCCATCCATCCCTATGCCTACCGCGCTCAAATCCTACTGTTTACTGCTATTGTTACTACTGTCTTTACTTTACTACTGCTGTTACTTTGCTATTCCTACTACAAAACTATTGCTACTGATAAACTGCTGTGAGAAAGATTGTTTCCAGGTGCATCTGAATTGACAACTCATTTGTTAAGGCTTATAAATATTCTTTGGCTCCCTTGTGTCTAATCAATAAATTGGGTTTCACTTCCCTTGAAAATACTATGATACACCCCCTATACTTGTGGGTCATCAATAATCTACTAATACATTTCCAGTGGTAAAGGAACATAATATATAGGACTTAACAACCAATGTCACCAGTGATTCTAGCGCCGTATATTATACGTTAGCCATGAGATTTGGAATAGGATCAAGAAGTCAGCTGGATCTTCTTCCTTTCGCATGGACGGATGACATTATCGTGAGGCTGTGAATTTCTCGTGGAGAATCCAGTAAATGGGTGGGACCCCTTAGTTCCCCACGATACTGGTGTCTTGATTATCTATGAGGGATTGCCGTAGGTATAGCTAGTCCTCTATGGGGCTTGCCAGGGGCACAACCGGCTCATAGAGTCTTCGGGTGCCTACCAGAGTTATAGCTTGTCCTATATGGGGCTTAACAGAGGTGGGGCATGTCCTGGAGGATCGTGTCTTCATGCGGGGTCACGCAGAGGGGCAGTGATTGGCTTGGATCACCTACTGGGCCCCACATCAAGGAATTGTGGATGGGAAAGATAGCCCGGTTGTGCAACAAGGAGTTGATTTCTCATGGGTAAAGCAATGAACCTCTACAGAGTGTAAGAACTATGACATGTTACTCCCTGTTCCAGGAAGGAGCTATGAATGCGACAGGACAGGAACCCCATGAAGATTCTGGTCAACCTGTGAAGGCTGTCAGACATAGTTTTCAGAATCAAAGCAACCTTTGAAGAAATGTTTACGAAAACCTGCATTACCTACGACCTTTGGTCTGTGGCTGTAGAGACAGTGCATCATACACTTCTTTTTAGTGGACTTGCTGAGTACGCTCGTACTCAACCGTACCTTCTTAACCCTTGCTATATTCTAAGCCATTGAAGATGACGTCAACACCAACTTGTGCTCAAGAACCCATCATCGACAGCTCAAGTTCTTTAATAAAGTCAATAAATTCAATATATCCATCAACCGAAGTGAAGACGAGGTTCTGATTAGATAGGAGTAGATACTCTAGCCATAAAACCTACTTCTCTAGAGCATTGCATTAGTAGCAATTGCAAGCTAGATAGTTTAGATGCTAGTCTTATTACCCAGATAGTTCAGAGTTATTATTTCTAGTTCTTCTTGTATGAAGTTTCTTTTTTTCTCCTTAACCTAGAGTGTTCTCTGGATCTTTTGTAAAGAGTCGAGTTGTAATCTATAGTCATGTCTTGGACCTGTTGTGTTTCTGTTGTACCACTCTGAGGGATGTAATACTAGTGAACGGTGTTTCATTGGTGTTATGTCAACAACTATAGCGTACTACATCATAAAGTGGTATGCTGGGTCACCGCAGCTGGTCTCATAGCATATGCTTTGACCTTAGGTTGGTAAACCTAGTAAATGGGTAGAACCTGTAGGAAGGGTGTTAGCAACAATAAAGAGTTCTCTATAAATATGATGGATATTCAATTGTGAATAATCTCGTCATATTAATAGTGCGATGATTCTTTATTATGATGCAATTTTAAATAAGTACCATGACTTTTAACTCAAAATGACTGATGATAATTTCTTGTCTACAGTACAAGAATGGCACCTAGGTATCCACCTCGAAATGTTCAAGTATTGAACAAGACGTTAGATGATTATGAGGATGACTGGACAACCACTCTAAGACAACTTCTATGGAGTCTAGATTGTAAGTCTCGACTTCTGGTCAAGGTTTATAGTTTCTATGACATGCGGATATTGGCCAAGTACCGTATCCTGATCATGTTACCCAAGAAGTTGGGAGTGCATGGAGAGATGCCATCGGGATAAGCAAGATGTAGTAGCAGCCATAACCAAGATAAGGGAACGGAATTTCAAGGCACTGGTAGGTTCTACATATACTGCTATACCTCACGAAACCCGTAGTTCTGATCCAGAGCTAGATCATTCTGCTCTGGTAAGGACTAAACCTACTCTGGCAATAGAGTATATGGATTGTTATAAGTCTTTACTGAACATGTTCCATAACACTCATCAAGTGCTAGTTCAAGAGTTGGACACTGTCATTGAGGATTTTCTGATCCTACAAAGGCAATGGCACGTGGAAAGAAGTTAGTTAAAGAAGCAAAGCACCCAAAACCAGTCTTTTTAGGGGAGGTGTTTGAAGAAACGGAGTTTAATGACCCACACTCTGAAGTCTATGCCTATTATACAATTGAATCGCAGCAACCAGTAGACCCATGGACCAAATATGAGGAGGATCAGAAAATTTGGAATGCACGCAATCCAAATAATGCTGTTAGAGGAAATACCGAATGGAAAGGCTTGTCTTATGATGAAATCATGGGAAAAACTATACCCTGTGGATCGGGTAAGGGAGTAGAAACCAATTATAATCCTATAGAATCTTATGGACCATATGGGGGTAATAATAACCCCATTGAGCTGAAAGAATGTCATGGTAGTTACTACGCCAATATGTACGACTGGATTGTGGAAAAGGTAAAGAATACCTCTTACTTTGAGGATGCGCTTGAAGGAGGAAAGAAGAATCCTGAAGAAGATCATGAGTATGATAGTCATTTCTCAATGGCTAATCTCAATCTTGGTACTTCTACTCAAGGTTACGCACCTACTGGATGTTCTGATGTACCAGAAGGTAGCCATCGAACTCCGCGCCATCATGGATGAAAATCCCAGAAGCACTGAAGTGAGAGAGGAAAGTAAGAATAGAAGTAATCCATAAACTAGAGTGCTTGAATAATGTTTATATTGGGTAATGTGTATTGTAGTGCTTGAGAGGCTTGCTGAAATAAGTGAGAACATGCTCACATGGGCAAGAGAACTCTTGTAATATGAGGAGGTAGTGTATAGGGGGAGTGTCTTGTCGTGGTTGGGAGTTGTAAGACTTCGAAGTCATATGTTTAATACATGGTATATGTTTGAGTATTACTTGGTTTTATTGGTTCTTCTTGATTGACTAGATCTGTGCATAAAGTTTGACTTGATGCGCAAATGCATGTTGTATCATCAGGTTATTACTTGATGCTCTAGACCTAGGTACTAAAGGAAATTCGTGTAAGGGAGTGACGAGTTCCGAAGATCAAGATAAATACTTGCACAAAGATTGAAGCTAAATATAAGGAGTACCAACAATATTTTGAAAGGATGGATCAATTCCAACTCATTATGAGCTGGCAATAAGAAGGATTATTAGTGCAGAAAAAGGTGGAGCAACAGGAAGGAATCAACTTAAGTTCACTCAAGATAGGTGGACGAAATCGATGGGAGCTTCTCCTCCTCTTCTATGGTTGTCTCTGACGGAATTCCGGTGATGAGCTGCTCGAGCGGCTCCGGCGAGAGAGGGGAAACGATTAGTGGAGAGAGGGGAGTGGAATGGTGTGGCGATTGAGGTGGGGGGTGGCCTCCTTATATAGGCTCGACGAGGGGACCGAAGGGTGTGGGCGGAGCTCGTCGGTGACGACGACACAGGGGGCTACCGGCATGGGCGAGGTAGGCGGATGGTGGGCAGTTCCCTTGCGATCATCTAGAGCTTAATGGCGATACTAGGGGCGGTGGCAATTGGTCGGGAGCGTTGCACGCTCTAGGAGACAAAGGTGGTGCTCGACGCGGCTCCCGGTGACTGTGGGTCGCGCTGCGGTGCACGGCCATGTCTGGCAGGGTGAGGGGGTCAAGGCAGAGCAGCGTGCGCGGTTTGGTGTCGAGGCGTGGTATGTGGCGTGCTGGCGGCGAGGGCGCTCTGGCATGCTCTGGCGTGGCACAGAGAGGATAGTGCGGCGCTTCTCTGCGGTGGTCCAGGGGCTGGTAGTGATTGTGGGGTGGACCGTGGGTGGTGGTGAGGTCACTCCTCACTCCCTGGAGCGGCAGAGAGGGGCTGGCGGTCTGCTGCAGCTCGGGCACGATCGGGCAGCGATCATGGCCTCGGGGCGGCGTTGCACTGGCGCCAGGGGCTAGGGGATGGGCTGGTTTTGGTCTGGTTGGGTCTGGGGGAGACCAATATGATTAAATGTGGCTTAATGGCTCGACAAGATTTGATCAAAAACAGTATTAGTTAGGCCAGTTTGATTCTGCTCACAAGGTGTTCGATCAAATGGCCGCATGATAGAAACTTTTGAATTTTTGAAAGATTTTTGGTAGAGTGGTTTGTCACATGCTTAAGCATCTGTGGTTGCTTGGGATTTTGAAATGGAGTTCATTTGGATGGTTTTCGAAATAGTGTGATCTTGATACATACACTAGATTCAATTTTCAAATGTAATTTAAAATTAGGGTTTGAATGTTTTTGGGAGATCCCAAAGTGGGCCTTGGCACATCACTACTTGTACTAGCAAGGGGTGCAAAGAACCACAATTGTCTCTGTTGGGAATTGAGTGCTAGGACCACCCAAAGTGGGCTAGTTGATTAAAATGGCAAAAGTGACCATTTCCTTATTTAATTATTTTTTATTTCTTTTTCTTTGGGATTTGCTTGGGAATGATCTAGATGATGTGACATTCATCATAGAACCATTTTACAACCATTAGAACACACAATCATGGCATTTCAGACAACTCATATTTAAATGAAACACTCATGTGCATGCTTAAATATTTTTAAATGGAAAAGTTTTTCTTAACCCTAAATTTGATGATTTGGATCTTAATACTCTTGGAATAAAGTTTTGGGATGTTACAAACCTTCCCCTCTTAAACAAAATCTCGTCCTGAGATTTAAGAAAGAAACTAGGAACTAGAGAGATATGGGAACTCAGTCCTAATGTAGTCTTCTCGCTCCCAAGTGGCTTCTTCTTCGGTATGGTTGCTCCATTGAATCTTGAGAAATTTGATACTCCGGGTTCTGGTGGTTCTGTAAGCTTCCTCTAAGATACGGATGGCACTTCACGATATGTCAGATCCTTGCTGATATCAACAGCTCTGTGATCGATGTTTTTGAACACTTCGGTCTTCTCTGGCACTTCTAGGAATTTGCAAAGTAACGAGATATGGAACACATTGTGGAAGGCTGACATCTCCTCTGGCAGTTCCAGGTTATACGATACTTCTCCTCGACGGTTCAGAATCTTCAAGGGTCCGATATATCTGGGGGCTAACTTTCCTTTTAGACTAAAACGTTGCGTTCCCTTCAATGGTGAAACCTTGAGATATACAAAATCTCTGACATTGAAAGTCGGGTCTCTCCTTCTTTTGTCAGCATAACTCTTATGTCTGGATTGGGTGGTCTTGATGTGCTCACGGACTTTGTGAAACTTCTCTTCGGCTTCTCGGAGAATGTCGGGTCCAAAAATCTGACTCTCTCCTACTTGCGACCAATTCAAAGGGGTACGGCACTTTCTTCCGTATAGGAACTCAAATGGTGCCATTTCTAAACTGGCTTGATAACTATTGTTGTATGAGAATTCTGCAAAAGGCAGGCAATCTTCCCATTTTGATCCATACTCTAACACACAAGCTCTCAACATATCTTCTAGGATTTGGTTGACTCTTTCAGTCTGTCCATCGGTTTGCGGGTGATAAGCTGTGCTGAAATTCAACCTTGTTCCTAATCCTTCTTGGACTTTCTGCCAAAATCTCGAGGTAAATTGAGTTCCTCGATATGACACTATGGTCTTGGGGGTTCCATGTAGACTAACAATTCTAGCGATGTACAACTCTGCTAGCTTCGAACTCTGGTAGGTTGTCTTGACAGGTATAAAATGAGCTACCTTGGACAGTCTATCAACAATGACCCAGATTGAGTCATTTCCCCTACTAGAAGTAGGCAAACTGGTGATAAAGTCCATTTCGACAGAATCCCATTTCCATTCCAGAATCTGCAATGGTTGCAATAGTCATGTGAGTCTCTGATGTTCCGCTTTGACTCTCTGACAGATATCACACTTGGCGATGTAGCTTCTGATTTCTCTCTTCATCTTGTGCCACCAAAATTGCTCTTTTAGATCTTGATACATCTTTGTTCCTCTAGGGTGGATAGAATAAAGAGTATCATGAGCTTCTTGCATGATAACTTGCTTCAGTTCCGATTCTGCTGGCACATAGATACGGCCTTTGTACCACAGAACTCCTTCGTCTTCGGTGAATCCAGGTACTTTTCATGTACCAATATGACGCTTGATTCCGTCTATACTTTCATTTCCCTTCTGGGCTTCCTTGATTTGGCTAATCAAAGTGGGTTGAAGTTCAATGCTAGCTAAAAATCCTTTGCTAACTAGCTCAGTTCTAAACTGCTCCAATTCCTCATACAAACTAGGTTGCTTCTCCTTGATCATGGTGTTTAGCCGACACGGCACTCTGCTAAGAGCATCCACTACCACATTGGCTTTGTCGGCGTGATAGTGAATGTCAAGGTCATAATCCTTGATTAACTCTATCCATCTCCTTTGCCTCATATTCAGCTCCTTCTGAGTGAAAATATACTTCAAGCTTTTGTGGTCTGAGTAAATCTCACAGCAATTATCCATAAGATAATGATGCCGTGTTTTCAATGCCAAAACAACGGCTGCTAACTCAAGATCATGGGTCGGATAGTTCTGCTCATGATGCTTCAGTTGTCGAGATAGATAAGCGATGACTTTGCCTTCTTGCATCAATACACATCCGAGACCAATCTTGGATGCATCACCATACACATCAAATGGCTTCTTGATATCTGGCATGATCAATATTGGGGCTGAAATCAATCTCTTCTTCACCTCTTGGAAACTTGCTTCACATTTGTCGGTCCATTCAAACTTCTTGTCCTTCTTCAACAATTGGGTCATGAGCCTGGCGATGCTTGAGAATCCTTCTACGAACTTGCGGTAGTATCCCGCTAATCCGAGAAATGCACGGACTTGGGTTTGAGTGTTTGGGGCTTCCCATGCTTCGACATCTCGGATCTTGGTGGGATCAACAGCTATTCCTCCGGCAGACACAATATGTCCTAGGAATCCTACTTCTTTCAGCCAAAATTCACATTTGCTGAACTTGGCATACAACCGATGCTCTCTAAGGGTTTCAAGGATGATTCTCAGATGTTGCTCATGCTCTTCTTCTGACTTGGAGTAGATAAGGATATCGTCAATAAACACAATGACAAACTTGTCCAGAAAATTCATAAAGATCTTATTCCTGAGATTCATGAAATAAGCGGGAGCATTGGTTAATCCAAAAGACATAACCGTATACTCGTATAAACCATAACGAGTGGTAAAGGCGGTCTTCGGAATATCCGTTGCACGAATCTTAAGTTGGTGATAACCAGTCCTAAGATCGATCTTAGAGAACACATTTTCTCCAGTCAACTGATCAAATAGATCCTCGATCTTTGGCAGTGGGTACTTGTTCTTGATGGTGACGTCATTCAGCTTCCTATAATCTGTGCACAACCGGTTGCCTCCATCTTTCTTGTCGACGAATAACACAGGCGATCTCCATGGCGATGCGCTTGGTTGAATCAAGCATGTTGCCAACATAGCATCTAATAGCTTCTTCAATTCCACTAACTCTGAGGGGTTCATACTATAGGGTCTCTGGGCTATGGGTCTGGTTCCAAGGATTAGTTCAATAATGAACTCAATATCCCTATCCGGGGGCATACCTGGCAAATTATCTGGGAATACGTCGGGGTATTCACAGACTACTCTGACTTGGTCTATGGTGGGTAGGGCTAAACTCTTGTTGCACTTGAACTGACGGGGTAAGGTTTCAGATATATGTTCTACTGAGACTCCAGAGCTACTGGTCCTGGTGATGGCTTTCTTGGCACAGTCAATCAATCCTTTATGCTTTGACATCCAATCCATTCCTAGTGCTACTTCCAAACCTTTAGTTCCAAGTACTATTAGATTGGCATAAAAATCTATCCCATGTATTCTGATAGGTACAACTTTGCAAAATTTTCTAGCTTTTGTAGTTGAACCGGGGATTTGAACTATCATGACATGCTTCAAATTGGTTGGGTGAATCTTACTAGTGCATACAAATTCTTCGGTGACAAATGAGTGCGATGCTCCAGAATCAAACAACGCTCTTGCTAAAACTGAGTTGACAAAAAACATACCCAGCACTACATCTGGCGCTTCTTGGGGTTCTTTGGCGTTCATGTGGAAGAGGCGGCCATTGTGGTTGTGAGGGTTCCCTGGGGCTAATCTTCTTCCTGGTTGAACACGATGTTGTTGTTGAGCTGGGGCATTCACATTCACAGTGGCGGCAATCTTCTTGGGACACTCATTGGAATAGTGACCTTTCACTCCACACTCGAAACAAGTCATCTGAGACTTGTCTTTTGCTGCCACGGGCAAACATTGCTTCTAGTTCAAGGTGCAGTGTTGTTGTTGTTGTTGTTCTTGGGAGGTGCACGGTTGAAATTGTTGGAGTTGTCGAGGTGATTGTTGTTTCCGCCGGACTTCACATTTCCTCCGCTACGGTTGGGGTAGCTTGGGCGAGACATTGGCGGTCGATTGTTCCGCGGTGCATATCCTGCAGACGGGTTGGGACGGTACTTCTGGTGACTATTGGATCCATCTTGGTGCATCATCCGACGTTTCCTGTTGTCGTTTGCCTAGTTGATCTTCCCTTCCATCTGAATGGCAGAGTCGACTAGCTCTTCGAGATCCTCGAAACGGATGTTGACGAGGACAGTCTACATCTCATCATGCAGTCCGTTCAGGAATCTCTCCTTCTTCTTGGCCTCCGTGTTGATCTCGCCAGGTGCATACCTGGCTAGGGACAAGAATTTTTCACGGTATTCCACTACAGTCATTCTTCCTTGCTTCAATTCTTTGAATTCATCCCTCATTCTGGTGACTAGACCCTGCGGCACGTGGGTGCGGCTGAACTTGATTTTGAAGGCTTCCCATGTCATCACTTGGCTATGGTTCATTGTGCGGGTGCTGTTCCACCATGATCTTGCATCTCCTGCCAAATAGTGGGTGGCAAAAAGAACTTTCTCGTTGTCATCAACTCTGGCCACTTCTAAGTTGTTCTCCATTGTTTGCAACCAGTCATCAGCATCCAGTGGGTTCTCTGAAGTGCTAAAGATTGGGGGATTGGTATTCTGGAAATTATTAAGCTTGGATCCTGGATGACCCTGATTCCCATGGTTCTGATTGTTGTGAGCCATTTGCGCGATCTGCTGCAGTGTTGCTAGATTAGCTTGGCGCTCTGCCCTACTAGCTTCACGGTCTGCAATGAGAGTCTGTAGAATCTGCAGCATTGGGTCTTGTGATGAGCTGATCCCTCCTTGGTTTCCACGAGTCATATGAAGTTTGAGGTAGATAAAGGGGTAAGAGGGAAAGTTCTAAGGTTTATGGTTTTGATTTCAAAGCTAAAATTTTGAGTTTGACTCAGGTTTTGCAACTAACTTCTTTTCATTCATTCAAGCGAAGCACACGATACAAACACACACACACCATAACATCAAAGGAAAGCAGATGGTTTTAAGAATCACTCTGCAAGCTATGATACAATGGGACCGATACTCCTCATTCTACGATAGTGCTCTAGTGCATCTACTCATCATCGATGAAGTCGGAGTCATCATCGTCGGTGTAGAAGTCCACAGCATCCTCCACTAGATAGTCATCATCATTGCTGAGATAGGATTCAATATCTCCTTGGATATCTTCACCTTCCTCTTCTTCTTCTTTTGCTGCAAGCTGAGCTTCTTGCTCCTTGATGGTCTTCTCGAGGTCGGCCACCTTCTTGCAAAGACAGTCGATGGTGCGATCCTTATTTGCGCGTTGACGGCGAAGAGACTGACGATCCTGGACGAGCAGTGAGAAGGTATGGGCCTTCTGGGCGGCAAGGGCGAGGTTGTTGTTGGAGACCTCTCTAGCATTGTCCAACTCTCTCTGTCTTTCGTACAGTAGGAAGTCGAGGTTCTCCACTTGACGCTTCAATATTGGGTAACTTGGCATCTCCAGCGGCATTCCCATGGAATCACGCCTTGCATAGTGAACAAAGCAGGTTCCTTGGATTAGGTTGACACTCAGGGCACACAGACGTGCAAGAGCTTCATGCATTGCCCTGGCTAATCCATCTAGCCAGTTGTTCTCTCTCACGGAGAACTGAATCCTCCCAAATACTGGTGCTTCTATCTTGCCTTGAAGATCAGCAGTCACTAGCCATTGTAGATCTCCTCCTGGTGGACCCGGGAGTTGAGCTCCAAGGAATTCCGGATGCGGACGCTCCAAGAACTCAGACAGTGAATCCAGATCCCTCTCGAAGATCAGTTGGCCTCCGTTGCCCAACTGGTAGAACTTGTTGTATTGGGCTTCCATCTATAAGAATTTAGGATGAGAAATTTAGTGAAGTGATCAAGTGTGTCAAAGTTTTATGTAGTAATGTAAGAATTTGGAGGAACATGAATTTTTTTGAGAGAAAGAATTCCCAAGGGTAAGAGAGGAAATAGTTTTCATAAATACTCACTTTGGTTTTTGAAACTAGGTTTTGTTTTCGGACGTCCATTCTAACTAGGGTCTCCTATGGTCAGGATGGCTCTGATACCAACTTGTCAACACCCATATTTTTAATCCCAGATGCCTGTTATGCCATACATCGCAATCCTTAGATTACCATTTTTGCGAGACATAACAGATTGGATATCATAGTACATCAATTACAAACCATAATAATGCCTTACACAAATAAAGGATCTCATGATCCAGTCTTAGTACAATCAAGCAGCGGAATAAATAGCGTAGCGGTGGGGTCCATCTTTAGAGTCACAGGCAATGCTGACGATGGGAGATGATCCTAGTTGTCATAGCCGTCCTGCTGTCCTCCTTCGGGGTAGTCCTCCTCATAGTCTGGCCACGGGAATAGCCAGGGACAAAAGCCATGAGTACTCTTTAAGTACTCGCAAACTATCACTAACAAGTAAGATAGTTCTAGTAGGAAATGCTAACTTTAAGTTCATTTGTAAAGTTAAGTTTGAAACTTAAGCTAAGTTCAGAAACAAAGAAAGATAAAATAAAGTTTGAAAACACCTAAGTGGGAACTTAATTGTCATAGTCACAACTCTGTTGTGGTCAAGTCATGTCACAATTCATTTCATAAGTTGTTTTGAAAACATCTGACAACAGAACAGTATGGCCACTCCAACTGTCCATAACCGCGCGACGCGGCTATTTGAATAGTTTGCCACTCTATAGAGGTGGTACACTTTCACCACAAGATTCGATACATCTATCAAGGATAACCCTAAATCATCATACTTAGTATGCAGATAATCAAACATAATCTTTCCTTTACACACTCTAGTATAAGCACATCTCCTATGAGCATGGCCTCCCAGCAATGACCATCTGTCAACCTGGGCACTGCATAGGTGGACAACATTGAGAGGTAGCCTCAGCTCAAACCTCTCCCACGAGAGAACTAATACTAATGCATATAAACTTCTGGCTAAGCCTTACCCAATTCAGGTAAAATTGGAATGGTATCGCATCCAAACCCAACCATCATTTTTATAAAAGGGCTAAGGCTCATGCCTCAACATTTTCATCATCATAAACCATTTGTGTTTCTCAACACATGTCAAAACATCTCAATAGAATGACTCATCATTCCAAGGTTTTCACAAGTCATTTTCACCAAGTACTCCCATCTAAAGTGAATCAAGTTTTGGTTTAGCTCTAAACTACTAAGTTAAGAGTGTTCACTAATGTGGAATTCTCATCTCAATCTCATGCCATAGAATGACATATAAGTCTAACTAAGTTAAGTGTGTTCACTAATGTGGAATTCTCATCTCAATCCCATGCCATAGAATGACATCTAAGTCTAACTAGATAGGTAAAGTTTTATACTTTTTATGCTACCTATAAACAAGGTAAAAGACTTTGGTAAAGTAAAGAAGGTAAAGCTTGTAAATAAAACTTGGAGTAGGTATAGGTCAAAGGGTATAACCAAAGCATGCCTAATGCATTTGCTTAGGTTATCTAGCTTGCAAGGGTCTGCTTGCATTTTTAATGATGGCTTGCCTTGTGTAGTGCAGTGGTTGAAGTTTTCTTCCTCCTCCTCTTGGTAGAACTCCTCCTCCTCGAAAGCTTGGTCGGTATTATCGTCTATAAATACATACGGGATACACAATCACCAAACAATGCTTAACTAGTCTACTTAGCACACTAAGGCACACATTTGATGATCTATTGTCATCACAAGCATTACAAGGTTTAATGAACTAGCTTCATTCTTTTTATTTGAGAAAATTAATTTCTACTCATTGAGAATAACAAATATTTAATATTCTCCAATTAAAATATGGGAAAAATGTCATCACCACATATTCTAGTATATGGGAATGTGATTTAAAGGTTGGATCATATTTTAATAAGTTTAAGTTTAATAATTAATGAGACAAAGTGACTATAAATGCCTATATAGCATTATTTTGGTACTAGTCCAAAGTCACTGCATGTAATCCTTAATATTATTACATATTCAGATAGGTATGGTTAAATGTGATTTTTGAGAATTGGAATCAACTCAATGATTTAAATGTGTTTGAATGTGCAAAAGCTTCTATCTTGTTATTTTTACTAGGAGAGATCTATAACACTAAATGATTTAAATCCAATGGGCATGGATAGAGATTTTCATTACCTTTCCAACAAAATTGGAATAACTCAATTTGGATTTGTAAAACTCTCTGAATTGATTTTTAAACTAAGGGACAGAACTAAGTCTAAGTCTAAAAATAAAAATATTTATTTGAATTAAACGGTCGCGCGGGAAATAAATGGGCCGGCCCAATTTACTCCACACAGCTACCAGGCTGGTTTTAAGTGAAGGCCCCACCTGTCAGTGGGACAGGGGTTGCCGAAACAGTTTGGCGAACTGTGGCCGCAGGATTAGATCCTGATCAACGGCTCACGGTCGTCGTTGACGATGGACACGTCGCCGGCGAGACTAAACCCTAGCACGGTCGGTGGGGGTGTAGTGGGGATGTACCAGGGCTCCAGCTAGTGCGGCGATGGGGGCGATCGAACGAGACGACGACAGCGGACTCAAGCAAGGTCGTGGCAGGGGCTGAGGTGGATGAAATCGACGGTAGCTTCTCCTCCTCTATTGCGGCTGTCTCTGGCGGAATTCTGGCGATGGGCTGCTCGAGCGGCTCCGGCGAGAGAGGGGAAACGATCAGTGGAGAGACGGGAGTGGAATGGTGTGGCGATTGAGGCTGGGGGTGGCCTCCTTATATAGGCTCGACGAGGGGACCGAAGGGTGTGGACGGAGCTCGCTGGTGACGACGCCACAGGGGGCTACCGGCATGGGCGAGGTAGGCGGACGGTGGGTGGTTCCCTGGCGATCATCTAGAGCTTAATGGCGATGCTAGGGGCGGTGGCAATTGGTCGGGAGCGTCACGCGCTTTGGGAGACAGAGGTGGTGCTTGACGCGGCTCCCGGCGACTGTGGGTCGTGCGGCGCTGCACGGCCGTGTCTAGCTGGGTGAGGGGGTCAAGGCGGAGCGGCGTGCAAGGTCTGGTGTCGAGGCGCGGTCTTTGGCGTGCTGGCGGCGAGGGCGCTCTGGCGTGCTTTGGCGCGGTGCAGAGAGGATAGTGCGACGCTTCTCTGGGGTGGTCCAGGGGCTAGCTGTGATCGTGGGGTGGACCATGGGCGGCGGTGAGGTCACTCCTCACTCCCTAGAGCGGCGGAGAGGGGTTGGTGGTCTGCTGCGGCTCGAGCACGATCGGCCAGCGATCATGGCCTCGGGGCGGCGTTGCACTGGCGCCAGGGGCTAGGGGATGGGCTGGTTTTGGCCTGGTTGGTTCTAGGGGAGACCAAGATGATTAAGTGTGGCTTAATGGCTCGACAAGATTTGATCAAAAACAGTATTA
This sequence comes from Avena eriantha, assembly GCA_910589775.1. NCBI lineage: Eukaryota > Viridiplantae > Streptophyta > Magnoliopsida > Poales > Poaceae > Avena > Avena eriantha. The sequence continues at coordinate 210,278,970 of OU342742.1, forward strand.
GTTAGTCCAATTTGATTTTGCTCACAAGGTGTTCGATCAAATGGCCGCATGAGATAAACTTTGAATTTTTGAAAGAATTTTGGTGGAGTGGTTTGTCACATGCTTAAGCATCTGTGGTTGCTTGGGAGTTTGAAATGGAGTTCACTTGGATGGTTTTTGAAATAGTGTGATCTTGATGCATACACTAGATTCAATTTTCAAATGTAATTTAAAATTAGGGTTTGAATGTTTTTGGGAGATCCCAAAGTGGGCCTTGGCACATCACTACTTGTACTAGCAAGGGGTGCAAAGAACTGCAATTGTCTCTGTTGGGAATTGAGTGCTATGAACACCCAAAGTGGGCTAGTTGATTAAAATGGCAAAAGTGACCATTTCCTTATTTAATTCTTTTTGATTTCTTTTTCTTTGGGATTTGCTTGGGAATGATCTAGATGATGTGACATTCATCATAGAACCATTTTACAACCATTAGAACACACAATCATGGCATTTCAGACAACTCCTATTTAAATGCAACACTCATATGCATGCTTAAATATTTTTAAATGGAAAAGTTTTTGTTAACCCTAAATTTGATGATTTGGATCTTAATACTCTTGGATTAAAGTTTTGGGATGTTACACTGGTTGTGCAACAAGGTGTTGATCTCTCATGGGTAAAGCAACGCACCTCTACAGAGTGTAAGAATTGTGACATGTTACTCCCTGTTCCAGGAAGGAGCTACGAGCGCGACAGGAAAGGAACCCCACGAAGGTTCTGGTCAACCTGTGAAGGCTGTCGGACATGGTTTCCAGAATAAAAGCATCCTTTGAAGAAATGTTTACGAAAACCTGCATTGCCTACGACCTTTGGTAGGTGGCTGTAGAGATAGTGCATCATACACTTATTTTTAGTGGACTTGCTGAGTACGCTCGTACTCAACCGTACCTTCTTAACGCTTGCTAGATTCTAAGCCGTTGAAGACGATGTCAACACCAACTTGTTCTCAAGAACCCATCATTGACAGCTCAAGTTCTTCAATAAATTCAATAAAGTCAACATATCCATAAACAGAAGTGAAGACGAGGTTCTGATTAGATAGGAGTAGATACTCTAGTCATAAAACCTACTTCTGTAGAGCAATGCATTAGTAGCAATTGCAAGCCAGATAGTTTAGATCCTAGTCTTATTAGCCAGATAGTTCAGAGTTATTATTTCTGGTTCTTCTTGTACGAAGTTTCTTTTTTCTCTTTAACCTAGAGTGTTCTCTGGATCTTTTTTTGTAAAGAGTCGAGTTGTAGTCTATAGTCATGTCTTGGACCTACTGTGTTTCTATTGTACCACTCTCAGGGATGTTATACTAGTGATAGGTGTTTCATTGGTGTTATGTCAACGACTATAGCGTACTACATCATGAAGTGGTATGCTGGGTCACCGCAAAGTGGACCTCTCAATATTTGCCTTTTGTGGGGACTTGATGGAGGGGACTACTTGTTGGTAGATGGAGGTGTGTTAGCACTTATAGTGACTATAAAGCAGTTGGCACCCCTGATGGCCCAAATTATATCGAGCTCGTTGGGGAACCCCAAGAGGAAGGTATGATGAGCATAGCAGCAAGTTTTCCCTCAGTTATGACACCAAGGTTTATCGAACCAGTAGGAGCAAGGAAACACCTCCCAGGTGTTGCTAGCTGGACTTTGGCAAGGCGCACTACCGGTGCCAGCAGCGACGTGGAGACCTGCACAACACAACCACAGAACTTTGACCCCAACTTGCGATGAGGTTGTCAATCTCACCGGTTTTGCTGAAAACAAAGGATTAAATGTATTGAGTGGAAGAAAGTAGAAGCTTGTAGAAAGTAAACAGAAAACAGTAAACAGTTGTAGATTGATTGTAAAAGAAAGGACCGGGGTCCATAGTTCACTAGTGGTGGCTCTCCTTAAGATAGATAACATGTTGGGTGAAGAAATTACAGCGGGGCAATTGACAAACATCGAGAAAGCATATATGCATATACTAATCATCTTGACTCCTTTGAGATTCGATTGGGCATTACAACATTATACATAGACCGTAATCCAACTACATCTATGACTAATAATCCACCTTCAGGTTATCATCCGAACCCCCTCTAGTATTAAGTTGCAAGAAACAGATAATTGCATTACGCATTGCGTGTATAGTAAACAATACGATTGTTCTATGAATAAAGGATTGTTGTTTTCTCCCTAGTAGCAACAGCACATCTAGTACCTTAGAGATTTATGTCACTTCCCCAGATTACTAGAGGCGTGAACCCACTATCGAGCATAAATACTAACTCTTGGAGTTGCTAGCATCTACTTGGCCAAGATAGCTACTAAGAATGGAAAGCATGCAAGATCACAAATAACAAAGACATGATATAATCAATAATCAACCTGAAATAGCATCTCAATATCCATCGGATCCCTGCAAACACAACATGTAGGATTACAAATAGATGATCTTGATCATGAACGGAGCTCACAAGATCTAAATATGATAGCACAAAGGAGAATAACCAGCCATCTAGGTACTACATGGACCTGTAGTCCAAGGATGAACTACTCAAACATCACACCGGAGGCTTGCATGGTGATGAAGAAGGCCTCTAGGGTGAATTCCCCTCTCCGGTGGGGTGCCGAGAAGAGCTTCAGATCCCTCCCGATCTAGGGATGGAGACGGCGGTGGCTACAGACTCTTTCGTGGAATTTTGATCGGGTACTTAGAGTTTCTGTATCGAAGGCATCTTATAGTCGGAAGGGGGCCAAGGGGGTGCCTAGGACGGCCAGACCACCCCCTAGCGCAGGCCAGGCTTGGCCGCGCGGCCAGGTGGTGTGGCGGCCCCCTGGCCCCTCTCCGTCTTGTATTCTGGCTCCATGTCCCCCTCGGTGAAAAACTGACTTTGGCTTTTGTCCCGTCCAATTCCGAGAATATTCATTTTCTGACTTCCTGGACCCAAAAACAACAGAAAACAAGCAGCTGGCACTGTGGCATCTTGTTAATAGGTTAGTCCAATAAAGTGTATGAAAAGTACTCCAAAGTTGGAACAAAACATAAGAAAGTAGATAAAAAACCAAGCATGGAACATCAAAATTTATGGATACATTAGCAATGTATCAACATCCCCAAGCTTAAATCTTGCTCGTCCTCGAGTAGGTAAGTGATAAAAAGAAAGAATAATTTTTGAGGTGACATGCACCATCATAAACTTGATCAAAGTATTTGTAAAACATTGAAAGCTGGGATCAAAGTACTTCAACATAGCATGAAAGATAAAGTTCTAACAATAAGACATAGCAACTATGTTGCAACATGAAAAGCCACAAACAAAAGATTCTTGAATAACTATGCTTTGCAAGACGTTGGTTTGTTTCACATAAAGAAAACATAGCATAGTGGCATTCAGCTTGTCCCTCATAGAGTAGCAAACATAAATGCATAGGATACCTTCAAAGTTCATAAGAGTGACTAGATACAAGTAGTTTAAGAACAAGCAATATCAAGTTATGCATCAATCAACAAGTATTGGGACAATGCACATAGAACTAAGAATGGCCACTATTCTCTCAAAGTAGGTGCATAAAGATAGAAGGTGGAGACTCAACATAAAAGTAAAATAAAGGCCTTCATAGAAGGAAGTAGGGATTCAAGTTTCATAAAGAGCTTCCAAAAATTATGGTACTAGTTAGCTTTCAGCTCTCATTGCCCCTATCATAAGCATCTTTAAGTGATTAAGGTTAAAGTGACACAGCTAAGAGGATATGCTTGACAAGTTATAAGCTAAAATCTCATGCCCCTTACTTACGAAGACCGAACCTCATGCTACTCAACTTTAGTCACAAGTAAGCTCTTGTCATTGTAAGTACATATGTATCATAAAGAACCGCCAATAGGATACCCTTTGCACATGATATAGGAGCTATCCCATAATCAAAATGATAAGGCAAGCAGACAATGAGCATCTCAGGGATCTTTTTATTTGCTATTTGCATAGGTTTTATTGAGGATGCTTCATAGAGTGCTCATTATGGTTATGCTGCAAGTTTCCACCATGATTAGGCATGGCTTAGGCTAGCGGCCCAGGCGTTTCTCTAACACACATACAAACTCCATGATCTTACAAGTTCCCCTTTTATTTCACACTATCAGGATCCATAAGCAAAAGAACATGATATCAACGGGGTACAAAGTACAAGTGCAATGTTGAAAGCGTTCCCCATGATACATGGTTCTGCAAATTTCAACTTATAAAGCGCAAACATATACGCAACAAAGATGGACACAATGGGTCAAGTTTATTAAATGCAAGAAAGTAAAGTGTGCCATCAAGTTCGTGAGAGCTTTAATCACTAATTTTCACATAACAAGTTTAATTTGGAAGGGAGATAAAAACATGAATATACTTGGAATAGCAAATGCTAATAGGTAGGTATGGTGGACTCTTTGGAATAACTTGGTTTTAGTTGTTGGATGCATGAGTGGAACTCATACTTGGTTACGGAGGCTTAGCAAAAGACTGGGAGGGGCCAACTAAGAGAGCAATAATGGCCATAATCATGCAGAGTGACAAAACATCATTGATTAAAGCATAAAATGATATTACAAGTCGAAAACTAAAAGATCATCAAGGCTATGGTGACTTTGGATAGTCATAACATGGTGTGAGCATGCGCCAAGTCAACCCAAATAAAGCATCAAAGGAGAATACCACAATACTATGCTTTAATATGCTAAAACAACGCATGATCCTTCCAAGGCACTTTAAGCAATCTCAAATGTTTATAACGTGTCATGCTACAGCAAAGAATACTAAGCATAAATCCAAAATGATATCAAGCATGGCATGACAAAGCATAGGCCACAATCAAAAACAAGCTCTCTTTACCACTTAAGCATGAACTTTCCTACTCTTTTCCAATCCAAACCAAACTTATTTGAAAACCAATGTATGAAAGAGGGGGTCCAACCAATTTATTCAAGCAAACTAAGAAAACCAAGAAAACGAAAAACAAAACAAAAATGAAAAAGAATACGCTCCAAGAACAACACAACTGTGCATGAAACAATAAAAATGAAGTGTTTGGAAGAAACCTGGGATATTTATTGATGAAGAAGGGGATGCCTTGGGCATCCCCAAGCTTTGACGCTTCTACTTCTTGGATATTTCTTGGGGTGACACGCGTGGCATCCCCAAGCTTGAGATTTAGTCCATTCTTCATCTAATTACTCATTCCTTTCATACACCTAAAAAATTTCCTTCATACAAAACTTCACACAATCTTTATTTGCAATATTAGTGCACTTAAGATAATAAATCTTTGGGTTCAGTTTCAACACCAATAAAACTTCCATTAAAACACAAGCTACTGTAGAATTTCCCTCAAAAAGCTCAATTCTCCAAAAGAACTCAAAAAGGAACCAACAAGAAGCAAATGCAAATAATGGCAGAAATCTGTCAAAACAGACTAGAAGGTAACGACAATTTTTTCGAAGATCTTCTATTGCCCAAATCAAAAAGTGTTGAACTTACGAAAGTTATAAAACAACCTGGGGCAGAAGCACAAAAATTCACGCCTCAAAAAGATGTACAAATATTTTACACGAATTTTTACGGTGGAGAACAGAAAACTGTTTCAGGACAGGAACTTTCCCAATCATTACTTCTCTCTCATTAGAGATTACTATTGGCACAAAAAGCAAATAAAAAGGATAAGGAGTGGTTATTATAGAAGTAATAACTTCCAAGAGTCATCTAAAACTTTTGGGTTATCTCCCAATAGGTACTTTTCTTTAACGCCTTTAAGTTAGGCATAAGAAGCAACAAAGGAATCAAGTATTCTCCAATGAAGAAGCATTAAAACCAAATTTCTTGCCCTTACCTCTCTTACTTTTATCCTTAACCTTGGGGAACATATGATTGTTTTGTGGGGAAGCAAAGTGCATGGTGCCCTTTCCCACATCTATTATTGCTCCATGGAGCTTCAATAGGGATCTTCCAAGAGTAATTTGTCCTTTTCCTGCACATTCAATAACAAGATAATCAGTAGAAACCATTTTCCCTAGGATCTTTGTAAACACTCCTTCAGCTATTCCAATGGGTAGTATTGTGGCATTATTAGCAAGAAATATTTCTTCTCCTCCTTCAGAAAGCCCCCAAAGATTCAAAGATTCATAGATATCTTTGGGCATAAGACATAATTCAGACATGATATCATAGTGAGCATGAAAAGTTTCATTATTTATAACAATATTTACTGTGGGGATCCACTTTGAGGGTTCAGAATTTATAGGAACATAATCATGATTCTCTCTAAGCGTGTTATAGCAATCCTTTAAACTAGTAGTTCGGGTCTCAAGAGTGTTCAATCTAGCAAATATGTTTATAAAGGAAGAATCAGATTTGCTAGGCAAGTTGTAAGTAAAGACCAACTTCTTTATGGCATTAACAACATCATCCTCATTGCATTGGAGGAAATCTCCTCCCACAACAGCATCCAAAGCATATCTATAGCAAAGAGCAATTCCAAGGTAAACCGCTAAGGAACAAGCTTTGAGTCATTTTAGGTTCAGTTTTTTCATGTAGATCAGAGATTCTAGACCAAGATTCTTTGAAACTCTCTTCAATTCCTTGTTTAAAAGTGAAGATCATTTCCTCAGGTGACATAGTGATTGGATCAATGCTAGACATAATGGCAATTTAAGATAGGAACTTTTTTTTTGTGTTTTTAATAAAGAAAGAAAAACTAGTAAAACTAGTTTTTTGTGTTTTTGATAAAGAAACAAGCAAACAAAACAAAAAAAATAAACTAAGCAAAACAAAAATAACAAAGTAAAGAGATTGGTTATAAGGGACTCCCCTTGTGAAGATGTCCTTGACTCCTCGGCAACAGTGCCAGAAAATATGCTTGATGGCCCAAATTATATCGAGCTCGTTGGGGAACCCCAAGAGGAAGGTATGATGAGCACAGCAGCAAGTTTTCCCTTAGTTATGAAACCAAGGTTTATCGAACCAGTAGGAGCAAGGAAATAACTCCCAGGTGTTGCTAGCTGGACTTTAGCAGGGCGCACTACCGGTGCCAGCAGCGACGTGGAGACCTGCACAACACAACCACGGAACTTTTCCCCCAACTTGCGATGAGGTTGTCAATCTCACCGGTTTTTCTAAAAACAAAGGATTAAACGTATCAAGTGGAAGAAAGTAGAAGCTTGTAGAAAGTAAACAAAAAACAGTAAATAGTTGTAGATTGATTGTAAAAGAAAGGACCGAGGTCCATAGTTCACTAGTGGTGGCTCTCCTTAAGATAGATAACATGTTGGGTGAACAAATTACAGCGGGGCAATTGACAAACATCGAGAAAGCATACATGCATATACTAATCATCTTGACTCCTTTGAGATTCGATTGGGCATTACAACATTATACATAGACCGGAATCCAACTGCATCTATGACTAATAATCCACCTTCAGGTTATCATCCGAACCCCCTCCAGTATTAAGTTGCAAGCAACAGATAATTGCATTACGCATTGCGTGTAAAGTAAACAATATGATTGTTCTATGAACTAAGGATTGTTGTTTTCTCCCTAGTAGCAATAGCACATCTAGTACCTTAGAGATTTATCTCACTTCCCCAGATTACTAGAGGCATGAACCCACTATCGAGAATAAATATTAACTCTTGGAGTTGCTAGCATCTACTTGGCCAAGATAGCTACTAACAACGGAAAGCATGCAAGATCACAAATAACAAAGACATGATAGAATCAATAATCAACCTGAAATAGCATCTCAATATCCATCGGATCCCGGCAAACACAACATGTAGGATTACAAACAGATCATCTTGATCATGAACGAAGCTCACAAGATCTAAACATGATAGCACAAAGGAGAAGAACCAGCCATATAGCTACTACATGGACCCGTAGTCCAAGGATGAACTACTCACACATCACAACAGAGGCTTGCATGGTGATGAAGAAGGCCTCCAGGGTGAATTCCCCTCTCCGGCAGGGTGCCGGGAAGAGCTTCAGATCCCTCCCGATCTAGGGATGGAGACGACGGAGGCTACAGACTCTTTTGTGGAATTTTGATTGGGTACTTAGGGTTTCTGTATCAGAGGCATATTATAGTCGGAAGGGGAGGCCGAGGGGTTGCCTAGGGCGGCTAGACCACCCCCTGGCGCGGGTCAGGTGGTGTGGCGGCCCCCTGGCCCCTCTCCGTCTCTAATTCTGGCTTCGTATCCCTCTCGGTGAAAAACTGACTTTGGTTTGTCCCGTACAATTCCGAGAATATTCATTTTCTGACTTCCTGGAACCAAAAACAGCAGAAAATAGGCAGCTGGCATTGTGGCGTCTTGTTAATAGGTTAGTCCAAGAAAGTGTATGGAAAGTACTCCAAAGGTTGAACAAAACATAAGAAAGTAGATAAAAACCAAGCATGGAACATCAACAATTATGGATATGTTAGCAACATATCAACCCCTTACGTATCAACTTGGGAATTGAGGAAACTCACAGAACACTATCCATGCCATGTGATACGTCCTACGGGATTAAGTCCCTTAATAGCGTTGTAATTCGATTAATGTCGATTGCTGTCTGTTGTGGTTATGAGGATGATGTGAGCAATGGTTGCTGCCTATTTTTCCAAATACGGAGTTCCTCCCACACATACATAGTTGAGAATGTTCATGATAATAATCTTTACCTTAGCTCTTTATAATGCTAGAGGTGTATCTGCTACTCCCTGAGAACGATTTCTCCCATTGCAGTTTCAAATCTCTTTTACTGACGTGATACTTACTTTCTGTGTTCAGTTGTTTTACTTTACTTTTTATTCCCTTATACCCAAAGCCCCAAAACACCTTCTTATAGAATACTTGCATTTTATCTTGTTACTTAGAACTTTATTTGGCATTTCTATTGTAGTATTTAATTCAAGAGTTATTAGACTTCAGACTCCTTCTCCATGTGGGATCGATATCTTTATTTCGAAACTAGCTACAAATGATCTATGCACTTGTAGTCATTAGTGCACCACTATGAGCTTTTCCTTTCCTTTAGATTTGCAAAGCATTTTTATTGTCTTGTTTTGTCTTTGTATTTTCTTTTTTATTTCTTTGCACTAGTTTTTTCAGTTTTGCATTTTTTTATTTTCTATTATCAAAAGATATTTTAGTTTTTCGTAGTTATTACTCTCTCAAGTTCATATTAGTTTTCGTAGAACTGGATGTATGTGGACATGTTTTAGTGCTAGATACATATGATTCGGCGACAATTAATATGGATCGAGGGGTACCTTGATTTTCAATAATGAAATGTTATTGAGTCTGGCTTCTTAGTGCTACTGATTTTCCTCTACCATGTAACCCACCTGGAGTCTTAATGGAACCTTTGTTGATTAATTGTGAGTTAACGAAATTAATATGTGAGGACCAATTTCATGGAGGTATAAATGATGATCCTATATATCCTTTGAGGAAATTAAACGATAGATGTGAAACTTTAAAAATGAGTAATGTAAGCAAAAATATAGTCAAAGCTAAAGTATTCCTTTATACTATTACCAAAGAACTAGGAAAATGGATGTTAGATTGGCCTAATAATGGAAATATTAGTTCTTGGTTTAATATTAAAGCTTCATTCATAGAAAGGTTTGAGCCATCCAATATTATCACCTTAAATAGATAATTGATCTTTTCCTTTAAACAAATGGGTGATGAAACTCTTGTGGATGCATGTGAAAGATTTCGAGAGCTCATTTATGGAACTGAACACGGTCTTAGAGATTGGATGATACCTCATACTTATTATAATGGTCCATATATACATTGTATATCTCTTTTAGATAATGGAAGTGGCAAAGCATTTATGAATATGACATCTATTGATGATCATAGTATGCTAGATAGTTTACCTATAGAAGTTCAAATAAGTGATACCCTAAGTAAGCGAGACTTATTAATGAACCATTTGATGATAGATACGAAAAGGTCAAAGGAACTATAGTAGAGGAACTTAAAATTCTAACTTGATTTAGACAAGTGTAGCTTGCATTAACTTGGGAGTATCTTATAGAATTTTGCTAACGATTGATCTATCAGTATTCATCAAGCAGGTTTTGGCTCTTACATGGCTAACCATGTTGATGAGTACATTTTTGAAGAATATTTACCTTGTTTTTTTGCATGAGTAGCAATAGGATTTTAGTATTTTATGGGCGCTCATGCGCACCTTTTATGCATGTTTCCACAAGATCCAAAATTTAGAGTTGTCATATTATACATTAGGGATTTATATTTTCGTGCCCCTGGTTCGTTAGTTATACTCAGTTTTCCCCAGCCGCTTAGTTTTTCCTCACTTTTCCGCTCCAACCATTCTGAAACCCTCACATGCGCTCGGACGGGTGGATGTCGTCAGGTCAAAGACTTGACAGTTGCATGCTGACAGGTGGGACCGCGTTGGGCGGGTCCTGTGTTGAGCATTACGTTATGTCGCCTCGACCGTTACATGCTGACAGGTGGGGCCGTGTTTGGACGGGTCCTACATATGTGGTGAAGGGTGGGGTCGCGTTGGGATGGATCTTGCAAACGTGGTGAAGGGTGGGGCCGCATAGAGACACGTCAGACCGTCCATTCTCGCTCCGAGCCTGGAATAGCTCCCACACCGCCCCTCCGCTCCGCTCCCCCGCCGTCGTGCCCTCCTACCTGAGAGCCCCTCCTACCTTATGTTATCCTCGGCCGCCAAGCCGCCCCCTCCCCCTAGCCCCCGAGCCCACTCCGGCTCTGCTTCCTCCCCCGCTAGATCTACCCCTTTTGTGGAACAGTATGCGACGTCAGCGGGTGTACCGGTCCTCCCCGTCAAGCGCGGAGAAGATTGGGTCGAATCGGAGGGATCTAACGCATGGATTCCATCTGGGTAAGTATTGTTTCCCTTTTTTTATTGATTATAGGCAGTAATTGAGCGCGAATCGCTGGTGCTCAGCTAACCTCCTTGCTTTTCAAATAGGATTGATCCAGCGCTGGCATTTCGGCTGGCGGTTAAGCTGGATACTAGCGTAATTCTTGGTTGTGAACGGTATCTCTCCAGATTTTACTTCCCAGCGGTGGTTGCAACCTCCATAACTCTCAGAGATTTGAAAGATAAAATATATTCTAAATTCCCCTAGAGCAATGGAGATTCAGTTGATTTGCAATATTTCAACATTAGCGAGCAAATATTGCTCCTAGTAACTAGCGAAGCTGATATGGTAGTGCTTTTCTCTTTGAATGCTTCCGAGCGTTTTTGTCGAATTCGTCTTCATGTGCGACCTAATAAAGTTGAACACGCGGGAAAGAGGGCTAAAGCACCATCTAGTGGTCAGGAATCATCGGGTGGTCGAGCATCATGTGTCTCTGCTGTCTCTGTAATAGTGTGCGCCCCCCGCGCTCCTTGTAGGTCCACAGCAATACCATCTATTTGCACTGTGAGTGTAAGCATGATCGCTCATGCGGCCGATGTGGAGGAAGAAGCAGAGCTTGCCGAGGGAGCGCCTCCACTAGATGATGAGGATGAGTTGATGTTTCCTAAATTGGTAGATAGATTCAGTAAACGGGCACTAGAGGACCAATACACGGAGGAATTGGCCCATGGTGCCAGATTTGATGACACTGATGAAGAATAGAACAAGGAGAACAATGACAGTCTTGTTTTAGCCGAGTACGATGGTGAGGACTTGCTAGTAATTGAGTGGGACAGGAACGATCCTAAGATTTCAGAAGGCACCGTATTTGAAATGATGCGGGACTGTCGTAATGCCCTTTCTACATATTGCATCTGCACCAATAATGATTATGTTGTTATTAAGAGTGAGCCAGCAAAGTTCACAGTGAAGTGCCCATACAAGAGGTGTAGGTGGAGGATGCACGCATCCACTATGCTTAGGAGCAGTTTGGTTCAGGTATTACATACATATGTGTATTTTAGATCATTGTGTAGAATTTGTTACCTGTACCTGACATTTTCATTATGTTTCAGATAAAAGGTAACTAGTTCGAACATTCTTGTCCACCTCAAGGGTACAACCAAAGGACAAAAAAAACTAGCAAATACTAGGTGGTTGGCAGATGCAATCATGGATTGGATGAGAGCGAACCCATCACTTGGTGCAACAGCGCTCATAAAAGAGTTTCTGAAAAGTTTAATATTATAGTACCTTACATGAGGATGTTCTATGCAAAGGAAATGGCTCTTGATAGGATCAATGGTCCATGGAATGAAAGTTTTCAATTGTTTTACACCTTCAAAGCTGAAGTGGAGATGGCTAGTCTAGGTAGTGTTGTACAGATAGACAGGCATATAGTTCAGTACAAAATAAGAGGGAAGACAATGGATAAGGGGTCCTTTAGAAGGGCTTTTGTTTGTTTCAAAGCTTGCTTGCAAGGGTTTCTGGATGGTTGCAGGCCTTATTTGTCTGTGGATGCAATAGCTCTTCATGGCAGATTTAAAGGACAGCTAGTAGCTCCTACTGCAGTTGATGGCCACAATTGGATGTTCCTTGTTGCTTTTGAAGTTTTGGAGATTGAGTCAGGGGAAAGTTGGACTTGGTTTCTGGAGAATTCGCACGACCTTATAGGTCATCCACCAGGACTTACTATCCACACGGACGCTTGCAAAGGTTTGGAGAAAGTTGTAGAAGCAGTATTCCCCGGAGTTGAGCATAGGGAATGTGTGCGACACTTAGTGCAGAATTTTACAAAGAAATTCAAGGGTAAAGTTTATACTGACAACCTATGGCCAGCTTCATACACATGCAGTTTGAGGAAGCATTTGTATCATTTGGAAGTGTTAAACAAAAATAGGCGGTGAAGGAGTACTTGGATGCACATCATGGAATGGTCTGGTCAAGAAGCCAATTCAATGAAATTTGCAAGGTAGACTATGTTACAAGTAACCTTGCAGAGAGTTTCAATGCAAAGGTCAAGTCATTGAAAGGGCTTATGCTGTGGCAAATATTTGATAAGGTTAGGCAGATGATCATGATAAAGATCGATTTGCGTCAAATAATTGCATCAACAATATATGCTAGCCATCTCATCCTCCCATCTTTGATTAAGGCATTACATGCCAGGGCAAAACAATTGAAGATGAAATGCATTAGAAAAGGAATGGAGGCTGAGGTAACGTACACTGATAGTAAAGATAGGCAATGGAGGTATCCAGTGAGTTAGGCTGACAGGACATGCCATTGCAGGCAATGGCAGCTCCGTGGGAAACCCTGCATACATGCATTGTTTTTCATGGGTGTTCTAGGAGGTGAAGCGGGTGAAGTTGATCAGTATGTGTCAGAGTATTTCTCCGTTGCCAAATTTAGGGCAGCATATGCTCAGAATGTTCTAGCCTTGTTGGGAAAAGACCAATGGATGGAAGTGAATCCAGGCTTCAAGCTATACCCTCCAGTTTTTACTAGACCAGCAGGTAGGCCAAGGAAGAATAGGATGAGAGCTAGTGCAGAGGGTGGTGCACCACCTCAACGACGTAAGTGCAAACATTGTGGGATCCTAGGGCACATTCCTAGGCTTTGTAAAAAATGCAGTGGACCCAGCTTATGGAATGGATGATCAGGCGGGAGCAGCAAATGCAGATGAGAATGAAGTATCTGAACGAGAGGAGAATGAAGCGACAGATACATTGCAGATTGAACTAATGGACCCAGAGGAGATTGAACCAAATGCAGGGGAGATTTAACCAAATGTAGGGGAGATTGAACCAGATGCAGGGGAGATTGCACCAAATGCATCGAAGATTGAAGCAATTTATTCATTGGAAGCAGAGTTCAAATGTAAAGGAATTACACAAGAGGATATTGAAGAAATGATGCCAATGCATTTCGAACCGTGTGAACCAATGAATCAAAACATGGTTGAACCAATTGTACGATAGACTGAAGCACTTGATTCATTTGATGCAGAGAAAAAGAACAAACGGAACAAATGGAAGAAGCTGATGGTGGACTCCGAGAATATTCCAGCCAGGATCACACGAAGCAAGGTGGTGAATTCTGAGAATATTCTAGCGAAAAACACTAGGAGCAAGAAAAAAATGAATTTGAATTTGTGTGATGAATTTGAACTACTGTTAGTGTTTGTGTTGAATTTGAACTACTATCAATGTTTGTGACGCTTCCAAGTTTGTATGTTGGATAACCCCATAACGTGTGTCTTAGTGCACCTTGTTGCTTAGCACTGCTCAGTTTTGCCCTCGACATGTGGTCAACACATGGGGTTTAGCTAGTTCATGGCTTAAACCATAGCAAACGTTGACCAATTGATCCAAAATTTGGCACACTTGTGTATCCTGGATTGATTTACCATATGAAATTAGAAATTTTGGATTTACTTGTAATCAGCCACATTTTTCTTTTTCTAAGTTATTAAATTCAAACAAATGGTTTTAGGGTTATTTTAATTCAAAAAAGAAGTCAAAACATTGTGCAATCTTCACATGGAGTTTGTTATGTTAACTAAAACCTAGCATGAATAATAAAAGAAAAGGAAATAAAGAGAAATGGGTTTCTCCCCTAAACCACTTCTTGGAATGAGCTACTAGCTATGAAGATGCATGGCTTTCTACTCAGTCAGCCTCCAAGATAACCCATCCCAAAACATACTTTGTCTAAATGAGGCCAAATTTGTCACACTTGTGTATCTTTGAGTTGTAAACAATATAATGTCGACCAAGATGGATTATTTTGTTCAAATAACACATTTTCTGTTTGTTATGCCAAAAGCTTGAATTTCCCTTAGTCATTTTTTATCTGAGTGCCCTTGTTTTCCTTAGCTCTACTCAGTTTTCCCCTCTCGCTAAAGTTTTCCTCAGTTTTCCCCTCCCGCTAAAGTTTTCCTCACTTTTCCCCTCCCGCTAAAGTTTTCCTCACTTTTCCCCTCTCTAATGTATCACTCTGGCTAGCTCTGTCACACGGATCTTGGACAACCATTGTTGGATGCATCATGATCTGACATGCTGGAAGTCTCTCCCTCCCTTTCCTCGTCGCACGTATATCAGCCCATCTTCCTCCCCTCCTATCGACGTACGGCTTGCGGCCGTGCAGATCTACACGCGTGGGGGTCGGAACGGCTTTTGGCGACGCGGATCTAAGCGCGGCTGCTAGAACGGCGTGCGGCGGTGAGGATCTAACCGTCTGAAAGATATCGATGGAAGCCATCATCCGCAACATCAGTGCAACGGTGGTGGTGCCGACAGTGGCCATCGATGAAAGACACCGATGGAAGCCATCATCCATTCACATCTACGGTTGTGGTGCCGACAGTGGTTATCGATGTGAAGATGATTGAAGCCATCATCCGCAACATCACTACGATGGTGCAGATCAAGCCCTCGTGAACCGAAGCTGTGGGAGGCATGCCACGGTCGCGGCTGGCACGTCGACGGTGAAGTCCGGATGTGAGCACTTTGCCTGTACTTCTTGGGGTACACATATGGCGGGGAGGGCGGCTAGCTCACCTTCCACTTGAAATTGGGACAAATTTAAGCACAGTTAGAACCAAAATTCCGTGACTTAAATTATATGTATGATTTGAATAAATTTGACATGTATTTGAGCCATGAGACCGGTGGATATGCTCTAAAGATGATTCATAAGTAGTAGTACTTGCTTTGACAATCTCTGGTGGGCTTGTATAAATTTGATCGAAATATGTATGATTTGAATCAAAATTTATATGTATTTGAGCAGTGAGGACGGTGGATATGCTCTAAAGCTGATTCATAAGTAGTACTCCCTCCGACCCAAATTAGTTGATTTAGATTTGTCTAGATTTGATTGTATCTACATGGCAGCCACGATGGCAGCGACAGAACAGTCAAAACTGATAGCCCCCCAACTTAACCCTCTAGGCATTTTGCACGCCAACTATGGGCCGCTAGATCCAATGGCAAGCAACTCGAGTACCGCAATGCATTCTCTGGACTACTTTGGGACCGCTAGATCCAATGGCAAGCAACTCGGGTACCGCAATGCATTCTCTCGACCACTTTGGGACCGCTAGATCCAATGGCAAGCAACTCGGGTACCACAATGCATTCTCTCGACAACTTCAGGACCGCAAAGTGACTAAATTAGCAGGAACTCACAACCATATATTGAATAACAATCCTACTCTCTAAATTAGCTATCTATTCAACTAATCAATACACGTGGCACCCTTCGCCACAAACCGCATACTATAACTTCTAGGATAACAACTACCCCCCCCCCTCCGTCTCACTTGAAGTTCATGCTTTAGATTTTCTACGACTTGATCAGGTACGGCAAGATCAAACTCAGGTGTCAACTTCTCTTTGCGAATAATCTTTGAATTCTTCCTCGATAGTATGCTGCAGCTTGAATATCAAAAGGTTTTTATGGGCCAATTCATCACCTAACTTGACAACCATCTCCTCCAAATCCATCCTATGTCTAGACCACTGAGTTGATTCATCTTGGTACGCAATGTACCATGGATCATCGGCCTGCGTAGCACACTGTAACAATCCCAAAACAAACTAAATTGGAATCAGTCCAAGGCCATGTCAGCACTTCAAATTCAACGGTAGTACAAAGAGAAGGAGCTACATGCACTTCTGACGTGGTAGAAGAAGGAGAATGTGTCCACAACATGATCGATTCCCCACCCTCGCCGGTGTACCCACTACAACCACACATTGATGACTGATTTGCACCTCCAATATCGAGGAAATTATGGGAACCAAATCTATTAGGGTGGGCGGAGCAGGAGCAAAGGTCTTAGCAAGCACTACTAGCAATTGCTGCGACTATTCGTCGAGCTATGGCGGCGGAACCAAATCCGGGTCATTGTGGACGGTGGACCTTCCTGCGGTCGGTATTGCCCCAACATACAATGCGCGCGGACGAAACAGGTGCTGGAGCCATGGTTGAGGTGCAGCACGGCAGTCCGTTCGATACCACCGTAGGAAAGATCCGGCGACACGCCGACGCGCCGACGATAGTTGCTCTGTCCATCGGTGGGATAGGAGCTGCTCGGGGCTGGGGGCTGGGAGAGGATGAGAGAGAGAGCCGACGTGTCATACACGACCCCACTTGTCAATTATTTCATATTTGCCAATTTTGCATATCTGCCAAACTTTTTCTTTAAAATTTGCATATTTGCCACATGACCACCACATGTCAGTGACACACAAAATAGAAAGTATGCAAATTGCAAAGTAAAGCGTGGCAAATTTGCAAATACACCCTCCAGACCCACATGACGGCCCCACCGGTCATTGGCTACAACAGCCCCACAGAACAGCTCCACATAGCGGCCTCATCATTCATTGGCTTCGGCGGCCCACAGAACGGCCCCATTTGTCATTGGCTGCACCGACCACACAACCAAGAAAAAGGGGCCCACAAGTCAGCGAGAGACGGATGGCTGGTCTGCCGTGTATCCTGGCCCCACCTGTCAGCATGTAACGGTCAAGGCGACGTGACGTAATGCTCAACACAGGACCCGCCCAATGCGGCCCCACTTGTCAGCATGTAACGGTTAAGCCTCTTACCTGACGACATCCACCCGTCCGAGCGCATGTGAGGGTTTAGGAATTGTGGGAGGGGAAAAGTGAGGAAAAACTAAGCGGATGGGGAGAACTGAGTATAACTAATGAACCAGGGGCACGAAAATAGAAATCCCTATACATTAATATGATATTTCAAAGTTAAAAGTCATCTAAATGATTTTACATGCACCTAGGTGAAGAGGGGACGCGAAGGGAGACTCCAGGAGAGTTAATGACCATCGGTATGAAGTGAACCCGCCCTACAGTCCGACCATACCACCTACCAGCTGCCTCACCTCGTTAAATACGTTCACCTCGTGAAGACGAATCTGATATCCGACATTCAGAGACACTAGAAACCACAAAAACCTCACCTTTGGAAGGGATCTGGAGGGGTAACTTGTAGAAGTGCATACTCCTTGCTGCTACATAGATCGTCAAAGTCCAAGGCATCATTCCCCATCATCAACTATTGCATCTTCATCACCATAACCATTCCCATCTCATTCAACTCCATCTTGTTGTAATTCGAATTATTATTGTGGATTTGCGCTTGAATTCATTCGTATATGCATACTTCATTTACATGATCATGATGATGTTGTTGTTTTCCTCCATGTGTGAGCAGTTTACTTTGTTCTTGGGGAGATATGGAAAACCCCTAGCAATATTATGATATGAAATAAACATGAACTATAACTTTGGTGTATGATTATGTGTTAGTTTTCTCTCTAGATATTATGTGAAGTCGACCATGTAAAATTTGTCTTCGGGACTAGAGAGGGAATTATCGTTGGACATATGGTAGTATGTACAGTGCTAAGTGACATAACGTGATGGCATGCTATTCATATGGTCAAGGGGAATAAGGAGAGATTCACTAAACTCATATCAATATCCATGGGGAAACCCTTAATTGTGAGGGATAGGAGTGGCTTACTCATGATCATTGCAGTGGTTATTAGGAATGTAATATCAGTGTTGCCGGGGACACTGATACTAATGCTAGAGGTGTATCGTAAATTCCCCAAGAACATTTCTTCTTGCTAAAGTTTCATTATTATTTACACCGTGTTTGTCACTCTCTGTTTACTTTAATTTAATTTATTACTCTATACCGAAAACAACTTTCTTAAACACTCTTACTTGAAATCAAGGGCATCTTACAAGTTTATTTTGATAAATAGTGACAAGGGGCATAAATACCTTAACCAAACAACTCTCCATGGTTCGATAATCTTACTTTTGAAACTAGCTACAATATACATGTACACCTTCAGTCATCAAGCTATTTTCTAGCTCTATTGCTAGAGACTAAGCGCTTTTGGTCTTTGTTCTTAGTTGTTGATTTATTAATTGGTACACTAAAGTTGTTTACTAGTTTTAGGTAAACACCATGACTACGCTCGAGCTTATGAACAAGCTGGACAGAACTGAATACCTTGGGATATTTAATATAGGTAATGTGAAAGAATTCCCGAAGGAAAGCAATGTAGAATATGAGGTTAACCCTCGTTTCATTTCTATTTTGCATGAAAAAAGTTTTGCAGGTGATGATATTGATGAAGATCATTATGCTCATTTAAGTAACTTTACTGAATTATGTTGGACAATTAAACTAAGAGGCTATTCTGATGATGAAGTAGAACTAAAATTGTTTAGCCAATCTCTAACCAACACCGCTTTGGCTTGGTATCGAACTTGTCCTGCAGAAAAAATTGATACTTGGGATAAACTAAAAGGAGAGTTTATATTTCACTTTTATCCCAAAGTAAAATCATATGGATGAAGAAGAGAAATTACAAATTTCAAGAACCGCCCAGGTGAAGGTTTGGTAAGAGCCTACACAAGGTATAAATCTATGGTTAATAAATGCCCCCATCATTATTTATCACCATGGTATGTTTTACATATTTTCTATGGAGGACTTAACCAAGAGATTAAAAATGAAATTGATTTAGCATCTGGTGAGTCCTTTAGGGAACTCACCATAACATAAGCTTGGGAACTTCTAGAAATAATTCATTGTAATAGAGAAACTTAGGGTTTTGATTTAGGAGGCGAAGTGGAATAGAAGTAGAGTATGATTGTTTAAATTCTTGTAAATGAATCGGTAAGGTAAATGAAACAACTGATGAGTTCCAACTTGATGATGGTATTATTTTGCAAATTCTTCGGTCTTTTTCATAGCACATTGAAGCAGGAAAGAAAGAATGGCTTCAATAAACTCCACAACCTAAACCAGTTGAAGAAGTGCAAGTCGTAGTTTATGTGCCAATGGAGCCACCAAAAGGAAGGCCACCATATGTGGATCCTCTTCCTTTCCCTAGGACCATGAAAAAGCACATTGTAGCTCAGTATCTTGCCGAACAACTAGAGGAAGAACAAATAATTCTCAAAGAGCAAGAAGAAGTAGACAAGGTAGAACATGTTATTCGAGGTGTCGTAGAAGAGAAATAACCAAGTAATAAATGTTTGCTATGTTTTCAAGCTGCAATGTAGTTAAACTCGATGGTAAAGCTTCCCAATTTGTTGATGGAAAGGTAAAAGCTAAAAATGTTGGTACGCTTATTCTTCCTTGCACTTTTGGCGAGTCCTCTTACTATGGCCTTTGTGATATTAGAACTATCGTAAATGTCATTCCATATGAATTTTATCTAGATATTCAAGATGGACTTGAACCAGCTACGCTTGAGAATACTGCTATGACAATCATGATTGTTGATAAAACACTTAGAATCCCTATGGGAGTTATTAAAGTTGTTCCAATTTATGTTGGTCCATATGAATATCCCATTGACTTGTGATAGTTTGATCTGCCTACTGACTCCTATTTCCCAATTATTTTTGGAAGAACTTTCTTAAATATCGTAGGGGTAATTATTGATTGTAAAAAGGAGATAGTTTCTCTCAATTTTGGAGAATATGAAATCAAATTCCATTTTTAAAAATTTCAACACAAGCCAACTTATGAAGAATTTGAAGAGATAAATAAAGAAGAGGAAGGTAATATTACTATCATTACTGCTCTATTATATGAAACACCTATTGATGATTTGGAATGAAGCTTGGTTGAAAATGATAGTATCCCTGAAGACATTGGTAAGTTGGTGATAAATGAGTATCTTGACTCGTCTCCTATAATCGACTCTCCCATGAATGAATCATATGAATTACTAGAAAGAAAGGAGATGAGGATCTTCCACTCCCAGAACTCAAACTTCTTCCTAAAGAATTGAAATATAGGTATTTGGATGATATTAATAAACATCATGTCACTGTAAGAATTTGATGATTGTACTGAATATGCACCATAAATCTTTTGGATATTCCATGAATGACTTGAAAGGCATTAGTCCCTCTATATAGCCACTCAGTGAATATTTATGGAGGAAGGTGCTCAACCGGTTGCAGATTTTCAAAGAAGACTCGAACCAAAAATGAAGGAGGTGGTAAGAAAGGAAATAATTATCCTATTAGATGCAGATATAATTTATCATGTGAAATAAAGTGAATGGGTAAGACTTGTTCATTGTGTTCCAAATAAAGGTGGATTTACTATTTTACCAAATGAACACAATGAGCTAGTCCCTACCAGAACTATTGTTGGGCATAGGATGTGCATTGATTATATAAAACTAAATAAATAAACTAGGAAGGATCATTATCCCTCGCCATTTATAGATCAAACATTAGAGAGGATTGCTTAGAATTCTTACCTTTGTTATGTAGATGGATACTCTGGTTTTTCTCAAATAGTTGTTCATCTAGAAGATCAATTGAAAAAAATTTACTTTCCCCTTTAGTTTATATGTTTGTCATCATATGCCTTTTGGTTTATGTAATGCACATGCTACTTTCTAGAGATGTATGACTGCTATATTTGTTGATTATGTTGAAAATATTATGGAAGTATTCATAGATAATTTTTTTTGTCTATGGAACTTTATTTAACCATTGTCTCCACAATTTTCAGAAAGTTTTGTAGCAATGTGAAGACACTAATCTTGTGTTGAATTGGGAGAAATGCCACCTCCTGGTTCAAGAAGCCATAGGTTTCAACCATAAACTCTCATGTAAGGGTATAGAGGTTGATAAAACAAAAATAGAAGCAATATAGGGGCTACCACCTCCACGTGATGTGGAAGGTATAATAAGATTTCTTTTTTATTTTATAGAAGGTTCATTAAGAAATTCTCTAAACTTTCTAGACCATTAACTAACCTCTTGCAAAAACATGATCATTTCAAGTTCGATGAAAGTTGTCTCACTTCTTATACCATATTAAAAAAGCTCTTCTAAATGCTCCTATTATTAAACCACCTAATTAGAGAAAGCCTTTTGATTTATTTTGTGAATCTACTAATAAAGTTGTTGGAGATGTTATTTGCCAACATGATGGTGATGAACTCAATATCATTCATCACACTAGATGCACTCTTAATGAGGCTCGAAGAAACTACCCCGTGGTTGTGAAGGAACTTTTTGCGGTTGTCTTTTCTTGTGATAAATTTAGATCTTATATTATTGACTAGAAAGATAGAGTGCATAAGGGTCGTGATAACTTAAAAGAAATCCTTGAAAGAGTTCATGTTAAGCCAAAAATGATTCATTGGACTTTACTTCTACAATAGTTTGAGTTGTAGATCATGCAAAGGAAGGAAGATCCACCTGAAGTACCAAAATTATTTGAAGAAATGAAAGCACAAAAAGTCTCGTAAATCTACATACCTCCAGGTACGATTCGTCCCAAAAAGAAATTTTCTAACACTCTTTGTCAAGGCTTTAGCAATTTTTTGCGACCAACCATACACAAAGGGAATAAGAATATAAGGCAAAAATTGAAGGGAAGTAAATTCCCAAACTCATTCCTTGAAAATTCGTAAGTTTGTAAGTTCAATCTTACTCACGTTTTAATTTTTAAATCCCTATTTTGCTATTTTTGTGAAGTCCTTGCAGTTTTCTGAGTTCATTGGCAGTTTTAAGAGGCTGGTACGGTCGGGTGGTACGATTTCACATGCATGTACTACTGCTCATTAACTCCACATTAATCAGATCTTTATTCTCATTTTCTTTCAGAGATGTGGTACGACTGGGCAGTATGGGAGCACCACCACGTACTGCTGGTCATTATCTCCTCTAGACTCTTTTTGCCTCATTTTTTATTTCGAGTCTCTGATAAAAAAAACTTTTTCTACCGATGTTGGAAGTCGGTAACCTCTAGTACAGGGCGACGGTACAGAGTGAACCCGCTTGTACCAAATTTTTGGAAGGTTTTTTTGAAGAAGGGAAATTTTGCTCCGGATATCGAGTACAGACGCACAATATGGTCTAGGCCCGTACAGATGGTCGTTACGACCCCCAATTTTCATGGTTGCTTCTTTTTTTTCTATTTCATTGGCATTCTATTCTTGTGCAACTCTAAGACCATTATTGCGATATTTTACTATGCCTTACCCCTTGTAAACTCTCCCAAAGAGTCTTCCTCTCTTCTCCTCATGTCAAACATATCTCATCTATGCTACTTCTCAAGAACCTCGAGAGCATGTTGCAACCATGGGAGATCGTTCAAGAAAAGGAGGACAACAAGAGATCCTCCGATGACGCCAAGAGAGGGACATTGAAGAGAAGATATAAGAAGGTCATCGAAGCAACCAGCTTGGCCCAGAGGATGGATTCAAGTTAATGGAGATGATCAAGAAAGGATGGAAGGTGTTCAGTCTGCTCATAGGCCTAGACGGTGATCATGATGAGGTTCTTCTAGATCCCAAAGAAGATAAGGATTTTTCGCTAGAGAAGTTGCAGCTAGAAGGATATGAGGTTCAAGTCTCTATTCATAACTTAGACCATCTTATCAAGAGAATTAAGATAAACGCCCTAGGATACACTAAGCATATTGACCTGGTACATCATTACCTTACTCAGATGGACAAGAAGATAATGAAGGGATTGGAAGCCAACCTTGACATTAGTCTTTGTGCAATTAAAACTCAAAATAATACTATTGAACTGTATAAGTCTCACGTCGATATGTTGGAGAAGATTAATGAAAACCATAGGGTCAGTATCATGATCCTATAGGCAACAAAGACACTCCGTGCCAACCTCCGCAATGCAAGATCTCTATATCCACCTTAGAGATAATACCATAGTATCAAATAATCGCAAGGGATTATTTGATCCCACCTAGCTTGATTCCAAGCTTGGGGAGATCTATAACACCTTGTAATCTATCTTTAAGTTTTAGCATGTTTGCTTTTTCGCATGCATACTAGTTTTAAAATTCCAAAGATTGCATTAGTTTCATATTAGCTCCCTTGAAGAAGGAAAGATTTGTATCCAATGAATTTTTGATCCATTATTATATATGAAGTGTTCTCGGTTTATAATTATTATATTATATGTATGAATTAGGATGAGTCCTATAGTACTTGTACTTTGTGATGATTTTAGGGTCTTCCACACCATAGTATTGATACAGGATGATAAGAAATTTTGGTAGCATGTTATAGCCATTTTTTATTTCTTGAGAAAGAATATTCCAAGAAAGGAAATTCTTAGAATTATAAGAAATAGAAAAACAAAGTGCTGGCAAAGGTTTATTAAAATGAGTACAAGTTGAGATAGACGCTCAAAACATTACCATGAACACTTCATACTTGCCTTTATAACAAGCTCATCAGTTAAAATTTATGATTCTATGATCTACTATTCTTCATGTGGACTATTAGTACAAAGATGTGGAAGCCTCTAAGTCATTTGAGATGTGGAAGTGTGATAGAGCTCACAATATTATTCTATATCTAATATTATAATTATTGCTTCAAATGCCTCATGTATTGTGATGACTCGAGCTTCATGAACATGATGACCATGTCCATTAAGCTGCTATCTTGCTCGGGGACAAGCAATGATAGTCTAAGCTTGGTGAAATTGATGAGTGCATTTTTTAAGCATATTTACCTTGTGTTTTTTCCTGAGTAGAAATATGATATTAGTATTTTATGGCGCTCGCACGCACCTTTTATGCATGTTTCCACATGATCCTAAATTATGAAGGTATTGATGAACATATCATTTAGAGCTATCATATTTTACATTAATATGATATTTCCAAGTGTTAAAATTATCTAAATGATTTTCCACACACCTAGGTGAAGTGGAGACCACTACAAGAAATGTGCTACCTGGTGACCCCAAATATTGGTCATAGGAAAGTCATAGTTGTCCATCCATGACCTTTCTATGACAAAAAGAAATAGGTCACACACCGAGTGTCACTATAGACAACGACGTTTTTTTTGAATTGGTCATGGACTATTATGACCAAAATAGATGGTCATAGTGTCTGATACGTTGCAAACGTATCTATAATTTTTTATGTTCCATGCTTGTTTTATATCTATTTTCTTATGTTGTGTCCATACTTTGGAGTACTTTTACACATTTTCTGGAACTAACCTATTAACAAGATGCCACAGTGCCAGTTGTCTGTTTTATTCTGTTTTTGATTCCAGAAAAGCTAGAAAATGAATATTCTCAGAATTGGACTGGACAAAAGCCAAAGTTGATATTTTACTGGAAGACTCACGGAGCTAGAAGACGAGACGGAGAGGGGCCAGGGCCTGGCCACACCATGTGGTGGTGTGGGCTACCCCTGGCCGTGCCACCAGGTGGTGTGGGCCCCTGGTCCACCCACCGACCTTGCTTCTTCGCCTATAAGAAGCCTCCCGATGCAAAAAGCCTAAATCGAAGAGCCTCCAACCATGAAAAGTTCCGCAGCGCCGCCGCCACCAAAGAGGAGATTCGGAGGACAGAAGTCTCTATTCCGGCACCCTTCCAGGACGGGAAAGTGCCCCGGGAGCCATCTCCATCGATCTCCACCACCATCTCCATCACCGTTGCTGATTCCCATGATGATGAGGGAGTAGTTCTCTCTCGAGCTTAAGGGTTCTACCGGTAGCTATGTGTTCATCTCTCTCTATGCATGATCATATTATGATCATGAGCTTTGTAATCAAGTATATCTACCTTGCTACTCAAGTGCTTTAATAGATCTCTGCTCTCCACATGTGTGTGAAAGTGACAGCATGCACACCATGGTGGCAATTAGGCTAGAGATTACAAATACTTATTATGAGTTATATTTGGACTTGGATGTCTCTATGAAATTGTGGTGTTTGTTGGAACCATCTAGTGCTCAAGGTGACAGTGTTGGGTTATCTAGATGGAGAAAGCGAACTTTGAGGTGTGCTGTTATAACCCTACCATGGATTAGAGTGTCCAACCGGAGAGTAGTTCAGAGTAGTATCAGAGAAGATATTTATATGAGAGTGTTCACTAGTGAAAGTATGGTCCCTAGGCCTTGTTTCTAAGCATTGAAACACCATTTGCAACTAGATATGTTACATGTTTGCTTGCTTCCATCTTTATTTCAGTTTGCCTTTAGTCTCTTCCATGCCATCAAGCTATTTTCTGTCACCGTTGTCCTATATCCATACCACTTGTATTTTACTATGTCTTCGCCGAACTAGTGCACCTATACACCTCACAAGTGTATTGGGTGTGTTGGGTACACAAGAGACTTCTTGTATCTTGATTGCAGGATTGCTTGAGAGGGAATACATTTGACCACTTCCTCCCTGAGTTCGATAAATCTTGGGTAATCCACTTAAGGGAAACTTGCTCCTGTTCTACAAACCTCTGCACTTTTTCGATAAGGGGCGCTCTATTACTCAAAAGTTTAAGTATTACACCCGGCCTCTGCATATCTAGGATGCACACTATCAACACCCGGATTTTTAATCCTAGATGCCCGTTATGCCATACCTCACAATCCCAGGATTACCATTTTTGCGAGACATAACGGATTGGATATCATAGTACATCATCCATTACAAACCATACATAAGGTCTTACACAAATAAGGATCTCATGATCCAGTCTTAATGCAACAAGCAGCGGAAATAAAAGATAAGCGTAGCAGTGGGGTCCATCTTCAAGGGGCACAGGCAATGCTGACGAAGGAAGATAGTCCTAGTTATCATAACCGTCCTGCTGGCCATCATCTTGGTAGTCTCCTTCGTAGTCTTGCCATGAGAATAGCCAGGGACAAAAGCCATGAGTACTCTTTAAGTACTCGCAAACTACCACTAACAAGTAGTATAGTTCTGAGTTAAAGTGCTAAGTCTAAGTTTAACTATAAAGTTAAGTTTGAAACCTAAGCTGAGTTCTGAATCAAAGAAAGATAAAATAAAGTTCTAGAATCACTTAAGTTGGGAAGCTATTGTCATAAACACAACCCTGTTGTGGTCAAGTCAAGATTCATCATTTCATAAGTCATTTCGGAAAACATATGACAACGAAACAGTATGGCCATTCCAACGGTCCATAACCACGGACGCGGCTATTCGAATAGTTTGACACTCTGCAGAGGTGGTACACTTTCACCACAAGATTCGATACATCTGTCAGGAGTAACCCTGAATCATCATACTTAGTATGCAGATAATCAAACATAACCTTTCCTTTACACACCCTAGTATAAGCACCTCTCCTATGAGCATGGCCTCCCAACCATGACCATCAGTCATCTTGGGCACTGCATAGGTGGACAACATTGAGAGGTAGCCTCATCTCAGACCTCTCCCGCGAGGGAACTAATACTAATGCATATAAATTTCCAGCTAAGCCTTACCCAATTCAGGTAGTGTGGTTGTACGATAAATTTGGAATGGTATCGCATCTGAATCCAACCATCAGTTTTTTTTAAAAGGGTTAAGGTTCATGCCTCATCATTTTCATCATCATAAACCATTTGTGTTTCTCAACATATGTCAAAACATTTCAATAGAATGACTCATCATTCCAAGGTTTTCATAATTCATTTTCACCAACGGTTCCCATCTAAAGTGACTCAAGTTTTGATCTAGCTTTAATCTACTAAGTTAAGAGTGTTCACTAAGGTGGAAAAGATGGGTTCAATCTCATGCCATAGAATGACATTTAAAGGGTTCTAAATAGGCCAAGTTTTATACTCTTTATGCTACCTTTAAAACAAGTAAAGGACTTTGGGTAAAGTAAAGGAAGTAAAGCTTGAAAATAAGACTTGGGGTAACTAATAGTCAAAGTGGTATAGTCAAAGTATGCCTAAAGCATCTTTGTTAAACCTTCTAGTTTAAATCCTAGCTTGCTAAGCATTATACTTGCAAGATTTAGCTTGCATTGCTAATGGTGGCTTGCCTTGTGCAGTGCAGTGGTTGAAGTTTTCTTCTTCTTCTTGGTAGAACTCCTCCTTCTCGAAAGCTTAGTCGGTACTATCGTCTATAAATACATACGGAGTACAAAATCACCAAAAAATACTTAACTAATCTAATTAGTACTCTAAGGCATATAGTTGATGATCTATTATCATCACAAGCATCGCAAGCTTAATTCAATAGATTCATCCTTTTTATTTTAGAAAATTAATTTCTACTCATTGAAAGATTAACTAAGATTCAATATTCCCACTTAAAATATGGTATCATGTGGACACATGTCATCACCACATATTCTAACATGTGGAAATGTGATTTAAGGGTTGGATCATAATTAATTTGGTTTAAGTTCCTTATTTAATGATTTAAAGTGACTAAAAATGCCTATATAGCATTATTTTGGTACTAATCCAAAGTCACTGCATGTAAACCTTAATATTATTACATATTCAGATAGATATAGTGAAATGTGATTTTTGAGAGTTGGAATCAACTCCAAAGCTATCTTGGTTGATTTTATAAAAATGTTGCAAAGTGCCAAAGCCTCTATCTTATTATTTTTACTAAGAGAGATCTATAACTCTAATTGAATTAAATCCAATGGGCTTGGATAGATCATTTCAATACCTTTCAGGGAAAATTGGTTTCATGCAATTTGGATTTGTAAATCTGTCTGAACTGAATTTCAAACACAAAGACAGAACTAGGTTTAAACTAAAAAGAAAAATCCTAATTCAAACTAATTGGGTCGCGCGGGAACGCTAACGGGCCGGCCCAGTGTCACTCCGCAGTGCGGGGCTCAGCTGACAGGGGGGTCCACCAGTCAGCGGCTCATAACACGCGAAGGGGTACGGGGCTATGTGGGACGTTGGATTAGAGTGGGTATCAATGGCTGTGGATCGTCGTCGACGACGGACCTGTCGCCGGCGAGCTCTAACCCTAGCGGCTCGGTGGGGGTGCATAGGGGGCATACCAGGGCTCCAGCGACGACAGCGAGGCGGGCAAACGGACTGGTGGTCGACGGCGAGCTCAGGGACGGTCGAGGCAGCTCCGGGGGTGGTCGCAATCAGCGGCGCCCTTCTCCTCCAGAGGCGACCTGCTCTGGTGCAATTCCGGTGAGCTGCTGCTTCCCGTGCTCCGGCTAGAGGTGTGGGACGATCAGTGGTGTGCTGCAAATGGTTGGGGGTGCCCTCCTTTTATAGGCTCGACGGCGAGGCCGAGAGGGATGGGCAGGCGACGGTGGCGACATGGCTATGGGCTGCTAGCGGCATCACTGCGGGCGGCGATCGACGCGCGGTCTCCTGGCGGTGCTCTAGGACTTTAATGCGGGCTTAGGGGCGGTGGTATGCGGTCGGGCGTAGCTGGCGCTCTGAGCGGCAGAGGCGGCGGTTTCGACGGTGAGCGATGGCTGTGAGGCGTTGGACGGCGAATGGGGGTGTCTGGCGTGCTCCCTGGGTCATGGTGACGCGGTGGGCGCAGGCTATGGTCAAGCGGCGGCTTGTGCACGCATGTCGGGCGCGGCGCTCTGGCGCGTGCTCGGCATGGTGCAGTGGCACTAGGCGCGGGGATTGCTCGATGGTCCACGGCTGGGCCTGGCTCAGGGAGGGGACAGTGGGCAGCGGTGAGGTGCTGGCTAGCTGCTAGACATGTAAAGAGAGGGGAAGGCGGTCTGCTGCGGCGGCGACCAAGTTGGTCGGCGAGGTGGGGCTCGGCTTGGCATGGCCATGCTGCTAGGAGGAAGGGGATGGGGTAGTTAGGTCATGGTTAGATCATTAGGAGACAAAGGGAGCAAATGGGGGTCAAATGGGAGACAAGTTTGGCCAGAACACTATTCAAAATAGTGAAATTTGTTTTGTTTGAATTCTGCCTACCAAGTGTTTGATAAAATGGCCGCAAGAAATAAACTTTGGAATTTTGGGTTAAAAAATTTTGAGTGATGTCCACTAGTACTAGGTAGTCTATGGTTGCAAGGGTTTTCAAATTGGAGTACATTTGGATGGTTTTTGAAATAGGGGTGATCTAGGCATATGCATTGAATTCAATTTTAAACTATCAGTTAAAATTAGTATTTGAATGTTTTTAGCAGATCACAAAGTGGGCCTTGGTACCTCATTATGTGTACTAGCAAGGAGTGTAAACATCCACAATTGTTTCTGTTAAGTTTTGAGTACTAGGAATAGCCAAAGTAGGCATGATAGTTAATTTGGCCAAAATGACCATTCACTTCATTTATTCATTTTGAGTTGTTTTTCTTTGGGAAAAGTTTGGGAATGATTTAGATGATGTTTAATTTACCATAGAAACATTTACAACCAATGGATCAAGCAATGGTCACCATTCACAAAGATTTCAAAATAAAGCCTTTCTTATATGCATGCTTAAATACTTTAAATAGAAAAAGTTTTTGTTAACCCCAATTTTGATGATTTGGATATTGATAAGCTTGGATTAAAGTTTTGGGATGTTACAAACCTTCCCCCCTTAAAAAAATCTTGTCCCAAGATTTACAAAGAAAACTAGGAACTAAAGAGATCTGGGAACTCTGTCCTAATGTAATCTTCGTGCTCCCAAGTGGCTTCCTCCTCGGTATGGTTGCTCCTCTGAATCTTGAGAAACTTGATACTCTTGGTCCTGGTGGTTCTGTAAGATTCTTATAAGATACGGATGGGCACTTCCCGATAGGTCAGGTCATTATTGATCTCTACCGCTCGATGATCGATGTTCTTGAAAACTTAAGTCTTCTCGGGCACTTCCAGGCATTTGCGAAGTAACGAGATATGGAACACATTGCGGATGGCTGACCTCTCTTCAGGCAGTTCCAGTTGATATGATACTTCTCCTCGATGATTCAGAATCTTGAATGGCCCGATATATCTGGGGGGTAACTTTCCTTTCATACTAAAGCGTTGGGTTCCTTTCAATGGTGAAACCTTGAGATATACAAAATCTCTGACATTGAAAGTTGGGTCTCTCCTTCTCTTGTCAGCATAACTCTTCTGTATAGACTGGGCGGTCTTGAGGTGCTCACGGACTTTGTGAACCTTCTCTTCGGCTTCTCGGAGAATGTCGGGTCCAAAGATCTGACTCTCTCCTACTTGCGACCAATTCAAAGGGGTACGACACTTTCTTCCATATAGGAATTCAAATGGTGCCATTTGCAAACTAGCTTGATAACTGTTGTTATATGAGAATTCTGCGAAAGGCAGGCAGTCTTCCCATTTTGATCCATATTCTAACACACAAGCTCTTAACATATCCTCTAGGATCTGATTGACTCTCTTAGTCTATCCATCAGTTTGCGGGTGATAAGCGGTGCTGAAGTTCAACTTGGTTCCCAATCCTTCCTGGACTTTCTGCCAAAATCTCGAGGTAAACTGGGTTCCTCGATCTGATACTATGGTCTTGGGGGTTCCATGTAGACTAACAATCCTAGCAATATACAGCTCTGCTAGCTTCGCACTCTGGTAGGTAGTCTTGACAGGTATAAAGTGGGCTACCTTGGACAATCTATCAACTATGACCTAGATTGAGTCATTTCCCCTACTAGAAGTAGGAAAACCGGTGATAAAGTCCATTCCCACGGAATCCCATTTCCATTCCGGAATCTACAGGGGTTGCAATAGTCCTGCAGGTCTCTGATGCTCTGCTTTGACTCTTTGATAGATATCACACTTGGCGATGTAGCTTCCGATTTCTCTCTTCATCTTGTGCCACCAAAATTGCTCTTTCAAATCTTGATACATCTTCGTTCCTCCGGGGTGGATAGAATAAAGAGTATCATGAGCTTCCTTCATGATAACTTGCTTTAGCTCAGAATCTGCTGGCACACAGATACGTCCTTTGTACCACAGAACTCCTTCTTCGTCTTTCGTGAATCCAGGTACTTTTCCTGTACCAATACGACGTTTGATTCCATCGATACTTTCATTTCCCTTCTAGGCTTCCTTGATTTGGCTAATCAAAGTGGGTTGAAGTTCGATGCTAGCTAAGAATCCTTTGCTAACTAATTCAGTTCGGAACTTCTCCAACTCTTCATACAAACTTGGTTGTTTCTCCTTGATCATGGTGTTTAGCCTACACGGCAATATGCTAAGAGCATCCGCTACCACATTGGCTTTGCCGGGGTGATAGTGAATGTCAAGGTCATAATCCTTGATTAACTCTATCCATCTCCTTTGCCTCATATTCAGCTCCTTCTACGTGAAGATATACTTCAAGCTCTTGTGATCTGAGTAAATCTCACAGCGATTACCCATCAGATAATGACTCCATGTCTTTAATGCCAAAACTACGGCTGCTAGCTCAAGATCATGGGTCAGATAATTCTGCTCATGCTGCTTCAGTTGTCGAGACAGATACGCGATGACTTTGCCTTCTTGCACCAGCACACATCCTAGACCAATCTTGGATGCATCACAGTATACATCAAACGGCTTCTTGATGTCTGGCATGATCAATATTGGGGCTGATATCAATCTCTTCTTCAGCTCCTAGAAACTGGCTTCACATTTGTCTGTCCATTCAAACTTCTTGTCCTTCTTCAACAATTGGGTCATGGGTCTGGCGATGCTCGAGAATCCTTCTACGAACTCGCGGTAATATCCCGCTAATCCGAGAAATGCACGGACTTGGGTTTGAGTGGTTGGGGCTTCCCATTCTTCGACATCTTTGATCTTGGTGGGATCAACAGAGACTCCTCTGGCAGACACAATATGTCCTAGGAATCCTACTTCTTTCGGCCAAAACTCACACTTGCTGAACTTGGCATATAACTGATGCTCTCTCAGGATTTCTAGAATGACTCTCAGATGTTGCTCATGCTCTTCTTCTGACTTGGAGTAGATAACGATGTCGTCGATAAACACAACTACAAACTTATCTAGGAAATTCATAAAGATCTTATTCATGAGATTCATGAAATAAGCAGGGGCATTGGTTAATCCAAAAGACATAACCATATACTCGTATAGACCATAGCGAGTAGTAAAGGCGGTCTTTGGAATATCCGTTGCACGAATCTTAAGTTGGTGATAACCAGTCCTAAGATCAATCTTTGAGAATACCTAGGCTCCCGTCAATTGATCAAATAGATCCTCTATCTTTGGCAAAGGGTACTTGTTCTTGATGGTGACGTCATTCAACTTTCTGTAATCTGTGCACAGACGGTTGCCTCCATCTTTCTTGTCGACGAATAACACTGGTGATCTCCATGGCGAAGCGCTTGGTTGAATCAAGCCTTTCTCTAACATGGCATCCAACTGCTTCTTCAGTTCCACTAACTCTGATGGGTTCATGCTATAGGGTCTCCGGGCTAAGGGTCCGGTTCCAGGGATTAGTTCGATAATGAACTCAATATCCCTATCCGAGGGCATACCTGGCAATTCATCTGGGAATACGCCGGGGTATTCACAGACTACTCTAACCTGGACAATGGTGGGCAGGGCTACACTCTTGTTGCACTTGAATTGACGAGGTAAGGTTTCAGAGATATGTTCTATTGTTACTCCAGAGCTACTGGTCATGGTGATGGCTTTCTTAGCATAGTCTATCGGTCCTTTATGCCTTGACATCCAGTCCATACCTAGTACTACTTCCAATCCTTTGGTTCCAAGTACAATTAGGTTGGCATAAAAATCTATCCCATGTATTCTGATAGGCACAGCTTTGCAAATTTTTCTAGCTTTGGTTGTTGAACCGGGGATTTGAACTATCATGACATGCTTCAGGTTGGTTGGGTGAATCTTACTAGTGCATGCAAATTCTTTGGTGACAAATGAATATGAGGCTCCCGAATCAAATAATACTCTTGCTAAAACTGAGTTGACAGAAAACATACCCAGCACTACATCTGGCGCTTCCTGAGCTTCTTCTGCGTTCATGTGGAAGAGACGACCATTGCGATTGTGAGGGTTCCCTAGGGCAAATCTTCTTCCTGGTTGAACACGACGCTGCTGTTGAGCTGGGGCATTCACATTGGCATTGGCGGTAGTCTTCTTGGGACACTCATTGGAATAGTGACCCTTCACTCCACACTCGAAACAAGTGATCTGGGACTTGTCCTTGACTTCGACAGGCATAGCATTGCTGCCAGTTCTGGGTGCAGTATTGTTGTTGTTGTTGTTGCTCTTGGGAGGTGCACGGTTGAAATTGTTAGCATTGCCAGAGTTGTGATTGTTTCCTCCGAATTTCACATTGCCTCTGCTACGGTTGGGGTAGCTTGGGCGAGACATTGGGGGTCGGTTGTTCCTTGGTGCATATCCTGGTGAGGGGTTGGGATGGTACTTCTGGTGACTGCTGGATCCAGACTGCTGCATCATACGACGCTTGCAGTTGTCGTTTGCATGGTTAATCTTCCCTTCCATCTGAATGGCAGAGTCGACTAGCTCTTCAAGATCCTGGAAACGGATGTTGACGAGGACTGTCTGCATCTCATCATGCAGTCCGTTCAAGAATCTATCCTTCTTCTTGGCCTCTGTGTTGATCTCATCAGGTGCATATCTGGCAAGTGACAGGAATTTGTCACGGTACTCCACCACCGTCATTCTTCCTTGCTTCAATTCGCGGAACTCATCCCTCATTCGGTTGACTAGATCTTGCGGTACGTGGGTGCAGCGGAACTTGACTTTGAAAGCTTCCCATGTCATCACTTGACCATGGTTCATCAGGAGGATACTGTTCCACCAAGCTCTTGCATCCCCTGCCAGATAGTGGGTGGCAAAGAGAACTTTCTCGTTGTCATCAACTCTGGCTACCTCCAAGTTGTTCTCCATTGTCTGCAACCAGTCATCAGCATCTAATGGGTTTTCTGACGTGCTAAAGATTGGGGGATTGGTATTCTGGAAGTTCTTCAGCTTGGATCCTTGATGATCCTAATTTCCATGCCCTTGGTTGTTGAGAGCCATCTGGGCGATCTGTTGAAGTGTTGCTAAGTTGGCTTGGTGTTCTGCCCTGCTTGCTTCACGGTCTGCGATGAGATTCTGCAAGATCTGCAGCATTGGGTCTTGCGACGAGCTTCTCCCTCCTTGGTTTCCAGGAGTCATCTGAAGATTGAGGTAGATACGGGGGTAAGAGGGAAAATTCTAAGGTTCAGGGTTTTGGTTTCCAAGCTAAAACTTTGAGTTTAACTCAGGTTTTTCAACTAACTTCATTTCATTCATGCAAACAAGCACACAATACAACACACACCACAACAATTAAAGGGAAAACAGATGGTTTGAAGAACCATTCTACAAGCTACGATACAGTGGGACCGATACATCTCAGACTACGACAGTGTTCTAGTGCATCTACTCATCGTCGATGAAGTCGGAGTAATCATCGTCAGTGTAGAAGTCTGCAGCATCCTCTTCCAAAAAGTCATCATCATTGCTGAGGTAAGAATCCATGTCTCCCTGGATATCTTCACCCTCCTCTTCTTCCTCCTTTGCGGCAAGCTGAGCTTCCTGCTCCTTGACGGTCTTCTCGAGGTCGGCCACCTTCTTGCGAAGACGGGCGATGGTGCAATCCTTCTTTGCACGCTGGCGGTGAAGAGACTGGCGATCCTGGATGAGTAGTGCGAAAGTTTGGGCCTTCTGGTCGGCAATGGCACGGTTCTGGTTGGCTAACTCTCTAGCATTGTCCAGCTCCTTCTGACGGTCATACAATAGGAAGTCGAGGTTCTCCACTTGGCGCTTCAGTGCTGGATGACTTGGCATCTCCATCGGCATTCCCATGAAGTCACGTCTTGCATAGTGGGCAAAACGGGTTCCTTGGATCTGGTTGACACTGAGAGCACATAGACGTGCAAGAGCTTCATGCATTGCCCTGGCTAATCCATCTAGCCAGTTGTTCTCTCTCACGGAGAACTGAATTCTCCCAGAAGTTGGTGCTTCTATGCTTCCTCTAAGTTCCGCGGTGACTAGCCACTGTAAGTCTCCTCCTGGGGGTCCTGGAAGTTGAGCTCCAAGAAACTCTTGATGTCGGCGTCCCAGTAACTCCGACAGTGAATCTAGATCCCTCTCGAAGATCAGCTGACCTCCATTTCCCAACTGGTAGAACTTGCTGAACTGAGACTCCATCTACAAGAATTTAGGATGAGAAAGTTAGTGAAGTGATCAAGTGTGTCAAATTTTAAGTAGTAATGTAAGAATTTTGAGGCATATGAATTTTTGAGAAAGAATGAGTTCACAAGGATAAGACAGGAGATAGTTTTTCGTAAATACTCACTTTTGTTTTGAAACTAAGTTTTTGTTCGGACGTCCATTCTAACTAGGGTCTCCTATGGTCAGGATGGCTCTGATACCAACTTGTCAACACCCGGATTTTTAATCCTAGATGCCCGTTATGCCATACCTGCAATCCCAGGATTACCATTTTTGCGAGACATAATAGATTGGATATCCCAGTACATCATCCATTACAAACCATACATAAGGTCTTACACAAATAAGGATCTCATGATCCAGTCTTAATACAACAAGCAGCGGAAATAAAAGATAAGCGTAGCGATGGGGTCCATCTTCAGGGGGCACAGGCTATGCTGACGAAGGCAGATAGTCCTAGTTATCATAGCCGTCCTGCTGGCCATCATCTTGGTAGTCTCCTTCATAGTCTGGCCATGAGAATAGCCAGGGACAAAAGCCATGAGTACTCTTTAAGTACTCGCAAACTACCACTAACAAGTAGTATAGTTCTAAGTTAAAGTGCTAAGTCTAAGTTTAACTATAAAGTTAAGTTTGAAACCTAAGCTGAGTTCTGAAGCAAAGAAAGATAAAATAAAGTTCTAGAATCACTTGAGTTAGGAAGCTATTGTCATAAACACAACCCTGTTGTGGTCAAGTCAAGATTCATCATTTCATAAGTCAATTCGAAAAACATCTGACAACAAAACAGTATGGCCATTCCAACTGTCCATAACCACGGACGCGGCTATTCGAATAGTTTGACACTCTGCAGAGGTGGTACACTTTCACCACAAGATTCGATACATCTGGCAGGAGTAAGCCTGAATCATCATACTTAGTATGCAGATAATCAAACATAACCTTTCCTTTACACACCCTAGTATAAGCACCTCTCCTATGAGCATGGCCTCCCAACCATGACCATCAGTCATCTTGGGCACTGCATAGGTGGACAACATTGAGAGGTAGCCTCATCTCAGACCTCTCCCGCGAGGGAACTAATACTAATGCATATAAATTTCCAGCTAAGCCTTACCCAATTCAGGTAGTGTGGTTGTACGATAAATTTGGAATGGTATCGCATCTGAATCCAACCATCAGTTTTTTTTAAAAGGGTTAAGGTTCATGCCTCATCATTTTCATCATCATAAACCATTTGTGTTTCTCAACACATGTCAAAACATTTCAATAGAATGACTCATCATTCCAAGGTTTTCATAATTCATTTTCACCAACGGTTCCCATCTAAAGTGACTCAAGTTTTGATCTAGCTTTAATCTACTAAGTTAAGAGTGTTCACTAAGGTGGAAAAGATGGGTTCAATCTCATGCCATAGAATGACATCTAAAAGGGTTCTAAATAGGCCAAGTTTTATACTCTTTATGCTACCTTTAAAACAAGTAAAGGACTTTGGGTAAAGTAAAGGAAGTAAAGCTTGAAAATAAGACTTGGGGTAACTAATAGTCAAAGTGGTATAGTCAAAGCATGCCTAAAGCATCTTTGTTAAACCTTCTAGTTCAAATCCTAGCTTGCTAAGCATTATACTTGCAAGTGTTAGCTTGCATTGTTAATGGTGGCTTGCCTTGTGCAGTGTAGTGGTTGAAGTTTTCTTCTTCTTCTTGGTAGAACTCCTCCTTCTCGAAAGCTTAGTCGGTACTATCGTCTATAAATACATACGGAGTACAAAATCACCAAAAAATACTTAACTAGTCTAATTAGCACTCTAAGGCATATAGTTGATGATCTATTATCATCACAAGCATCACAAGCTTAATTCAATAGTTTCATCCTTTTTATTTTAGAAAAGTAATTTCTACTCATTGAAAAATTAACTAAGATTTAATATTCCCACTTAAAATATGGGATCATGTGGACACATGTCATCACCACATATTCTAACATGTGGGAATGTGATTTAAGGGTTGGATCATAATTAATTTGGTTTAAGTTCCTTATTTAATGATTTAAAGTCACTAAAAATGCCTATATAGCATTATTTTGGTACTAATCCAAAGTCATGTTGGATTAGAGTGGGTATCAATGGCTGTGGATCGTCGTCGAAGACGGACCTGTCGCCGGCGAGCTCTAGCCCTAGCGGCTCGGTGGGGGTGCATAGGGGTTGTACCGGGGCTCCAGCGACAACGGTGAGGCGGGCAAACGGACTTGTTGTCGACGGCGAGCTCAGGGACGGTCGAGGCAGCTCCGGGGGTGGTCGCAATCAGCGGTGCCCTTCTCCTCCAGAGGCGGCCTGCTCCGGTGCAATTCCGGCGAGCTACTTCTTCCCGTGCTCCGGCTAGAGGTGTGGGACGATCAGTGAGGTGAGGGGAGTGGAGTGGTGTGCTGCAAATGGCTAGGGGTGCCCTCCTTTTATAGGCTTGACGGTGAGACCGAGAGAGATGGGCAGGCGACGGTGGCGACATGGCTACGTGCTGCTAGCGGCATGGCTGCGGGCGGCTATCGACGGGCGGTCTCCTGGCGGTGCTCTAGGACTTTAATGTAGGCTTAGGGGAGGTGGTATGCGGTCAGGCACAGCTGGCGCTCTGAGCCGGCAGAGGCGGCGGCTTCGACGGTGAGCGGTGGCTGTGAGGCGTTGGACGGCGAATGGGGGTGTCTGGCGTGCTCCCTCGGTCATGGGGACAAGGTGGGCGCGGGCTGCGGTCAAGCGGCAGCTTGTGCACACGTGTCGAGCGCGGCGCTCTGGCGCGTGCTTGGCATGGTGCAGTGGCACTGGGCGCGGGGATTGCTCGGTGGTCCACGGCTGGGCCTGGCTCGGGGAGGGTACAGTGGGCGGTGGTGAGGTGCTGGCTAGCTGCTAGACATGGAGAGAGAGGGGGAGGCGGTCTGCTGCGGCGGCGACCAAGTTGGTCGGCGAGGTAGGGCTCGGCTTGGCATGGACATGCTGCTAGGAGGTAGGGGATAGGGTAGTTAGGTCCTGGTTAGATCATTAGGAGACAAAGGGAGCAAATGGGGGTCAAATGGAAGACAAGTTTGGCCAGAACACTATTCAAAATAGTGAAATTTGTTTTGTTTGAATTCTGCCTACCAAGTGTTTGATAAAATGGCCGCAAGAAATAAACTTTTGTATTTTGGGTTCAAAAATTTTGAGTGATCTCCACTAGTACTATGTAGTCTATGGTTGCAAGGGTTTTGAAATTGGAGTTCATTTGGATGGTTTTTGAAATAGGGATGATCTAGGCATATGCATTGAATTCAATTTTAAACTGTCATTTAAAATTAGTATTTTAATCTTTTGAGCAGATCACAAAGTGGGCCTTGGTACCTAATTATGTGTACTAGCAAGGGGTGTAAATATCCACAATTGTTTCTGTTAAGTTTTGAGTACTAGGAATAGCCAAAGTAGGCATGATAGTTAATTTGGCCAAAATGACCATTCACTTTATTTATTCATTTTGAGTTGTTTTTCTTTGGGAAAAGTTTGGGAATGATTTAGATGATGTTTAATTTACCATATAAACATTTTACAACCAATGGATCAAGCAATGTTGACCATTCACAAAGATTTCAAAATAAAGCCTTTCTTATATGCATGCTTAAATACTTTAAATAGAAAAAGTTTTTGTTAACCCCAATTTTGATGATTTGGATCTTGATAAGCTTGGATTAATGTTTTGGGATGTTACACACACAGCCGACAAAGTGTCCAAACGAGTCCAACGAAAGATAGAACTCGATAGCGTGTTACAAAAAATCATGTTTAAATGCAACTACGCCAAAGGAGCTCAAGGCGCACCGATCTGAAGATTATGTTGTCATCCCGTGCTGTATCCTCTAGCCTCGTACACACCTCCAAAAAAATGTCTCGCAGCTCCACATGATGTAGCACTGACCAATCCCGAAGGGTATGCGTCAACTTGTAAATAACCTGTAGAAGGGAATAGTTAACATCATTAAAAACCTTACCATTCCTACATAGCCATAGCGACCAAATTAATGCCATCGCTCCAACCCGAAGAAGTGCCTTAAACTTGTTATCTATACCATGTAACCAATTCCCAAAAATATTGGCAATACTACGTGGTGGGGACAAGCCAAAAGCTGCTTGGGTGACTGACCATATAGACCGTGCAAAATTGCATTGGAAAAATAGGTGTTTGATTGTCTCATTGTGGAGACAAAACACGCAGTTCGGATTCCCATGCCAATTGCGCTTAATAAGGTTGTATTTTGTAAGGATAATTCCACGACGAAGATACCAAGAAAAAATCTTGTTTTTAAGAGGTATCTTCATCTTCCATATCATCCTATTATCTATTTGAATTACTAGCTGAGTTAAAGCATTGTATAAAGAGCTAATTGAGAAAGAATCATTCTCAGTTAGGTTCCATCGGAATTCATCTGGCTCATCTATCAACTGGACCTGCGCCAATCTATGTAGCAGCATGATCCAAGAGTCAAGTCTGACACCAGTTAAATCCCTTCTGAACGTTATATTGGGTGGAAAAGATTCCAATACAGTAGCAATCGTCTCCCCCTTATAACGAACAATGGAATACAACGCTAGATATTGTTCTCGTAGGGTAGCATGACCAAGCCATTTATCCTCCCAAAACCTTATCTGAGACCCATTATTAATAGAAAATGTGTCATAGCGAAGAAAATGTTTCTTTGTCGCCATCAGGCCAGCCCAAAAGTGAGAGTCTCCCAGTTTCCAAACTATTTGGGACAAAGCTTTTGATCCAACATATTTTCTCTTAATAAGAGTTTGCCATATCCCTTCTTTAGTTAATAACTTGAAGAGCCATTTACTAAGGAGGGCTATATTCTTGATTTCCAAATCATGAATACCAAGCCCACCCTGTTCTTTGGGACGACACAGCACACTCCATTTAGCCAGTCTATATTTCTTTTTCTCGTTATCTCCTTGCCAAAAGAATCTTGATGTGAAGTAATCTAATCTTTTCAAGACTCCTTTCGGTAGTTGAAAGAAAGATAGCATATAAAGTACCATGTTACTGAGTACTGAATTTATGAGTATCAATCTTCCTCCTATGGATAATAATTTACCTTTCCAACTGCTCAAATGCAGTTGTAGTCTTTCTTCGACAATTTTCCATTCAGCATTTGTAAGTCTACGGTAATGTACCGATATGCCCAAATATTTGATCGGAAAAACACCGTGACTACAACCGAATAGTTAATTATAAATACTAGTCGCTTCTTGAGCCTCACCGAAACAAAACAATTCACACTTATGGAAATTAATCTTTAATCCCGATAGTTGCTCAAAAGCTGAAAGTATAAGTTTCAGGTTTTTTGCCTTCTCGAGGTCATGTTCCATAAAGAGAATTGTATCATCCGCATATTGAAGTATAGATAAACCACCATCCACTAGATGAGGAATCACACCTTCAATATGGCCCTCTGATTTGGCGCGTTCAATCAAGATGGAGAGCATATCAGCCACTATATTGAATAACATTGGCGATAATGGATCTCCTTGTCTTAGCCCCTTTTTTTGTCTGGAAGTAGCTACCAATATCGTCATTGACTTTGATGGCAACACTACCTCCGACTACAAAGTATTGATTAAAGCACGCCATTCAACGGAGAAGCCTTTCATTCTAAGAACTTGCTGAAGGAAAGACCATTTGACATTATCGTAGGCTTTCTCAAAGTCAATTTTAAGAATGACCCCGTTCAGTTTCTTCCTATGAAGTTCATGAACAGTTTCATGCAAAGTTACTACGCCATCAATAATGCTACGACCTTGCATATAAGCATTTTGCGAAGGTCTAACAACATGATCAGCCATCGAATTTAGCCTAATAGTAGCAACTTTGGTAAAAATCTTAAAACTAACATTAAGAAGACAGATCGGTCTATATTGTTGTATCCGTTCTGCTTCATTAACCTTAGGTAATAAGATAATTTCACCAAAATTCAAACGAAACAGCTCAAGTTGTCCCAGGTGCAAAGCACCGAACATAGCGAGGAGATCTGTTTTGATGACATCCCAGAAGGTTTGGTAGAACTCCGCTGGGAATCCATCAGGACCAGGTGCCTTATTATGTTCCATTTGGAAAACAGCTAATTTGACCTCTTCCTCAGAGTAAGGAGAGGTCAGATAGCTATTTTCCTCATCGGAGACCTGGAGCACATCGGTTATTTGAGATTCGTCCATAGTGAAAGAACCTTCATCCGGCTCCCTAAAAAGAGCTTTATAGTAACTTGTAATATAAGATTTCAACTAATCGTGTCCTTCAATCGGTTTGTCATCATGCATTAAGGAATGAATATGTTTCTTCTTGTGTCTACCATTGGCTACACTGTGGAAGTATCTAGTATTCGAATACCCTTGCAAGATAAACTGCGATTTAGAACGTTGATACCATTTGAGTTCCTCTTCCCTCAGTAACCGGGCAATCTCCGCATTTGATTGGCTTTTGAGCTCAATTTCCTGCGGAGTTAGCAGCCGTGTTTCTGCTAGAGCTCCAAGGTCATCAATAATAGAAGAAAGCCTCTATTTTTCTTTTTTGAGGATACCGGTTGTGTGTCTCGCCCAACCCCCAAGGTGTTTACGTGTCATACACACTTTATTATTCCACCTCAGGACTAGGGTATCATGCTCAACCGGTCTTTCCCACACCGCTTTCACCATATCCTGGAAACCATCTTGTGTTAGCCATCCCAGTTCGAATTTGAACGAGCGAGCTGAGCGAGATGATGGTAACCCCATGGTAAGCAGAATGGGAGCACGATCGGACAGAGCCTCAATACGTTCGAGAGCGCGTACCGTGACTAGAGGGAAATGATCTTCCCAATCAGAGTCCATGAGTACACGATCCAGTTTTTCGTATGTAGGTTCCGCCAAAGAATTGGCCCAAGTAAACTGCCTTCCAATCATCGACGCTTCCTTTAAATCCAAACTGTCAATGACAGCATTAAAAAGGAAAGGCCAATGATCATCAAAACGGCCTCTACTCTTCTCGTGTGGGAATCTAAGCAAATTAAAATCTCCCCCTACCAGAATAGGGTACGGATTGTCTTTTGCTAAGTTCACTAATTCACAAAGAAAGTCAGTCTTGAAAGCCTCTTGGGCAGCCCCGTAAACTGCGATCAGACTCCATTTGAAACTATTAGCCTTGTTACGGCTATGAAGTTTTATATGGAACTCCCCTTCCAAAACTGCTAATATGTCCATGGTATCTGCCCGCACACCTAGTAAAATACCCCCTGACCATCCCCTAGGTGGATGAGAATTCCACACAAAGTCTAAACCACCCGATAGGCGGTCCAGCATACTCTGTGAGAATTCCCGTCTACCTGTTTTGGAGATAGCCACAAAATCTAAATTGTGTTCCCTAGAACAAAGTGCAATGTGTAAAAGTTTAGCCAAGTCTCGAAGACCTCTGCTATTCAAAAACATGCCATTCATTGGGAAACAAAGATAGATTTAGGAGCAAGATCATGTTTACGAGATTTATTACATTTTTTCCCAGAAGTCGATTTGCGACCAGAAGTAGTGAGCTCATATAATGAGCTTAAACTGTCCTCATCCAAACCAACTTCCAGAACGTCACCTACTAGATGAGATAGGATCTAACCATCCGTAGAATGGTTTACATCCTCATCATCCGAGTAAGAGCAAATATAAGAGGTCGAAACTTTTGGAACAACCGTTAGCCGGTCAAATTCCATCCGCTTCAAGAACTTAGCAGAAATTGAAATATCACTAGCATTCTTACCGAGACTAATACCAACAGAGTTTATCTTAGAAGAAATACTAGTAGATGGAAAAGAAATAAAAGATTTGGAAGGTGCGAAATTACCACCAGAGTCCAGGTTCACTTCAGCCTTCCTACGCATGGCCTTCTCCAAAGTATCCATGTCCGTCGCGGAAGCACCATCGTGTCCCACTGTATGCCTTCCGCTCCTGCGAAGCACCGGGAACATCGATGTCTTCTTCTTCCGAGTGCCAGCTGCAGGTGCCTGCGTGGTAGACGCAGTCCCCCCACAGCCAGCACCACCACCGGCACGGACACATCCGCCATCGTCAGCGTCACAGTCCCCGAAAGAGGGGCCTCTAGTAGCCCAGCCAACGAAGATGATGGGGCCACCGCCAGAGGGACCTCCAGCAGCTCCGGCCCCTCCGAAGGCCCACGGCCAGCAGGCTGCGGATCAGTAGCCCCAGCCACCCTCTGCTGGGGTGGGGCGGGCCGCTCCCCAGCAAGCGCCTCATCATCAGGCTCGATGAGGTCCGCCGGCGGAGGAGTGGGAGATCGAGCGGGCTGCTGGGAGCGGGTCGGTCCGCTCCCCAGCAGACACCCCCTCAGCAGGCAAGTCGACGAAGTCCACCAGTGAAGGAGTAGGATGTCGAGCCGGCGAGGGAGTAGTAGGCCATGCCTCCTCCGCCCGTAGTAGGGAGATCGGTGAAGTGGCCCGTGTCCCCGGCGAAGGAACGAGAAGTACACCGGGATGCTGAAAGCCTGAATGAGATCGACATGCAGCATCCACAATAGCTATCCCCCGCGGAGTCTGAGGTCGCGGGTTAGAA
This sequence comes from Avena eriantha, assembly GCA_910589775.1. Taxonomy (NCBI): domain Eukaryota; kingdom Viridiplantae; phylum Streptophyta; class Magnoliopsida; order Poales; family Poaceae; genus Avena; species Avena eriantha. The sequence goes on from OU342742.1 coordinate 210,323,469, forward strand.
GGAGTAACCGCAAAGACAGGTAATGAAGAAACATTGTTTACGGGAGGGCCTCCCGTAACTGGATGGACACCCGTGTTATCAACATCCATGCGATTCCCTTGAGACCATGATGCACTCTCATCAGCAGGTGAATCCGCGTCTTTCTGGCCATTGCCATCATCCTCAGAATCATCCCCCTTACGCCTCCAGAAAAAAGGGGTAAAAGCGGGATCAGGGACAAAGTCCGCAACCTCCTGGCAAAACATGAAATCAAACCCCTTCAGCTTCAAGGTAGTAGTAGTACAAATGTATGGGCCCTTGGCATCCACACACTTCAGCAATGCATTAGGATTCATCATAGCCACACAAATGCGAACAACGTTGCGACTATACAGCGTCGGCAAATCCACATCCACAGTCATACCCAACAAAGAACCAACTGCCCAAAGACAATGGAAATGACGGATAGTATGAGGAACCCCCTCCACATGAACCCACACCTGAGGTAGAATAAACTTGGGCTGGATATCCTGCATCTCCCAAATGCTGATCACAACCCTGGTATTATGAGAAGGAACCGGCATCTGGATACCATCAACCCGTTGTAGATCCTCAAAGGAGGGAAAACTCACAAGGAAAGCGTCATCACCATGAGGAAGCGCCTCCCACTTTCACTGAGTGTTAAGCGGACAAATGCGCATCATCTGAGCCTCAATAACAGCCGCAGGAACCAAAGCGCCGATCATCGACACCTTAGCAGTAGGTGTACACTTCGGTGCAACATTAGCCTTAAAAATACAGTCTAGCAGCTGATTAAAAAGACTATCCTCTATACCATTCCCCGCAACAATCATCGTGGGCTTGGGCAACTTCAACGTTGGGCACTGATGACCCACAAGTATAGGGGGTGTATCGCAGTATTTTCGATAAGTAAGAGTGTCGAACCCAACGAGGAGCAGAAGGTGCTGGCTAGTGGTATGGATTAGGAATTCTCTGCAAATACTTAACAAACGGATTTTTAGGGGTTTTTGATATAGCAAGTAAACAAAGTACGAGTAAATAAAAGACAGTAGGAATAAGTGCAGCAAGTGGCCCAATCCTTTATGCAGCAAAGGACAAGCCGGTTGTATTACTTAAGATGACCAAACGTTCTCGAGGACACATGGGAAGACTATCAAGTGCTTTCGCTTCATATAGTTGATTAATCTTGTTTAGCTTGCTAAGTGTTGTGTGGGTGAACCTGTGCTAATGTACCGCCCCATCCAAGACTAATACATACTTGTGATTATACCCCTTGCAAACATGCGTAAGTACAAGAAAGTAATTAAGGTAGAAACCTAACCACAGCTTTAAACTCTAAGACCCTTACATCCCTTGTGCAATGGTTTCCTAACGGGGGTTCAGGTTTCTGTCACTCCGGAAACCCCTACGATTAGTAGCCAAATACACAATGCATTCCCCTAGGCCCATATAGGTGAAGTGTCATGTAGTCGACGTTCACATGACATCACTAGAAGAAGTACACCACAACTTAAATAACAATCTATTGAATCTTTCTCAACGCAACTCCACTACTAACAACAAGACTTCTCCCATGTCCTCAAGAACAAAACGAACTACTCACAAGACATCATATGGATCATGATCAGAGATGGAATAATGATGTATAACAATCTGAACATAAACAATAATTCAACGGTTCACTCAATAGCATCAACTACAAAGAGTAATCAACACCGGGAAAGTTTCCCCTATGAACTAATGCAAGATTCAACTAATTGTTACAGCAATATGGAGATGGTGATGAGGGTGCTGATGGTGATGATGGTGGTGATGATCCCGATGAAGTCCAGCTTGATGGTGGTGTTGATGGTGACGATCTCCCCTCTCCGGGAAGGAATTCCCCCGGCAGAAATCTGTCTGCCGGAGAGATCTTTCTCTCTCGGTGTTTTCCGCCCCACAAAGGCGGCGAAATCTTTCTATGGTCGCTCCCCGAGTCTTAGGGTTTCGGGAGGATGATATACGCCAGAGGGGAGAGGCTGGAGTGGGCCAGGGCGGCCACACCACCTCCTGGCGCGGCCTAGGGCTGTCTGCGCCATGGGGTGGTGTGGGCCCCCTGTGGCCCATCTCCACTCCGTCTTCTGGCATCCTTAGTCTTCTGGAAAAATAGGATTTTCCATATATTTTCCCGGATTTTCTGATCTTCGCGAATTTTGCCTCCAAACAGCACATTTTCCATCAGAATCCTGACTGCAGCGTTCCATGCTCCAAAAGTCATCAACCATGCATAAATAGATGAAATAACATAAGTATCACCTCTCAATATGAAAAATATCAATGAATAATAGTGGATTAAGACATAGAATAGTGATGCAAAATGGATGTATCAACTCCCCCCAAGCTCAGACTTCGCTTGTCCCCAAGCGAAACTGAGCTCAATAAACATGGCCTCAGGTTTATGGAGTGAAGAGTCGATAAAAGAATACGGACAAGAAGCATCACATTCATAAAAAGCATAGATCATAATAGAAGACAACTCACTATTATATAATTCAACTTGTAATAATTAAAGGAAACACAATAAAGATACATAAAGTGAATCATAATTGGTAATGGCAAACTTAGCTCTTGGTCGAAGAATAGCTGGTTTTCAATGAAAGCTTTCAAAGTAGTAAACATCAAGATAAGAGCAATGTGCAAAACAAGGAACATAAGAAACATGAATGAATAAATCATCATATGAATGAATGAAACACAACAACTCAAAATACTTGCTGAGGTAGAAGGGAATAGGTTTACTGACTCAACTACAAGGTAAAAGAAAGGGCCCTTCAAAGAGGGAAGCAGGGATTGCAAGTCTCATAAAGAGCTCCCAAAAATTATGATACTTACTAGCTTTCAGCTCTCATTGCCCCTATCATAGGCATCTTTAGGTGATTAAGGTTAAAGTGACACAACTAAGAGGATATGCTTGACAAGTTATAAGTTGAAATCTCATGCCCCTTACTTATGAGTACCGATCCTCATGCTACTCAACTTCAGTCACGAGCAAGCTCTTGTCATTGTAAATACATGCGTATCATTGAGAACCGCCAACGGGGTACCCCTTGCACATGACACAGGATCTATCCCATAATCAAAATGACAAGGCAAGCAGACAGTGAGCATCTCAGCGATCTTTTTTTTTGCTATTTGCATAGGTTTTTATTGAGGATGCTTCATAGAATGCTCACTATAGTTATGCTGCAAGTTTCCACCATGATTAGGCATGGCTTAGGCTAGCGGCCCAGGCGTTTCTCTAACATACATATAAACTCCATGATCTTACAAGTTCCACTTTTATTTCACACCGCCGGGATCCATAAGCAAAAGAACATGATATCAACTAGGTATAAAGTACCAAATGAAGTGTTGAAAGCGGTCCCCATGGTACATGGTTCGGCTAACTTCAAATCATAAAGCGCAAGCATATATGCAACAAACAAGGACCCAATGGTTCAAGTTTATTAAATGCAAGAAAGTAAAGTGTGCCATCAAGTTCGTGAGAGCTTTAATCACTAATTTTCACATAACAAGTTTAATTTGAGAGGTAGATAAAACAAGAATTTACTTGGAATAGCAATAATGCTACTAGGTAGGTATGGTGGACACAAATGGCAAAGGTTTTGGTTTAAAGGGGTGGATGCACGAGAAGAATACCCTCTCAGTACAGGTTTTTGGCTAGCAAGGCTGGGTAGCAAGTATAAGAGTTGAAGGAAACAACCAAACATACAAGTGATAAAGACAAACATGCAATCTTCCTTGGAAGCACAAAAGATCGTAACTAGAGAATACTAAACTTATGAGCAAATCAAGAAAGAAAGATGATGAAATAATTTTTCTTTAAAGGTACTTTTATCTTTTTCATTCAACTCTCAAAAATAGTGTTGCTACTGACCGAGCCAGGTTTGCCAAAACCAACTAAATTAACTCAATGATCCCAAAGTGATACCAATACTAACAACAAGATCAATCATATAACCACGAATTGAAAACTAATATAAGCTATGCAAAAGAGTGGATGATAGAACTTCTCATTGATATTCCATAACGGAAACTCACACTAAGGGATACATATCTAACGAGAGAGGGGACACTTCCATAATGCAAACCATCCTACATAATAACTCCTCTATTCATGATATGACTCTACTAATAAGGTAAAAAGATAGAAGATAGTGATATGATACCGCGGCACTCCCCCAAGCTTGGAACAAACCAAGGAGATGCCAAACCTGATGACGAATTACTCCTTGGGTGGTGGTGGTATCCTCTCATCTTTGTCCGTCTTCCAAGGTAAAGGCTTCCCATCAACAAAGGACATCGTGGTTTCCAACATCCTGAAACTTGCAGCGGTACTTATGAGTTTAAATCTAGCCTCATACTCACAGTTTTGATTTTGAACGTCATAGAACTGTGCTTGCAGTTTGTTGGTTGTTTGGCGGAGTGAGAGGACTTCGTCTTTGAGTTCAGCAGTTTCCTTTTGGTGCTCGGTGATGAGTTCGGAACAAATCTTATGGATGATATCCACTTCGCGCTCCGCCATCTTCTTGTACCTAAAGACTTCTTGTTCCAATGCTTCCATCTTGTCCTCTAGACTTCCTTCACCTTTAGGGCCTTGAACCTCTTTAATCCGAACCTCCCCACCTTCGAGTAATAACTCCTTGGTATGAATCTTCAATTCTCTCATGTATGGGTTGATGATATCTTCCAAGGAATCTCCCTTAACTGATCCAGTGGAAGACATTGAGGCTACAAATCTGAGATTTTACCTGGCAGAAACAGATCAAAACAAAAACATGACGAAAACACGATATACGAACCTCAGGGGATCCGGGGGTTATGAATTACGAAGTTTCATGTCAAAAGGAAGGTACTGGGAGAAAACGAGTCGAAGGCGGAGTCCGGGGTGGACTCACCACTTGGTGGAGCGGCCAGGGGTGGGCCCGCGCCACAGGGTGGTGTGAGCCACCTTGGCTCCATTTCCGTCCCTTTTTCACTTCGTAGCTTTCCTTATCGACTGAAAACTGCAAAAATATAGTTGGATTGTATTTTTGCGGAACTTTTCTTACCAGAACTGTTACCTATTTGAAAACAGACTCTGTAGGTCTCTGAATTTGGTCCTCGATGAATTTCTCTGGAGTTATAAGTTGAAAGGCATCAACATCTTTATTGTAAGAATCTCCAGCAATATAGTGTTTGAGTCACTGTCCATTCACTACTTGTGTAGTATTATCTTTTAGAGAAGAAATTTTTATTGCTCCTGAACAGTATACTTCTTCAATGATGAAAGGTCCTTCCCATTTTGATAGTAGCTTACCTGCAAAAATTCTGAGACAAGACCTATACAATAGAACTTTCTCACCAACATGAAATTCTCTCTTAAGTATTCGTTTGTCATGCCATCTTTTAACTTTTTCCTTAAAGAGCCTAGCATTCTCATAGGCTTCACTCCTCCATTCATCTAAAGAACTTAAGTCAAATAATCTTTTCTCACCAGCGAGCTTACAATCTCTACTTAGTTCTTTCACTGCATGGTAAGCTTTGTGTTCTAATTCTAAGGGTAGGTGGCAAGCTTTCCCATAAACCATTTTATAAGGAGACATTCCCATAGGATTTTTGTAAGCAGTTTTATAAGCCCATAAAGCATCATTCAACTTCTTAGCCCAGTTTTTTCTAGACCTATTAACAGTCTTTTACAAGATAGATTTAATTTCTCTATTTGATAACTCTACTTGCCCGCTAGTTTGGGGGTGATAAGCTGAAGTAGTTCTATGATTAACATCATATTTAGCAAGGGTCTTACTAAAACAACCATGGATGAAATGAGAACCCCCATCAGTCATGAGATACCTAGGCACCCCAAACCTAGGAAATATAATATCCTTAAGCATTTTTAGAGAAGTCTCCCCGTCAGCACTCTTTGTAGGAATGGCTTCTACCCACTTAGTAACATAATCAACGGCAACAAGAATATGAGTGTAGCCTTTCGAAGGAGGGAAAGGACCCATAAAGTCAAGTCCCCAACAATCAAAAGGTTCAATAACTAGAGAGTAGTTCATAGGCATTTCATTGCGTCTAGAAATATTACCAACACGCTGACATTCATCACAAGATAAAACAAATTTTCTTGCATCCTTAAAAAGGGTAGGCCAGTAGAAACCTGATTGTAGTACCTTTTGCGCAGTTCTATCTCCTGCATGATGTCCTCCATAGGCACTACCATGACATTTACGCAATATCTCCTTTTGTTCATATTTTGGAACACATCTTCGCATAATACCATCCACTCATTTGTATAAGTGTGGGTCATCCCAAAAATAATGCCTCAAATCATAGAAGAAGTTTCTTCTTTGCTGAGCTATAAAAGTTGGAGGCAAATACTTGGAGACAATAAAGTTAGCATAATCAGCATACCAAGGGCTTCCTCGCGAGCTCACCCCTACTGCAGCTAACTGTTCATTTGGGAAACTATCATTAACAGGCATAAGGTCAAAAGAGATGTTTTCCAAATGCGATAAATTATCAGCTACAGGGTTTTCAGCACCCTTCCTATCTACTATATGTAGATCAAACTCTTGTAAAAGCAGTACCCATCTAATAAGCCTAGGCTTAGCGTCCTTCTTCGTCATAATATATTTAATAGCAGCATGAACAGTATGAATGGTTACTTTTGAGTCCACAATATAGGGCCTAAACTTATCACAGGCAAAAACAACAGCTAGAAATTCCTTTTCAGTAGTGGCATAATTCCTTTGAGCGGCGTCTAGAGTCTTACTAGAATAATGGATAACGTTTAACTTTTTATCAATACGTTGCCCAAGGACGGCCCCTACAGCAAAATCACTGGCATCACACATTATTTCAAAGGGTAAACTCCAATCAGGTGGTTAAACAATAGGGGTTGTAGTTAAAGCCTTCTTAAGAGTCTCAAAAGCTTCCCTACAATCATCATCAAAAACGAAGGGTACATTTTTTTGAAGAAGATTAGTGAGAGGTTTTGATATCCTAGAGAAGTCTTTAATAAACCTCCTATAGAAACCAGCATGACCAAAGATACTACGAATACCTTTGATGTCTCTTGGACATGGCATCTTCTCAATTGCCTCAACCTTAGCTCTATCAACTTCTATGCCTCTTTCAGAAACTTTATGCCCAAGAACAATCCCTTCATTAACCATGAAGTGGAATTTCTCCCAATTAAGAACAAGATTAGTTTCTTCACATCTCTGCAAAACTTTATCAAGGTTGTGCAGACAATTATCAAAAGAAGTTCCATAGACAGAAAAGTCATCCATGAACACTTCTACAATTTCCTCACAAAAACCATGAAAGATAGCAGACATGCACCTTTGGAAAGTAGCAGGAGCATTACATAAACCAAAAGGCATACATCTATAGGCATAAGTTCCATAAGGGCAAGTAAAAGTAGTTTTTTCTTGATCTTGTTGTTTAACAGCAATTTTAGAGAAACCAGAATAACCATCAAGAAAACAAAAATGGGTCTTTTTAGCCAACCTTTCCAACATTTGATCAATTAAAGGAAGCGGGTAGTGATCTTTCTTAGTAATTTATTGACTTTCCTAAAATCGATGCACATCATATAGCCTACCACTATTCTTTGAGGAATAAGCTCATCATTATCATTAGGGACAACGGTAATACCTCCCTTTTTAGGAACACAATGAACAGGACAACCCATTCACTATCAGCAATAGGGTAAATAATACCAGCATCAAGGAGTTTCAATACCTCATTCCTTACCACTTCATCATAGGATTTAAACGTCGTTGGTGCTCCACTACTGGCTTCGCATCTGGTTCTATGTTGATAGAATGCTGACATATAGTAGGTGAAATCCCTTTTAAATCATCCAGAGTATATCCCATAGCTCCTCGATATTTCCTCAAAACTTCCAATAACCTTTCTTCTTCCTTCCCTGAAAGTTTAGCGCTAACAATAACAGGATATATCTTTTTATCATCAATATAAGCATATTTAAGATCATCAGGGAGAGGTTTTAGATCAAAAACCGAATCCTTTTTAGGTGGCATCGTGGTACCCAAGTCTTCTACAAGCAATTCGTGCTTAAGCATCATAGGTTGATCACGGAGAATCCTGTCAATCTCATTCCTTTCTTCCATGAAGATTTCACTTTCATGATCTTCCATAAATTGCTGCAAAGCATTGTTAGGAGCAAGAAATAGAAGCAAGTTGTTCAACCCTAAAATCCTCATTATGGGTTTCCTCTTCGCAAGGTTCTTTAGCAAATTTTGAAAAATTAAACTCATAAGATTCCCCATCAAACTTAGTCAAGATTTTCTCCCTCTTGCAATCAATAATATCTCCACAAGTACTCAATAAAGGTCTACCAAAAATGATAGGGTAGGTTTTACTAGCAGCCGAACCAAGTACTAGAAAATCAGTAGGGTACTTAACCTTACCACAAAGAACTTCCACGTCTCGTACAATACCAATTGGAGAGATGGTCTCTCTATTAGCAAGGTGAATAGCCACATCAATCTCTTCCAACTCACAAGGACTGATTTCATGCATAATTTCTCTGTAAAGCTCATAAGGAATAGCACTAGAACTTGCACCAATATCACATAAACCATAATAACAATGATCACCAATTCTAATAGAAAGCACAGGAACACTAGCCTTTTAGTTCTATTGGGATGTGAAACAATATTAGAAGCATCCTCACAAAAGACTATGTGCCCATCTTCCACGCTTTTAGTGACAAGGTCTTTCACAATTGCTACCACAGGTTCAATGTTTATTTGTTCATCAGGTTTTACAGTTTTTTTTTCACTTTTGGTGATTACATTAGTTATCATAGGATGGTCCTTTACCTTTTCGGGGAAGGGAATCTTATCGATATAAGGTTCGGGTAAGATGGGTCAATAATGCAATACTCAGCACTTCCAATAGGAGCATAGTCAACAATATCTTTGTAAGGTGCATGGTATTTGTTCCATCCCCTTTTTGGAATTTCGATATAGGAAGCAAAAGCTCTAAAGCAATTCGTAATAACTTGCAAATCAAGACCATAAATATTACTAATATTTTGAAAGTCATTAGTTCCCATAAAAGATTCAATGCATTCATAATCATAATTTATACCTGACTTTCTACCTTTGTCATTCTCCCAAGCTTCAGCATTGTCTTGAATACGGTCTAGAAGGTCCCATTTAGCTTCTTCTTCCATGCGAGTGAATGATCCAGCACAAGAAGCGTCCAATAAATCCTTGTCATGTAGAGGGAGCCTTGCATAAAAGTTGTTGATAATAATATTGTTGGGGAGCTCATGAATGGGACATTTGAGCATTAGTAACTTCAATCTCCCCCAAGCTTGAGCTGTAATCTATCCATCAAGAGGCCAAAAGTTGTATATTTGATTCCGATCTTTATGGATCTCGCTAGGAGGATAAAACTTTGAATAAAAGAGAGGCACTATTTCCTCCCATTCCAGAGCTTGACCATTCTTCAGCAGCTTATATCATTCCTCAGATCTTCCTTTTAGTGATAATGAGAATAACTTCTTCTTAACTTGATCTGTAGTAATACCTGCACACTTGAACAACCCGCATAATTCGTGTATAAAGAGTAAATGATCACCGGGATGGACAGTTCCATCCCCAACATAGTAGTTATCCATAACATGATCAATAATTCTTGTAGGTATTTTGAAAACATCATTCTCAGCAGGTGGTGGCTTATCTACTACCTTAGCAGTGGTAGTAGCATTACCAAATAAGAAACTCAGTGAATTATCCATAACGAAAATAAAGCAACTAACAGTAGTAAACAATACTCATAGTAGAAGTTTCCTTTACCAGTTCCACTCTCTAATAGCGCTTCACTCCCCGGCAACGGCGCCAGAAAATAGTCTTGATGACCCACAAGTATAGGGGGTGTATAACAGTATTTTCGATAAGTAAGAGTGTCGAACCCAACGAGGAGCAGAAGGTGCTGGCTAGTGGTATGGATCAGGAATTCTCTGCAAATACTTAACAAATGGATTTTTAGGGGTTTTTGATATAGCAAGTAAACAAAGTACAAGTAAATAAAAGACAGTAGGAATAAATGCGGCAAGTGGCCCAATCCTTTATGCAGCAAAGGACAAGCCGGTTGTATTACTTAAGATGACCAAACATTCTCGAGGACACATGGGAAGACTGTCAAGTGCTTTCGCTTCATATAGTTGATTAATCTTCTTTAGCTTGCTAAGTGTTGTGTGGGTGAACATGTGCTAATGTACTACCCCATCCAAGACTAATACATACTTGTGATTATACCCCTTACAAACATCCGTAAGTACAAGAAAGTAATTAAGGTAGAAACCTAACCACAGCTTTAAACTCTAAGACCCTTACGTCCCTTTTGCAATGGTTTCCTAACGGGGGTTCAGGTTTCTGTCACTCCGGCAACCCCTACGATTAGTAGCCAAATACACAATGCATTCCCCTAGGCCCCTATAGGTGAAGTGTCATGTAGTCGACGTTCACATGACACCACTAGAAGAAGTACACCACAACTTAAATAACAATCTATTGAATCTTTCTCAATGCAACTCTACTACTAACAACAAGACTTCTCCCATGTCCTCAAGAACAAAACGAACTACTCACAAGACATCATATGGATCATGATTAGAGATGGAATAATGGCGTATAACAATCTGAAGATAAACAATAATTCAACGGTTCACTCAATAGCATCAACTACAAAGAGTAATCAACACCGGGAAAGTTTCCCCTATGAACTAATGCAAGATTCAACCAATTGTTACAGCAATATGGAGATGGCGATGAGGGTTCTAATGGTGATGATGGTGGTGATGATGATGATGATCCCAATGAAGTCCAGCTTGATGGTGGTGTTGATGGCGACGATCTCCCCTCTCCAGGAAGGAATTCCCCCGACAGAAATCTGTCTGCTGTAGAGATCTTTCTCTCTCGGTGTTTTTTGCCCCGCAGAGACGGCGGAATCTTTCTGTGGTCGCTCCCCGAGTCTTAGGGTTTCGAGAGGATGATATACGCTAGAGGGGAGAGGCTGGAGTGGGCCAGGGTGGCCACACCACCTCCTGGTGCGGCCTAGGGCTGCTCGCGCCGTGGGGTGGTGTGGGCCCCCTGTGGCCCATCTCCACTCCGTCTTCTGGCATCCTTAGTCTTCTGGAAAAATAGGATTTTCCGTATATTTTCCCGGATTTTCTAATCTTCGCGAATTTTGCCTCCAAACAGCACATTTTCCATCAGAATCCTGACTGTAGCGGTCCATGCTCCAAAAGTCATCAACCATGCAAAAAATAGATGAAATAACATAAGTATCACCTCTGAATATGAAATATATCAATGAATAATAGTGAATTAAGACATAGAATAGTGATGCAAAATGGACATATCAGGCACTTGATAGTGGGATGAGCCGAATTGTTACAGACCAAACAATAGTGCGCAACCGGGCAGTTCTTGGACGCATGTGAATCACCAGAGCATTTCCAGCATTTCAGAACCTTGTTGGACTTTCCCACATCGGACTGAACCGGAGCGTCCACGGCCGTGCCCACAGGTGTCTGAGCAACAGCAACCAGAGGCATACTCGAAACAGGAGCAGCATACCCCATACCTACAGTCTGTGGAGCCACCATCTGCTGAAACTGAGGTTGAAAAATCGGCTGAGAAGGAGCCGCCGGAGGCGCTGAAGGGACCTGCGGATTCTTCTTTTTCTTCCTCTTATTCCACGGCACTGTCAGATTGACAGCAGGTGCAGGAGCCTGAGCATACCACAGAAACATCTAAGCAAACTGCTGCGGTGGAATGATCGGAGGGAACACCGTCCTCGGGAAATTCTACAGCGGCTGGAACGGCTGAAAGAACTGTCCCGGGGGCTGCGTAGCGAAGCTCGGCTGACCAGACGGACGGAAAGGAGGTTGCAACGGCCTGAACGGAATCGAGCCAGCCCCCGCCGTTGGACCCCCCCCCTCCCCAGCCATGAAAGCCACCGGAAGCGAGTGAAGAGGAGGAGCAACAGCCGGCACCACCGGGCCAGGCCTCAGCGCAGGAATAGTCGGCACACCGGCCGCAGCCCCTCCCGCCGAGCTTGACGGCATAGACCCCGCCATGACGACCCGGGCGAAGGAGACCGACCCCGGTGACCAGGGAGGGCGACGGTGTCCGGCCGGAGATGTCCGAAGAGGTGGCAGAGACGGAGAAAGCGGAGGCGGTAGAGACGGAGAAGGTGGCGCCGGCATAGAGACGGACTTGAGGCGATTTACGTCGATCGGAATTGGGCGAGTCAGCCTCGCAGTCCGCCTCCGCCCCGATATGGATTGCCCGTGGGCCCCACCTGGCTCCGCAATTAGAGCCGAATCAGGTACCGGTAATCGCGGCGCCCCGGATGGCAACGCGCGCGCGACGCCCGCGATGCCCGCCTCGCCTAGCGCAGTACCTGGCAACGGACTGCCCGAGCACTGCAACGTCGCCGGGAAGAAGGCCCCCGGAACCGGTGGCGGAGTCTGCCGCCGCCCAGGTAGCGGGCCGCGCCACGGACCCATCCGCGGAGGCCGCGAGAGGCTCAGCCCCAATGGCGAGGAGGACGCGCAGCGTCGGTAGCCACCAAGATCAATGCTCTGTGACGGCGGCGACAAGGATCGCACCCTGGACATCCTCGGTGCTGCCGCAGACTCCGATGACCTCGGCCGCCGCTCCCAGAAGCGAGACTCCGGCGTAGGAAAACCCGCCGCCGACCAGAACTCCGCCAACACCTCGGCGCGAGGCCGACACCTCCGGCGAACCACCGGCGTCCAAGTCCCCTCCTCGGCGATGGCCTCCTCCGCGATCTGGACGGCCACATGACCTGCCTCAAGGCAGGAGAAACGGGATCCCGCCATCCGGCCAACCGATCCCGGAGAAGACGGGGTCGGCGCCAGTGTTGGTCGCCGGTGACGCGCCCCCATCGAACTAGTACTATGATTTTCTTGTCGACTAGATCACCGCATGGGATTACTGGCCCCCATCAAACTGGTACTATGATTTTCTTGTCGACTAGCTCACCGCATGGGATTACTATATCTCAAAACCTCTGCACTTGGAGACCCAATAACTGTCTACAAGAATAGAAGTGCGTAGATATCAGTGTCCATGACCAAGATTTTGGTCACGCTAATCTGGCTTGTCCACATAACAATCCTACGTGGAATCCAACATGGCAGTAAACTCATCTCGGTCTAGTTCGACCTTTTAAATGGGTCTACCCCCCCAAAAATTCGGCCTTTTTATATTTCTAGACCGAAGACTATTTATAGTACAATTTATTTTGGGATTTTCCATGTTAGAGCTTATTTCTCTTTGGAGCTTTTAGGCCTTTAAGCAGCATATTTTGTTGGTCACGACCTTTTAACAATCCATAATTTTTAAGCCTATTTGTTCTACTTTTTATTAAATGTTCATGCCAATATTAATTGGGATGGAGCCATTTTAGAGCCTATTTACTTGTCACATCTGATTAACCATCAGCGTCATTTGAATTTCCACATGTTGCCTGCAAATAAAAAATATTGCAGTAAAAATAGAAAACAAATGAATATTACCAATCCATAGGCCAAATTTGGCTAACCGTACAATCTTTATAGAGTTTTTATCCCAGATACCATCTCAATATATAACTAGCTCTTTGTTGAGTGGGGCTTCTGGCTTCTCCACACTTCCAGGTAGCAGCTCTTGTAGATAGAGGAAACGCAACTTTTGGCTATGTCTATAAAAAAACCAAAGTAGATTCATGAGAATAGTAGTACAATACTCTACATAACTAAGAAAAAAAATCACATATAAGTTCAAGCATATTTCATGTTGCATAGAAGATAATTACAACATTACTGCACCAAAGGATATGCAATAAGAAAGGTATCAAATAGGGACTCGCATTTCACCAGGAGTTTTCACTACACAGTAGCTTGATGTCCCAACCATGGAGAATCACACTTTGATCTGCAATAGTATGCCATCGAGCGGTATCAGCATTTACTTAGTCAGACATTTTGAGGTAACACTCGTACAAAAAATAATGGTTTGCACATCATAGTTCAGTACTTGTACTATTAATCGCATATCAGTTATGTTATTATAGATATCACACAATTGATGATGTGCTACGCAAGCCAATGGTAAGTTAGTTCTAGCAATTCAGATCAATGATAGCTCGATACTAAAACAAGAGAAAGGTTTGTAATTAATTTTCATTTGTCCATGCATTTGAGTATTGGATTGTCTATATAAAGTTGTAAGCATAATTTCCGTGGACTCCAGAATCATAATATATATGCATAGCAATAAACTAAAATCATCTCTGCAAGTGCATGAACATAATGCATACAATGGACCGGCAACTTTATGAGTATTCATTCATGATTACAGTTTGTTCAAGCAAGATGGTTGTTCAAGCTAAAAATAAACCTAGATATTCATATGGATTCCACCAAAGAGCTAGCATATAAACAACATTCGAATGCAAAAACTTGCCATTAGATAGTTCCTATTGCTATAATTATATTCATTCAAACAACTAATAAGAGGCACAAAATAGACAAAGGCATCAGGGAAAATAGACATGCATTTATCCTCATAGGAATTATACAAAGAATTAATAACTATAGTGCATCCTCGTAGGATGGTCCTTCCAAGTAAAATCATCATAGAAACTCTTTCAGCAGGTGAACTAAATATAGTAAGACTCAACATTTTATCACAGTTAATTCTCTACTTAAAGTACAAGCATAGTCTTGATCGATTTGCCTCCTCGGATGCCGCCACTCGGTTTAATCGATGTGCCCTACCATGCTCTACAACATAGTCTTGATCAATTTGCCAATTCACTTCTCCTTCGACCAGACACTCTCCTTGATTGGGCTCTAAGACTTTGGCATTCGCGGCTCCACTGCTCACCGATGACCCTACGGTGATCTCCGGTGAGATGGTGGTGCGGTGCTAGTGTTGTGGTGTCTACTTGCCACCTCCATGACTCGTCGATGTTGCGGTGCTGCAGGTGCGGCATGGTGCGGGTTGAGAGTTACGGTGCTCCCCGTACCCCCGTGTCGTAGCTGGCGGCGCCGGCCTCCTCTACTTCCTCTTCATCATGTTGAAGCGTGTACCATGGGTAAGTGTGGCTTCCTCTTCTTCACATCTTCCTCTTCCCTTCGATCTTCTTATCTGGCTCCAATACCTATCTGAGACATTCATGCCAAGCATGATTTGCTTCACTTTTAGTTTCTAGGTTCCTAGCTTGATCAAAATGATTCTACTTATTATCTTAGGACCTGGTTATCTCTTGGTATCCATGCTTGTCGAATTAATTGCTTTAGGTTTCTAAACATGTGTTTTTATGTGTGTAATGGTTCAGTTTATACTTTTGAATTCAATGCTAGTGGCCATTCTACTGATCATGTACTGCTTGATTACTTGTACACTTAACTAAAGATTGGCTTCTGAGACTGTTTACTGAACTTGTTACTATTAAACTTGATAGTAAACATGTAAAATATGATACTCATCTTTAATGTTAGATCAATATCTTGGATTGATCTAGTTTCTATCAATACCGATAGTGAAAACTAGTTTATGAACTTTGATTACTAGGGTTTCTACTAGGAAAGTGATATGAACATATTTTCTACTTACTAGCATATGAACTAGGAAGATTGTTGTCGTTACTTGTCTTGTTTCTCTGTAATCCACTGTGATCTTGCTTAGCAAGATTTTACTATTGCAATAATATAGTGGCTTCTACTGCTTTTGGGCTACTACTGTGGTGCTTCCCACTAGGAGTGTGCACAATGGTGATCCAAAATAGCATGATTTGCTACTATGAGATGCTATTAATAGAATATCATATGTTTTGATGATTTTGTTGCATAGTTAAGTTAGTATTGCCCTAGGCATGTGATGCAAAGGCTGGTGCCAAATCATTTTTGTAAGAACAGATGCTATAATGGTCTCCCCGGTATCCTCTAATGATTTTGCACTCCACTTGAGTGCAAAATTGAGGATAAAACTATTATCCTCATTTCTATGCCCATAGAACTAATAAGAACAACTATTTGGTATGGATCTAGTGGTCAACTTGTTGTTTGTAGAGTAGACAGATGTCTCTACTGATATTGTGGATGATCTTGTGGTGGATTTTTTCTAGTGCTTGATCTTGTGAACTGCTCCTCCTTAGCTCCTGGATCTCCTCCTCCTTGATCTCCAGACTTAATCTTGCTTATGTGATCATGGTGTTCTTCCTTGTTGCGTTTGTGGTACTGTGAAGTTGATAAGGTAGCTTAGAAGTTGAAATGCGGATACATTTCTTCTTTTCTACTATGTAGTTGTTGTTGTTGTGATGATACACAACAGTGTCTGTGTGGTCTATTGGTTGCCTACTTACATGTGGACCCTCTTAGTTCAAGTTTCATGGTGTGTTTAACTCTTCCTTGTGGATGAGCTCAAATGGAAGATATTTTCTGGTATTTGACCATATATTTCTACTATGATGTGTTCCTAGATGGGACCGAGGAAGCCAGACCATCAACAAAAGCTAGAAAACCCTGCTCTTTCCTAGGAGGCGATGTATCCTTAATGTAAAAGTAGGTGCATGTCCACCACTTCATTGATTCATGGCTGCCTATCTCCGAAAATTCCTGATTATTGCAAATCTTGAAGCCAATGCTACCAAAATTGGCTAAGTCCCCACCTTCTACTACAAATTGTATATTTATCTTGTAGTAGTAGTTAAACAGATCTAATCTTGGCTTGGTTCCAAGATACCCTTGTGTAGAGAGGCATACCCATTAAGTACAAGAATACTATTAGGCAACAAGTTATGACGTTGCAGGTTTTAGTGCTTCAGTACCTTAAGGAATAACCCTGAAGGCGGAAATTAAAATCCACGCTCGACGTGGGATTTGAGCACCACAATTTCTTTTTTGACGGGGTTCAATCGCCTTCTCCCGCACCACAAACTTGTTGTAGATGTCATTTTTGTGAGGAGACATGCGGCCTCAATGTTCCGGAGATCTATCTACATCGTTTGGGCAGGGGATCCAAAAGCCCTTCTCCTTCACCTTTCTTTCGCCTTTTCCTCACTAGAAGAAACATCACATGTACCACATATGGATTTCATGGTAGAAGTTTGTATTTTTGTGGTTAAAGAGTCTTCAACCACATACCAATATATGTGGTTACATTTGTGTCACCTAAAGATCTACCACGAAAACCATAGTGGTTGAGTCCACATTAACATTGAAATTGGGTATTGTGGGATATGTGTTTGGCCGGACCATCAACTGCTGACGTCGTGCCAACTAACATGTGGAAAACTTTGTTAATAGGACGGTAACACCGTCATCTATTCTGCCATGGTCATAATTCTATCGTAGATGGCATACCCACCTAAGGGATTCAACAGTTTCAGTGGCCCGCCCCATCTACTTTCCCAATATGGGCATGTCATGTTACTGTTTTGGCATGCAGAAGGCCTAGTACTGTTTTGGCCAGGCCATCATTATATAATCCATATACAACTTGTTAACATTTCGATCCCTTGACGTGTTGGCCTGCAAAAGCTCCAAATTTATTTTAGACTGCCCACTAATATACGGCTCGTGTAGGACCTGTTACATCTTCAGTTCATTACTTTTTGGCATGCATGAGGGCCCATTTCAATTTTGCAACACCCATCAATGTGCGGCTTTACATGTTACCATTTTGGCCTATTGCTATTTCGGCATGCAAAAGTTCCAGCACTGTTTTCTGTAGACCAGCCTCTACGGTCTATGAAGGGTCCATTACTATCCCGATCCATTATTGTTACAACCCAAATATGAGGCCCGCTGCGATTTATTTTTTACAACCCACCAAAGGTTTCATCCCATCGATGACCTAGTAATGGTTGGGCAAACTAGGGTGCCATTTACACCTACGACCTATTAACGGCCCAGTGATGTTATTGTTGTATGTCGGCCCATGACACACGAGGCTCATCAATAGCCCATTAAGCAGTACTGACATTGCTAGCACCACCAGTGAAGCCTTGTATTATTCTATTACTTAGACATATATGACCCATTTTAAGGTCCATTAAGTTGGCCGTTTGGCCCACTAGTTGTGGCCCAATAGAGGCCCGGCAACGGGAACAAACACTAATGCAAAAAATGATCTATACAAATAAACAAAATATTACATCAGCTGCAAATTTTCCCCTGAAAAATTGAACGGTATTCAAATCTAGCATTGCACTCGCAACAGAGTTTCCCTGGCAAATTGGATCAAATCTCGACCAAGTAACGTAGATTGATCCCTGTTTTTGCCTCCGTTTCGAAAAGGAAAAAAACAGCAGTATCAATATAGCCAACGTGACGGCATTTAAAGGTTCAGGCCATCCAGGTCCATGGAAGAAGCATCGAATCAAATCTCAGTGCCAAGAAAAATGGAAGTTTTGGGGAGACGAATATATTTGGAAACGCGCTTCATTGGCTCCGGAGAATGATGCCCACATTGAATGGAGTAGTCGTGCCAAGCTGTAGGCAGGCACACACGTCGCGTTCCTTTGATCCCTCGCATAAGTACACGAACACGACCCGCAGGCCGCAGCAGAGAGCATCAGCGACCCGCCTGGGACTGCGAGCGAGCGAGCGAGCAAAAATCTCGGGGAGAGATAAAAATCTAGCGAGAAGAGGTACGAGGAGGAGGAGGAGGAGGCATGTCGTGGCAGGTGTACGTGGACGAGCACCTGCTCTGTGAAATCGACGGCCAGCACCTGACCGCCGCCGCCATCCTCGGCGAAGACGGCGCCGTATGGGCGCAGTCCGAGACCTTCCCCCAGGTATCCCCCCTTCCTCTCTTGTCTGTATGTCTGCCATTGTTATCCATACTTTCCTACCTGGTCAATCCATGCTTGACTTTGCGGAGATCTTGCGTGTCTGGTGCTTGCGGCGAAACCGGAGCCCGATCCGTCGAGTGGTCGATTTCTTACTAGGGTCTAGTTTCCGTTTTTTTTCTTTTTGAACAATAGTTTCCAGTTCATTGCTTGGTTGGTTCTACGGCTGGACCTTTGCTAGCTTGGATGGTTGGGGGCAAGTACAGATGTGGCTCATCTTTGTGTTGCAGATTTTGGACTAAGCATCTGAAATTACCAATAGAACAAATATAAATATCTATGCATTGCTCGGTAGTATCTCTTATGTGACAATCCAAGCGAATACATGATTTTCTGGCTAGCCCTAGAGATAGAACTGCCAAAATAAGATGTATAAAATTGGTGGCACAAGTAATTCTTCCACATGTATGATTGAAATTGACCACCAGATTGCAGGGAGCAACATGCTACATTAAGATGTTGTAACACCCTCGAATCGGCCCTATGCAAGTTTTAGCCCTTTCCGCCAAACCCGCATAGAAACGATTCAAGGACGCCCACCAGGCACTTTCGTGCGGGTGGAAAACGAAGTAATACCATTACATAACAGTCCTCGATGGGACCCACAGAACAGATATATATACAAAAGCGACTTGACGAGTCAAGAATACATATATACAATACAAAGATCCAAATCACCCTAAAAACGATAGAGCGTCCGACTACGGACAAGATGCAAATGGGGCTAAGAGCCCTGAAGATTAACCAATAGCGTCCATAACCCTGCCCAGGCCAAGCCGGAAGGGTAACCCTGCTAACGATGTCGATCTCAAACCTGCTAAAACAAAAGGGGTGCCGACAAAGGGCAAAGGAAAAAGAGGAGCGTCAGTACTGAGGCCAGTACACGGCGAGGCTAGAATTTGGCGGCTCTCGCCTACATAGGTATGGTGGACTAAAGCGGCAGCGTAGCGTGCACTAAACAACCTATAGAGACTCGATATCACTGGCGGCTATTAGAGAGGGGTAAGAAAGACCTATACGGATCCTACCTGATACTAACACCAAACATACTCATCCTAATATTTCCCCCTCGAGACCAACGAGGAAGTCGGACCCAGGAACTCACACAGTTGGTAGTTTTACTCATTCTATTATAGTTGCAGCATTTACTAGTCAGATATATAGCATGAGGCATCCTGATAGCATAAGTAGTGGGCAGTTTTAGTTAACATTCCGTTGTAGTTGGACATTTATTAGTCAGATATAATTGTCCTGAGGAATCCCAAAACCCAGCAGTTGTTGGCACTTTTATCACATTCCATTGGAGTTGTAATACTTACTAGGCAGGTATAGTATGACACAGATCACCACAGATCCACTAGTTGTTGGCATTTTTATTATCCATTCCATTGTAGTAAAGCTGATTACTAGTCACATATTAAGTCAAATTCATAGCACTACTTTAGTTATGCTTGTCTATGATCGAGATACTGTGCTCCAAGTTGTCCATAACCGCGGACACGGCTTTCAGAAAGATTTACCCTGCAAGGGTGCACAAATAGCAACACACACTCGATCAACCTCGGAAAAACCAACTCAAAACCCAACGAGGCTTTCACGACAAAGCAATCACAGGATTCATAAATATTTCAGGGGGCCACCCCATTAAGCTACCCGCAACGAAGTTGGCCGGCTCCGAGACGGATCCAAGGTTTGCGTCAATGGCTGTAAACGACTGGGAACCCGAAAGTGTGACTGGGCTTGTCGATACCGCGAAAACACTTCGCATCCAAAACAGTACAGGTGCTCCACGCACAATCTTAATAAAACAGTAACATGGCATAAGTACAGGATAGTAAATAAAACCCCAAACTAGTTTGTGGCCCCAAAAAATAGAAATGAATCAAGCTCTGGCTCAGGGGATCCCATAGGGTCTCCCGGATATGGATAGTGCGAATAGTCAAGGAACAGGTATCAAGTACTCGGGGTCCTACGGGACACAAGTGAGCGTGGAAGAACCAAATAACATCTAATGCCCACCGATGCCTCTGCATTAGTTATATCTAGCATTTTAATAGTTGTATTTAAAAATCATGATCATCTCCACCAATAAGCATCTCCACCATTAACATTTGTCAGCATTCCAACAACTGTGGTACTTGACAACACGAGATCGCACCTGAGCAAGCAACTACGACTCACAAGGCCAGCTATCTACCGAACATAGGTAATAGGAGGTGTCCAAGGCAATATAGAGGCTGCACGGGATATAACTGGTGTACGGAAACTAAAGCATCGCGACACGGATAGCAATAGATCAACAGGAGGAAATAAAGACTAGAAATGCAAAATAGGTAGAAAGGGGGAGAATGCTCGCCTGGGAAAACACTGCCGATGGTACATAGCCGGAGAACTTGTCGATACTCGCATCCACTCATCGGCCTAATCCGCGAAGAAGCAAACACTAGAGGAAACACCGGATACAGTATTTAATACTACGGCAAAAGATCCAGCATGATTATGATATGATGCAGATGCAGTGCAATTAGTCAATATTAAGCGGAACCGGGGTCCCGACAATTAATTACACGGTTCAAGTTATTTAGACCCCTGCAATTTAAATGTTGAATTAACAAGGCAAATCATGGCATCGGTTCGCTATGCAAATTTAAATGGAGTCCGGAATAAGACAAATATATCCCGCATAAACACTCCATATTTAATTATTAGATGAATCGATACAATGCCCCCAAACCACACAATATGCATGCGAGTATGAATCATTTAATATGCAACAAGTGGTAATGTTATATTATATAAATAAAATAGGGGTCTCGGAAAAGGAATCACATTAGGGTTCGGCACCGATGGTCTTGGGGTTCGACGGATCGGTCTTCGGGCTTCGAGGTTCGGATCTAGGAAGGAGAACTTGATGTCGTGAAGACGGCCTCCAGGTCCGGGGTCTCGAGGCCGGCGGGATCGGTCTCGATCTTCGGACTCCGGGGTTCGGTCTTCGAGTCCTCGAGGTGGTCTTGATTAGCAGCATCTCTACACCACGGATACAGGACGAACTTCCGTCAGTGTTTCACCGACATAAGAAATCCACATACACGATTCGCCTCACCGTGGAGCCACAAATTGGCACTAGAGGTTGCACACGGTCTAGGACATCGGTAGCAGTAACAGAACACATCATATCACCACCATAACTTCACTGATACATCAGCACGCATCGCCTCCTCAACTAACAATAGCACCATCACCAACCGAGCACCTGGCGACGGTCAACGGCGGCCCGCAGGATGGAGCAGAGGAGGGCCAGGTCTCGAGGCGCGGAGGAGGACATGGCGGTGGCCCCTGGGAGGAGACGGCGCTGGCGACGAGGCTTGACGCGAGCGGCGACGCTGGGGCGATGCGGGCCGGCGCTTCACGGGCGCGGGCTCGGAAGACGGCGACCGGCTGGAGAGAGCCGGTGCTGCGTAGGCAGAACTGGCGGGATGCGGCTCCAAGGCGCGGGGACCGAGGAGCTGTAGGGGCGAAGTTCCCGGCGGCGCTCAGGGCAAGGAGGGAGCCCGCGGACTCGTGGGCGGAGCGGCTCCGAGTCGGAGACGGGAGGAGGCCGGCGGCAGGGACGTCGAGCTTGGCGGGACGGCCCGCAGCGGGAGCACGCCGGGTTGGGGTCGAGCAGCGAGGGGCGGCAGGGAGGCGCGAGGCGGAGGAGAGGCGACCGCGGCGACGAAGAGGTGGCCGGAGGCGCGCTGCCGCGGCGGGGTGCTCTGCAGAGAGGAGCGGGAGGCGGGGCCGCGCCGGCGAGGGAGGAGGACGCGAGGGGGAAGGGGAAAACGGCGGCGGAGGTCCACCGGGTTAGTGGCGGCTCGGCGCGAAGGTGGACGGCTGCGACCGGAGGAGAAGCGAGGCCGGGCGGCGGGGCCCTGGCCGGAGGCGGCGTTTGAGAAGGACGGAGGTCGGTGGGGAAGCTCTTGGCGGCGGGGGGGACCGGCTCTGGGCGGCGGCCGGAGCCGAGCACGGGGAGGGGCGGCGAGCGAGGCGAGGCGGTGCTAGGGGTGGCCAGGGCCGGCCCAGCGGAGGGGAGAGGTGGAGAGGTTGCGGTTGGTGGGAGTGGGAGGCGCAGGTGGTGGGGCCGGGCGACGGGATTGGGCCAGGGGATGGGATCAGGTGTCGTGTGCGCCGTGTGCGTGCTAGGTGGGTTGCGTGTGACCAGGAGGTGGGGCCGGGATGGGTCGCGAGGAGGAGAGACGAGGCGGTCGCCTAGCGGTGGGGCCAGAGCGCATGTACGGGCGCGGGCGTCGCGTCACACGCTGTGCGTCGTGCGTTGCGTGCCGATGGGGTGGGCGACATGTGAGGCGTGACCGGCCAGGCTGTGTGCGGGTGGCAGATGGGGTTGGGCGACGCGCTCGCTCGCGGGAGATGTGGCGCTGTGTGGTGTGTGGGTGGCGGCGGTAGGTGTGGGTTGGGGTAGGACTAGGGTTAGATAGGGATGGGCCTGGGATTTTATCTGGAGGTGGCCGACTAGGCTTTTGGGCCTAGTTGGCTGCCTCCCTAAAAAAAACATAAATTTTTATTTATTAACTAAGAGGCTTTTGTAATCCGTTTCTAGACAAAACAAAATATTCCGGAGGACCGGGGTTTTTGATTTGAATTAAAGACGGGGGAATATTTAGGAATCAAAGTAGTCTTTGAGAAAATAGTTTTAGACAACAAAGTGCATGATGACATGATGATGCTCAAATGCAATGTGGCATGATGGCATGAGGCGGTCATGATGATGCAATGCACAAAAAGACAGCGATTTTCTAGTAGTGGTTTTAGCGGGATGCCACAGATGTCCTGTTGTTACAATGCATAAAATATGTTTGTGCTAATTGCTATTTCTAGCTGTATAAAAATGTGGCTTGGTAATTTTAGTGGACAGCAAACTTCCATCCATTGCTACTGGGTCTTTGGTGACGCCAATGTACTGTCCATCTAAAAATAAGGTTGATTTGATATACGAGTTTACCGCTCGGGGTGCCACAGTTAACTTTCACAGTTCAATTTTCATTTGCATGTTTCCAGTGCCATGAAAATCTCAACTACATCGTCATCACTTACTTTCAAGATGATATCCCTCTCAAGGTGGCAAATAATCACTTAACTGTTGGGGTCAGCCATACTATTTTCCAACTTGTGATGAAGAATATGCAATCTTCCCTACATTTGCTAATAATCATGAAACAGGGACTTCTGGAATTATCTTTCTTTACAGCTGAACAAATCTATATAAGAAATGGCAACAATTTTTAAATCAGCCCAAGGGAGGCACATCGGCGGCTTCTGTGCTGGCTGCCGCAGCTGCCCACTGCGCGCGGTGCCGGTGAGTGAGACCGTGAGAGGCCAGAGGGTTTACGGGTCGTCTCCTTAGGAGCACATGACCGACTAAGAGTTAGAGACGCCTAGTGTGGTTAGAATTAGGATGATTGAATCTTGTGTCGGTAGTTTAACTGTGGGCTTTCACATTTCTGGACCTTTGGCAGTAGAAGTGCTGGTATATAGTATCAATACTATATGATAACAGATCTGCATATTTTCTTAGGTGGTGCCATGGCATCCCCACTGGATCTGCCCATCTATCTGTATAATGGGAAGAAATTCTGGCGATATTTGTTTCCTTGGTAGATTAATACTATTTCTCAGCTGTGGTGTAAAAGCACAAAATATCCCTCGGGACTCCATCAGTTAGGATGTTCAGTTTGCAAATCTCTGCTCCTTCTATGTTACAACATTTTAACGACTTATCATCAAGTTATTGCTACATTTCACAGGTCAAACCTGAAGAAATCACTGCAGTAATGAATGACTTCAATGAACCAGGCTCTTTGGCACCAACTGGATTATACCTTGCTGGTACAAAATACATGGTTATCCAAGGTGAACCTGGAGCTGTCATTCGAGGCAAAAAGGTTAGGAGCTGGCATCCCATTCTATAATTTTTATGATGTATTCAGTTGAAATTCACAATGTCTGTTTAGGCAAAGGGATTACCACTTGTCTCCATTAATGAAATTATAGTGTTACAACGTTTCTATGCAAGTAGCATAACTGAAAAATCAACACTGGAACAGAGATCGTAATCGTGTCTTAGATACATGTGAATTAGAAATTAGAAGGTTCATTACTCATTGTTTTTGGGTCTCTTGGGGAAAGGAATTACTAGTTTGATGAGTTAGCTTCTGCAGTTGTATGGCCACATCACCGATATGAGTCCTGTAGGTTGTGAGTTGACACTTAGGAAAGACCGTGTTTTCGTCAGACAACTTAGTCTTCACATCTCTCATATTTCTCAAGGGCCAAACACAGGCAGCAACTCTCAACGATCAAAGCTTCTTCGTGTATGAGTAAGCCACCCAGGAGCTGGCCAATCAAGGGAAATCTGATTTCCCTGTCGAAAAGGTTACTCAAAATGCATCTTATCTGCATTGTAAAGGAAAGACAGCTGCATGATGGTTTTCAATTAATGACTGAGTAACAACATCATTCGCCCTCTCAATTGAAAGATAATACAATTTGTGAATTAAACAATTATTTACACAATACTGCAACTGCCGTGTAAAGGGTTGTGAAATAGAAGTTGAAATGTAAGTAAAACTCACCATTGATTATGTTTTTGCGACAATTAAAACATCTCTGATATCCAGTGAGAACTCTGCTAGTGAAGAAATGTTTGAGTCTAGCATATACTCTTGCAACTTGACAAACTTCGGCTGGCATCTTGTTGCTTACTTCTATTAATTTGATGACTCGTCCTGTGTTCTTACAAGTTACGGCCAAGGTTTTCATACTACCACTGACTAACATAGCACTTGTACTGGACAGTGTGGCAGATAGTATGAATGCCTTCACCAGTACACCAGGCACACAGTCTGGATTGTACAAATAAAATGTATCATCGTGAACCTTTGGACCGAAGGTTGGAAATTGTGTTTAGATAGCAAAAATCTTCATTTCAGTTTAAATTGGTCACAGACAACTTATGTATGCATTGATCAATCTCAAAATCATGTAGTGACGGTTAATATTCAGTTTTCATGATCAAACCATAATTTTACTGCAAGTAAATTGAACACACTTTCATTTTCCGTGACACTAAACGAGTTTGGTCGTATTTCCAAATAACAAAGTTGTCAGGTTTACATGGAAGGTGTGTTAGTATGAGCTATATTGCCTAATGTTGAACACATGTCACCTTTTTATCGTATCCCATCAATCGTGCTTTCTCTGCAGGGAGCAGGAGGGGTTACTATCAAGAAGACAAGTCTATCCGTCATCATTGGAATCTATGAGGAACCAATGACACCTGGACAATGCAACATGGTCGTGGAGAGGCTTGGTGATTACCTTGTTGAGCAGGGCTTCTGAACTCTGAATCCTAATTTGAGCCAACCGGGCTTATGTCTACTGAAGTCTGAAACTTACTAGTACCATATACCCCATGAATAATTAGCACAAATCCGGATACCTGTCTGTCGAACAAGTGGTGGTTCCTCCTCACTATGTTGAAATCGCCTCCTACATGTCATGGGCCTTACTATATGCGATCTTTAAACACCGGGTGTGATTTTTTGCGGGTACCTCGTCTCCCTACTCTTATTGATAGTACCTTGCAACGTATGACAGCGCCACATCGATCGTTCTATCAAACATTTTTCACATCAGAATCTTCACAGGATGATTCCAGCTCCTTATAAGATAGACAAATTTCAGAAGAATTCTGAAAACCCGAACATGGCATGACCATATATTCACAGAGAACCTTTCCTATTTGTCCCAGCACATGTACAAGAATGTCTGCGCAGGCCCTCCAATCCAATCATGAAAGAAACGTTGCTTTCAGTTGCTCCTGCCGCGCCTCTGCACCGCCATCCCTCTTAAATCCGGCAGCTTAAACGGATCGCGTCCTCTGTGGGGCGGAGTCACATGAATCACCCCGCCCATCTGAAAATCTGAATGAATACTGGTAACCAACCCCACTGAAGAGGCCATTCCTCTATTATGTGAGGCTGCACCAGTGTGGTATGTTTCTGATTCAAACTGGGCGTGAGATTATGTGCCGTGAGAGGGACCGAACCTGTGCTTTGGAATCGGTTCCTGTTTCCGGACGGAGAGAAGGGACCGAGGCGGAAGACACAGACTGTCGTTCAGGGAGCCGGTTGTGGTGGATTCTTTCACCAACAGTGAGCAAATTCCCTCCCTTGCTCCTTTTGTTGCCTGCAGCAGGTTTTCCATCTTCGAGGAAATCCTGGCCTCGGAGTACCACATGAAGATTACCATCCAACTACTACTACTTATTCTGAAATGTGGACGGCCAGCTAGTAGAACGAACTGTCAGAATTGCAGACAACTCATACATATCCTACTGTGTAGTAGTATGGGTGAATTTTTTTGAGAGAATGGACTCCTTGAGCGATGAGCCGACGACGGGGCAGCGAGGTACCACTGCTGGCGATTTGAAATATTCCCGCGAGATGTTCCTGCTGGCAACCGTGACTGAGGTGGTCCTAACTAGCAAGCCAAAGTTCAGAGCGAGTGATTGTTGAGGGGGCAGTCGCTGAGGAGATTTTAATTGCGAGTTAGTGTGACTTGGCCAGAGCGATTGTAGCAGGGGGCAAGCAGGCGCAGGCTGCATGGGATTGAATGCCTCAGGTGTCCCCCCCCACCTCTGAGAATTTTCTTGGGTTATGTAGCACTTGGATCGGTTACTAGCAGCTGATTTCGGCAGTGCTCCCATCTTGTATGTTACTAGTTCACGGCAAGCAAATTTGCTACCAACGTGTCCTGCTCAACCTGGCCGTGCCATCAGTCGACTCACGCACAAGGCAGAACCGCGGAAGCAACGGCAAGCAATACAGCGTGAGCATGGAGATATCGTATGAGTTATCAAGGTCCTCCATCCTCGGTTCGGTTCGTCTGAGCCAAAGGAGGCTGACAGGCGAAGCTATAGCTCTGCATCACCTGCATGCATGCCACGGGTTCAGGCTTCAGGGCCGCCGAGGCACCCACGGATACGGCCGGCGCGCCATAACGCCCGCCGGGGCAGAGCTGCGCGTAGGGCCTCAGCTTGTGCGTACGCGCTGTGCTCGCGTAGAAGTACTAGTACTGAACCGTGGCGGGGGACACGCGCGCTGCGGCGCGACGACGGCGCAGGTTATCCATCCATCCACGCACCGGAAATGAAATCTCGTCAGGGTACGTATGCTCCACGTTACGGCGCTCTCTCTCCGTCAGAGAGAGCGCCGGGAGGAACACGCTGCCGCGAGAGCAGTGGCGAGGCAGCGCCGCGCGCGCACTCCCATGCGCTGCGCACGGCCGGCCCCGGTGACGATCTGAATCCTAAAACGCGCTGTTCGTTGGGTAGATAACATTCAGGATCGCAGCTGTTGCAGGTAACAGCAGCTGCTCCCTTGGCAGATGATCTGGAATTTTAACTGGACGGTGTCTTAGGCAGAGTTTTGGTGCCACCTGTCCCAAGTTTGTTATCTCAGTTTGCAAGTGAATTGGTTAAGACTTGAGAGATTTTAAAAAGTACAGTACGTACAGATGATGCTACGAAAACAGCGCGCGGTTTGCTGATCCAATGTTGCAACTCTGAGTCTCTGATGGTGATCATGAATGTAACCACGACCTAGACTTACGCATCATCTCGATCCTGCCGGCTGTTTCAACGCCAACTCAGATTTTTCTAGATATCTCCAAGAACAAGAAGTCTATCCATGATAGCTGAAATTAATGGTGCCTTCTCCGTTTGTAGCAGCATCTTTTCCCAACGGTACGAAAGGAGAGGTGGACTACTGAACAAATCTCACTGACTAGAGAGAATCCCGAGGAAGGAATCAGTACCTGCTGATCGATTAGTTTAGGAATGCCCAACTGAACAACCTACTCTGCAATGCAATGTATCCCGTCGTTTGTGCTGTATCATATTTGGCCAAGCAAATTGTACTTGGTTCATACGAATTTTTAGATAAATCCGTGACATCTAATTTTGAACACATGTAGTACACCACATCAAGGAAATGAGGTGCAATGTCTATGAAACAGAGTGCGACGACGGTATAATGACGGTGAGTGGAAATACTTCAGTACACTTTTTTGTAAACAAGGCCAAACAAATTGCTATATCCATTACTTTAAGTAGAAGTGTTTTAAAGGTCTTACGAACCAAGTTTTGATCACAAACCTGAAAAGATAGATCTTTGATCGGGCGGTGTTTGTGCACTGTTCTCTTCTTGGAGGCATCGTTTTTTGGAGAAGATGGACTTCTGGTGCTGTCTATGTGGTGATAGTACTGCTGTTTTAATGAATGAGGAAATATAGCGGAACTTTTCTTTTTTATAAGTCTTTTTTTCTTTTTTGGCTATGTGCATCTGTATGGCCGCTACCAATGTGTTGTTGCAGAGGCTGGGTGTAACTGGTATCCTCTGATATTAATATATGTTTCTTTCCACACACAAAAAAGACCAATATGTATACTAAAGGTGAGTTCCAATTTTTTTACTAAGTTTGGAGCAAACCAAATTACGGTTGTTATTAGACCCACCCGGACAACATTTATGCCACGGAGACATAATCTTGAGGGGGTGGTCGTGCCCCATGAGACCATACATGTACTTCATAGGAAGAAAATGGATCGATGTCTTATTTAAAATCGTCTTTGAGAAGGCGTATGATAAGGTGAAATGTTCCTTTTTATAGAAGACAGTGCGTATGAAAGGGCTTGCACCAGTGTGGTGTAGATTAATTACGCAATTTGTCTACGATGGTAGTGTGAGCATAAAAGTCAATGATGACATTGGTCATTATTTTCAAAGAAGGAAAGGTCGTAGGCAGGGGCTCCTTTGTCTCCGATACTTTTCAATATTGTAGCTGATATGCTTGTCATCTTGATAACAAGGACAAAATGAGATGGTCAAGTTGGAGGCCTTATTCCTCATCTTGATGATGGAGGGGTTTCAATGTTACAATATGCGGATGGTACTATATTGTTTATGGAACATGATTTAGCGAAAGCGCTGGATATGAAATTAATTCTATGAACTCCGATCCATAATAAGTATCGCTGATTTGTACTAAATCAGCGACACTTATTATGGATCGGAGGGACTATATGAACAACTTTTGGGTCTAAAGATCAATTTTTATAAGAGTGAATTTTTTTGTTTTGGTAAGGCAAAGGAGGAGGAACAACAATATGAAGAGTTTGGTTGTAAATCTGGATCCCTGCCTTTTAAGTATTTACGGATACCAATACACTACAGAAAACTCAATTTTTTTGATTGGTATCCGGTGGAAACCCACTTTGAAGGAAAACTAGGATGCTGGAAAGGCAATTTGTTATCTTATGGGAATCAGCTTGTCCTCATCAACTCAGTACTTGCCAGTTTGCCTATGTTCATGTTGTCTTTTCTTCAGATCCCTAAGGGGGCAAGGAAACAACTGGACTTCTATAGATCTTTCTTCTTTTGGTAAAGTGATGAGATCAAACAGAAGTATAGGCTAAGAAAGTGGAATATCATTTGTAGACCGAAAGATCAAGTGGGGCTTGGTATTGAGGTACTTGAACTCAAGAATAAGTATTTATTGAGCAAGTGGCTCTTTAAATTTCTTAATGAAGAGGGGGTATGCCAGGAGCTATTACATTATAAGTATCTCAATCATAAAATTTTGTCTGAGGTCTAAGCTAAACCCACTGGTTCGCCTTTCAAGAAGGGCCTCATGGGGGTGAAGGAGGTTTTCTTTTGTAGAGGCCATTTTAAAGTCGGAGATGGTACTAATATAAGATTCTAGGAGGACATTTGGTTAGGAGATATGACTTTTGCGCAACAATACACGTCATTATATAACCTTACGCAACGAAGAAATGTGTTGGTTGCTGACGTGTTAGCAAATGTGCCATTGAATATTGAATTCAGAAGAGAACTAACTCGTAATAAGTGGACACTTTGGTTACATTTATGCTAACAACTAATGATGGTACATCTTTCGCAAGGGTCCGATAGATTTGTTTGGAATCTTACTTCTTCGGGATCTTCACAGTTAAATCTATGTATGAGGATCTTATGAATGGTCATACGCATTTTCTTCGTAAACACTTATGGAAGTTAAAAATCTCTCTAAAGATTAAGATTTTTATGTGGTTCCTTCATAATAAGGTTTTATTGATAAAAGATAATCTTACAAAACGAAATTGGGTTGGGTGTTCTAAGTGTTACTTTTGTGACTCACGGGAGTCCATTGAGCATGTATTCATATCTTGTCCTTTTGCACGTTCTTAATATTGTGTATGATCTTCTACCCCGAACTAGTGTGACGCATATGTTTTGCAGTTGGTTGGACATGGTAGATGCCAAAACAAAAGCAAGGATACATATTGGGGTTTATGCTTTATGTTTGTCCATATAAAGGTGTCAGAATGATATCAATTTTAACAGAAAGAAGAATTCCAATTTTATGCAGGTTATATATATGATGGCATATTGGGTGCAACTTTGGGCATACATGTTCCACGTGGAGCAGCGAGATGCCACGGCAGCTAGATGCACACATTTGCTTATGGTCGTTGGGTATACTTTCAGCCGAACTGGCTGGCAACACGTTAGTCGACTACATGATATTTAGTTTTGTGCTTTTTATATTCTGTTGGTTGATTTTTTGGCAACATTGGCTACTGTATGAGTTGTGATAACGGATTAATTTTTTTAATAAAGATATTGCATTGATGTAGAGGCCGGGTGATATCCCCATTCGAGAAAAAAAGGTTAGCTTGTAAATAAACAAGGTGACCTTCATGCATTACACACCGATCAAGAGTAGACGAAAATCTGCTCAAATAAACTTAGTTAAATAACCTAGCGCAGCACATGTATCGAGAAGGATCACACGCCAACTTCAAAATTTCAAAATGATAGACAGTCATGTCCTCGTACTTAAACTAATGGTACGCGCACTAGACCCCAAAAGCATTCAAACTTTCTGCAAAACGGTTGTTTAATTTGTGCAGGCTGTAGCTGTAGTGCTTAGGACACAGGTAAGCTGAGCACTGACTAATGACAAACGGCTACAGAAGCTACGAGCAAAGACGTCTCGTGAAGCGCGGAAAATTAGATTAGTAGCAGTAGGAAGAGTCATTAGCGTGAGGGCATGTGGAGATCAGGAGGTAATAAGAAGGGCACATGCGTGGAGATTTTCAAATGGAAGAGGGTGTGTACGGTATCAGCTGCAGTACTAGGTAGTTTTCACTGATTCAGTAAAATGCACGCGCAAATGATTGGCAACTGATTCATGAAATTAACGTGGTATAGCATGAGTGCACTGCAGTAATTAAGTGGAAAACTGAGATGTACTGCTTATTGCTACTCCCTCCGATCCAAACTAATGAACTCAGATTTATCTTGGGTTCAGATACATTTCTCATTGTTGAAGAACAAATTTGCTGTTTGAAGTACTAGTACTAGTCTTGCTCCTCTCCGTGGATAAGCAAAATAGAAAAAACCGCTGGTGTAAAATGCAACAGGTGAAACCAGAACAGCGACATTGCTGGGCTCGATGCAGAATCCAACTCTGAGAACATTTGTCCATGTGTTCCCTGTTTGAAAAACTACGTGATCTGTACGCAACTAACTGTTCTCAGATGCCGGGTTAGGTAGGGTTAATTTGCCCCTTTGCGGCTCGGAAAAGGTAAAATAAGAGCAAATACGACGAAACCATGTACTACAACACACGAGAAAGTAAGGTACTCGCACAACATACGACGAAATCAGGCAACGAATAAGCAGGCAAAAGTCCAAACAACGGCGGAAATTAATCAGCATGTAGTGCGAGGGCTGACCTACAGAACGTTAGACTAGTCACGGTGGTTAAAACGGGTAGTATCATGCCTGCAAAAAGTGGCATGTTAATGCAATTAACGATTAGAGATATAACACTCATGCTGTCCAAAAACTAAAAAATAGGCATAGTAGATAGTGTATCATAACACATAATTCCAGAAAATTAGTGTCAACAAAATCTTGTACTCCCTCCGACTCATTTTTTTTTGCGGGAAAAAAAAATTCATATCTAGCACTAAAACTTGACTAGATACATTCGTATCTAGATAAATCCAACTCAACTAATATGGGTCGGAGGGAATATATAATTTTATATTGAGATTCTATAAAAAAAATATAATGAGAATATGATACCGATGCATGATATAATATATTATAAAGATAGTATGATACACTCGTATATATACATGATACTATGTGATACTGCCCACTTTTACCGGTCTTATGTACTCCCTCAGTCCCAAAATAAGTGAATGCACTTTGTTTAGGTACGCTTGTATTTAGACATGTTTTGGTGTTAGATACATGTGCATCTACTAGACAAAATGAAGTCATTTATTTTGATACATAGGGAGTACTAAAGATGCAAGTGAGTCCCTCTATCATTTTTAGTTCAACAAAATAAATTAACTTTTCTAGTGATATCATCATTTTTAAAAACCTAGGCCTTGTTTGGAACAAAGGAAAAATATATGCATTTTGAAGGATAGGTTTCCTATTTAAAAAATCATATGGCTCCGTTTGGAACAAAGTCATAGGAATCTAAGATAATTTAAAATTCCTATAGAATGGGTTGTTCCATAGTAATTTTGGAGGAAAACTAACATGAGGTCTCACCTCATGTTTTCATCTCCTTGTGTCTATAATTTCTATGTTATTCCTACGTGACATCCAAATGGCAAAAATGGCAATTTGGAAGTTTTCCTGTGACTTCTATTCCAACAGGAATTCAGGATACATGATATCTGAATTTCTGCATTTTTAGATTGCTACGTTTTGAATTTTTGCGTTCCAAACAAGGCCTTGGTTCATTTAAAAAAAACTAAAAAGGTTAAAGGTAGTCTCCTCCCGTGAGAAAAAAGAGGCGGCGGCTAGGGTAAAAACCCTAGCAGCCGCCACGATCTGCTTCGTTCTCGCCGTCTGCGATCGAGCATCGACGGGTCCCCGCCTCCTCTGCTTGCCGCTCCGGCGGCGGGAGGAGGTGGGGACCTCGGACCTGCGCTCGGCGGTATAGAAGGGTCCCTAAAGTTAGAGTTTGATCATCCAGCATCGTTGTTATGGTGGCTATGGCGGCGTTGTGCGGGACAAGAATAAGGTATACCCGCCTCCTCTTCCACCTCGTCGGCGACGATCCTGCTGTTGGCGTTGAGGAGGGTGAGGATTCGTCTGGTCGCCACTTCCATGGTGTGGTGGATCTCGTCCAGTCTACGTGTGTTCTGGATCTCGTCCAGTCTACGTGTGTTTTAGGTTTGGTGTTACAAGTTTTGGATCAATTCAAGGGTTCAATGGCGACAACTTCATCTCTGGGGCGCTGGTCCTTAGGGGCACGTGCACGAAGACTTCCCGACTGTCATCAACAACGGCATGCCGGCTCCGGTAATGGAGCGGCGACAGCGGCTCGTCGGCGGCTCGCTCTGGCGGCAGTAGTGGTCGTTAGGTGGTCCAAAGACCTCAATGTAATTTTTATTATGTTTAGGATACTTTGTACTTTTTATGAACTCATGAAATAGATTCGGATCTTTTCCCGCAAAAAAAAAAGTTAAAGGTACATCCTCGTGCTAACCCACTTAACATTTCTATTGAGCAGCAACCTGGAACGGAAAGGCTCCTGCATGCGTTCTGTTCGGTTGTGGCATGCAGCATCCACGGCCGGTGGTCTAGCGTGCATTGCATGTGACATCAAAACGCCAGGTGTGGATAGTATTTCGTACACTAGTAGTCCCTTTTATGCATGTGAGCGTATGGTACTAATTGGAGTATATATTTTGAAATTTGAAGCGAGATGAGATCTACTCCACCGAGCTAGCTAGATGACGGTGTCGATCTCCACTCCCCGAGAAGATAGACAGGCAGCCGTGGTTGGTCGTGGAAGGAAGAATCCGGTGGATAGGACCGTTAGCTAGATGCGAGTGTACGGGCGGGCGAGGGACAAGCGGCATCCGCAGATCAGATAGTGTCCGTTGTTTAATGATGATGATGCCGATGGGATCGGAGGAACGGACAGAATATGCCCATCTCAGGGCTCAGGCGCAGAGCGTACGTACGTATCGGTCGTTTGAAATGGAATACGTGCCGTACGAATACTGTACTACGTACGTCTGTTTCGGTACACATCGATCCTTCTGCAGAGTTGCGCAGGTCCAGGCCACTGGGCGAGGGGGGCGGTGAGGCAAAACGGGATAATGTGGATCGTGGAGAAGCGTGCGCGAGCATGCAGGCCGCCGGTCAAGTCGCAATTCGATCACAGGTCGCATTTGTTGGGTTTGAATGTATCGAGGCCCGCCTGCGCATGTGACGTGAGGAGGACCTGCCAAGGCTCACCGGCTGTGTCTGTGCCTGCTTCTCTCTACCGCTGCATGTGCATGCATGCACCGCCGGGCTCGCCGGGGAATAAGATGGATTCATCGCTCGATCGACGCGACGCGACGCAACGCAACGCATGCATGGCCCCGGCCCGTCGTCGGATGCGGCGGCAGCGGGTGGCAGGCACACGGACGGACGGACGGACGGACGGACGGAGACTGCAGGGCCGCGTCGCTTCGGCATCTATCTATCCGGCGCGCATATGACCGGCGCCCGGCGCGGCACGTACGTACGGCGCGGCGGGTAGACCGGCGGCTCTTGTTTTCGCGTGTCTTCTCTTTCTCATGGTCCGGGTTCCCATGCGAGCGTGCAGCGTGTGTTTTGTATGCGTTCCTACTGTTCCTCCTCCTTGGCAAGTAGCGACTGGCCGAGCCAGCCCTCGGTTCGGGCGCGCGCGTCTGCTGGGTGGTGTTGGTGTGGCTCGAAAGCCGAGCCGGCCGGCCCGGCCCGGCCCGGCCTTGTCTACGTACGTTACGTTTCACGCACTATATTTACGCATGTTGCACATGATAGATACTTCTTGTTCGGAATTTATAGGGATAGAAACGTTCGGATTCATGTCCCTCGGAACGAAAGGTCTGCTAAGTTGCTAGGAACTTTTTTTCTACTAGCAATTTTGGTTCTTTTTTGTTTTTAAATTTTCGCTTGCACATCGTGCAGAAGGGAGGCGTTCGCTCCGTCATGCCAGATTCCAAACGTTCGCGCAATAGTGGAGTCCTTGTTCGAATCTTTGGTTTGATTCTAGTATCCAATAACAACATAAAACTTTCCCCGCAAATAAA
Organism: Avena eriantha; assembly: GCA_910589775.1. Classification (NCBI taxonomy): domain Eukaryota; kingdom Viridiplantae; phylum Streptophyta; class Magnoliopsida; order Poales; family Poaceae; genus Avena; species Avena eriantha. The sequence goes on from OU342742.1 coordinate 210,359,632, forward strand.
CCAACATAAAACCCCAAGAGTTTATGCCCCACCATATCTATCTTGGAGGAGTTATCGTCCAGCTATCATTTATGGAAAATCATCTAGGTATATTTTAACCAACCGGTACGAGAGTCCCCGCGGGGAGAACATGCAACCAAAAGAATCGATCTAGGTTTCCATTCCCTCGTCGGCGATACCATCGGTCCGCCTCGCCTCCGGTGGTCTTGAGCCTTGGAGGTGCGACGAATCGCGGGCTCTCTCACCGGCCAGAGGGTTCTTTTTCTTCTTGTTTAGGTATTTGCAATGTCTTCTTTGGGATGGTGAGGCGGCGGGCTATATTCTGAAGTCAAAATAAGGTCCTTCCCGCCTATCCCCGTTCCATCGGGACATCTAGCGCCGACGGAGGACCTGTAGAGTTGTCTTACCGGCAAACCTTCTGGGATACGTTTGGTGTTCGTGTTAGTTGGGGACGTGGGTATAGCCCTGTGGATGCCCACTGTTAGTATATCAGGTCCAACCCAACTAGATGTCACATGATGATTGGCTAAGGACAATGAAGCCCAAGACAAGCTAGCAACTGTGAGCCTCGGAGGCTCAGAGCCCTGGTGTTTGGAGCAAGAACTAGCCCAAGCTTAGGAAATTCTAGGGTTTACCTTAGGCTGTAACCGACTCGATCACGGTACCTGAGACCTAGCCTCCCATATAAAGGCTAGGAGGGGCACCAAGGAGGCTCTCTCGAAATCATATGCAATCTTCCCTAGGCAAGATCCAATATGTGTCACCATAGCCATCACAACGACCTTGTAGTCTTCTCTGATAATCAAGAACAGACAAGCAGGAGTAGGATTTTTCTTCCAGGGGCTTCAACAAGGGTACCCTCTTGTTTGTTAGCCGATGAATCCAGCAGCGCACCCTTCATCCCTAAAACCCAAGTCCAGTATCCATGGGCATTGTCGTGGAGACCCCACGTTAGTGATGGAGATATGCCCTAGAGGCAAATAATAAATAGGTTTATTATCATATCTTGATTAGTTCATAATAGTTTATACCATGCTGTAACTGTATCATATGGAAACATTGATGCAAGTGAGGTATACAAGCAAACCACAATCCCTAGTAGCCTCTATACAACTAGTCTATTGGGCAACCGATGATCAAGGTTTCCTGATCATGGTGCATTTATGCCAGTTGACAAATGGAGTCACATCATTGGTAAATGATGTGATGGACATTACCCACATAAGTATTACAACATGATCAAGTCACATGGTTTGAACGTTGTAATAATTAGAACTAAGTGACCTTCTCCTTAGACCATGAGATCATATTTAATCACTATCACATGTGGCTTCTTTGACTATATCAACCGCCACACCGTAACAGGGTGATCATAAAGGTACATGTTGGGTATTCCAGAGGGACACGTTGAGGTGTATGCATCAAGATCGGGAATTGTTCACCTGCGTGATGGGAAGATACACTAGTCCCACTCGGTGAGATTGTATCCAATAGGTTGCAACCATTGACTAGGTCATGGGTGAAAGGGCACCGATGTCACCTAGAGGGGGTGGATAGGCGATTTAAAACTTTTACGAGAGGGTCTTAACAAAGGCGGAATAAAACTAGCGTTTACCTTGTGAATCACAAAACCTATGTATACTAGGGTTCACCTATATGCACCAACAACTTATGCTAAGCAAAACAAGCAACTATGTATCTTACTTTGCTTAGTTGTATTAGATACGCGATGGTATCAATGTTAAGATGATCCCTAATTAATGCCAACCATAGTGTTCCCCCTATAGTATGCACCACCAAGAAAGTCCATCGTTATGAAGCAGACCATGATGATCGGGTACTAGACATATCGATGTTCGCATACGATGGGTGCAAACCATGTATGCACTGTGGATACACTTTGGTTGAATTGGCAAGCCTAGCATATACAAACATGGCCTTGGAACACGAGAAGATCGAAAGCTCGAGCACGAGCCACATGAATAATGTGATCGACGTGTTTTGTCCACCCTGGAAGCTATATCAAAGGCCGTGACAATCGAATATGATATAGTGTAAAGGGATCATGTAATCACTAAAACAATTTAGGGATATTAGTTTTAGTGGGAGCTCATGTAATAATAATTTGATTATAAAACTTGGACTCATATTATGAACTTATTCTTGTCTTTTCCAAATGTTCTTGTAGATCATGCCAAATAAAATTCTACCGTTCAACCCCCGGTCCTTGTTCCGTGATGAGTTGCTTAAAATAAATGGGTGAAACTTCATAGACTGGTATCAACTCTTAAAAGATGTCCTTATTACAAATGATGCACTCTACACTATACAAGAACCACTTGGAGATGCTCCCGATGTTGGTGCAAGTCATGAGGATTATGTTGAGTTCCACAATCGTTATGGTATGTACATATGTGCCAGTAGCACTATTCAGTTTATCCTGGCGCATGAATTGCGTGCGTAGTTTATGCACACTCAATCGTATAAGATAATCGTTGAGCTCAGAGTCATGTTAATAGAACAAGTCAGACTTTTGAAGTTTGAGTTGTTTGACAAGTTCCTTTCACAAAAGATGGAAGCAAACACATTCTTGGATACTCACTTAGAGATCATGCATGACTTACACACCTGCCTCATGTATGATGTGGACTACTGGATGGATGATCACTTTGTGGTGGAAGTTATTTTGCATTCGTTTCCTCTCGGCTTCAAAGAGATTGTCAAAGGCTACGTCATAGGAGTTGAATTATTCACCTTTCATGAGTTATTTATGCAGTTGAGAACCGTGGAGGTAGAGCCCATGGCTGGGGAGATCATTCACGGAGCAGGTATATGTGATATATAGTTTATAAATATGTTTATCACAAAACAATTGTTGCAGTTCTATCAAGTATACTGATGCTTATTCTTGTTTTATGAAACATGGCCTTTTGGTTGAGCATTGCGTGAGGACAAGGAGACCTAGCATGTTAATGGCATACACGATGTTGATGGCTGACAATACTTCTCCTTCTACATTTATCATTGGACTTGTTAGAATTTGAGCATTTTTTGTAATCGATTTAAGTGTGTGAACTTATTAGTGTGTCTTGCACCTCTCAAGACGGTTATTCCTAATGAGTTAGTGACAAATCTGTTGTTTAATTATTATGAATGATTTCTATTATGGTCACATTTTCGATTATGAGTATGTTGTTCTCACTATCATCCTTGTGATAATAGCTCATGTATATGTATACGTTGAAAGCTGAAAGAATACCCAAACATGATAATGAATAACACTATAGTTTAAGTCATGATAGTGTTGCATGCATTCATGCTCAATGTAGCATGAAGTCATTTGGGTACTAGATCATTTTGACACATGCAATACATGCCTCTTTGGGGAAAGATGACTAAAACAAATATGTTCTGTTAAAACATAGTATATATTAATTTTTTTGAATACTATATAATATTGATGTATTATTCATTAATATAGTGGATATCACTATCATTAAACGTAGATGCGGATTTAAGTGAATAAAAGGTATTTTCTAAATGAAGCATGAGCCTGAAACCATTTGATATGTTTAGATGCTTCCAGAAGGATATGAAATTAACAAGAAAATATAAGTCTATATGATTCGATCAAAATGACTAATATTTGAGTTAAGATTTTAGTACATAAAAGACTTGTGAAAGCTATTTCACGAATTATGACGACTAAACTATATCAAATCGTATTGATCTGGTCTAAGCATCTTAATCATAATGTATTAGATACATATGGTCTGAAACAATCTCATCGGTTTATTGTAGAAAGTTAGAACTGTAAGTCATAAAGTTAGCAAACACTTATGAACATAGGGGATCATCCAGATTCGTGGAAACAACACCATAAAAGTTATAGAACGTTTGAGTTTCTAGAGACTTTTATAAAGTCATTACGAATAAATCTTTGTAGAAATATTCATAGGCAACTATGTATGAACTTTCCACAACTGAAAGGCAAACTTGTTGTTGACCAGTACATTGTTGTCAAGAAAAGTTTCTCGATAAACATGTTAGTGGAAAATAATAAAAGGTCAAAATCAAGATATTCGATCTTACCCGAACGAAACTCTGCAGGATGAGGTGAAACTAATGATAATAATCATAATGTTTCGATTAAGCAAATTATTAAAGGAAGAAGGATTCAATAATGCGTTTTCCACATCGTGGAAATACATTATTGACACACTTGTCATGTTAAATGAACATTACATACCTACGAACTATGAATAAGCGATGATGGAACTAGAAAGTACGAGAAATGACCGAGAGTCATTGAATCCTAAGAGGCTACACTTAAGATTGCAAAAGCAATACATCGCTTTATCTAGCTTGTTAAGTAAGAAAACTACTAAATCTTCCCTAAATAACTGTGAAGTTATAAGGAGGAAATGGAGAAAAGGACATATATCTCAATTTGTCACAAGACTGTCTTGACAAATTCAAATGATTAACTACAGTGTGTAGCAAAGATTTAGTTCGTTGGATTTATATTTAGCAATTGAATGCTGATGTATTTCATAGTGGAAAATTCTGGATTCGATAATAGATCATAGGATGTTTGGAATTACCAAAAGATCAAGAAGACCTACACTTGTGAAGTATTTAAGTGGGAGTTAAATAGTTCTTAGTAAAATGTGTGAATGACATATATGAGTGGGAGCTATGAGGATATCATGAATGTTTCATATATGATAGCATATTTGAGTGGCATCATAACATCATTCTAATATATGTGCATCACACATAGTGAATGATGTAAATGGTATTAGTAATATTTAAGTAAATATTCTTTGAATAAGGTTGAACAAAATATTAAACATCAAAATCTATAGAGATTGATATGTGTGTTTAATGAAACCATTAAAGTCAAAATGTTTCGCTAAGATTCTGAAGAGAGTTTAGAATGTCATGGATTATGAAGTAATATAGAATGGAACAAGACAAGAAGTATGTTCTTACTTGTAAAACTAGGAGAAACATTGGGTATTGTCAACTATGGTTAAAGAGGAAGAAAGGGATGATCTTCATCCCATATGACTGTATCATATGTCTCTTCCACATGTAACCATGTTGCATACTTGGCTAAAATGTGACCTACTTTCTTGAATGATAGAACAAGCTCTGAGATAGGTAATTACTGAAATAGGATAGATCACACCATTGGACCTTAGTTGAATTAGAAAGGATCTGCATGGATAAAGAAGTAGGTAATTACTTCAGAAAATAACAAGCATGACAAGTTGGGTGATACGTCCATTTTGCATCACTATTCTATGTCTTAATTCACTATTATTCATTGATATATTTTGTATTAAGAGGTGATACTTATGTTATTTCATCTGTTTTTGCGTGGTTGATGACTTTTGGAGCATGGACCGCTGCAGTCAGGATCCTGATGGAAAAGGTCCTGTTTGGAGGCAAAATTCGCGAAGATCAGAAAATCCGGGAAAGTATATGGAAAATCCTATTTTTCCAGAAGACTAAGGATGCCAGAAGACGGAATGGAGATGGGCCACAGGGGGCCCACACCACCCCCTGGCGCGGGCAACCCTAGGCCACACCTGGAGGTGGTGTGGCCACCCTGGCCCACTCCAGCCTCACCCCTCTGGCGTATATCATTCTCCCGAAACCCTAAGACTCGGGGAGCAACCACAGAAAGATTTCGCCGCCTCTGCGGGGCGGAAAACACCGAGAGAGAAAGATCTCTCCGGCAGACAGATTTCTGCTAGGGGAATTCCTTCCCGGAGAGGGGAGATCGTCGCCATCAACACCACCATCAAGCTGGACTTCATCGGGATCATCATCATCATCACCATCAGCACCCTCATCACCATCTCCATATTGCTGTAACAATTGCGTTGAATCTTGCATAGTTCATAGGGGAAACTTTCCCGGTGTTGATTACTCTTTGTAGTTGATGCTATTGAGTGAACCATTGAATTATTGTTTATGTTCAGATTGTTATACATCATTATTCCATCTCTGATCATGATCCATATGATGTCTTGTGAGTAGTTCGTTTTGTTCTTGAGGACATGGGAGAAGTCCTGTAGTTAGTAGTGGAGTTGCATTGAGAAAGATTCAATAGATTGTTATTTAAGTTGTGGTGTACTTCTTCTAGTGGTGTCGTGTGAACGTCGACTGATGCGCTTGACTTTCGACGTAGAGCTCGTTGGGAACCCCAAGAGGAAGGTACGATGAATATAGCAACAAGTCTTCCCTCAGTTATGAAACCAAGGTTTAATCGAACCAGTAGGAGCAAGGAAACACCCCAAAGGTGTTACTAGCTGGGCTTTGGCAGGGCGCACTACCGGTGCTAGTAGCAACATGGAGACCTGCACGACACAACCACAGAACTTTGTCCCCAACTTGCGATGAGGTTGTCAATCTCACCGTGTTTTGCGGAAAACAAAGGATTAAACGTATCGAATGGAAAGAAGTAAAAGTTTGCAGAAAGTAAACACAAAGCAGTAAACAGTTGCAGATTGTATGTAAAGAAAAAGGACCGGGATCCATAGTTCACTAGAGGTGGCTCTCCTTAGATAGATAACATGCTGGGTGAACAAATTACAACGGGGCAATTGATAAACACCGAGAAAGCAATACATGCATATACTAATCATCTTGACTCCTCTGAGACTTGATTGGGCATTACAACATAATACATAGACCGCCATCCAATTGCATCTATGACTAATAATCTACCTTCATGTTATCATCCGAACCCCCTCCAGTATTAAGTTGCAAGCAACAGATTATTGTTTTACGAACTGCGTGTAAAGTAAACAATACAATTGTTCTATGAACAAAGGATCGTTGTTTTCTTCCTAGTAGCAACAACACATCTAGTACCTTAGAGATTGCTGTCACTTCCCCAGATTACTAGAGGCATGAACCCACTATCGAGCATAAATACTAACTCTTGGAGTTGCTAGCATCTACTTGGCCAAGATAGCTACTAACAATGGAAAGCATGCAAGATCTCAAATAACAAAGACATGATAGAATCAATAATCAATCTGAAATAGCATCTCAATATCCATCGGATCCCCGCAAACACAACATGTATGGGTTACAAATAGATGATCTTGATCATGAACGGAGCTCATAAGATCTAAACATGAAAGCACAAAGGAGGAGAAACCATCCATCTAGCTACTACATGGATCCGTAGTCCAAGTATGAACTACTCACGCATCACACCGGAGGCTTGCATGGTTATGACTGGGAGGCTAGCAAAAGACTGGGAGCGACAAACTAAGAGAGCAATAATGGCCATAATCATGCAGAGCGACAAAACATCATTGATCAAAGCATAAAGTGATACTACAAGTTGAAAACTAAAGGGTCATAAAGGCTATGGTGACTTGAGATAGTCATAACATGGTGTGAGCATGTGCCAAGTCAACCCAAATAAAGCATCAAAGGAGAATACCACTATACTATGCTTTCATATGCTAAAACAACGCATGATTCATCCAAGGCACATTAAGCAATCTCAATTGTTTATAACAAGTCATGCTACAACAAAGAATACTAAGCATAAAGCCAAAATAATATCAAGCATGGCATGACAAAGCATAGGCCACAGTCAAAAACGAGCTCTTTTTACCACATAAGCACGAACTTTCCTACTCTTTTGCAAACCAAACCAAACTATTTGCAAACTAAAGTGTGAAAGAGGGGGTCCAACCAATTTATTCAGAAAACTAAGCAAACCAAGCAACTAAAAACCAAAATGAAAACGAAAAAAAGACGCTCCAAGAAAAACACAATTGTGCATGAAACAATAAAAATGAAGCGTTTAGAAGAAACCTAGGATTTTTATTGATGAAGAAGGGGAATGCCTTGGGCATCCCCAAGATTTGACGCTTTTACTTCTTGGATATTTCTTGGGGTGACATGCGTGGCATCCCCAAGCTTGAGCTTTAGTCCATCCTTCATCTCATTACTCATTACTTTCATACATCTGAAATTTTCCTTCATACAAAACTTCACACAATCTCATTAGCAACATTAGTGTACTTAAGATAAATAAGTCTCAAGGTTCAGTTCTAACACCAAATAAACTTCCATTAGAACACTAGATACTGTAGCACTTCCCTCAGAAAGCTCAATTCCCCAAAGGAACTTAAGAAGGAACTAACAAGAAGCAAATGCAGAAAATGGCAGAAATCTGTCAAAACAGACCAGCAGGTAAAGACGAATTTTTTCGAAGACCTTCTGTTGCTCAAATAAAAAAGTGCTGAACTAACGAAAGTTAGATAACAACCTGAGGCAGAAGCACAAACAATTACAGCTCAATCCGATGTACAGAGCTCTCTCAGAAATGTTTACGCTGAAGCACAGAAATCTGTTTCTGGACAGCAACTTTCCCAATCATTACTTCACTCTCATTAGAGGTTACTCTTGGCACAAAAAGCAAATAAAAAGGATAAGGAGAGGTTATTACAGAGTTAATAACTTCCAAGACTCAACTAAAACTCTTGGGTTATCTCCCAATAAGTACTTTTCTTTAACGCCTTTAAGTTAGGCATAAGAAGCAAGAAAGAATCAAGTGTTCTCAAATGAAGAAGCATTAAGGCCAAATTTTGTTTTCATAGGAGAAGAAAAAGAAATCTTTTCTCTCTTTTTAGGAAAGTGTTCTATACCTTTGTGGGAGTTGATATTTAATGGTGCCTTCTTTTATATCAATGATGGCACCAACAGTTCTAAGAAAAGGTCTTTCCAAAGTAATAGGACAAGAAGCATTGTATTCAACATCCAAAACATAGAAATCAACGGGGACATAGGAATCATTAACCATAATAAGAACATCATTAAGACTCCCCATGAGTTTATTTTTAACATTAGCATCAAGTGGGACATTCAAATAACAATCTTCAAGAGGAGGCAAATCAAGCATATCATAAATCCTTCTAGGCATAATAGAAACACTACTATCAAGATCACATAAAGCTTTGAAATCAAAGTCATTCACTTTCATATTAATGATGGGTTCCCAACCATCTTCTTGCTTTATAGGAATAGAAGCTTTATGTTTCATCTTTTCTTCTTTCATCTTTATGAGAGCATCGGTAATGTGTTTTGTAAAAGCCATGTTCATAGCACTAGCATTAGGACTTTTAGCTAGATTTTGTAGGAACTTAATAACTTCAGAGATGTTGCAACCATCAAGATCAAAATCAACTTTATCATCTAAAGTAGTAGAACTATTACTAGCCTCAACACTAGTGGTGGTAATAGTAGAAACACTAATGTTTCTAGCAATTTCATCTTCTCTTTCCCACTTAGCATGTAATTCAGCTAATAGTCTACTATTTTCATCAATTCTTACTTGTATGGCATTAGTAGCTGCAAAGAGATTCTCATTAATTTCAGGTTTAGCAGCCATTTTATTAATCAATGAAGATTGAGCTTCAGACAAAGATGATATATTTCTTTCAGCATTAGAGAGTTTCAATTGTAAACTAGGGATTTCCTTATTTAGACTCTCAAGTTGATGACTAATGTTTTTCAAAATGATAGATTGTTCCTCCATAGTTTTAGTAAATAGCTTATTTTGCTCATATTGCATTTGCATGAGGTTTTTAGTGGCTCTTTCAACTTCTAAAATTCTTCCTTCACTAGGTAATTCAGATTTACCATTATAGCCATAGGTAGTATTAGGAGGGTAAGGCTTATAATTTTTGCTACCAAAATTGTTCCTATAAGCATTATTACCATAAGCATTATTGCCAAAGTGATTATTTCTTATGAAGTTCACATCAACTTTCTCTTCTTGAGCAACCAAAGAGGCTAAAGGAACATTATTTGGATCAATATGGGCTTTCCCATTAACAAGTATAGACATAATAATATTAATCTTATCACTCAAGGTGGAGGTTTCCTCAACAGAATTTACCTTCTTACCTTGTGGAGCTCTCTCAGTATTCCATTCATAATAATTAACCATCATATTGTCCAAAAGTTTTGTTGCAGCACCCAAAGTGATGGTCATAAAGGTACCTCCAGCAGTTGAATCCAATAGGTTCCTTGAAGAATAGTTCAATCATGCATAAAAAGTTTGGATGATCATCCAAGCAGTCAGTCCATGAGTGGGACAATTCTTTACCAAAGATTTCATTCTTTCCCAAGCTTGAGCAACATGCTCATTATCAAGTTGTTTAAACTTCATTATTTCACTTCTCATGGATATAATCTTAGCAGGAGGATAGTATTTTCCAATAAAAGCATCTTTGCTCTTAGTCCAAGAATCAATACTATTCCTAGTTAAGGAATTCAACCACTCTTTAGCTTTTCCTCTCAAAGAGAAAGGAAACAATTTTAGCTTAATAATATCACCATCTATATCCCTATGCTTTTGCATCTCACAAAGTTTAACAAAGTTATTTAGATGGGAAGCAACATCTTCATTACCAACACCAGAAAATTGCTCTCTCATAACAAGATTGAGTAAATCAGGTTTTATCTCAAAGAAAGTATTTTCAGCCACAGGTGGAGCAATAGGTGTGCTCATAAAATCATTGTTGTTGGTGCTAGTGAAGTCACACAACTTAGTGTTCTCAAGAGTAGTCATTTTTTGGGTTTTCAAATAAGAAAGCAAGCAAGTAAAACTATTTTTTTTGTGTTTTTTGAATAACAAAACAAGCAAACAAAGCAAAACAAAAACAACAAAGTAAAGAGATTGGTTATGAGGGACTCCCCTTGTGAAGATGCCCTTGACTCCCCGGCAACGGCACCAGAAAATCTTGATGCGCTCAACTTTCGACGAAGAGCTCGTTGGGAACCCCAAGAGGAAGGTACGATGAATATAGTAGCAAGTCTTCCCTCAGTTATGAAACCAAGGTTTAATCAAACCAGTAGGAGCAAGGAAACACCCCAAAGGTGTTACTAGCTGAGCTTTGGCAGGGCGCACTACCGGTGCTAGTAGCAACGTGGACACCTGCACAACACAACCACAGAACTTTGTCCCCAACTTGCGATGAGGTTGTCAATCTCATCGTGTTTTGCAGAAAACAAAGGATTAAATGTATCGAATGGAAAGAAGTAAAAGTTTGTAGAAAGTAAACAGAAAGCCGTAAACAGTTGCAGATTGTATGTAAAGAAAAACGACCAGGATCCATAGTTCACTAGAGGTGGCTCTCCTTAGATAGATAACATGCTGGGTGAACAAATTACAGCGGGGCAATTGACAAACACCGAGAAAGCAATACAGGCATATACTAATCATCTTGACTCCTCTAGGACTTGATTGGGCATTACAACATAATACATAGACCGCCATCCAATTGCATCTATGACTAATAATCCACCTTTAGGTTATCATCCGAACCCCCTCCAGTATTAAGTTGCAAGCAACAGATTATTGCTTTACGAACTGCGTGTAAAGTAAACAATACAATTGTTCTATGAACAAAGGATCGTTGTTTTCTCCCTAGTAGCAACAACACATCTAGTACCTTAGAGATTTCTGCCACTTCCCCAGATTACCAGAGGCATGAACCCACTATCGAGCATAAATACTAACTCTTGGAGTTGCTAGCATCTACTTGGCCAAGATAGCTACTAACAATGGAAAGCATGCAAGATCTCAAATAACAAAGACATGATAGAATCAATAATCAATATGAAATAGCATCTCAATATCCATCGGATCCCCGCAAACACAACATGTATGGATTACAAATAGATGATCTTGATCATGAACGGATCTCACAAGATCTAAACATGAAAGCACAAAGGAGGAGAAACCAGCCATCTAGCTACTACATGGATCCGTAGTCCAAGGATGAACTACTCACGCATCACACCGGAGGCTTGCATGGTGATGAAGAAGGCCTCCAGGGTGAATTCCCCTCTCCGGCAGGGTGCCGGGAAGAGCTTCAGATCCCCCCGATCTAGGGACAGAGACGACGACGGCTACAGACTCTTTCGTGGATTTTTGATCGGGTACTTAGGGTTTTCATCCCGAGGGCAACTTATAGGCGGAAGGAGAGGCCGAGGGGGTGCTGGGGTCGGCCAGACCACCCCCTGGCGCGGGCCAAGCCTGGCCGCGTGGCCAGGTGGTGTGGCCGGCCCCTGGCCCCTCTCCGTCTCGTATTCTGGCACTTGATCCCTTCTGAAAAAATAGGCACTTTGGCTTTTGTCCCGTCCAATTCCGAGAATATTCATTTTCTGACTTTCCTGGAACCAAAAACAGCAGAAAACAGGCCGCTGGCACTGTGGCTCTTGTTAATAGGTTAGTCCAAGAAATCATAATAAAAGTTCTCCAAAGTTGGAACAAAACACAAGAAAGTGGATAAAACTAAGCATGGAACATCAAAAATTATAGATACATTTGCAATGTATCATCGACTACATGACACTTCACCTATATGGGCCTAGGAGAATGCATTGTGTATTTGGCTACTAATCGTAGGGGTTACCGGAGTGACAGAAACCTGAACCCCCGTTAGGAAACCATTGCACAAGGGACGTAAGGGTCTTAGAGTTTAAAGTTGTGGTTAGGTTTCTATCTTAATTACTTTTTTGTACTTACGAATGTTTGCAAGCGGTATAATCACAAGTATGTATTAGTCTTGGATGGGGCGGTACATTAGCACAGGTTCACCCACACAACACTTAGCAAACTAAAGAAGATTAATCAACTATATGAAGCGAAAGCACTTGACAGTCTTCCCATGTGTCCTCGAGAACGTTTGGTCATCTTAAGTAATACCACCGGCTTGTCCTTTGCTGCATAAAGGAGATGGCCACTTGCTGCATTTGTTCCTACTGTCTTTTATTTACTCGTACTTTGTTTACTCGCGTTATCAAAAACCCCTAAAAATCCGTTTGCTAAGTATTTGCAGAGAATTCCTGATCCATACCACTAGCCAACACCTTCTGCTCCTCGTTGGGTTTGACACTCTTACTTATAGAAAATACTGCGATACACCCCCTATACTTGTGGGTCATCAAGACTATTTTCTGGCACCGTTGCCGGGGAGTGAAGCGGTATTGGAGAGTGGAACTGGTAAAGGAAACTTCTACTGTGAGTATTGTTTACTTCTGCTAGTTGCTTTATTTTCGTTATGAATTCGCTGAGTTTCTTATTTGGTAATGCTACTACCACTGCTAAGGTAGTAGATAAGCCACCACCTGCTGAGAATGATGTTTTCAAAATACCTACAAGAATTATTGATCATGTTATGGATAACTACTATGTTGGGAATGGAACTGTCCATCCCGGTGATCATTTACTCTTTATACACGAATTATGCGGGTTGTTCAAGTGTGCATGTATTACTATAGATCAATTTAAGAAGAAGTTATTCTCATTATTGCTGAAAGGAAGAGCTGAGGAATGGTATAAGCCGTTGAAGAATGGTCAAGCTCTAGAATGGGAGGAAATAGTGCCTCTCTTTTATTCAAAGTTTTATCCTTCTAGTGAGATTCATACAGATCGGAATCAAATATACAACTTTTGGCCTCTTGATGGAGAGAGTACAACTCAAGCTTAGGGGAGATTGAAGTTACTAATGCTCAAATGTCCCATTCATGAGCTCCCCAACAATATTATTATCAATAACTTTTATGCAAGGCTCCATCTACATGATAAAGATTTATTGGATGCTTCTTGTGCTGGATCATTCACTCGTATGGAAGAAGAAGCTAAATGGGATCTTCTGGACCGTATTCAAGACAATGCTGAAGCTTGGGAGAATGACAAAGGTAGAAAGTCAGGTATAAATTACGATTATGAATGCATTGAATCTTTTATGAGAACCGATGACTTTCAAAATATTAGTAATATTTATGGTCTTGATTTGCAAGTTATTACGAATTGCTTTAGAGCTTTTGCTTCCTATATCGAAATTCCAAAAAAGGGGATGGAACAATTACCATGCATCTTACAAAGATATTGTTGACTATGCTCCTATTGGAAGTGCTGAGTATTGCATTATTGACCCCATCTTACCCGAACCTTATATCGAGAAGATTCCCTTCCCCGAAAAGGTAAAGGACCATCCTATGACAACTAATGTAATCACCAAAAGTGAAAAAAGAACTGTAAAACCTGATGAACAAATAAACATTGAACCTTTGGTAACAATTGTGAAAGACCTTATCACTAAAAGCGTAGAAGATGGGCACATAGTATTTTGTGAGGATGCTACTAATACTGTTTCACATCCCAATAGAACTAAAAAAAGCTAGTGTTCCCGTGCTTTCTGTTAGAATTGGTGATCATTGCTATTATGGTTTATGTGATATTGGTGCAAGTTCCAGTGCTATTCCTTATGAGCTTTACAGAGAAATTATGCATGAAATCAGTCCTTGCGAGCTGGAAGAGATTGATGTGGTTATTCACCTTGCTAATAGAGAGACCATCTCTCCAATTGGTATTGTACGAGACGTGGAAGTTCTTTGTGGTAAGATTAAGTACCCTGTTGATTTTCTAGTACTTGGTTCTGCTGCTAGTAAAACCTACCCTATAATTTTTGGTAGACCTTTCTTGAGTACTTGTGGAGCTATTATTGATTGCAAGAGGGAGAAAATCTTGACAAAGTTTGATGGGGAATCTTATGAGTTTATGTTTTCGAAATTTTCTAAGGAACCTTGCGAAGAGGAAACCCATAATGAGGATTTTAGGGTTGAACAACTTGCTTCTATTTCTCTTGCTCCTAACAATGCTTTGCAGCAATTTATGGAAGATCATGAAAGTGAAATCTTCATGGAAGAAAGGAATGAGATTGACAGGATTCTCTGTGATCAACCTATGATGCTTAAGCACGACTTGCCTGTAGAAGACTTGGGTACCACGATGCCACCTAAAAAGGATCCGGTTTTCGATCTAAAACCTCTCCCTGATGATCTTAAATATACTTATATTGGTGATAAAAAGATATATCCTGTTATTGTTAGCGCTAAACTTTCAGGGAAGGAAGAATAAAGGTTATTGGAAGTTTTGAGGAAACATCGAGGAGCTATGGGCTATAATCTGGATGATTTAAATGGGATTTCACCTACTATATGTCAGCATTCTATCAACATAGAACCAGATGTGAAGCCAGTAGTGGAGCACCAACGACGTTTAAATCCTAGGATGAAGGAAGTGGTAAGGAATGAGGTATTGAAACTCCTTGATGCTGGTATTATTTACCCTATTGCTGATAGTGAATGGGTTAGTCATGTTCATTGTGTTCCTAAAAAGGGAGGTATTACCGTTGTCCCTAATGATAATGATGAGCTTATTCCTCAAAGAATAGTGGTAGGCTATAGGATGTGCATCGGTTTTAGGAAAGTCAATAAAGTTACTAAGAAAGATCACTACCCGCTTCCTTTTATTGATCAAATGTTGGAAAGGTTGTCTAAAAAGACCCATTTTTGTTTTCTTGATGGTTATTCTAGTTTCTCTCAAATTGTTGTAACAACAAGATCAATAAAAAACTACTTTTACTTGCCCTTATGGAACTTATGCTTATAGATGTATGCCTTTTGGTTTATGTAATGCTCCTGCTACTTTCCAAAGGTGCATGTCTGCTATCTTTCATGGTTTTTGTGAGGAAATTGTAGAAGTGTTCGTGGATGACTTTTCTGTCTATGGAACTTCTTTTGATAATTGTCTGCACAACCTTGATAAAGTTTTGCAGAGATGTGAAGAAACTAATCTTGTTCTTAATTGGGAGAAATGCCACTTCATGGTTAATGAAGGGATTGTTCTTGGGCATAAAGTTTCTGAAAGAGGCATAAAAGTTGATAGAGCTAAGGTTGAGGCAATTGAGAAGATGCCATGTCCAAGAGACATCAAAGGTATTCGTAGTATCCTTGGTCATGCTAGTTTCTATAGGAGGTTTATTAAAGACTTCTCTAGGATATCAAAACCTCTCCATAATCTTCTTCAAAAAGATGTACCCTTCGTTTTTGATGATGATTGTAGGGAAGCTTTTGAAACTCTTAAGAAGGCTTTAACTACAGCCCCTATTGTTCAACCACCTGATTGGAGTTTACCCTTTGAAATAATGTGTGATGCTAGTGATTGTTGTAGGGGCTGTCCTTGGGCAACGTAATGATAAAAAGTTAAACGTCATCCATTATGCTAGTAAGACTCTAGACGCTGCTCAAAGGAATTATGCCACTACTGAAAAAGAATTTCTAGTTGTTGTTTTTGCCTGTGATAAGTTTAGGCCCTATATTGTGGACTCAAAAGTAACCATTCATACTGATCATGCTGCTATTAATATCTTATGACGAAGAAGGACGCCAAGCCTAGGCTTATTAGATGGGTACTGCTTTTACAAGAGTTTGATCTACATATATTAGATAGGAAGGGTGCTGAAAACCGTGTAGCTGATAATTTATCTCGTTTGGAAAACATCTCTTTTGACCCTATGTCTGTTAATGATAGTTTCCCAAATGAATAGTTAGCTGCAGTGGGGTGAGCTCGCGAGGAAGCCCTTGGTATGCTGATTATGCTAACTTTATTGTCTCCAAGTATTTTCCTCCAACTTTTACAGCTCAGCAAAGAAGAAAGTTCTTCTATGATTTGAGGCATTATTTTTGGGATGACCCACACTTATACAAAGGAGTGGATGGTATTATGCAAAGATGTGTTCCAGAATATGAACAAAAGGAGATATTGCGTAAATGTCATGGTAGCGCCTATGGAAGACATCATGCAGGAGATAGAACTGCACAAAAGGTACTACAATCAGGTTTCTACTGGCCTACCCTTTTTAAAGATGCAAGAAAATTTGTTTTATCTTGTGATGAATGTCAGCACGTCGGTAATATTTCTAGACGCAATGAAATGCCTATGAACTACTCTCTAGTTATTGAACCTTTTGATTGTTGGGGATTTGACTTTATGGGTCCTTTCCCTCCTTCGAAAGGCTACACTCATATTCTTGTTGCCGTTGATTATGTTATTAAGTGGGTGGAAGCCATTCCTACAAAGAGTGCTGACGAGGAGACTTCTCTAAAAATGCTTAAGGATAATATCTTTCCTAGGTTTGGGGTGCCTAGGTATCTCATGACTGATAGGGGTTCTCATTTCATTCATGGTGGTTTTAGGAAGACCCTTGCTAAATATGATGTTAATCATAGAATTGCTTCAGCTTATCACCCCCAAACTAGCGGGCAAGTAGAGTTATCAAATAGAGAAATTAAATCTATCTTACAAAAGACTGTTAATAGGTCTTGAAAAAACTGGGCTAAGAAGTTGAATGATGCTTTATGGGCTTATATAACTGCTTACAAAAATCCTATGGGAATGTGTCCTTATAAAATGGTTTATGGGAAAGCTTGCCACCTACCCTTAGAATTAGAACACAAAGCTTACTGGGTAGTGAAAGAACTAAATAGAGATTGTAAGCTCACTGGTGAGAAAAGATTATTTGACTTAAGTTCTTTAGATGAATGGAGGAGTGAAGCCTATGAGAATGCTAGGCTCTTTAAGGAAAAATTTAAAAGATGGCATGACAAGCGAATACTTAAGAGAGAATTTCATGTTGGTGAGAAAGTTCTATTGTATAGGTCTCGTCTCAGATTTTTTGCAGGTAAGCTACTATCAAAATGGGAAGGACCTTTCATCGTTGAAGAAGTATACCATTCAGGAGTAATAGAAATTTCTTCTCTAAAAGATAATACTACACAAGTAGTGAATGGACAGCGACTCAAACACTATATTGCTGGAGATTCTTACAATGAAGATGTTGATGCCTTTCAAGTTATAACTCCATAGAAATTCATCGAGGACCAAATTCAGAGACCTATAGAGTTTGTTTTCAAATAGGTAACAGTTCTGGTAAGAAAAGTTCCACGAAAATACAATACAACTATATTTTTGCAGTTTTCAGTCGATAAGGAAAGTTACGAAGCGAAAAAGGGACGGAACCAGAGCCAGGGTAGCCCACACCACCCTGTGGCGCGGGCCCACCCCTGGCCGCGCCACCAGGTGGTGAGGCCACCCAAGACTCCACCTCCGACCCGTTTTCACCTAGTACCTTCCTTTTGATATGAAACTTCATAATATATAACCCCCCGGATCCCTCGAGGTCCGTATATCGTGTTTTCGTCATATTTTTGTTTCGATCTGTTTCTGCCAGGTAAAAATCTCAGATTTGTAGCCTCAATGTCTTCCACTGGATTAGTTAAGGGAGATTCCTTGGAAGATATCATCAACCCATACATGAGAGAATTGAAGATTCATCCCAAGGAGTTATTGCTTGAAGGTGGGGAGGTTCGGATTAAAGAGGTTCAAGGCCCTAAAGGTGAAGGAAGTCTGGAGGACAGGATGAAAGCATTGGAACAAGAAGTCTTTAGGTACAAGAAGATGGCGGAGCGCGAAGTAGATATCATCCATAAGATTTGTTCCAAACTCATCACCGAGCACCAAAAGGAGACTGCTGAACTCAAAGACGAAGTCCTCTCACTCCGCCAAACAACCAACGAACTGCAAGCACAGTTTTATGACGTTCAAAATCAAAACTGTGAGTATGAGGCTAGATTTAAACGCATAAGTGCTGCTGCAAGTTTCAGGATGTTAGAAACCACGATGTCCTTTGTTGATGGGAAGCCTTTACCTTGGAAGACAGACGAAGATGAGAGGATACCACCACCACCTAAGGAGTAAATCATCATCAGGTTTGGCATCCCCTTGGTTTGTTCCAAGCTTGGGGGAGTGTCGCGGTATCATATCACTATCTTCTATCGTTTTACCTTTTTAAGTAGGGTCATATCATGAATAGAGGAGTTATTATGTAGTATGGTTTGCATTATGTAAGTGTCCCCTCTCTCATTAGATATGTATCCCTTGGTGTGAGTTGTCGTTATGGAATATTAATGAGAAGTTCTATCATTCACTCTTTTGCATAGCTTATATTAGTGTTCAATTCGTGGTTATATGATTGATCTTGTTGTTAGTATTGGTATCACTTTGGGATCATTGAGTTAATTTAGTTGGTTTTGGCTAACCTGGATCGGTGAGTAGCACACTATTTTTGAGAGTTGAATGAAAAAGATAAAGGTACTCTAAAGAAAAATTATTTCATCGTCTTTGTTTCTTGATTTGCTCATAAGTCTAGTATTCTCTAGTTAAGATCTTTTGTGCTTCCAAGGAAGATTGCATGTTTGTTTTTATCACTTGTATGTTTGTTTTTTCCTTCAACTCTTATACTTGCTACCCAGCCTTGCTAGCCAAAAACCTGCACTGGGAGGATTTCTTCTCGTGCATCCACCTCCTTTAAACCAAAACCTTCGCCATTTGTGTCCACCATACCTACCTAGTAGCATTATTGCTATTCCAAGTAAATTCTTGTTTTATCTACCTCCCAAATTAAACTTGTTATGTGAAAATTAGTGATTAAAGCTCTCACGAACTTGATGGCACACTTTACTTTATTGCACTTAATAAACTTGAACCATTGTGCTCACCTATGTTGCGTATATGCTTGCGCTTTGTAAGTTGTGAATTAGCAGAACCATGCTGTCATGGGGAACGCTTTCAACATTGCACTGGTAGTTTGTACCAAGTTGATATCATGTTCTTTATTCTATGGATGTCGTCGGTGTGAAATGAAAGGGGAGCTTGTAAGTCCATGGAGTTATGCATGTGTGTTAGAGAAACGCCTGGGCCGCTGGTCTAATCCATGTTGACATGGTGGAAACCTGCAGCGTAACCATAACGAGTATCTATGAAGCATTCTTCTTATAAAAAAAGAGTCCGATATTGAGAAAAAAGAGAAAAAGAAAAAAAAAGATATTATGAAAAGAGGAAAGAGAGAAAAAAGCACCATATTCCCATGGTAAATAAGAAAATTGCTGCGATGCTTGTTTTCTACTTGCCTTGTCATTTTGATATGGGGATTCTTCTGTATCATCGGGCAAGGGGTACCCCGTTGACGGTTCTCTATGATACACATATGCTTACGATGACAAGAACTTACCGGTGACTAAACTTGAGTAGCATGAGGAGCGGCCCTCGTATTCAAGGGACATGAGATTCTCAACTTACAACTTGTCAATGCATATCCTCATTTTTGATCACTTTAACCTTAATCACCTAAAGATGCCTATGATAGGGGCAATGCGAGCTGAAAGCTAGTAAGTATCATAATTTTTGGGAGCTCTTTATGAGACTTAATTCACTATTATTCACTATTCTATGTCTTAATTCACTATTATTCATTGATATATTTCGTATTGAGAGGTGATACTTATGTTATTTCATCTGTTTTTGCATGGTTGATGACTTTTGGAGCATGGACCGCTGCAGTCAGGATTCTGATGGAAAAGGTGCTGTTTGGAGGCAAAATTCGCGAATATCAGAAAATCCGGGAAAATATACGGAAAATCCTATTTTTCCAGAAGACTAAGGATGCCAGAAGACGGAGTGGAGATGGGCCACAGGGGGCCCACACCACCCCCTGGCACGGGCAAACCTAGGCTGTGCCTGGAGGTGGTGTGGCCTCCCTGGCCCACTCCGGCCTCCCCCCTCTGGCGTATATCATCCTCCCAAAACCCTAAGACTCGGGGAGCGACCACAGAAAGATTCCGCCGCCTCTGCGGGGTGGAAAACACCGAGAGAGAAAGATCTCTCCGGTAGACAGATTTCTGCCGGGGGAATTCCTTCCCAGAGAGGGGAGATCGTCGCCATCAACACTACCATCAAGCTGGACTTCATCGGGATCAGCATCATCATCATCATCACCACCATCACCATCAGCACCCTCATCACCATCTCCATATTGTTGTAACAATTGCGTTGAATCTTGCATAGTGCATAGGGGAAACTTTCCTGGTGTTGATTACTCTTAATAGTTGATGCTATTGAGTGAACCATTGAATTATTGTTTATGTTCAGATTGTTATACATCATTATTCCATCTCTTATCATGATCCATATGATGTCTTGTGAGTAGTTCGTTTTGTTCTTGAGGACATGGGAGAAGTCTTGTTGTTAGTAGTGGAGTTGTGTTGAGAAAGATTCAATAGATTGTTATTTAAGTTGTGGTGTACTTCTTCTAGTGGTGTCATGTGAACGTCGACTACATGACACTTCACCTATATGGGCCTAGGGGAATGCATTGTGTATTTGGCTACTAATCGTAGGGTTGCCGGATTGATAGAAAGCTGAACCCCCGTTATGAAACCATTGCACAAGGGACGTAAGGGTCTTAGAGTTTAAAGCTATGGTTAGGTTTCTACCTTAATTATTTTCTTGTACTTACAGATGTTTGCATGGGGCGGTACATTAGCACAGGTTCACCCACACAACACTTAGCAAGCTTAAGAAGATTAATCAACTATATGAAGCGAAAGCACTTGACAGTCTTCCCATGTGTCCTTGAGAACGTTTGGTCAGCTTAAGTAATACCACCGGCTTGTCCTTTGCTGCATAAAGGATTGGGCCACTTGCTGCATTTGTTCCTACTGTCTTTTATTTACTCACTTTGTTTACTCGCTTTATAAAAAACCCCTAAAAATCCGTTTGCTAAGTATTTGCAGAGAATTCCCAATCCATACCACTAGCCAGCACCTTCTGCTCCTTGTTGGGTTCGACACTCTTACTTATCGAAAATACTGCGATACACCCCCTATACTTGTGGGTCATCATTGGGCTAATGAAGTTAGACTTCAACTAAGTGTGTTTCTAGTGTGTACTTGGCAACTTTGAAAGTTCTCGTGATTGATCGACCATCTTGTTAAACACTAAGAAACAAAGTCTCACTCTATCGCCAAACGGTTACTACAACACGTTATATGATAATGTTATAAATGTCAGAAGACATTAATGATTTGCAAAAGACATGTGATCTGGTAACACGGATCAAAGGCAGGACATTTCCCATAGGCAAGCATCATCATAAACACATTTGTTCATGGTCGAGTAAACAAATGCAACTAGATCATTTGTACTCTAGTGCAAGTGGGAGACTGAAGGAGATACGCCCTAGAGGCAAATAATAGATATGCTTATTATCATATCTTGATTAGTTCATAATAGTTTTATACCATGCTATAACTGTATAAATTGGAAACATTTATACAAGTGTGGTATACAAACAAACCATAGTTCCTAGTAGCCTCTATAGAACTAGTTCGTTGGACAATCGATGATTAAGGTTTCCTAATCATGGTGCATTTATGTCAGTTGACAATGGAGTCACGTCATTAGAAAATGATTTGATGGACATTATCCACATAAGTATTATAACATGATCAAGTCACATGGTTTAAACGTTGTAATAATTAGAAACTAAGTGACCTTCTCCTTAGACCATGGGATCATATTTAATCACTGTCACCCGCTGCTGCTTGACTGTGTCAACCGTCACACCGTAATAGGGTGACCATAAAGGTGCATGTTGGGTATGTCAGAGGGACACGTTGAGGCATATGCATCATGATCGAGAATTGTTCACCCACATAATGGGAAGATACATTGGGCCCACTCAGTGAGATTGTATCTAATAGGTTGCAACCATATGACTAGGTCATGGGATACAGTATCATGATAACGAGATAAGAGACTTGTTGGTAACAAGATTGATGATCAAGTCTCGGACCAGTCATGTATCAAAGAAACAAAACGAACTAGACTCAGAGTCTATGGTTCAAATGACAAAGCACAGTGGAATGCATGGGGGTCATTATGGGCATCCTGGTCCCGCTATTGAGAATTGATTGAGAGTGATCTCGATCATGTCCGTGTCATTCCTGAACCGTAGGGTAACACACTTAATGGTCTTATGATGCTCTGAGATCGATATGGAAGCATTGGGATCACAGATAGAAAGAGGAGAGAAATTTAAAAGTGTTTCGGGTAATTCCAAAGTCATTTGGAGTGATCGAAAAGGAGTTTTTGATCATGCGGAAATGTTTTAATATGTTTTAATATGAATTATTGTAATTAATAATAAAATAATATTTAAAGTTAATTTTAATTGGGCAACCTCCGCTAGTGGGCCAAAACCCCGAGGGAAAAGGGTCCAAGAGGGAAGGCCACCAGGAGGGCAGCCGCCGCCGCCTGGGCCCCACCAACCTGGCCCCTAGGGAGCTTCCATGTGGGCATGAGGGCGGGCGAGCGGGCCAGCGAGGTGGGGCCCACATGACCGACTAGCCTCCTTGGCCAGGCGCCTCTCCTCCCCTCATCCTTTAGCCCCACATTGCCAACTGGAAATGTGGGGGTGCCTCCTTTTCCCCTATATTAAGAGGGGAATAGGAGAGGGAAAAGACACAATAAAAATTGGGGATCTTCCTAAGGCAATTTTTTCCTTAGGCAATTTCTCCCTCTCTCTCTGTTAAATCTCACAAGTGTGGCTCGAAGAAGAACTGCATACGTGGGAGACGACACTCCCCCGCCACGCCGTCGCGCTGCTAGATCCCAGTTCTAGAGGGTCTACTTCCGCATCCCGGTTGTATCAAGGAGAAAGGGAGTCATGGTCGGATACCAGACATGTGCGAAACCATAGAGGTGTTGTCATTAGTGGCACCTGAGTTGTCGTGCAAGGACCTAGGGTGACGTGTGAGGAGCTTCACGATCTTGAGGTCGGCTACAAGTTCGACTACTTCATCCACATTCCTGCCGGGACATTAACCGCTTTCGTTCTACAAGGGTATGTCACCGAAACCTTCATCCATGTTACTGGTTAACTCATAGATAGATCCTGGCATTGGTGTTGCGATAGCTAGGATTTTTTTGTTTTCCGCTACGAACCCCTTCAGTTAGTTGGTGTGGTTGGAGGTTTGGCCCTTCCAATCTATGGTTCTCGTCTTTGGCGATGGGTGATGCTCTGGTGCACTGGTCCTTTGGGGTATTAGCATGACGACTTCCAGGTTTTCGACTAGAACAAGCTCTTCTTCGATAAGCTTTGCTCGACTCTGGTGATGGAGGGGTGAGGGCGGAGCCATGCCTCTGACTCTCTCTATTGTTTGTAGTCTTTCCTAGGTGGTCTAAGGACCTATTTATATTTTTATTAGTTTTAGAGATCTTTGTACTATAGTTGATGATTATTAATGGACCGGTGGACTTTTCGTAAAAAAATATCGCCCCGCTATCTCTATGCGGGTTTTGCTCTGCTCGTTGAGGTGCTCTAGTGGCAAGAGAAGTTGTAGGCGGATGTGGAAATCCTAGGGATCTATGATTATAAAACTAAGATATAGAGCTCTGCTACGTTGGTGGTGGTACACGTCGTCGGGCGACCGTTCCTGGCCTTCTCCATCAAGCTTTTATGGAGGAAGAAGATGGAGGAGGAGATTGGTTCGGGCTCCTTCAATAAGTGTGACCATCTTTGATCTAGTAATTTTGAAGCTGTTCTCTTCTTTCAGGCCATTCGTGGAGACGAGGGGGAGTTGGGGAACTAGTTGGTGCGAGGTGGATCTGGGTGGTGGAAGGTGGTTCAAGTTGTTGTTGATGTGAGTATTCCGACGTTGATAGGCAGATCATCAATCCAAGCCAACGGGAGGCTAATCATGATGCCTTGACGTCATTTCAGTCTCCAAGTGAGGCTCTTCTTTGATGGATCCTCGGCGACGCTTGTCGTCACCTCCTTCCCAAGTGTTGTGTTCCCCGGTATTGGAGGCGGTCGATGGCCATCAGGTGATTCCATCCTGCAAGCGCGGTGTAGAAGAGCAAGGGCTTGATCGTGTTTCAACTTTTGCTTCTAGGCTATTATGTGCTTGTCCAAGACCAAGTTGTAATTTCTTTTTGGGTTGTGGTCCTGTTTGTAATTTATTACCCATGAGGATAATGAATGCAGCTCTCTAGGTCCTTCGGGACCATGCCCTGTTTAAAAAAAAAGAACTTAAGTTTGCTTACGAGTCTGAATTTATTGAGTGTCACATGGATCCTTGCTGGATCAGTGATCATCAGATGATGGACGGAGTGAGTGGATCCGTGCAGTCATGCGTGCGTACGTGCACGAATGGAGCAGCTAGCAGCTCTTCCGATCAAAACGCTGGACCGCTGAGATGTTCGGTTTCACACGATTGGATCGATCACTTTCCTTTGTAAAGCTCGTGCAAGGTTTGGCAGAAAGAGGGATCAGTGCTGCATATATTAGTACCACGGCGTCAGTCGATCAGGGACGCCAAAACGACGCAAGGTCCAAACGGGGGCGTCCGAAAATATTAGGGCCGAAAAGTGAAAACGCTCATGCTGACGGGCACGGCCGATGTTTCCCCTGGTCGACGGACCCGACAGGCTAGGGAGGAGCTATGCTACGAGTGGAGGTCAATTGCACGGCAGCCCTTGCACACTTACAGGGCCGGGGCCCACGCCCCTGTCCCAGAGATCGAGTGCTCGTGTCTCGTATCACCCGTCAAATCAGAACCTAATCATTGCCCAAAAGAAAGCTAGTATGCCTAGCTAGCTATGTGGACGTACGCCGAAAGGAGAGGGAGCGGAGACGAAAGGGGAGGGAGCGGAGAAAGAGGAACTTTCATGCCACCGCTACTCAGATGGAGCCAACCTAAACTCTGCGCTATATATGCAGCAAACAAACCCTAAACACTGCCACCCCCTGTCTATACACACGCAGATGCCGAGACGACGACGACGCTGCCACTTGCACCGGCAGCGGCACCCCTGGGTGCTCACATGCATCGGCCGGCCGGGGCATACATAGGACTCCGTTGCAGGAGCCAGGAGATCATGTGCTCACCCCCAAACCCCATCTTTAAATTATTTCGATGCTGTGCGGACTGCAGCATGAGCTCACAGAGTTGACCTGACAGCTGACACGGGGCTTCCTTTTCGTCGTCGTGAGGTGGGAGCAGGTCATTTTGACCGATCATGTGCAGCATTATAGTGGAACTATAGCCTAGGAGCTCAATGGGAGAAGGTCCGTGCATGCTAATGCAGAGTAGGAGATCCATTGCACTTGCACGCATGTCCTCCTGGTTTAGGGCCTATCTGATTCAGAGAACTCTCGTGGAAATTTTGGAGGATTCGAATCCTCAGGATTTTTCCTCCCGGTGATTGTTGGTTCGTAGAATTAATCTTTTAGATTTTTCCCAAAAAAAATATTTGTACTCCCTCGGTCACAAAATAAGGGACTTGGATTTCTCTAGATTCATATATATATAGTATCTATACATTAAAATACGAAGGAGTACTACATTTCAGCAGAAACATAATATTCACTCAAACATCATTGCTGGAATCCTTTATTTTTCTTGTAAGGTGGGAGGAGGCCATTTTGACTGATCGTTTGCAATATTATAGTGGTACTATAGCCTAGGAGCTCCATGGAAGAAGGTACATGCATGCCAATGCAGAGCACGAGGAGATCGATTGCATGCATGTCCTTCTGGTTAGGGCTTACCCTCCGGGAGAAGACGAAGAAGCCGACGGTCAAAGGCTGCGCCGACAGCTATTTGTCCGGGCCGTTGGGTAGGCCCCCCGGCGGACAGCCGAGCAAACCAGCCGCCAATGTTTGTCGTCGTAGGACGGGAGATGGCAGCCATTCGGCGTAGACTGGGCCATCGGTGTAGGGATTGTACGTGACGACGATGCGACACCGTCAAAATTCTACACCGACGGCTTAGCCATCGACCTAGATTTCACACCTACGCCGATGGCTTAGCCGTCGGACATTAATTCTAGAAAGATTATAACTAAATCATTCTAATTCAGAAAAATATATAATATATCAAAATTTGCAAAAAATAAACTATCTATCTGAACTCAAATATTACATATTTTTATTGAATAAAATATAAAAAAATTACATATACTTTCATATAACACATTTTCCGAGTGTAAAAAATAATGTGTTTTGTGAAGCAAGCACCAAATAAAAGTTTCAAAATAGTACCACCTCGCTTTTTCAAAATACTAGGCCACCTTGCATGGACAATGTCCCAATCGCGGTATCTTAAACATTTCCGTCCACCCCTCCCGAAGAAGACAAATTTCTGCCAAATCGGTAGAAAGTAGGTTAGATTTGAACCACAGGTACATGATCTGATGCTCATGATTTTTTGGAAAAATCATTTTTAGGTTCATAATATGCTATTTCGTTAGAGATCCTCTACAAATTTAGCGAGGCTCGGCCTCGAGCTAAGAATCTTCATGCCTGTTTTGAACATAGTTGCAACGAAAAGGATCAAACTTGATATATTGATTGTATCTCAAAAAACTTTCTCAGAAATGAGCTATCATGTTCGAGGTTTCATGGCTTTCGGGCCAAACAACCAATGTTATGGCCAGAATCATGGTTTAGTTTGTGATAATGTGCTCATATTGTGTACACATGTGCATCATAGGATGACGAACAATGTTGCAGCAGGAAGTTTTCCTTTTTATCGCACCAAAAAGCCATTTTCTGAGTGTCAAAAATAGGTTTTTTTAAGCAACCACCAAATGCTAGTTTCACATTGGTACCGCCCCATTTTTCAAAAATACTAGGCCATCTTGCATGGACAATGTCCCAACCGGGGTATCTTAAATCTTTCCGTCCACCCCTCGTGAAAAACACAAATTTCTACCGAATCGGTAGGAAATGGGTCAGATTTGAACTACAGGTACATGATTTGATGCTCATGATTTTTTGGAAAAATCATTTTTAGGTTTACAATATGCTATTTCAAATGAGATCCACTGCAAGTTTAGCGAGGCGCAGCCCTCAGCTAAGAATCTTCATGCCCGCCATTTTGACCATAGTTTGAAACGAGTATAAGAAATTCAAAAACGATCCAAACAATGTAAAACCTTCGCGTGGTGTCATATTATGTGACATAGTTGCAAATAAAAATATCAAACTTGGTATACTGATTGCATCTCAAAAAACCTTCTCATGAATGAGCTATCATATTCGAGGTTTCATGGCTTTCATACCAAACGATAAATGCTATGGTTAGAATCATGACATAGTTTATGATAATGTGCCCATATTGTGCACACATGTGGATCATAGGATGAGGAATAATATTTCAGGAGAAAATTTTCCTTTTTATCGCACCGAAAAGTCATTTTCTATTTTTTGAGTGCGAAAAATGGGTGTTTGTGAAGCTACCACCAAATGAAAGTTTTAAAATGTTACGACCCCATTTTTCAAAAAAACTAGGCCACCTTGAAAGGATAATGTCCCAATCGGGGATATCTTAAACCATTTTTCCACCCCTCATGAAAAAGACAAATTCTTGCCGAATCGGTAGGAACTGGGTCAGATTTGAACTACAAACACAATATGCTATTTTATTAGAGATCCACTGCAAGTTTAGCGAGGCTCAGCCCGAGCTAAAAATTTATAGGATCCTCAAATTCAAAAAGAAATTTTTGATTTTTTTTTGAAGATTTGAACACTATTAAATAAATTTTATTTAAAAAGACATGATGCATGATTAAAAAGATGATAGCGATGTCATGTTTGGATTTTTCTCATTTTGATCGGTTTAGACATATTATTTGTCGAATTCCGATTGACGGAATTAAGGATATGAATTATTCCATATTAAATAAAAAAAGGCAAAACATAATCATTTTATTGTTACTTGAATTTAAGATTATTATTACTTATTCATTTTTGTTTTACTTAAATAAGTGTTTCAAATTTAAAAAATAAATGTGTGTTACACCATGGTCTAAGGGTTAATAGAATCGATATGGTAGTATTATCAATAAGGTCTAATTTCCTTATCTGAAGCTCATCCGGAAAAAACAGAGAAGTTAAACATGCTGGGACTCGAGTAGTGTGAGAATGGGTGGCTGTTCGGGAAGTTTGACCATAAGTGCAATTTAACTGGAGATTAATTATACTTAAAGTTAAAAAGGATGTGTGAGACTAACGAGTCAAACAATTTTTAAAAAAAATTAAAAAAATTAAAAAAACTAGGCCGACGGTCATACCAAATAGTCATCAACCGCCCGTGTGGACCCCGCAGGCGCTACGCCGGCGGTTTTTTCTTACCCCAACAGCATAACTTTCTACTCTAGCGGGACAATATGCCAACAGCCAGACGCGGACGGTAGCCGTCGGCGTAGCCTACACCGACGAGATTTTGCGTTTTGCATGACTCATTTCCTGTAGTGCTATTTGATTCAGGAGATCGATTACCGGACAGCTTAGTCTAGCTTCCCTTTTTATCGACGTGAGGTGGAGGGAGGCCATTTTGACCGATCATGTGCAACGTTATAGCGGTACTATATACCCTAGGAGCTCTATGGGAGAAGGTCCATGCATGCTAATGCAGAGTAGGAGATCGATTGCATGTATCCTTCCGGTTTAGGGCCTATTTGGATCAAAGAATTCTTGGAGGATTCAAATCCTGAGGATATTTAATTTACTCGTGGTGATTGTTTGATCCGTAAGATTTATTTTATACACTTTGTTTCCTAAAGAAATCATTTGTACTACTCCCTCAGTCTAAAATCAGTTGCCTTAGATTTTTTAGATACAGATATATTTAGACATGTTTTATAACAAGATATATCAGTATTCAGACAAATAAGACAACTAAATTGAGACCGAGGGAGCTACATTTCAGAAAAAACTAACATTCACTCAAACATCATTGCTGGAATCCTTTATTTTACTGATGAGGAGGGACGAGGCTATTTTGACCTATCATTTGCAACATTATAGTGGTACAATAGTTGGAAGTTCATGGGAAAAGGTCCATGGATGCTAATACAGAGTAGGAGACCGATTGCATGCATGTCCTCTTGGATTTTGTTCTATTTGATTCAAAGAATTCTTATAGGAATTTTGGAGGATCTAAATCCTTAGGATTTTTCACCATGGTGGTCGTTTCATTTGTAGGATTAAATCTCATAAAGAATTTTCTAAGGAATAATATGTACTACTCACTGCATTTATTGAAAATTTAATATCCACACAAACCTCATGGTATTAATCTTTTATTTTTCTGGTTTCATGTCTATTTGATTCAAAGAATTTTCGTAAATTTTTGGAGGATTCAAATCCTCATGATTTGTTTCTCATGGTGATTGTTTGTTTTGTAGGATTGATTTTATAGAATTTTTTCCGAATAAATCATGTGTACTAAATTTTAGAAAAAACTTAACATTCACCCAAACATCATTGTTGGAATCCTTGATTTTTCTTGTCCGGGAGGAGAGACCGATAATTTGCAACATTATAGTTGTATTATAGCCTAAAAGCTCCATGGGAAAAGGACCATGCATGCTAATGCAGGGTAGGAGATCGATTGCATGCATGTCCTTCGGGTGTAGGGCCTATTTGATTCAAAGAATCCCCGAGAAATTTACATGACTCAAATCGAGATGATTTTTCTCGTCTAATTTTTTGATTTATAGGATTGATTTTATAGAAGT
Organism: Avena eriantha; assembly: GCA_910589775.1. Lineage (NCBI taxonomy): Eukaryota > Viridiplantae > Streptophyta > Magnoliopsida > Poales > Poaceae > Avena > Avena eriantha. The sequence continues at coordinate 210,389,954 of OU342742.1, forward strand.
CTTCCAAATAAATCATTTGTACAACATTCAGAAGAAACCTAACATTCACTCAAATATCATTGTTGGAATCCTTTATTTTTCTCGTGAGGTGGGAGGAGGCCATTTTGACTGATCACTTCCAACATTTTACGAGTACTATAGCCTAGAAGGTCCATGGGAGAAGTTACATGTATGCTAATGCAGGGTAGTAGATTGGTTGCATGCATGTCCTTCGGGTAGGGCTTATTCGATTTCAAAGAATTTCGTAGAAATTTTGGAGGATTTCAAACTAGAGATTTTTTTCTCATGGTGATTGTTTGATTTATAGGATTGATCGAAATCATTTGTACTACATTTCGGAAGAAACCTAACATTCACTCACACATCATTGTTGGAATCCTTTATTTTTCTTGTGAGGTGGGAGGAGGCCATTGTGATCGATCATTTGCAACATTATAGTGGTACTATAGCCTAGAAGTTCCATGCATGCTAATGCAGGGTAGGAGATCGACCGCATGCATGTCCTTCTGGTGTAGGGCCTATTAGGCTCAAAGAATTCTCATAGAAATATTGGAGGATTCAAATCTAGAGGTTTTTTTTCCGTAGTGATTGTTTGACTTGTATGATTGATATTATAGAAAAAATTCAAAGAAATCATTGTTACTTGATTTTAGAAGAATCGTAACATGCACTCAAACATCATTGTTAGAATGCTTTGTTTTTCTTTTGAGGTGGGTGGAAGCCGTTTTGACCGATCATTTGCAACATTATAGTGGTATTTTAGCCTAGAAGCTCCTTGGGTAAAGGTCCATGCATGCTAATGCAGGGTAGGAGATTGATTTCATGCATGTCCTCCGAATGTAGGGCCTATTTGATTCAAAGAATTTTCAGGGAAATTTTGGAGGATTCAAATCCAAAGGATTTTTCCTTGTGGTGATTGTTTGATTTATAGGGTCAATTTTGTAGAATTTTTCACAAGAAATCATTTGTTCTACATTTCAGAAGAAACATAACATTCACTCAAGCATCTATGTTGGAATCCTTTATTTTTCTTGTGAGGTGGGACTAGGCCATTTTGGCCGATCATAGGGTGACATCACCGCCATCCTCTTGATTTTCGAGGTGACCGCCGTTGACGAGGCGCGAAGCAAAATTACCGTTCCTCGCCACCGATGAAATAATGTAGCATATGGTCCAGTTTTGAGGAAACTGACAAGTACAAGGGGTTGAGTAACAAAATCCTAGCGTGTGGCATACACGCACTCAAATACCTGCCGAGACGGTACCCAAGCTAGCTAGGTCGGTGTGCCACGATGTCGTCATAGCTCGTTTGGGATTCTTTTCAGATCCGTGGTCTGTTACTTAGGCAGGCGAATCGATTTCTGTGTTGATGCGGTTAAACTCTAAACTTTCACTAGCGGTGTATTTTACTCATTAGTTTACTGTCCCTGGGCGTGGGTTTTGGCGAATACAGTATGTTGGACAGCTACTTGAGTTAAGTAACAGAGGGAGGTCCGGGCCAGATCCAGTCGCTGGATATGCTCAGCCGAGACGACAACGGCCACCGTTTGTGTGCTGACGGAATACACGGGACAGTAGTGCTGCTACTGCTGGTAATACTACTAGAGTACTACAGAGGATCGATGGAGCTTTGAATTCGAGGGGAGTTTATTGGGGATGGTTCTTGTGAATGTCGCCTTTCCCGTGCCTGCATATAATACGCGGCAACAGTGCAGATGTGGAAATCGTTCGTACAACCCCTGTATGGTCATGGTCAGCTCGCGCCACAGTTTCCAGTACCCACAACTTACGCAGTATTGCTACTGCCCCATCGATGTTGCATTGAAAGAGATACTCGTAGCTCGAAAAAGAAGGGAAAAACCCTGACACGTCAAAACAGTTGGAAGCAGCTATAGTAGCGAAGAGAACACACGAGGAAACAAGGCCACAGGCGCCTACAGGAGGAAGAACTATGCAATCGCACAGGCACAGCACGCCCGGCTCGGAGTATAATATTAGCGGGCCCAGTGCGCCTGCGAAATTCTTCCGGGACGACGCAATGTTTTCTGTACGCTGTTGCTCCCATTGCGAGGGAGCAGCCGAGCAGAGCGGGTCCGAGCCGGACCGGACCCCGATCTGATCATCGGCCTCCACAGCGCCACGGTCGGCTCCCGCCCACGTCACCACCACGATATCGGCATCCACCACATGCGCGCCGGCCTGTACACCAGCTACCAGGCAGTCTCCTCGAGTGGATCTCCCCGCCTCCGTGAAGTGATGGGACGATACTCCGGCCGTACGCGTTGAGATCACCGTCGTCCCGTTGCAGTTTGCTCTTCAAATCCTTAACTTAATCAAATCAAACTTACCTCTAGTTGTTACCCCTTATTTCCGTGAGCTTTTTGGAGCTTTGCGTAGATTCTAGCATATGGGTGAATTGATAGAAGGGAGAATAATGTGTACATCCACCAGGTGTACTGCTAAAATCCTGATGAAAAGTACGAAAATCCACTCCCAGTTTCCCATGCACATGCTACTGAAGCTGTAACAAAGTAGCCAACGCAGGAGCAGAACATGAAAAACTGCAGAGAGTTTCATTTCTGGACGGAGAGAATCGCGACGGAGACATGATGATCACATGGGTTAAGGCGACCGATCGATTACATGAGGAAGCAGTAGACGAATGACTAGAAATTAACAAGTCGGTAATTAATTAATTATACTTGGTCACGGCCACCGCCGTGTTGTAGCGGCGACTGTCACATCACCATCCCTTGTGCAGGAACAAGTCCCGGTCCCTGTCGGCCGCCTCCGACGAGATAACACGGTCGAAGCGGCTCACGACGGCCTTCTTGAAGTTGAACGCCTCCTCCTGCGCTGCCCCCGCCCGGTTGCACGACGGCCTCTGCGTGCCCACGCCGCTCAGGCTCGCCCGAGCCTCCTGCAGGATGATCACCTCGCTCAGCGGCACCCGCTTACGCACGACGCCGCTCACCTCCTCCGGCCGCTGCTTCGGCGCACTCTGCGACCGCACCTTCGCCACGGACGACTGCGTGCTCGACATGTAGCTGGGGCAGTTCAGCGTCGACGGGCTGTTGCTGTACCCGCCGCCGCACGCGCTCTTCGTCGGCGTCACCGGCGCGTAGCACGTGTACAACCGGGGCGTGCTCTGCGCCGTCGCCGGCCTGACCTTCTCGCACCATTCGTAGTCAGGGAAGCTGCGCGCGTTAGGCGCGGCGATCCGCGGAGGCGCGCCGGGGAGTTGGTGGTGGTGGCACGGCATGAGCGGCGACGACACGGAGTTGGAGTAGGCGTAGCAGTCCTCGCTGGCGCCGGCCTCGGACGCCACCGGCGGGCTCGTCCGGAGGGAGGAGGAACGGGACTTGGGCCGGCCGGTGTCCATCTCCACGATCTTGGGGCTCCGGTCGTACCCGCCGTAGCACGACGACGACTCCACGCTGGCCGACAGGCGGCGGCTGTAGTACGCCGCCACGCTGCTGTGCTCGCTCCGCGTGTCGTCCATGGCGTACCGCTCTTGCTGCAGACACAAGCAACCGCACGCACAGACAGATTTGTTACACAGCCGCGGCTAGAACAACACTACTAGTACTACTACTACTACCTGGGACGGACAAGGACATTAATAGGGGGATGGATGGATTGCTTTGGTCGCAAGCGAGGCTGCACGGCCGTAGTCACGTACCAACGAGTAGCGCGGGCGGACGAGAGTCGGGTGGTTGAGGCGGAGCTGCGGGAGAGCGGCGGCGCGCGAGCGGGCGGCGCGGATGGACGCCTGCGCGCGGACGAGCGCCTGCATGCTCTGCAGCGTCGCCGCCGCCTGCTTCCGCACCAGGTAGCCGCGCACGAGCGCCTGCAGCTTCACCAGCGCCTTGAGAGCTCGCAGGGCCTTCTTCGCCTGCGAGATAATTTCGGAGTACAGATTATTGACTAACCTGTAAATTGCAATTTGCGAGAAAGTAGGAGTAGTTTGGGTAACTCACCAACAATCCACGGAAAGCGGTCTGAATCTTGACTGCCGCGGCGGCACGGCCCCGGGGCTCCAGGAAGGCTCCGCCTACGCCGGACGAGGCCGGCCCTTGGCTGGTGAGCCGCACGACCTCGACGGCGGCCTGTGCGGCGGCGACGGCCGCGTCCGCCGCAGCCGCGGTGGCCGCGGCGACCGCGATGGCGTGCTTGCTCTGCTCCCGCTCGGTCTCCTTGTACAAGGACTTGAGCCACGCGGCCTCGGCCGCCCGCGCGATCGCCGCGTTGCCAGCCGGCATCGCTGGCTCTGCCTCGGTGGACGAGTCCCTCGACGACTTGCAGAAGCTCCACCGCTTCCTGTCCCCGTTGGGAGGCGCGGCAGAAATGTTCGGCGTGGCAGGCCGCCTCTGTTCTTTCCCCTGCTCCTTCTCTTTCTTCCCGCCTCCGCCGCCTAACAGGTTGCGCAGCCACCGGCCCGCCTTCCCCATCGCCGGAAGTCACAGCTCCGGCAAACAAGAGAAGCCAACGAACGGGTCGCGAACCAGCTGCACACAGTCTGAGCTCTGAGAAGGTTGAGGCGTGCGGGAGAGAGGCGCAGCGATGGAGGCGTGAGAAGTGGGCAAGTTTGAATAAGAGAGGGAAACGGCTACGGCTATGGAGATCGAGGGAGGGGAGCGGGTTTGGAATAAAAAGAAACGGACGGACGGCCTCATTAGAGGACAAGGCCATATTTCTCCCGGAAAATAAACAACAAAATACGAGTGTGGCTCATAAATGCTTGCATGCATGGTGGCGAGCGAGTGATGAGTTGCTTGCGCAACGTTCCTAGAAGCGATTAAACAAATGCTATCTAATCCAGGAGGTGGCATGCAAAGACGGCCTGGCACGGGAGCAAGGGAACAAGCGGAGATTTGGTGGCGAGCTACGCTCAGGATTCAAAAAGCAGACGACGCAGTGAGAGTTCAAAAAGATAGGAACTGAAGGGGGGAGTATGGTATGGCGCCGCATGATTCCAGTGGCTGCTTAAAAGCTGTCGCTCATAATCTGCATGGGACGGACGCTAAACACGCACACACACAGAGAGACCTGCGCGTTGCGATTCGTGAGCCTGAGAGGTCAGTGTCAGCAGGGATAACGCAGTTTAAAAAGGAGAGAAACCGGCGCTTATCTAGTGGCCGGCCGGTAAACTCGGCTGGAAAGCGGACAAGTGGTGAGCGGGGTCAGGCGGCGGTATACTGTACTCTGTGACGCAGTTTCGGGTAGGCTATATCGGTAGCGATCGGGCCTGCCCCATGCAGGGGCAAGTCAAGGAGCAAGCACGAGACGGTGAAAAATACAGTGGTTTGGACTTTTGGGCTGCTTCTTATTTCGTCTTTTTTCATTCACATTCACAGTGCGTGACGGCGTACGGGACACCCGCCCGCTGTCCTGCATTGCCCATGCATGCACAGCCGCGCGCCGTCGCAACCGGACAACGCACACCGGCACACGTACGTACGTACTCCGTAAGAAGCGAACCGTTCAAGATTATACGTACGGTGAAAACGTACGTGGTGACCGGCCACGAGGGATCGTCTGACGATCGATGATGATCTCGCCCTCTAGAAAAAGTACTCTCATCGGCAGTGCCGGGCAACGCAGGGCAGCGGCGGCAGCAGCAGAACGTGCGTGGTAAGTAGCTTTTTCGTTCGTTCGTTCGGGTGTACTATATGGGCTTGCCTTGCGCTGCCGCGCTCGTGAGTACCACTTTGACCTGTAGCTCCCCTACTCCGTTTACTTTTCGAAACGCTGGCACTCCGTTTACTTTTCGAAGGACAGGTGCTAGCTAGCTAAAGTGTGGTGCGGCGGAAGCGTACGTGCGTGGGATGCGGTGGCACTGCGACGGACGGTGCATGCGAATGCGAAGGATCTTTGTGGAGACGTCACCGATGATCGCCATGGACGTACAGTAGCCATGGGGTCAAGCGAATATATACGGATCCGCTTCTCGGCAACAGGCCAAGAACCCCGCCATGATGAGATTCTAAAACCTCGACAAAAGCTTTCAAATCCTTTCTACGGGACATACCTTTTGTACGTGACGAGCTTTAAGCAGAGGATAGAAAATGTGCCTAAATGGGCCGGTGAGCCTCTCGACTCTTGTACACGACTAGCTGAGAACCCGACCTCCAAAGCCTCTGGAGGGCTCGGGGGCTAGGGAGTCCGGCGAAGCTGGCGATACGCAGGGGGCTGGAGGAGAGGAGCCCCACGCCAAGGTCATACTTGTGGCCTCGGCCAAGACTACGGAGCTCATGCAGCGACCGGTCTACTTCGTTAGCACAGTGCTGCTCCGAGATGCTCGAGAGCGGTACCGGATGCAACAGAAGTTCCTCTACGCGCTCCTCGTGGTATCACGAAAACTACGCCACTACTTCCAAGGTCACCCCATCAGGGTGGTCACCAAGTTCCCTCTAGAAATGATTATGCGCAACCCCAACGCTACGAGACGCCATGCTGAATGGGCCATCGAGCTACAGCCTTTCGGGGTAACATTCTACACCAGGCCCATAATCCGCGGGAGGGCTCTCGTGGAGTTCGCCGCGCAATGGACTGATCCGGGCGGGAACGAAGTGGGGGATGAGATGACCCAGCTACCCGGGAAGCTGGCCCCAGGATGTTGTTGTTAGGGTAATAGATGCTTGTATTACCAGAGGGCCAAAGGCCAGAATATATAGTACATGTACAGGTGCAAATATACAGAAAGCCCCCTAACATATGGGGAAACTACAATATACAAATATACTCTAACACCCCCCCCTCAAACTCATGGTGGATCCACAACACTGAGTTTGGAGAGTAAGAAATCATGTTGTGCGCGGGTTTGTGCCTTTGTAAAGAAATCTGCCAACTGCAAGTCTGAAGGCACATAATGGAGCGCAACAACCTGATCCTGCACCTGAGCACGTATATAAAAAGCATCAACACCAATATGCTTGGTCAGCTCATGCTTGACCGGATCACGTGCAATACTGATAGCACATGTACTGTCTGACAAAAGTGGAGTGGGTGTCGTAACAGAGACCCCAAAATCTGCAAGCAACCACCGTAACCAGGTCACCTCAGCGGTCACCGAAGCCATAGCCCGCAGCTCAGCCTCAACACTCGAACGGGAAACCGCTACCTGTTTCTTCGTCTTCCAAGCAACAAGCGAACCACCAAGAAACACACAGTAAGCAGAAAGTGAACGACGATCCGTAGGATCATTCGCCCATGTAGCATCCGAGTAGCACTGGAGCTGGAGAGAGCTAGAACGAGGGAAGAAAAGGCGATGAGTAATCGTGCCACGAAGATAACGAAGGACACAAAGGAGATGACTGTAGTGAACAGTGGTAGGAGCTGAGACAAACTGGCTCAGAATATGAACAGGATAAGAGATATCAGGACGAGTGACAGCAAGATAAACAAGACTCCCAACAAGATGGCGATAATGAGTGGGATCGGGAAGAGGATCACCATTAGTAGGACGAAGCTTAACATTAAGCTCCATAGGAGTCTCAACGGTGCGCTCATCCACAAGAGCAGCCCGAGCAAGAAGATCCTGAATATACTTTTCCTGAGAGATAGAAAAGCCATCAGAAGTGGAGGAAACCTCAATCCCAAGAAAGTAGCGAAGAGGACCAAGATCAGTCATAAGAAACTGATCATGGAGACGAGCCTTGACAAAGGCAATATACTCAGGATCATCACCGGTAATGATCATATCATCAACATAGAGAAGGAGAAGAGTGCGTCCACGAGGAGAAGTGTGAACAAAACGCGCTGGATCATGAGAACTAGGAGAGAAACCAGCGGCAGTCACCACAGAAGCAAAGCGCTCAAACCAGGCACGAGGGGCCTGTTTCAGGCCATAAAGAGAACGTCGAAGACGACAAACCATCCCATCGGGAACAGAATACCCAGGAGGAGGCTGCATATAAACCTCCTCACTCAACTCGCCATTAAGAAAAGCATTCTGAACATCAAGCTGGGACACAGACCAGCGTCGAACAGAAGCAACAGCAAGAAGAGTATGCACAATGGTCATATGGGCCACAGGGGCAAAAGTCTCATCATAATCACGACTGTGTTCCTACTGAAAACCACGAGCCACAAGACGCGCTTTATAGCACTCAAGAGATCCATCAGAGCGGGTCTTAATTTTATACACCCACTTACACGTGATAGGACGAACACCAGAAGGGGGAGAAACAAGATCCCAGGTGCCAGTGCGCTCAAGCGCAGCGATCTCCTCAGCCATGACAAGCTGCCATTCAGGATGACACGCGGCATCCCGATAAAAAGTCAGCTCGGAGACGACAGAGAGACCATACTGACTAGGAGAGTAACGGTCTAGAGCACGACGCTGACGAACATGCCGTGAAGAAGGAAGCTCATCCGCGGAAGATGACTCATCCGAAGAGGAGGAAGAAGGAACAACGGAGAAAGGGTCCGAAGCCGGAGAACGGGGAGAACTAGGGGAACTAGACGGAGGAGAGGATGGCGCCGAAACCAAAGGAGGCGCATCAGAAGGAGGAGATGGAGGAGAAGGGACAGCGGAAGGTGTATCAGGAAAAAGAAGAAAAGAGAGATCATCCGTTGGGTAAGTACCAGAGGTGGGGCGAGGATAGAAAGGACGCGTCTCGTCGAACGTGACATCACGAGAGATGCACATCCGATGACCAACAGGGTCCCAACTGCGATAGCCCTTATGCTCATCACTGTAGCCGAGAAAGACACACTCAACAGACTGAGCGGTCAGTTTGGTGCGTTCGCGAGAAGGGAGAAGGACATAGCAAACGCAACCAAATAAATGAAGAGTCGAGTAGTTTGGACAGGTACCAGAGAGACGCTCGAGAGGAATGCTACCCTGAAGAGCAGCAGAAGGCTGGATGTTAATGAGGTAAGTCGACGTAGCGACAGCCTCAGCCTAGAAATGCGGCGGAAGAGAGGAAGCAATCATCATAGCGCGGGTAGTCTCAAGAATATGACGATGCTTACGCTCGGCGACACCATTTTGAGCATGGGCGCCGGGACACGAGAACTGAGCAAGGGTGCCCTGCTCAACAAGAATGCCACGCAGGTGCTGGGAGATATACTCTCCTGCAGAATCAGCACGAAACACACGAATAGGAGTGGAATACTGAGTACGAACCATGGCCACAAAGCGCTGATAAATAGCAAGCACCTCACTGCGAGAGCGCATAAAAAACAACCAGGTGTACCGTGAAAAATCATCAATGAACAAAATATAGTATCGATGACCCCCTTTTGAAGCAAAGGGAGCTGGACCCCAAACATCATAATGAACTAAATCAAAAGGTCGCTGAGATACAGACACACTAGTAGGATAGGGAAGCTGGATCTGTTTGCCTAACCTACAACCCTGACACGAATGTAAAGACACATCTCCTGAGACAGACCCCAGAAGACGACGACAAACTAATGACGATAAACGGGAGCCACAAAGATGACCCAGCCGATGATGCCACTGCTGAAACGAGCCGGTGACAGAAGCAGCAACCGCAGGAGAACTAGCAGAGGAAGTGTCAACGGAAGGAACGCGAAGCCAGTCTAACTCCCATAGCCTGAACAGCACAAGAATCAGCATCAAGAATGACACGACAACCAGAATCAGTAAGCTGACTAGCAGAGAAAAGGTTCATCTTAAGACTAGGAACATGAGAAACATGAGGAACAGAGAAAGAGGAAGTAGAGAGGATGCCTCGACTGGAAACAGGAAGAGAGGTACCATCAGCCATGATAACATGAACAGGAGAAATAAGAGAGCGAAGAGCAGAAAGAATAGAAGACGCAGAAGTCATATGAAAAGAAGCTCCAGAATCCAGATACCACGGGGATGACGTACCTGATTGTGTAGAAGGTGATGGTCGCGCGGTGCCAGAAGAGCGAGGCATAGAACCAGCAGTACCCGACGAGGAAGAGCCTGTAGCAGCGAGCAGACTACGAAGACCACGGATAATATCCTGATTAGACAGTGCACCAGCAGGAGGTCCAGAAGCAACGTCAGAAGATCCTGAAGAGCCAGCCTGCCGACGAGCAAGGTACTGCTGACGTAAGCGGGGATCCCTCGTCTAGAAGCCAGAGATATCGTGGCCAGGCTTGCCACAGTGGGCGTAGGGAGGATGAGAACCACGAGGGTGCTGAGGCTGACTCTGACCCTGGGCCAGTGGAGCAAAGAGTAGCGGCGGTGCTAGAGACTGCGACGAAGCTGGCGGCACGGGGAGACCACGAGCAGCAAGAACAGATAGAACCTCAAGAAGACCAGCACCACGAAGACGAGTCTCCTCAGCACGAAGCTCAGCCAGTACCTCAGAGAGCGGAACACGACCACGGGCAAGCAGCTGGGCACGACGCGGCTCAAACTCCTTGCGGAGCCGCGACAAGAACTCAAAGACGATCCGTGCGCACAATCAGACAACAGGGACAGGTGTTACACACAGCTGTACGAAGAGAGTCAAGCTGACGCCAAATAGCAGCACTCTAAGTATAAAACTCATCAATAGTGGAATCACCCTGCTTAAGATCATGCTCCTGACGAACCACAAACAGATAAAGAGAATCTCCAGACGGCTGATAGCGCTGACGAAGAAAAGCCCACTGAGCAGCAGCAGTGGGAAGACCCATGAACTCAGCAGCATACTGAGGCAGAACACTGGAAGTGAGAACAGCAGCAGCACGAGCATCCTCATCTATCCACTAAGTGTAGTCAGCCAGATCCAGCTGGTAGGTCGTAACAGCAGTAGAATGCTCCTGGACCTTCCGATCATAATCATCCCGAGCAGTATCATCAGCACTCTGGGTTGCATCCTTGACCGCCTGAGTGGCATCAGGGGCAAGGGCAACGGGCGTCGGTGCAATAGGCGCCGTAGGCGCAATGGGGCGCGGTGGACAGGAGACCTCACCGGAAAGCACACCCCAAAGGCGAAGACCGCGCATATGGACGCGCATGAAGGCAGCGAAATCAGGATAATTCGCGCCATCAAAAATCACCGGGCAGCGAGGAATCGCAACATAGCCCGACGAGGAAGACATAGCTCTGTCGATTTTTTTTTCTTAGATCCGATCTAGATCGGACGAAAACTGGGTGGCTGGGCGCGGCAGCGGAGAGCTGGGGCGAGCGGCGGCCGGGGATGGGCCAGGGACAGGCGGCTGGAGTCGGTGGAGGCGGAGTCGGCGGTGGCCGAGGCGGCAGCGGCGGCGGACGGGCGGCCGGAGGAGATGGCGGTGGAGGCGAAGGCGGCGGCGGACGGGCGGCCGGAGGAGGCGACGGGCCGGGGACGGGCGGCCGGAGGAGGCGGCGGCAAAGGCGGAGTTGGCGGCGGCGGCCGAGACGGAGGCGGCGGCGGCGGACGGGCGGCCAGAGAGGAGGCAGCGGCGGCGACCGGGCACGGCGGCGGCCGGAGACGGAGGCGGCGGCGAGATGCCGGGGCGAGCGGCGGCGACGGCGGCTGCGAGGGAGAAAAAAGCCTTACGGCTCTGATACCATGTTAGGGTAATAGATGCTTGTATTACCAGAGGGCCAAAGGCCAGAATATATAGTACATGTACAGGTGCAAATATACAGAAAGCCCCCTAACATATGGGGAAACTACAATATACAAATATACTCTAACAGCTGTGTCGTAAACTTTGATGGAGCGTTCAATGTCGATGGAGTGGGAGCAGCCGAGGTGCTCACATACCCACCGGGTACAAGCTCTTATACACCGTGCAGCTGCGCTTCAAGGACGAGGTCCAGCGCTCCAACAACATCGTCGAGTATGAGGGCCTCAGAGAAACAATTGCTCTTGGCATCAAGCGGATCACGGTCTAGGGGGACTCGCTGCTCCTCGTCAACTTTTCCAACAAAAGTTACAAGCCCAAGGACAAGCATATGGCGACATACCTCAAGGAGGTACGGAGATTGAGAAACACTTCCTAGGCATGGAGCTGCTTCACATCCCCGGGGCAGATAACCACGAGGCAGACGAAATAGCCAAGCGCGCGTCCTGCTGAGAGCCCCAACTACCAAGAGTATTTGAATAAAGGTTGTTCAAGCCATCCGCCAGACGACGGTGACGATGGTCTCCCTAAAGAGCTGCCACACCAACCCTCCTCAAGCGCCCCGGACTGTGGCCCGCCCTCGGGCGACTGACTGGTCTTAGCGGTCACGCCTCAAGAGTCAAACTGGATCACCGAGCTTAAGGACTACCTGCAAGATGTCATTCTTTTGGATGACGAGGACATTGCGGAAAGCCTCATCTGCCGCGCCAAGAAGTACTGCCTGGTGGATGGTGACCTCTACTGCTGCCGCCCCAATGGTGTTGCTCTACGGTGCATGTCGGATGACAAAGGGCGAGAGCTGTTGGCCGACATCCACGCTAGAGAGTGCGGCCACCATGCCTCCGCATGTACCCTCGTCGAGAAGGCCTTCCGCAATGGCTTTTACTGGCTCACAACACTCACCGACGCCACCGAGCTGGTTAAGTCTTGCGAGGCATGCCCGTTCCATGCCAAGTAGATACACCAGACCACATAGCAGTTGCAAACCATCCTGCTTTCATGGCCATTCGTGGTATGGGGGCTAGATTCCTGGGGCCTTTCCCAAGAGCACCCGGGGCGACCGCTAACTCTATGTTGCCATCGACAAATTCACCAAGTGGGCAGAGGTGGGGCTAGTCCGAACAATCCCGACGAGATCGATGGTCAAGTTCGTACAGGGTTTGGTGTGCCGCTTTGGCGTGCCTAACCGCATCATCACCGATAACGGCATCCATTTCACCAGTGGCCTATTAAAATCCTACTACGAGGACATGGGCACCAAGATCTGCTACGCGTCCGTCGCCCACCCAACATCATTGGGCAGGCAGAGCGCACGGCGGAAGTCCTAAAGGGCCTCAAGACTAAGAGTTTCCGCTGCAATATCAAAGACTATGGCCGGGGATGGATCGATACGCTCCCAGGAGTACTGTGGTCCATCCGCACCACCGCGACCAAGCCAACTAGTCAGACCCCTTTCTTCCTTGTTTATGGAGTTAAGGTTGTCATCCCCGCAGAGCTAAAGCACGGCTTCCCACGAGTCCTCACCTCCAATTAGACGGCGCAAGAAGGACTACAACAAGACGACCTCACCCTCCTCGAGGAATCTCACCACAAGGTCAATGTACGGGTGGCCAAGTACCAGTAGGTGTCACGCCGATATCATTGCCAGAACATACATGCATGCACCTTGGAATCTAGAGATCTAGTTCTCTGGTAGGTCCTCTCCCGCGAAGGCCTCCACAACCTCTCCCCGATGTGGGATGGTCCCTTCAGGGTCGTGCACGTCGTGAGGCTAGGAGCGGTATGGCTGGAAACCGAGGAAGGAGTCCCGGTCCTGAATGCCTAGAACATCTAACACCTCCGCAAGTTCTACCCCTGAGCTCCACCAGCATCGGTGGCTGTAATGAACCACTCTTTCCTTGGTCATGTGAAAACTCAAGAACAGTTTCCTATTTTTTGGTTTTTCCGATGCTACTTTCATTGGTTCTTCCTTTCTTTGGTGTCTTTTCCCTTACATGCATCGTGTGAGCAGGGGCTAAGCACGGTGTCTATCACCAGAGCCACTCCTGGTAAACATTGAGGTCTAAAGTGCTGAGATCTGAACTTGCAGACTAGCTCCGGCGATAAGTCACATCACCCACGGTTGTCGGTGCTTGATAATCCTCACATGGTATGTGTAGGAAAAGCACTCACCGTACAGAACCTACGGTTACCTCCTCGAGGAACTATACAGGGAAACTACCCATCATACGGACACCTCCCCGAGGGGCTTACGGGACATAACCGTATGTACAGAGCCTACAGGTCACCTCCCCGAGGATTCTACAGGACAAGTACAAGCCTCACGCCCCCCTCGTCGAGAGGGAAGCGGGGAGGTCCACGAGGAAGCCCTCCTCAAGTCGCCCAAATTGTGGAAAACCTAAAACCACCTCTAAGAGGGGTCGACAGGTCAGTGAACGATCACCTCCTCGAGGAAACAAGGAACAAAGCACAGGCAGATAAGGCCCCATTCCAGGGGAAGTGACCTTATAGTCCTGATAGAAAATGATAAGTTCTAAAGTGCCTCACGAGCACCACATTGACAAAGATCAAACCTCCCCAGCCGCGGCATTGGTGTCTGGGTCGACAAGGCCAGCACCGTCGAGGGAAGAGCCTTCCGAGCCGTCGGATCCGTCATCCATCTCTTCATCCACCTTGCGGGGAACCTTCAAGATCAGCATATCCACGAGCTAGGAAACCCTTGTCTCGAAATTAGCCATGGCTTCTGCCGGGTGCACAACCTGGGCGTAGTCAACCTCGGGCGCCAACTGCAGGAGGTTGGTGAAGAGTGCTCTCCCCACGACACCCAGCATCACCCGACATTTGTTGGCGATGAAGTCACTCATGCCCTGCGCCAACTCGCCCAGGGGAGCAAGGAACCTGCGGGTAAGCTCGAGGAATGACTCGGCTTCACGACTAGCCGGGAGATCAGGGGAGTTGAAGCCCTCGACCCTGAGGATGGAGAGAAGAGCGGTACTCTACTCCACAGGAGAGGAGAAGGACCCCCTTTGAATCTCCGGCGCCTCGCGAGCCAATCGCTCACCCTCCTCACGAGCCTTGGCAGCAGCTATGACATTCTCCTTCAAGGTCGTAATCTCACCCTTGAGGTTCCTGGCCTCGTGGAGCAAGTCTTTCTGGGACTTCTCCACAGTTTCGAGAGCCTGGCACAGCTAGGAGCTCTCCTCTTGTTCTTTGGCAAGAGAGCCCTAGGCCTCTTCCAGCTTGACACTGGCCTCGCGGGACCGAGCGTCGAGCTCTTTCTGGTGTTTTTCCATGGCCGCCTCTTGGGAGGAAACACCCTCTTCGTGAGCGGATAGAGCTTGCTCTCACGAGGAAACTTGGGCCTCCGTGTTGGCGACAATATTCGCCACCTTTGCTGAGGCGCTCTGGAGCGTGTCCTCCACATAAAGGCGGACCTTCTCCCGCTCCACCACTGTCGTATTCTGGGCCTTGTTGAGCTGGTCCTATTCTAGGGCCAGTTGATGGTCCTCCTTCATGGCGTCCGCCAGAAACCGGTCCAGCTCGACGCAAATGCTGGAAACGAGCTTTCCCAAACGCTCAACCTGGGAAGAACTTGAGGGCTCCAGCACGGCTAGGACCAGCGCCTGAAGTGGCCAGGCTCACGAGGGTCGTCATTGTGGAGGAGCGTCGGGGGCTAGAGATGGAACCAGACCTGATTGTCACAAGGGGAGAAAGGGCCGCTAGGGCCGACTCGTGAGTCTTGTCCCCTCTAGAGTTCTCAGCCAAAAGGGTCCCCTTCTCGGCGTGGCCTGGGTCTAGAGTTGGTACCTCCTCGACAGGCGCTTCCTTTTCCCGGAGATGCCAGGGGAGAAGTCGAGCCCTTTGTAAGTAAGATGCCTTGTGCGTCCCCCTCCGCAAGAGGAGTAACTGCAGGGTGACCATTCCAACCAGGAGATCTGCCCTGCACAATCCTTCCCACAACTAGTGGCGGCGAGGAGGCCGAGGAGAAGTGTGCACGCGCTGGCACGACAACCTCGCCCACCCCAAGCGCCGTTGGCGTGGTAGGCGGGTCCGCGGTTTTGACCAAAGGGTCATCGGAGAAAACCAGTGGGCGAACTTTCTTTGAAGAGGTTCGCTTCATCCGCCGCTACTTTCGCAGAGGATCGCCACTATGAAGTACGGGATGGATTAGCCACAAAGTGTGTGACCAAATAAGGAAGTACGACAGTGCCTTACCTGGAGGTGCTGGTAGGGGGATGTAAGCCCCGGTTCCCCCGCTTCACACTAGGAGGAACAAATACCCTCGCGGGCACTGATTTCGCACTCCCGCTCGCTGAAGGAAATATGCCCTAGAGGCAATCATAGAGATGATTGTATTTCATGTGTATCCATGAGTTATTATAATGTTCCTTGAATATCCATATACCAGGCAACTTGTATTGATTGGCAATTATGTGAATTGTTTTTGAAACTCTTTACTTGTATGGTTATCTAATAATTGTCCCTAGTCGGAGTTCATGCGAGGACACACGTGAATATTAGACTAGCACATCGATTGGTTAATGACTATGTTTCGCAAGTCATTGACATGGAGATGTCAAACCAATGATGTGGACACATGTTATGAACATGGGGTTGGACTGACCCAACATGAGACTAGCAATAATACTTGCAGCTCTCTCTACACATCGTGTACGTTTTGTCCTTAGACCTGAGATTGTCGCATGTACTTGAGATGTGGATCGACCTACTTTGGGGCTATCAAACACTACTCCGTAACTGGGTAGTTATAAAGGTAGCTTTCGGGTTTGTCCTGATACATGCTGCAAGGCATCGGTCAATCAAGATGGGATTTGCCCCTCTCTACTTGAGAGAGATATCTCTGGGCCCCTCGAGTGATCGGATCCAGAAATGCATGGCCGTGCTACATATGGTTAAGAGTTAACCTAGTAAAGGGATTCTGAATCACAGTATCGAGAAAGAGAGGTCAGCTTAGAGCTAGACCAAATATCGTGAGGCAAAGGGAAAGACATGTACTCAACCTTGTGATGGTTCGTCCGAATGATCTTTATATGCGTTTAGGAGTTGGCACGTCTTGCTAGAGGCCGCTACCAACTATTGACGGAGTAAGTGTACTCGCGTCATGTCTATACGTGTATGAACCTATAGGGTCACACACTTTAGGGGTTGGAAGCCTAATGAGGATTGGATCCGAATTAGACCAGGCTTAGGCTGCTAATGGGCTGCTAATGTAGAAGCCCACCAGGGATGCCTATATAAGAGGGAGTGAGGCGAGCTGAAAACGAGAGAGCATTCCACCCAGCCGCCACTCCTCTTCCGCCTGTGTTGCACGCGCAGACCTAGCAGTCTGGCGTGTGACGACTTCCACTCCGGACGTGTGGATACCTCGGAGGTGCTGCATCTGTAGCACTTGGACGAGCCGCGCAAAGGGGAGCTGCTCGTGGGACGAGGACGAGGAGGAGACGTAGAACATCTACACTGCCGCAACGTGCTTCATCGAGTTCCGCACCTGCGCGTCTAGCGGTAATCCCGTGATCTATGACAATAGTATTCCTGGTAGACGCGGTAGAAATTTTTGATTTTACGCTAGTGTAGCCTACCCGTTACCCTTCAAATTTTTTGATTCTAGAGTTCTCAGCCAAAAGGGTCCCCTTCTCGGCGTGGCCTGGGTCTAGAGTTGGTACCTCCTCGACAGGCGCTTCCTTTTCCCGGAGATGCCAGGGGAGAAGTCGAGCCCTTTGTAAGTAAGATGCCTTGTGCGTCCCCCTCCGCAAGAGGAGTAACTGCAGGGTGACCATTCCAACCAGGAGATCTGCCCTGCACAATCCTTCCCACAACTAGTGGCGGCGAGGAGGCCGAGGAGAAGTGTGCACGCGCTGGCACGACAACCTCGCCCACCCCAAGCGCCGTTGGCGTGGTAGGCGGGTCCGCGGTTTTGACCAAAGGGTCATCGGAGAAAACCAGTGGGCGAACTTTCTTTGAAGAGGTTCGCTTCATCCGCCGCTACTTTCGCAGAGGATCGCCACTATGAAGTACGGGATGGATTAGCCACAAAGTGTGTGACCAAATAAGGAAGTACGACAGTGCCTTACCTGGAGGTGCTGGTAGGGGGATGTAAGCCCCGGTTCCCCCGCTTCACACTAGGAGGAACAAATACCCTCGCGGGCACTGATTTCGCACTCCCGCTCGCAACATCATTGTGAGGGGAATTCACCTCCCTGCCGGTGCCGAGGGGGGTCGGCGATCGGGCATGTTTCTTGCAGGACGCCTACAAGTTTAAAAGGTATTGGTGTCTTAATTTCCTCTCCATCTTTAGGTTTGGTTTTGTCCATCTTTTCTTGTGTACCAATAACATCTACACATGAGCCTAGCATATTAAAACGATCAAAGACTTTTCTAGCTTCTTTAACAACATCATAGAATTCTTTAAGCAAATTTTCTACAATGAAATCTCTCTTTTCAGTATCCTTAATATCTTTAAGTTTAAGAAACATTACTTGCATTATGGGGTTAAGGTTAACAAACCTAGCTTCCAACATGTGAACTAAAGAAGCTGCATCAATTTCATAATTTGGAGCAAGTTCTGCTAAGGATCTATCCTCAATATCCTCATGCTTGCTAACATGATTAAAGAATTCTTCAATATTATATTTACCAATTATGGAGTGATACATTGCAAATTTATCTATAATTTTTGATGTTCCATGCTTGGTTTTATCTACTTTCTTGTGTTTTGTCCACACTTTGGAATGCTTTTCATATGATTTCTTGGACTAACCTATTAACAAGAGACACAGTGCCAGTTTCCTGTTTTCTGATGTTTTTGGTTCCAGAAAGTTAGAAAATGAATATTCTCATAATTGGACAGGACAAAAGCCAAAGTTCCTATTTTACCGGAAGACTCACGGAGCCCGAAGCAGAGACGGAGGAGGGCTAGGGCCTAGCCACACCATATGGTGGTGCGGGCTAGCCCTGGCCGCGCCACCAGGTGGTGTGGGCCCCATGGCACTCCACCGACCTTACCTCTTCGCCTATAAGAAGCCTCCTGATGCATAAACCCTAGGCAATCAAGCCTCCAGCCATGAAAAGTTCCGCTGCGCCGCCGCCACCGAAGGGGAGATTTGGGGGACAGAAAGTCTCTGTTCCGGCACCCTGCCAGGATGGGGAAGTGCCCCCGGAGCCATCTCCATCGATCTCCACCACCATATCCATCACCATTGCTGATTCCCATGATGAGGAGGGAGTAGTTCTCTCTCGAGTCTAAAGGTTCTACCGGTAGCTATGTGTTCATCTCTCTCTATGCATGATCATATTGTGATCATGAGCTTTGTAATCTAGTAGATCTACCTTGCTACTCAAGTGCTTTAATAGATCTCTGCTCCCCCCATGTGTGTGAAAGTGGCAGCTTGCACACCATGGTGGCACTTAGGCTAGAGATTACAAATACTTGTTATCAGTTATATTTGGAGTTGGATGTCTTTATGAAATTGTGGTGTTTGTTGGACTCATCTAGTACTCAAGGTGACAGTGTGGGGTTTTCTAGATGGGAAAGATGAACTTTGAGGTGTGCTGTTATAGCCCGACCAACGATTAGAGTGTCAAACCGGAGAGTAGTTCAGCGTAGTATTATAAAGAGAATATATTTACATGAGAGTGTTCACTAGTGAAAGTATGATCCCTATGCCTTGTTTCTAAGCATTGAAACTTCGTTTGCAACTAGATCTATTACATGTTTGCTTGCTGCCATCTTTATTTCAGTTTTACTTTAGTCTTTTCCATGCCATCAAGCTATTTTCTATCACCGTTACCACTTATAATTATCCATACCACTTGTATTTCACTATCTCTTCGCCGAACTAGTGCACCTATATACCTGACAAGTGTATTGGGGACACAAGAGACTTCTTGTATCTTGATTGCAGGATTGCTTGAGAGGGAATACCTTTGACCACTTCCTCCCTGAGTTTGATAAATCTTGGGTGATCCACTTAAGGGAAAACTTGTTGTTGCTCTACAAACCTCTTCACTTGGAGGCCCAACAACTGTCTACAAGAATAGAAGTGCGTAGACATCAAGCTATTTTCTGGCGCTGTTGCCGGGGAGGTAAGGTAAAAGGTATTCACACCAGAGGATTAAAGAAGAAGAACCTCCCACGGCAAACGCCTATTTTCTAGCGCTGTTGCCGGGGAGGTAAGGTAAAAGGTACTCACATCCTCTGGTGTGAGTGCTCGAAGTTATTTCCTTTAGGTTCTGCAATTTTGTCTTTTTGTTTCTTGTTTTCACTAGTTAGGCTTAATGGAAAACAACAACAAAATTAGAGAGCTTTATAGTATTTATCTTGAGTTAGGACATGAAGTGTTTGAAGAGAAAATTAAAAAACCCATGGAACTTTATTTGCATTCTAATAGCAATGTTGTTAGTATGAATTCTTTGGACACCATTATTTCTAATGCTATGGAAAAGTCTAACCTTGGGGAAACTGGTTTTCATGAGAATGATCTTTTTAGTCCCCCAAGCATGGAGGAGAAAATTTACTTTAATGATACTATGCCTCCAATATATGATGATTACAATGATGAGTATGATATTTTCAGTCCACCTACTATTGAGGAGAAAATTAATTATGGTTACAATATGCCTCCTATATTGGATGATTATGGTGATGAGAATAATAATGATAGCTATTTTGTTGAATTTGCTCCCACTATGATTAATAAGAATGACTATGTTTATGTTGATAGTATTAATTCTTTTAAGCATGTGGCTCATGATAAGAATATTTTATGTGATAGTTATATTGTTAATTTTATTCATGATGCTACTGAAAGTTATTATGAGAGAAGGAAACATGGTTTTATGTATCTCGATAATATTAAGTTTCCCCTCTTTATGTTGAAAATTTTAAAGTTGCACTTGTTTTGCTTTCCTATGCTTGTTGCTTTGTGCTTTCATGACTTGTTTCTTTATAAGATTCCTATGCATAGGAAGTGGGTTAGACATAATGTGTTTTGAATTTGCTTTGTTGATGCTCTCTTTTACTTCAATTCATATTTCTTATGTGAGCATCTTCTCAAAATATCATGCCTAACTTAAAGGCGTTAAAGAAAAGTACTTATTGGGAGATAACCCAAAAGTTTTAGATGAGTTTTGGAAGTTATTACCTCAGTAATAACCGCTCCCGATCCTTTTTTATTTGTTTTTTGTGCCAAGAGTAACCTCTAATGAGAGAGAAGTAATGCTTGGGAAAGTTGTTGTGCCGAAACAGATTTCTGTGCTTCACCATAAAAATTCGTGTAAAATCTATGTACGTCCTTTTGAGGCATGAATATTTTTGCTTCTGCCCCAGGTTGTTATCTAACTTTCGTTAGTTCAACACTTTTTGATTTGAGCAACAGAAGGGCTTCTAAAAAATTCATCTTTACCTGCTGGTCTGTTTTGATAGATTTCTCCCATTTTCTGCATTTGCTTCTTGTTAGTTCCTTTTTGAGTTCTTTTGGGAAATTGAGATTTTTGAGGGAAGTGGTAAAGTAGCTAGTGTTTTAATGGAAGTTTTATTGGTGTTGGAACTGAACCTAAAGACTTATTATCTTGAGTGCACTAATGTTGCTAATAAAGATTGTGTGAAGTTTTGTATGAAGAAAAAATTTCAGGTGTATGGAAGGAATGAGTAATGAGATGAAGGAGGGACTAAAGCTCAAGCTTGGGGATGCCACGCGTGTCACCCCAAGAAATATCCAAGAAGTACAAGCGTCAAAGATTGGGGATGCCCAAGGCATCCCCCTCTTCATCAATAAAAATCCCAGGTTTCTTCCAAATACTTCATTTTTATTGTTTCATGCACAATTGTGTTGTTCTTGGAGCGTCTTTGTTTTCGTTTTTGGTTTTTCGTTTGCTTGGTTTTCTTAGTTTGCTTGAATAAATTGGTTGGATGCCCTCTTTCATACATTGGTTTTCAAACAGTTTGGTTTGGATTGGAAAAGAGTAGGAAAGTTCATGCTTAAGTGGTAAAGAGAGCTTGTTTTTTACTGTGGCCTATGCTTTGTCATGCAATGCTCGATATTGTTTTGGCTTTATTCTTAGTATTCTTTGCTGTAGCATGACTTGCTACAAACAATTTAGATTGCTTAATGTTCCTTGGAAGGATCATGAGTTGTTTTAGCATATTAAAGCATAGTATTGTGGTATTCTCCTTTGATGCTTTATTTGGGTTGACTTGGCGCATGCTCACACCATGTTATGACTATCCCAAGTCACCATAGCCTTTATGATCCTTTAGTTTTCAACTTTTAGTATCACTTTATGCTTTGATCAATGATGTTTTGTCGCTCTGCATGATTATGGCCGTTATTGCTCTCTTAGTTTGTCGCTCCTAGTCTTTTGCTAGCCTCCGCAACCAAGTATGAGTTCCACTCATGCATCCAACTCCCTAAACCAAGTTATTCCAAAGAGTCCACCATACCTACCTATTAGCTTATGCTATTCCAAGTATATTCATGCTTTTTTTACCTTCCAAATTAAACTTGTTATGATAAAACTAGTGATTAAAGCTCTCACGAACTTGATGGCACACTTTAGTTTTCTTGCCCTTATTATACTTGAACCATTGTGTCATCTATGTTGTATATGCTTGCACTTATTTGTTGGGGATTAGTAGAACCATGCTGTCATGGGGAACGCTTTCAACATTGCACGGGTACTTTGTACCTAGTTGATATCATGCTCTTTTGTATATGGATGTCATCGGTGTGAAATGAAAGGGGAGCTTGTAAGTCCATGGAGTTATGTACGTGTGTTAGAGAAACGCCTGGGCCACCGGTCTAATCCATGCCATCATGGTGGAAACCTGCAACGTAACCATAATGAGCTATCTATGAAGCATTCTTTTTATAAAAAAAGAGTGAGATATTGAGAAAAAAGGATAAAAAGAAAAAAAGAGATATGAGAAAAGAGAGAAAAAAGCACCATTTTCCCATGGTAAATAAGAAGATTGCTGAGATGCTCGTTGTCTGCTTGCCTTGTCATTTTGATATGGGGATTCTTCCGTATCATCGGGCAAGGGGGACCCCGTTGGCGGTTCTCTATGATACACATGTACTTACTATGACATGAACTTACCGGTGACTAAACTTGAGTAGCATGAGGAGTGGCCCTCGTATTCAAGGGACATGAGATTTCCAACTTATACTTTGTCAAGCATATACTCCATAGTTTGTTCACTTTAACCTTAATCACTTCAAGATGCTTATGATAGGGGCAATGAGAGCTGAAAGCTATTAAGTACCATAATTTTTGGAAGCTCTTTATGAGACTTGAATCCATACTTCCTTTTACAAAGGCCTTTCTTCCACCATTATATTGAGTCTCCACCTTCTATCTTTATGCACCTACTTTGAGAGCGTAGTGGCCATTCTTAGTTCTATGTGCATTGTCCCAAGACTTGTTAATTGATGCATACCTTTGATATTGCTTGTTTTAAACTATTTGTATCTAGTCACTCTTATGAACTTTGAACGTGTCCTATGCAATTATATTTGCTACTCTATGAGGGACAAGCTGAATCCCACTATGCTGTGTTTTCTTTATGTGAAACAAACAAACGTCTTGCAAAGCATTGTTATTCATGAATCTTTTGTTTGTGCCTTTTCATGTTGCAACATAGTTTCTTTGTCTTATTGCTAGAACTTTGTTTTTCATGTTATGATTGAAGTACTATGATCCTAGCTTTGAATGTTTTACAAATACTTTAATCAAGTTTATGATGGTGCATGTCACCTCAAAAATTATTCTTTCTTTTTATCACTTACCTACTCGAGGACGAGCAGGAGTTAAGCTTGGGGATGTTGATACATTGCAAATGTATCTATAATTTTTGATGTTCCATGCTTGGTTTTATCTACTTTCTTATGTTTTGTCCACACTTTGGAGTACTTTTCATATGATTTCTTGGACTAACCTATTAACAAGAGCCACAGTGCCAGTTGCCTGTTTTTTGATGTTTTTGGTTCCAGAAAGTCAGAAAATGAATATTCTCAGAATTGGATGGGACAAAAGCCAAAGTTGATATTTTACCGGAAGACTCACGGAGCCAGAAGACGAGACAGAAGGGGCCATAGGGTAGCCACACCATGTGGTGGCGCGTGCTAGCCCTGGCCACGCCACCAGGTGGTGTGGGCCCCCTGGCCGCCCACCGACCTTGCCTCTTCTCCTATAAGAAGCCTCCCGACGCGAAAACCCTAAATCGTCAAGCCTCGAGCCACGAAAAGTTCCGCAGCGCCGCCGCCACCGAAGGGGAGATTCGAGGGATAGAAAGTCTCTGTTCCGGCACCCTGCCAGGACGGGGAAGTGCCCCTGGAGCCATCTCCATCGATTCCCATGATGAGGAGGGAGTAGTTCTCTCTCGAGGCTAAGGGTTCTACCAGTAGCTATGTGTTCATCTCTCTCTCTATGCATGATCATATTGTGATCATGAGCTTTGTAATCTAGTAGATCTACCTTGCTACTCAAGTGCTTTAATAGATCTCTGCTCTCCCCATGTGTGTGAAAGTGACAGCGTGCACACCATGGTGTGTAACACCCTCAAATCGTCCCTATGCAAGTTTTAGCGATTCCTGCCAAACCCGCATAGAAACGATTCAAGGACGCCCACCAGGCACTTTCGTGCGGGTGGAAAACGAAGTAATACCATTACACATCAGTCCTCGATGGGACCAACAGAACATATATATACATCAGCGACTCCATGAGTCAATAATACAGATATAATATACAAAGATCCAAATCACCTTGAAAACGATAGAGCGTCTGACTACCAACAAGATGCAAATGGGGCTAAGAGCTCTGAAGAATAACCAATGACGTCCATAAACCTGCCCAGGCCAAGTCGGAAGGGTAACCCTGCTAACCACGGCGATCTCGAACCCGCTAAAACAAAAGGGGTGCCGACAAAGGGCAAAGGAAAAAGAGGAGCGTCAGTACTGAGGCGAGTACACGGCGATGCTAGAATTCGGCGGCTCTAGCCTACATAGGTATGGTGGGCTGAAGCGGCAACACAGTGGCAATAAACAACCTATAGAGACTCGATACAACTGTCGGTTATCAGAGAGGGATAAGAAAGACCTATTCGGATCCAACCTGAGACTACACCAAACATACCCATCCTGGTATTTCCCCCTCGAGACCAAACGAGGAAGTCGGAACGAGGAACTCACACGGTTGGCAGTTTTACTCATTCCATTATGGTTGCAGCAATTACTAATCAGATATAGATAGCATGAGTCATCCTGAAGCATAAGTAGTGGGCAGTTTTAATCACCATTCCGTTGTAGTTGGATCAATTACTAGTCGGATATAATTGTCCTGAGGAATCCCAAAACCCAGCAGTGGTTGGCACTTTTATCACATTCCATTGGAGTTGCAATACTTACTAGGCATATAGCATGTCACAAAACCCAGATCCACCAGCTGTTGGCATTTTTAATATCCATTCCGTTATACTTGAGCTGATTACTAGTCACATATTAAGTCAAGTTTATAGCACTACTTTAGTTATGCTTGTCTATGATCGAGATACTGTGCTCCAAGTCGTCCATAACCGCGGACACGACTTTCAGAAAGTTTTACCCTGCAGGGGTGCACAAATAGCAACACACACTCGATCAACCTCGGAAAAACCAACTCAAAACCCAACGAGGCATTCACAACAAAGCGATCGTAGGAGTCATCAATATTTCAGGGGGCCACCCCACTAAGCTACCCGCAACGAAGTTGGCCGGCTCCGGAACGGACCCAGGGTTTGCGTCAATGGCTGTAAACGACTGGGAAACCGAAAGGGTGACTGGTCTTGTCGATACCGCGAAAACACTCCGCGATCCTAAACAGTACAGGTGCTCCATGCACAATCGTAAATAAAGCAGTAACATGGCATAAGTACAGGATAGTAATAAAGCCCCAAACTACTTTGTGGCCCCAAGAAATAGAAATGAATCAAGCTCTGGCTCAGGGGGTGAAAAGAAAGATGAAGGAGTTGAATAAAAGATATGCCTCCAACTCAACTTGGGCATCAAGCATCTATCAAGATCCAAATATAATATATCAAGAGGCAAATACAATTATTAATGCATGTGAGAGAAGAACCAAAACCAAAAGGGTTTTATATGATGCTCAAATGCAAGGTGGCATGATGACATGAGCATGATATAATTATGATGCAACAATTATATGTAAGGAGTAGCCATTATCTTACTAAAACAAGTAGCATTACCATTGTTAGACAATTGGGATGCTACAACTCTCCCCCACTAAACAGGAATCTCGCCCCGAGATTCTAGGAAGAAGAAGAAGACTCAAAGAGTGTAGGATAGTTGGCACGGAGCTCATCTTCACGTTCCCAAGTGGCTTCATCAACGGAATGGTTCGACCACTGCACCTTGCAGAACTTGATGGACTTGTTGCGAGTCCTTCTTTCTGCGCCTTCAAGGATTTTTATGGGGTGTTCTTGACAAGACAGATCTTCTTGGAGATTGATGAGTTCATGGTCCACGGTCCTACCGGGATCCTTGAAGCACTTCTTGAGTTGAGAGATGTGGAAAACATCATGGACCTTGAGTTTTTCAGGGAGCTCAAGAGCATAAGCAACTTCTCCTCTTCTTCCACGAATTTTGAAAGGAATGATGTATCTAGGAGCCAGCTTTCCTTTGATACCAAAGCGGTGCGTGCCTCTCATGGGAGTGACACGAAGGTAAGCGAGATCACCAGGAACATACTCCATGTCCGTGTGCTTCCTGTCATAATTGCTCTTCTGGCGACTTTGAGCAATCTTTAGATTTTCAAGAATGATGTGAACTTTCTCCTCCGCTTGAGTTACAATGTCGGGGCCAAACAATATTCTTTCACCTACGCCCGACCAACCAATCGGAGTTCTGCATTTGCGACCATAGAAAAGATTTACCCTGCAGGGGTGCACGAATAGCAACACACACTCGATCAACCTCGGAAAAACCAACTCAAAACCCAACGAGGAATTCACGACAAAGCGATCATAGGATTCAGAAATATTTCCGGGGGCCACCCCATTAAGCTACCCGCAACGAAGTTGGCCGGCTTCGAGACGGACCCAAGGTTTGCGCCAATGGCTGTAAACGACTGGGAACCCGTAAATGTGATTGGGCTTGTCGATACCGCGAAAACACTCCGCATCCAAAACAGCACAGGTGCTCCACACACAATCTTAATAAAACAGTAAAACATGGCATAAGTACAGGATAGTAATAAATCCCCAAACTACTTATGGCCCCAAGAAATAATAATGAATCAAGCTCTAGCTCAGGGGGGTCCATAAGGCCTCCCGGATGTGGATAGTGCGAATAGTCAAGGAACAGGATTCAAGTACTCAGGGTCCTATGGGACACAGGTGAGCATGAAAAACCAAATAGCAGATATTTCCCACCCGTGCCTCTTTCATTAGTCATCCCATTACTACTCAGGTTAAGTTGTTTAGGTACCTCATGATTCATCATACACTCACATACCCTACACATGCTTTTCTACGACTCGCATGACTCAAACAACTCCTGTAGTAATGGCTCATGGGATGGAGGAACAAGCTTTAGTGGGGTTTAAAAGTAAAGGCTATGCAGTACTTGGGATTCGATTTAATGCAATCGCGACTCAATGATGCAAGAATAAGATAGAGGCAATAGGTACTATATGTATGCAAGCATGTGGTAGTGCTTGCCTGGCAGCTCAGTTGAAGCGAGAGATGGATCTGGGTAGTACTCCTATGATTCCTGGTAATTCTCCCGCTGGGCGTCTATTCGAAGAAGAACCAAACAAACAAGGGCCAACATAAATAAGGTGCACAGGCATATGAATTAAAATGCGACAAGCAAACAAGCATGCCATGATGAATGATGCACAAATTACATGGCCTTAAAATAGCATGGCATGGTGAGGTGTGGGGTTACAAGAATACAACATTTTATTATTTGTTTAATCAAGTTTTATTGCCATAAACAGTTTAGATTTTTAATAATGACATGATGCGTGCTTCAATTCAGAACAAGGACTGCATAGATAGAACGGGCTCGTCGCGCTGATCGATTTAGACATATTATTTGCCAAATTTGGAGTTATAGAATTAAAGTCATTAATTTATTAAGAAAAGGGCATTTTATTGTAATTTTAATCATCGCGAAAATTTAAAGTGCTCAAACATTATTTTGAATGGCATATTTGAATTCCTCACATTTTTCTGATTCAAAAACATATATTATATGTATTGTTTGGATTTATAATTTAAAAGCTATTTAAAATCTGATTTGAATTTGAATTAAACATTTATAGAAATTGTTTTATTTAAACAGAAGTAATGCCATGATGAATGATGCACAATTTACATGGCATTAAAGTAGCATGGAAAGGGTGAGGTGTGGTACAAGAATGAAGCATTTCATTAATTACTTAGCCAAGTTTTATTGTCATAAACAGTTCTGATTTTTAAGTATGGCATGATGCATGCTTCAATTCAGAAGAAGGAATTAATAACTAGGACGGGCTCGTCGCGCTGATCGATTTAGACATATTATTTGTCGAATTCGGAGTTATAGATTTAAAGTTATCAATTTATTAAGAAAAGGGCATTTTATTGTAATTTTAATCATCTCGAAAATTTAAAGTGCTCAAACATTATTTTGAATAGAATATTTGAATTCCTCACATTTTTCTCATTCAAAAACATATATTATATGTATTGTTTGGATTTATAATTTCAAAGTTATTTAAAATCTGGTTTGAATTTGTTTTTAAACATTTTTGAATTTCTTTTGTTTAAACAGTTCAACAGGGAAAACTTTTTACACCCAGGCGAATTCAACCCAGCCACTAACTGTTGGGCCGCTACTGACTGGGGCACATGCGCGCGGAAAAAGGTTTTTCTCACCACGCCTTACCTAGCCTC
This sequence comes from Avena eriantha, assembly GCA_910589775.1. Classification (NCBI taxonomy): domain Eukaryota; kingdom Viridiplantae; phylum Streptophyta; class Magnoliopsida; order Poales; family Poaceae; genus Avena; species Avena eriantha. The sequence continues at coordinate 210,418,452 of OU342742.1, forward strand.
TGCGACTGACAGGTGGGCCAGCGGCTGGAGGCCCACGTGATAGCGCCTAAGCACGTAGAGGCTGACCGGTGGGGACGTACCGGAGCGCGGGTTGAGCCGGCTAAAACGCAGGTGCCTTTTTGTAAAAAGAACACAGGGGCTGACAGGTGGGGTTAAGGGGAGCGCGGGTTGAGCGGATTAAAAAGCTGGGGGGGTTTACATAAAGTGACAGCGCTACTGTGGATCTTCTCTGTCGATCTGACGAACCTGACGGCGACAGCGCGCGCGGCGCGGGACAGGGGCCTCGAACCGGGGACCTGGCATGCGCACGGGGGCGGTAGCCACTTGGGTAGTCCGAGAACGTTGTTAGGAGGGGGATGGCCAACTAGATGAGGCGGGGCGTGACGCAGGGGCGGTCAGATGCCAGCGGCCGACGGCGCACCGAGGGCGTTCGGTGAATCGCCCGGCGAGGCGGAGGATGTCTAGGTGGGAGAGGGACTCACCGCGGGGTGGTTGGCGGCGGCGGATCGTCTTGGGGCGCAGCAGGGCGACGACGAGGCAGGCGGCCGGCGACCTAGGGTTTCGTCGGGGCGTCGCGGTACTGTGGCGGAAGTGGGGCTCCTCCTCCTCGCTGGCGGGTATGGGGCGAAGCAGAGGATCCTCCTCGATCTCCTCGACCACTTCCACGTCACCCACGTCGGCTGGAACGAGGAAGCGGCGGTGGTACTGGCGGGGCCGGCGAGAGGGGAGATGGCGTCGGTGGAGCGGCAGGGGAAGAGGGCAAGGCCCTGGGGGATCTGGGAGAGGCAGAGGAGGCGTGGGGGAGGAGGAAAGTAGAAGGGGAAGGTGCCGTGGGGGATCAGTAGAGGGGAGAAGAAAAAGGTGGCTCGGGTGCCACCTTTCCTCCTTGTCCTCTCGAGCAGGGGCTCGGCGTGAGGCCAGGGCAAGGTAGATGGAGGCTGCCAGGTAGGCCAGGTAGTGAGGGAAGCTCGGGGTGGGGCTATCTCGGCAGGAAGAGAGAAAGAGAGAGGAGAGAGGAGGCTCGGGCGAGCTAGGGTTAGCTAGAGGGGATGCTCGGGTTAGGGCTGGTTAGATGGGGTAGGAGGGTAGCTGGGGTGGGGCCAGCGTGGTAGAGAGAAGGAGAAAGAGAGAGAGGGAAGTGAGGTGAGGTTAGGGTATAGAGTAGAACTAGGGTTAGAGAGAATAGACATAAAACTAGGGTTAGGGTTTAATTAGGTGTTTAGGTTTTAAAACATGTTTATAAGATCAAACCAAGATGAAAGGTGAGGGCTTTTATTTAGCATAAGATGAGGTGAAAGTGAACCAAAGAAAAAGAGAGAGAAAGAGGTTTATGGAGAAAGGCCTCATTTGAATCATGCATGAAGGGAAGAATGGTGTTGATGAGTTCATGGGGATGGTGGAGAGAGATGGAGATGATCCCACAAAGAAAGAACCACTAAAACCAAGAGAAAAACAAATGGGCTAAAGGTGGTGGTACTCTTGCATGGCCCATGCATAATAATTAATGGCCATGTTTATGCATGTGAAAACAATAATAATAACATGGCATTGTTCTTATGCATTCCCAAAATGTGGAATAAAGGCCAAGCAAAAGGAATTAGAATTAGATCCACCCCAACCCACATGAGCTAGAATAAATATCAAAAGAAAAAGAAATCCAAGCTCATGGGTAAATGGAATGGTGGAATTATAAGGTGGTGACAAAGAAAAGTGATGGAGTTGAATAAAAGATATGCCCCCAACTGAACTTGGGCATCTAAACAATATATCAATAACCAAATACAATATCAAGAGGCAAATACAATTAATAATGCATATGAGAGAAGAACCAAAAGAAAAGGGTTTTATATGATGCTCAAATGCAAGGTGGCATGATGACATGAGCATGGTATAATTATGATGCACCAATTATATATAGGAAGTAGCCATTATATTACTAGGCCAAGTAGCATTACCATTGTTAGACAATTGGGATGCTACAACTCTCCCCTACTAAGCAGGAATCTCGCCCCGAGATTCTAGGAAGAAGAAGACTCAAAGAGGGTAGGATACTTGGCACGGAGCTCATCTTCACGTTCCCAAGTGGCTTCATCAACGGAATGGTGCGACCACTGCACCTTGCAGAACTTGATGGACTTGTTGCGAGTCCTTCTTTCTGCCACTTCGAGAATTTTTGTGGGGTGTTCTTGATAAGACAGATCTTCTTGGAGATTGATGAGTTCATGGTCCACGGTCCTACCGGGATCCTTGAAGCACTTCTTGAGTTGAGAGATGTGGAAAACATCATGGACTTTGAGTTGTTCAGGGAGCTCAAGAGCATAAGCAACTTCTCCTCTTCTTCCATGAATTTTGAAAGGACCAATGTATCTAGGAGCCAGCTTTCCTTTGATACCAAAACGGTGCGTGCCTCTCATGGGACTGACACGAAGGTAAACGAGATCACCCGGGACATACTCCATGTCCGTGTGCTTTCTGTCATAATTGCTCTTCTGGCGACTTTGAGCAATCTTCAGGTTTTCGAGGATGATGTGAACTTTCTCCTCCGCTTGAGTTACAATGTCGGGGCCAAACAATATTCTTTCACCTGTGCCCGACCAACCAATCGGAGTTCTGCATTTGCGACCATAGAGAGCCTCAAATGGTGCCGTCTTTAGACTTTTCTGGAAGCTGTTGTTGTAAGAGAATTCAGCATAAGGAAGGCATTCTTCCCACTTCATGCCGAATCTGATTGATCCTTTCAACTTGTCCTTGCGACTGAGGGTGGTAAGCTGTGCTGAAGTTCAATTTTGTTCCCAAAGCATTTTGGAAACTTCCCTAGAACTTGGAAGTGAATATGCTTCCACGGTCTGAACTGATCTCAAGAGGAACCCCATACAGAGAGACAATTCTGTTGATATAGAGCTCAGCCAACTGAATTGCAGAAATTGATTCCTTGACTGGAAAGAAGTGAGCTACTTTGGAAAGCCTGTCAATGACAACAAAGATTGCATTGTTGCCCTTCTACGACCTTGGAAAACCAGTGATGAAGTCCATCTCTACTTTCTCCCATTTCCATTCCGGAGGCTTCAATGGCTGTAGAAGACCGGAAGGTTTCTGATGGACAGCTTTAACTCTGCGACAGACATCACATTCCGAGACATACTTGGCACAATATCATTTCAATCCAGGCCACCAATATTGTGTTTTCAAGTCCATGTACATCTTAGTGCTGCCAGGGTGGATAGAAAGAACAGAATCATGCGCCTCCTTGAGAACTTGTTCTCTTAAACCCGGGTAGTTCGGAACAAACAACCGGTGTTCAAAAAAAAGAGTGCCTTGGTCGTCAACGTGGAAAGACTCATACTTCAGAAGCTGAATGTTGGAGATGATCTTTTTAGTGTAAGGATCACCAAGCTGAATGGAGCGAACTTTTTCTTCCAAGAGAGGTGTTGCCAGAAGGTTCAAAAGATACCCTTGATCTACAATTTCAAGGTTGAGCTTGCGAAATTCCTCGCACAAGAGAGGCTGTTGTTCTTCCACCATGAGATTGTTGACATAAGCTTTTTGGCTGAGAGCATCGGCCATGACATTAGCTTTGCCCGGAGTGTTGTTGATGGTTAAATCGAAATCATTGATTGTTTCGATCCACCTCCTCTGACGAAGGTTGAGATCAGGCTGTGTGAAGATATACTTTAGACTCTTGTGATCAGAAAAGATCTCACAACGGTTGCCAAGCAAGTAATGCCTCCATACTTTCAAAGCAAAGACAACTGCTGCGAGTTCGAGGTCATGTGTAGGATAGTTGATCTCATGCGTCTTCAACTGTCGAGAGGCATAAGCAACAACTTGTTTTTCTTGCATAAGGACCGCACCCAATCCTTGCAATGATGCATCATAGAATATCTGGAAAGGCTTTGCTTAGTCAATTTATAAGCGGCACTTTAGTTATACTTGTCTATGATCGAGAAACTATGCTCCAAGTCGTCCATAACCGCGGACATGGCTTTCAGAAAGATTTATCCTGCAGGGGTGCACGAATAGCAACACACACTCGATCAACCTCGGAAAAACCAACTCAAAACCCAACGAGGCATTCACGTCAAAGCAATCACATGATTCAGAAATATTTCAGGGGGCCACCCCATTAAGCTACCCGCAACGAAGTTGGCCGACTCCGAGACGGACCCAAGGTTTGTGTCAATGGCTGTAAACGACTGGGAACCCGAAAGTGTGACTGGGCTTGTCGATACCGCGAAAACACTCCGCATCCAAAACAGTACAGGTGCTCCACGCACAATCTTAAATAGAACGGTAAAGCATGGCATAAGTACAGGATAGTAACAAAGCCCCAAACTACTTTGTGGCCCCAAGAAATAAGAATGAATCAAGCTCTGGCTCAGGGGGGTCCATAAGGCCTCCCGGATGTGGATAGTGCGAATAGTCAAGGAACATGATTCAAGTACTCGGGATCCTACGGGACACAAGTGAGCATGAAAAACCAAATAGCAGATATTGCTCATCGGTGCCTCTTTCATTAGTTATCCCATTACTACTCAGGTTATGTTGTTTAGGTACCTCATTATTCATCAGACACTCACGTACCCTACACATGATTTTCTACGACTCGCATGGCTCAAACAAGTCCTGTAGTAATGGCTCATGGGATGGAGGAACAAGCTTCGGTGGGGTTTAAAAATAAAGGCTATGCAATACTTGGGATTCAATTTAATGCAATCGCGACTCGATGATGCAAGAATAAGATAGAGGCAATAGGTACTGTATGTATGCAAGCATATGGTAGTGCTTGCCTGGCAGCTCAGTTGAAGCGAGAGATGGATCTGGGTAGTACTCCTGTGATTCCTGGTAATTCTCCTGCTGGGCGTCTATTCGAAGAAGAACCAAACAAACAAGGGCCAACATAAATAAAGTGCACAAACATAGGAATTAAAATGCGACAAGCAAACGAGCATGCCATGATGAATGATGCACAATTTACATGGCATTAAAGTAGCATGGAAAGGGTGAGGTGTGGGGTCCAAGAATAAAGTATTTTATTAATTACTTAGCCAAGTTTTATTGTCATAAACAGTTCTGATTTGTAATAATGACATGATGCATGCTTCAATTCAGAACAAGGAGTGCATAGATAGAACGGGCTCGTCGCGCTGATCGATTTAGACATATTATTTGTCAAATTTGAAGTTATAGAATTAAAGTTATTAATTTATTAAGAAAAAGGGCATTTTATTGTAATTTTAATTATCTCGAAATTTTAAAGTGCTCAAATAATATATGATTTAGAATCAGAAAAATGTGAGGATTGTAACTACCTCGGTGAATTACGCTCTTAGTTGCATGCCTGGATGAGCTAAAATGGTTAAAATAGTACGGTGGGGCCCAGGGCCACTCACGGTAGACCTTTCGGCCGTCCTAACCATTTTCAGAACATCGGGACAAGAACGAGCGGCGTAATCGGCAGGCGAAGGGATCAACTACATACACAAGTGAGTATGTATGCAAGCCACATACAACAGTCCTCAGAGCCATTCCATCTAAAAGAAATAGAAATATTGCAACGCCATACGGCAAGATTCAAATATCCTAGATAGAGATAATATTTTAGGATAGCTCCTCATACATCAAACATCAGAGTATCATGCGGAAGCGGAAAATAAGATCCGAGTACGGATAAGAAGCAAATCGGCATAAGATGCAACATAAATAAACACATCCCGCCCACAGATTTCACGGATCCCCGTTCCCGGAATCTCTACACCGAGTGATCGTTGCCAACATCATCTATCTCCTCCACCCAGTATCCATCTTGCGAGTACACCTGTTCATCTGAATCAAACAATTGGTCGTGTGAGACCCTAGGGGTACTCAGCAAGTCTTAATGCCGCTAAAGGGGACACAACCTGGGGTGACGCAATTGCAGCAAAAGATAATAGCTAACAATTCTATAGATACTCGCTAACCATCCGCCTAACCAATCATAGACGGATGTCCGTGAATTAAGAACAACAGTTATAACAGTATAATTAACAGATCCATTCCCCTCCTCGCTTACCAACGAGGAAGCGGACGAACAACCCCCATCCGTTGGCAGTTTTATCAACCATTCCATGAGTGTTGTACTATTTACTAATCAGGTACTTAGTCAGATTAAAAGCGGTACTTTAGTTATACTTGTCTATGATCGAGAAACTGTGCTCCAAGTCGTCCATAACCGCGGACACGGCTTTCAGAAAGATTTACCCTGCAGGGGTGCACGAATAGCAACACACACTCGATCAACCTCAGAAAAACCAACTCAAAACCCAACGAGGCATTCACGACAAAGCGATCACAGGATTCAGGAATATTTCAGGGGGCCACCCCATTAAGCTACCCGCAACGAAGCTAGCTGACTCCGAGACGGACTCAAGGTTTGCACCAATGGCTGTAAACGACTGGGAACCTGAAAATGTGACTGGGCTTGTCGATACCGCGAAAACACTCCACAATTCTTAAACAGTACCGGTGCTCCTCGCACAATCGTAATAAAACAGTAAAGCATGGCATAAGTACAAGATAGTAACAAACCCCAAACTACTTTATGGCCCCAAGAAATAAGAATGAATCAAGCTCTGCCTCAGGGGGGTCCATAAGGCCTCCCGGATGTGGATAGTGCGAATAGTCAAGGAACAGGAATCAAGTACTCGGGATCCTACGGGACACAAGTGAGCATGAAAAACCAAATAGCGGATATTGCTCACCGGTGCCTCTTTCATTAGTTATCCCATTACTACACAGGTTAAGTTGTTTAGGTTCCTCATGATTCATCAGACACTCACATACCCTACACATGCTTTTCTACGACTCGCATGGCTCAAACAACTCCTGTAGTAATGGCTCATGGGTTGAAGGAACAAGCTTCGGTGGGGTTTAAAAGTAAAGGCTATGCAGTACTTGGGATTTAATTTAATGCAATCGCGACTCAATGATGCAAGAATAAGATAGAGGCAATAGGTACTATATGTATGCAAACATGTGGTAGTGCTTGCCTGGCAGCTCAGTTGAAGCGTGAGATGGATCTGGATAGTACTCCTGTGATTCCTGGTAATTCTCCTGCTGGGTGTCTATTCGAAGAAGAACCAAACAAACAAGGCCAACATAAATAAAGTGCACAAGCATATGAGTTAAAATGCGACAAGCAAACAAGCATGCCATGATGAATGATGCACAATTTACATGGCATTAAAGTAGCATGGCATGGTGAGGTCTGGGGTACAAGAATAAAGCATTTTATTATTTGTTTAGTCAAGTTTTATTACCATAAACAGTTCAGATTTTTAATAATGACATGATGCATGCTTCAATCCAGAACAAGGACCGCATAGATAGAACGGGCTCGTCGCGTTGATCGATTTAGATATATTATTTGCCAAATTTGGAGTTATAGAATTAAAATTATTAATTTATTAAGAAAAGGGCATTTTATTGTAATTTTAATCCTCTCGAAAATATAAAGTGCTCAAATAATATTTTGAATAGCATATTTGAAATCCTCACATTTTTCTGATTCAAAAACATATATTATATGTATTATTTGGATTTATAATTTAAAAGTTATTTAAAATCTGATTTGAATTTGAATTAAACATTTATAGAAATTGTTTTATTTAAACAGATAAACATGCTGACTTTTAATACTCAGCCACTGACGGGTGGGCCACTGCTGACTGGGGCACACGCGCGCCGAAAAGGTTTTTCCCACCGCGGCGCTACCTAGCCACTGAGGGTGACAGGTGGGTCCGTTGGCTACGGGCCCACGTGACAGCGGCTGAGCACGCAGAGGCTGACCGGTGGGGGGGTGCTGGAGCGCGGTTGAGGCTACGAAAGCTGGGGTGCCTTTTTGTAAAAATTACACAGCGGCTGGCAGGTTGGCTCGCGCGTACTGCGGGTTGAGGCGGCAAAAGAAGCAGGGGGTAAATGCAAAAAGGGGGGCTGCGGTACTGTGGATCTTCTCCACGGTCTGACGACCAGATCCGAGCGCGGCGCGGGACGGGGGACTCGAACCGGGGACCTGGGACTCGCGCTCGGTGGCGGCAACCAGTGCGGTAGGCGGGGATTGTTGTTAGAAGGGAAAACGACAGCTAGTTAACACGGTACGCGTCGCGGAGGCGTGCAGACGCCAGCGGCCGACGGCGCACAGAGAGTGCCCGGCGAAACGACCGGCGTGAGCAGGACGTGACGGTGGAAAGGGAGATGTCTGGGGAGTTGGGTGCCTCACCGGGATTGTGTCGGCGGCGTTGGCGCGGGCGGAGAAGCAGCAGGCTGGCGACGGAGCTAGCGGACCGGCGTTAGGGTTTGTGGCGGAGCGGCGATGATCCTGGCGGTCCTGGGGCTTCTCCTCCACGTCTGTGTGTACAGGGCGATGTAGGGGAACGTTCTCGGCTTCCTCGACCACCTCCACGTCAACCATGATCGCTGGAACGAAGGGGCAGCGGCGGTACTGACGGTGACCGGCGAGAGAGGGGTTTGAGACGGTGGAGAAGAAGAGGGGAGGGGCAAGCCCCTGGGGTGGATCTGGGCGAGGCCAGGAAGCGTGAGAGAGGGGGCAAAAGCGAGAGGGAGGAAGGAGAGGCCGTGGGGCTCGGGGTAGAGATAAAGTGGCTTCGGCCACTTTTCCTCCTCCTCCTCACATGCTCGACGTGAGCAGCCAGGGCAGGGGCAGGGGTGGAGCTGCCAGGCGGGCCAGGGAGCATCCAAGGAGGGGTAGGCTCGGGTGGGGCATGCCCGGCTGTGAGAGAGAACGAGAGAGGAGATGGGAGGCTCGGGTGAGCTAGGTTAGAAGGGAGTAGTAGCTCGGTTAAGGCTGGTGCTACGGTTGGGGTAGGAGGTAGCTAGTGGGGCCTGCTGACAGGGAGAGGGGAACCTCGGCATGGTGACAGGAGAGAGGTGAGATGAGGTTAAGGTTAGGGTTTAGCTTAGAACTAGGGTTAGAGAGAAAAGAAGAAACTAGGGTTAGGGTTTTGATTAGGTGTTTAGGTTTTAAAACATGTTGATAAGATCAAACCAAGAGGAAAGGTGAGGGCTTAAATTTAGCATAAGGTGAGGTGAAGGTGAACCCAAGAAAAAGAGAGAGGAATGGGGTTTATAGAAAAGACCTCATTTGATCATGCATGAAGAAAAATAAAATGGTGTTGAGGAGAACATGGGGGTGGTGGAGAGAGATGGAGATGATCCCACCAAGAAGGAACCACTTAAACCAAGAGAAAAGCAAATGGGCTAAAGGTGGTGGTACTCTTGCATGGCCGATGCAAAAATAATTAATGCCATGTTTTATTCTTGGGAAACAATAATAATAACATGGCATTATTCTTATGCATTCCCAAAATGTGGAATAAAGGCCAAGCAAAAAGAATTAGAATTAGATCCACCCCAACCCACATGAGCTAGAATAAATATCAAAAGAAAAAGAAATACAAGCTCATGGGTAAATGGAATGGTGGAATTATAAGGTGGTGAAAAGAAAGATGAAGGAGTTGAATAAAAGATATGCCCCCAACTCAACTTGGGCATCAAGCATCTATCAAGACCCAAATATAATATATCAAGAGGCAAATACAATTATTAATGCATGTGAGAGAAGAACCAAAACCAAAAGGGTTTTATATGATGCTCAAATGCAAGGTGGCATGATGACATGAGCATGATATAATTATGATGCAACAATTATATGTAAGGAGTAGCCATTATCTTACTAAACCAAGTAGCATTACCATTGTTAGACAATTGGGATGCTACAACTCTCCCCCACTAAACAGGAATCTCGCCCCGAGATTCTAGAAAGAAGAAGAAGACTCAAAGAGTGTAGGATACTTGGCACGGAGCTCATCTTCACGTTCCCAAGTGGCTTCATCAACGGAATGGTGCGACCACTGCACCTTGCAGAACTTGATGGACTTGTTGCGAGTCCTTCTTTCTGCGCCTTCAAGGATTTTTATGGGGTGTTCTTGACAAGACAGATCTTCTTGGAGATTGATGAGTTCATGGTCCACGGTCCTGCCGGGATCCTTGAAGCACTTCTTGAGTTGAGAGATGTGGAAAACATCATGGACCTTGAGTTTTTCAGGGAGCTCAAGAGCATAAGCAACTTCTCCTCTTGTTCCACGAATTTTGAAAGGACCGATGTATCTAGGAGCCAGCTTTCCTTTGATACCAAAGCGGTGCGTGCCTCTCATGGGAGTGACACGAAGGTAAACGAGATCACGAGGAACATACTCCATGTCCGTGTGCTTCCTGTCATAATTGCTCTTCTGGCGACTTTGAGCAATCTTTAGATTTTCAAGAATGATGTGAACTTTCTCCTCCGCTTGAGTTACAATGTCGGGGCCAAACAATATTCTTTCACCTGCGCCCGACCAACCAATCGGAGTTCTGCATTTGCGACCATAGAAAAGATTTACCCTGCAGGGGTGCACGAATAGCAACACACACTCGATCAACCTCGGAAAAACCAACTCAAAACCCAACGAGGCATTCACGACAAAGCGATCACAGGATTCAGAAATATTTCAGGGGGCCACCCCATTAAGCTACCCGCAACGAAGTTGGCCGGCTCCGAGACGGACCCAAGGTTTGCGCCAATGGCTGTAAACGACTGGGAACCCGAAAATGTGACTGGGCTTGTCGATACCGCGAAAACACTCCGCATCCAAAATAGTACAGGTGCTCCACGCACAATCTTAATAAAACAGTAAAACATGGCATAAGTACAGGATAGTAATAAAGCCCCAAACTACTTGTGGCCCCAAAAAATAAGAATGAATCAAGCTCTGGCTCAGGGGGGTCCATAAGGCCTCCCGGATATGGATAGTGCAAAGACTCAAGGAACATGATTCAAGTACTCGGGGTCCTACGGGACACAAGTGAGCATGAAAAACCAAATAATAGATATTGCCCACCCGTGCCTCTTTCATTAGTCATCCCATTACTACTCAGGTTAAGTTGTTTAGGTACCTCATGATTCATCAGACACTCACATACCCTACACATGCTTTTCTACGACTCGCATGGCTCAAACAACTCCTGTAGTAATGGCTCATGGGATGGAGGAACAAGCTTCGGTGGGGTTTAAAAGTAAAGGCTATGCAGTACTTGGGATTCGATTTAATGCAATCGCGACTCAATGATGCAAGAATAAGATAGAGGCAATAGGTACTATATGTATGCAAGCATGTGGTAGTGCTTGCCTGACAGCTCAGTTGAAGCGAGAGATAGATCTGGGTAGTACTCCTGTGATTCCTGGTAATTCTCCTGCTGGGCGTCTATTCGAAGAAGAACCAAAGAAACAAGGACCAACATAAATAAGGTGCACAAGCATATGAATTAAAATGCGACAAGCAAACAAGCATGCCATGATGAATGATGCACAAATTACATGGCCTTAAAGTAGCATGGCATGGTGAGGTGTGGGGTTACAAGAATAAAGCATTTTATTATTTTTTTAGTCAAGTTTTATTGCCATAAACAGTTCAGATTTTTAATAATGACATGATGCGTGCTTCAATTCAGAACAAGGACTGCATAGATAGAACGGGCTCGTCGCGCTGATCGATTTAGACATATTATTTGCCAAATTTGGAGTTATAGAATTAAAGTCATTAATTTATTAAGAAAAGGGCATTTTATTGTAATTTTAATCATCGCGAAAATTTAAAGTGCTCAAACATTATTTTGAATGGCATATTTGAATTCCTCACATTTTTCTGATTCAAAAAGATATATTATATGTATTGTTTGGATTTATAATTTAAAAGCTATTTAAAATCTGATTTGAATTTGAATTAAACATTTATAGAAATTGTTTTATTTAAACAGAAGTAATGCCATGATGAATGATGCACAATTTACATGGCATTAAAGTAGCATGGAAAGGGTGAGGTGTGGTACAAGAATGAAGCATTTCATTAATTACTTAGCCAAGTTTTATTGTCATAAACAGTTCTGATTTTTAAGTATGGCATGATGCATGCTTCAATTCAGAAGAAGGAATTAATAACTAGGACGGGCTCGTCGCGCTGATCGATTTAGACATATTATTTGTCGAATTCGGAGTTATAGATTTAAAGTTATCAATTTATTAAGAAAAGGGCATTTTATTGTAATTTTAATCATCTCGAAAATTTAAAGTGCTCAAACATTATTTTGAATGGCATATTTTGTATTCCTCACATTTTTCCGATTCAAAAACATATATTATATGTATTGTTTGGATTTATAATTTGAAAGTTATTTCAAATCTGGTTTAAATTTGTTTTTAAACATTTTTGAATTTATTTTGTTTAAACAGTTCAACAGGGAAAACTTTTTACACCCAGGCGAATTCAATCCAGCCACTGACGGGTGGGCCGCTGCTGGCTGGGGCACACGCGTGCGGAAAAAGGTTTTTCTCACCGCTGGGGCGTCGCGGTACTGTGGCGAAAGTGGGGCTCCTCCTCCTCGCTGGCGGGTACGGGGCGAAGCAGAGGATCCTCCTCGATCTCCTCGACCACTTCCACGTCACCCACGTCGGCTGGAACGAGGAAGCGGTGGTGGTACTGGCGGGGCCGGCGAGAGGGGAGATGGCGTCGGTGGAGCGACAGGGGAAGAGGGCAAGGCCCTGGGGGATCTGGGAGAGGCAGAGGAGGCGTGGGGGAGGAGGAAAGTAGAAGGGGAAGGTGTCATGGGGGATCAGTAGAGGGGAGAAGAAAAAGGTGGCTCGGGTGCCACCTTTCCTCCTTGTCCTCTCGAGCAGGGGCTCGGCGTGAGGCCAGGGCAAGGTAGATGGAGGCTGCCAGGTAGGCTAGGGAGTGAGGGAAGCTCGGGGTGGGGCTATCTCGGCAGGAAGAGAGAAAGAGAGAGGAGAGAGGAGGCTCGGGCGAGCTAGGGTTAGCTAGAGGGGATGCTCGGGTTAGGGCTGGTTAGATGGGGTAGGAGGGTAGCTGGGGTGGGGCCAGCGTGGTAGAGAGAAGGAGAAAGAGAGAGAGGGAGGTGAGGTGAGGTTAGGGTATAGAGTAGAACTAGGGTTAGAGAGAATAGAGAGAAAACTAGGGTTAGGGTTTAATTAGGTGTTTAGGTTTTAAAACATGTTTATAAGATCAAACCAAGATGAAAGGCGAGGGATTTGATTTAGCATAAGATGAGGTGAAAGTGAACCAAAGAAAAAGAGAGAGAAAGAGGTTTATGGAGAAAGGCCTCATTTGAATCATGCATGAAGGGAAGAATGGTGTTGATGAGTTCATGGGGATGGTGGAGAGAGATGGAGATGATCCCACAAAGAAAGAACCACTAAAACCAAGAGAAAAACAAATGGGCTAAAGGTGGTGGTACTCTTGCATGGCCCATGCATAATAATTAATGGCCATGTTTATTCTTGTGAAAACAATAATAATAACATGGCATTGTTCTTATGCATTCCCAAAATGTGGAATAAAGGCCAAGCAAAAGGAATTAGAATTAGATCCACCCCAACCCACATGAGCTAGAATAAATATCAAAAGAAAAGGAAATCCAAGCTCATGGGTAAATGGAATGGTGGAATTATAAGGTGGTGACAAAGATTGAATAAAAGATATACCGCCAACTGAACTTGGGCATCTAAACAATATATCAATAACCAAATACAATATCAAGAGGCAAATACAATTAATAATGCATATGAGAGAAGAACCAAAAGAAAAGGGTTTTATATGATGCTCAAATGCAAGGTGGCATGATGACATGAGCATGGTATAATTATGATGCAACAATTATATATAGGAAGTAGCCATTATATTACTAGACCAAGTAGCATTACCATTGTTAGACAATTGGGATGCTACATGGTGGCACTTAGGCTAGAGATTACAAATACTTGTTATGAGTTATATTTGGAGTTGGATGTCTTTATGAAATTGTGGTGTTTGTTGGACTCATCTAGTACTCAAGGTGACAGTGTGGGGTTTTCTAGATGGGAAAGATGAACTTTGAGGTGTGTTGTTATAGCCCTACCAACGATTAGAGTGTCCAACCGGAGAGTAGTTCGGCGTAGTATTATAAAGAGAATATATTTACATGAGAGTGTTCACTAGTGAAAGTATGATCCCTAGGTCTTGTTTCTAAGCATTGAAACTTCGTTTGCAACTAGATCTGTTACATGTTTGCTTGCTGCCATCTTTATTTCAGTTTTAGTTTAGTCTTTTCCACGCCATCAAGCTATTTTCTATCACCGTTAGCACTTATAATTATCCATACCACTTGTATTTCACTATCTCTTTGCCGAACTAGTGCACCTATACACCTGACAAGTGTATTGGGTGTGCTGGGGACACAAGAGACTTCTTGTATCTTGATTGCAGGATTGCTTGAGAGGGAATACCTTTGACCACTTTCTCCCTGAGTTCGATAAACCTTAGGTGATCCACTTAAGGGAAAACTTGCTGCAGTTTACAAACCTCTGCACTTGGAGGCCCAATAACTGTCTACAAGAATAGAAGTGCGTAGACATCATGGAGCCACTACCTATTGAAAGGTCTTTCAAGGTGAACTTAGGGATCAACATGGTTAGCTAAGAACGAGGTGACAACTACAGAAAGAACAAAATTTGTTTGTGTTTTGATATAAGAAACAAGCAAACAAAGCAAAAATAAACTAAGAAAAACAAAAAGCAAAGTAAAGAGATTGGTTATGAGGGACTCCCCTAGTGAAGTTATCCTTGACTTCCTGTCAACGGCGCCATAAAAAAGGCTTGATGGCTCAAAATATATCGAGCTCGTTGGGAACCTCAAGAGGAAGGTATGATGAGCACAACAGCAAGTTTTCCCTCAGTTATGAAACCAAGGTTATCGAACCAGTAGGAGCAAGAAAACAACTGCAAGGTGTTGTTTCCAACTTGGAATCCTGCACAACACAACCATAGAACTTTGCCCCAACTTACAGTGAGGTTGTCAATCTCACCGGTTTTGCTAAAAACAAAGGATTAAACGTATTGTGTGGAAGATAGTAATAGCTTGCAGAAAGTAAACAGTAAACAATAAATAGTAGATGATAGATTGATTGTAAAAGAATGGACCGGGGTCCATAGTTCACTAGAGGTGATTCCCCTTAAGATAAATAACATGCTGGGTGAACAAATTACAGCGGGGCAATTGATAGACACCGAGAAAGCATACCATGCATATACGAATCATCTTGACTCCTATGAGATTTGATTGGGCATTACAACATTATACATAGACCGTAATCCAACTGCATCTATGACTAATAATCCACCTTCAGGTTATCATCCGAACCCCCTCCAGTATTAAGTTGCAAGCAACAGATAATTGCACTAAGCAAAGTGTGTAAAGTAAACAATACGATTGTCCCATGGACAAAGGATTGTTTTTTTCTTCCTAGTAACAACAACACATCTAGTACCTTAGAGATTCTTGTCACTTCCCCAGATTACTAGAGGCATGAACCCACTATCGAGCATAAATACTCCCTCTTGGAGTTGCTAGCATCTACTTGGCTAAGATAGCTACTAACAATGGAAAGCATGCAAGATCACAAATAACATAGACATGATAGAATCAATAATCAATCTGAAATAGCATCTCAATATCCATCAGATCCCCGCAAACACAACATGTAAGATTACAAATAGATGATCTTGATCATGAACGGAGCTCACAAGATCTAAACATGATAGTGTTGGGGTTCCGCGTATGAAAACAATAAATTTTACCCTACGCCCCTGAACCCCTGAAGCGGCCAGGACCTACTATTAGTAATACAGTAATGGGAGGGACTTTTCGCGAACTTACCCTTGAAGACCGAAAAGCGTTGTCAACGCTCAGGAGAGCGTGGTTGATGTAGACGAGCCGAAGCCGACCTCAAGGTCGTGATGAAGTCTTTGCACTCCTTGGCTCCAACGACTTGAGTGCCTCAAGTGCGACACCTCGCGGGGAGTTACACACGTTCGGTGCCTGACGATGACTCCCGTTTCCCCGATCCAGCAGCAGGTTCGGAAGTAGAGTTCCCGGATCCGAATCCCGTAGCGCGACAGCGCTCCACGGTGAAGATGTCTCTCGTTCGCGCAGTCCAGACTTGGGACCACGGTCACGAGAGAGAGAGAGAGGGGGAGAGAGAAAATATCAACTGGAGGTCCTCCCAAAAGTGAGAAGACCTTTATTGATTATTGGTGTATTTTATTTGGCCAAATACCCCCACTATATATAGGAGGAGGGGAGGTACTACCTCCCTCAAAGTCCCGGGGTGGGACTAAAGGAGAGGAGGGGGGAGGGGAGGCCGCCGGCCACCCTAGTGGGCCCCGTGCGGGGGGCTAGGCCTAGCCGGCCAGCCCCTTAGCCCTTCTCCCTCTCTCCTTTCCCCTAATGGGCCCTCTCCCCTCCGGGAATTGGCCCATTAAGCCTTTGACCATTTAAATTGATTTTCTCTTTATTAAAT